>JARHVA010000040.1:6090000-7322500 GCA_037957365.1 Torreya grandis
TTTAAACTGTTTATTGGTGTATAAGAAATAAGATTATTATCTAAATTATGGACCAAACTTGACTCTTTCCAAACTATTGGTGACTTAGAACCATGCTTAATTGAATTATTTCTAACCAGATCAGTAAAGCCAATAAGATGATCTTTACCATGCTCTAGGGAATGGATATAAGAGGCAGTAAGTTTCTAAGATTTATTCGCAAGATCCAAGATAGGGCAGCCAATATTTTTCACCCATTTCTTCAAGAGGGGTGATCTAGATCTTGCCCTAATTTTCCTTGGACACTATGCCATTCTATGACCAATATGGTTGCATTTGAAACCTCTGAAAGGCAACCCTTCATAGTTGATGAATTACATCCAAGAACTAAGGGATGACATGATATTTATAGATTGATGGAATGGTTTTTAGAAGGGTAAGTGCAAAAAGTTGGGAGACAAAAAGGGGCCTACCTGTGGAAATGTTTTTTCTAAAAATCAATAAATCTTAACTTTTGTAGATTATTTGACATGGCTACACTCAAATTTTGAAGATGGTATAAGAACATGAATTGTATAATTTGAAGAGGAAGTCCTATTAGTTTAAAAAAAAGAGTAGATAGTTATTCGTATGACACACCATTTTTTTAACATTGTTTACTATTGTTGAGACCCTTTGGTGGGAATTTAGATAATATCATATGGTTTGTGGCATATATATATATATTAAATTAATAAATATATTTTTAATTAATTTTAAAAGTAAATATATCATGAAAATTGAAATATATATATATGGTCGTACGACCTCCAAAAACTTTTTTTTTTTGAATGCATATAGAATTAGGGATAGTTTGTCACCATATATATATTTTTTCATTTAGATCAATAAAAAAATACATAAACATATATATGCATGTATAATTTTAGCATGTATTTCCCTAAAGAAACCATAGTTAGAAATTAACATATATAGAAACCTTAAAATAATCCAAAAAATTAAAAAAATGTATATTTGGAAAGAGAAGATAACGTTTGATGTTGTAGCAATAATTTTATGATTGTTTCATTGAAATTCATAGTGTTTATGAGGATGGAACTTGGATTTTCTTATTTTTGTCAAAACACTCGAATTCGATTGTGTGTTAGCATGTCCAAGCCTCAAGTTCAAGAATCTAAGCCATTTATGAGCCAAAGGCATGGTTTTTGAATTCAAACATAGCAAAGTGCACATGTGTTGCTTTAACATTACACATAAAACATAAAATGGATCTATGTATACATGTTTTTCTTCATGTTTCTAGATCTATTCACATTTAAAATTTAAAATTTATATTTTAAAGTGGAGTGTGTTAATATATACACCACCAAAAAAGGACATAATGTATATAGTGGTGCAATTTTGGTGTGTTTATGCTTGTGAATATAATTTTGACTATATAAAATATGATTTAGGCTCAACCAAGCCCAATTTCATAACCAAACCCATGAAAGAGTCAATTATTTCAATGGTGGAGACAATTAGGGGCAAATTGAATCCATTGAACATAATTGTGACTATTTGATGTCATTTGTGGCTAATTATCTTAGATTTCCTGACATATTGAGTGAATGAATGAATTGGTGCAATCATTGATGTAGTTTGAGTGAAATTGAACATTTTGAAACCTAACTTTGACTATAAAAGATGTAATTTAGGGCTCTCAACCCCAATGCCATAACAAAATAAACCAATTAGTTCATTGGTTAAATCCAAAGGCAATTGGGGATAATTGAGACCCTTCAACCTAACTATGACTATAAAATGTGATTTAGGGCTTAATTGACTCTAATTTCATCATATAATAATGCAAAGAATATTTTTTTTCGATGATAAATGCAATTTTTATGTGTATAAGATGTGGTTTAGGGCTCAATAAACTCAAATGTCATCATATAATGAATGAAATAGTGCATTGGTTCAATTTTGGAGGTAATTAGGGTCAATATGAGCCCCTTTCACCTAATTGTGACTATAAAATGTGATTTGAGGCCACATTGGCTTTGATTTCATCATAGATTGAACCAATTAATCAAATGGTGCAATTAGTGAAATGATTTTGAAAAAACTAAGCAACATAAGCTAGTTTCAATTGTATATGATGTGATTTTGATTGAAATTGACACTAATGTCATCATATAATGAACCAAATAGTTGATTCATTCAATCAAGTAGGTAATTGAGGTTAATTTGAGCCCCTTCAACCTAACTACGAATAAGACATGGTTTGGGGATAAATTAGTTATGATTCCATCATGAATTGATCCAATTAGTCAATTGGTGCAATTAGAGATATGAGTTGGGCCAAATTGAGCCTCATAAACTTAAATTATGGATCAATCAATTGTATAGGATGTATAACATATGGCTTAAATTACCTTAATTTTATGGTAAATGTAAATATGAAGGTAATTGGGGCCAATCGAAACTTGTTAAACCTAATTACGAGTCTAGGATGTGATTTGGGGCTAAATTAGCTCATATTTCCTAAAATATCAAGCCAATTAGTCAATTCTTATAATCAATTATGCAATTTGGATGGAATTAAACCCAATGAACTTAATTTTGACTTGTAGGATGTAATTCGTGGGTCAATTGACCCCATTATCATAAAAAAATAAAGAAAATAGTCCACCAATTCAAGCACGAAGGAAATTAGAGCCAATTTAAGCCCATTCAATCTAACTATAGGAGTAGAACGTGATTTCAAGATAAATTAGCTTAGATTCCATCATGAATTGATCCAATTAGTTAATTAGTGCAATTAGAGACGTGAATTGGGTAAAATTAAGTCCCATAAACCTAAATTATAGATCAACTGATTATATAGGATGCAACATATGGATTAATCAACCCTAATTTTATCTAAATGTAAATATACATGTAATTGGGTCCAATTTGAACTTGTTGAACCTAATTGTAAGTCTCGGATGTCATATGTGATAAGATAGGATTCAAAAATTGCTTTACTATGTTTTAGAGTGTTATATTAGTCTACATGAGTAGCGAATTGGTTTCTAATCTCCCTTTTCCTACTGATGGTATGATAAAAAAGACCTAAAACTTTAAAAACATTAAATTCTACGTAGTTTTATTTAGAAACCTATTATACATAAAATTGTATATTGTCATGTTCTTGATATTCCTAAAGCTATGAAATCTTGCAATTAAAAAAATTAGACAATCTCCTTTGTCTCCCATTAGATAGAATATAGTCCCTCTTGGTGTTTAAAAATTATTATAATAATAAAAATTATAAAGTTTAGACATTATAATACATTTAGAGTCTTGCTCTAATTTAATGGATGGGACTCATGTCAATAATTAGTAATATTTTTTTATTTTTGGTTGTCTATATTTTTCTTGAGGAGTAGTTGCAAAAATTGTACTTGCAGCAAGATTTCAAAATTAAGAAGCACAATAATATTTCCAAGTGGGAGGATTCTTTACAATTGGTTTCTCAATAAGGATACATTTCATGTCCATTTGAAGCTTCAATGATATGATTCCATTTCTTTGCTCAGGAAATTTCATCACTGATTTAGGTACTACTCTAAAGAAAAAGTGATAAATTTCATTTCTTATTATCTTATTACATACACCTATGGATTTTTATTGAAATAAGTACATGTTGAGATTTATTACAAAGGTTAGGAAAGTGATTTGGTTTTAAACCAATTATTTAGGATAATTTTTCTTGTATCAATACATGCAATTTACATTCAATGATTTAATTAAATCCTTTCTCAAAGAAACAATCACTGACAATGTACTTGAACATATATTGCCTACAAAGATGATGTTGGAGTAGCACATTGTTAATTCTTTGTTTTATTTTTTTGCATGGCCTTATTTTTTATACATTGAAAACGTGCATGACTAGTCTATTTTTTCCCTTTTCTAGATATATTTTTAGATGTTTTTTTTCTTAAATCCACGATAAAAGATGTAAAAGGAAATCAAAATAAAATATGGAAAAATAGACACATCCAATGCATAATGCTTTGATTAAGTCAATATAATTTAGGGAAAAAAACAAAGAAAAAAGTTCAATATTTATGCTAAAAAGAATCTAAGGATCAAATTAGCTATGGCTAGTCCAAAATAGGAAACACCTATAAATAACATAGAAAGTATCAGTATAAAACTATCCTCAAGATTAGTAAGTGATAAAATTAGTAAATGTATACCAAAACATAAATATCTATCCATGTATAAACATATGTAAAATTACACTTTTGCGATGTTGTGGCCAATATGAAATCAAGGGAAATAAATTGTGACACATATAAGTCCAATATTATCAATGAATTCATAGATTTCGTTGAAGACAACATATGAACAAAATAGGGACCCCATGTCTCAGTCATGGCATTTTATGAACTACCCACAAGATATGAAAATATTAAAATCTTTTTGGACATAGATAAACATTAAACTATAATTTAGTGATACCATAACTTCTGTGACATCAAGGGAAACAAATTGTGATAAATGTGCAACTAAAAATCTCAATGGATTCACAAATTTTATTAAAAATGACCTAAGAATAAACCAAGGAGCAAAATCGAGAAGCAGCGAGAGGGGTGGGATTCTAACTAACCTAAAAAATCCCTTAAAACTATGTGTGTGCTACAACATAAAGCCTCGATATATAATGTATTGTCATCATGGGGCAACTCACACATGATTTTGGGATGGGAAGAAACAATCAAAATAAAGGTCTAGGGGAAAAGAAAAAACATAATCCATATAAATTAAGAGGCTATACAAATTATATGGAAATCATAAGTGAAACCGAACAAGGAAGTCAACAAACAACCAAAATACACAAGAGTAGAAAGAGGAAGATAAATTCAAAATTAAAAAAGATAAATATCAAAATAGAAATAACTTGGGGACAATAAAAGACAAAAGTGGGCACACGATGGAAGAAATATAGAGAAAGAAGCCTAAAATCCATATGCAAGATTAGGAATAAAGCATAGCTAAAGACAATCAAGTGAATATAAAAGACAATTGTGTACAAGATAAATTGTGTAGTTCATATCCATGGGGTTATCAAACAAGTCTATAAAATATAAACTTATATAAATAAATTAATTTGTCCTTAGGGGATATATCTAGATGTTGTGGGACACATAAGTCCAAGAAGACTAATGCATCATCATCGTAACTATCATCATCAGCATAATCATCAGAACTATAATAGGTATCATATTTAAAATCATTTCAATTAGAATTTTCTTTATTCCAAATGGTTGCATTATCCTCTTTTAAATTTTTACTTTCCTTTATTTGAATGGTAGGTCTTATAATGATTAGAATTTTACTGTTTTATATTAGATAGATGTAGTAGAATCTGATAATATTAATTTGATATATGGATGGAAGTGAAGAAAAAATAACTGAAACCAATACAACAGAATCGATACTAACATAATCTTTATGTTAAAATTGAAGTGGAGAAATTGACACATACAATAATTTACACAGTACACAAGATTTTACGTGAGAAATCCTACAACGAAAAACATAGTGTACAATAACCTTATTTACTATTGTATTAACATAACCATCTTGCAATATGATAATGTACTTCTCAGTTTTATTCTATCCTTACTGCATGTGTGAATATATATAGGCACATCAATAGGAAACTACCTAATCAGTCTTACAATATCATGGGTACAAAAACTATGGGCCAAAAATACAACCCATAATAATTCCTCATAAATTTATGGGTAATAACACCACCCATCCTATTATTATAGGTAAAAATACATTTGGGATCACTAAAATGTGAATTTGTTTTGAAAAAAATTACCCAATTTGGATGTCTAGTTATATAATACCTAAGGGGTATAATACATGCAAAGTATACAACATATATCTAACAGGGTAGGTACTTGTATATTAGATACAAATGGTTGAGGTCATGTAATCAACTTTATCAGTTACTCCTTAAGTAACACCTCACATTGCACTTGTAGAATCTCCTCCTCATTAAAAATGCACGTTCTAATTTTTAACCATCTTCTTCTCGATATTGAAACCTATTAAATGTATTTATCTAAGCTTGGTTTGTGTCAATGTTTTTAGCAACAAATTGAGTTTGATCTTGGAGAATTAAGTTTTAATAGCTTTATTTTATATAAGCATGTACTCATGAAACAAACACAACACCCTCTATTTCATTGTCATTGTTAGATATGTGACACCAAAGTTAAATTTTGGATCCCTTTGCAGTGCAATTTGTATCCCACTCCTCGACAAGGGGGTCTAGGGGGCAAGCCCCCAACGCGCCCCCCCCCCTCTCCTCACCTGCCGCCCGCCCACTATTGTTGCACGGGGTCCAGGGGGCAACAAAAATCAAGGAGTCAAATACCTATTTATAAGAAGATGAATTCCACCTAATTTTATTTTTAGGAAGGAAAGTCTTAATGTTATTTTTGCATTGTATTTTTAAGAGGAATTTAAATGGTGCTTGGTCAATTAAATATATTTATCTTTGTAGAATTCGCATGTAATCTATGACAAATTTGCATATAATTTGATCATCTTAAATTAATATTTCTTTAACTTTATTAAAGTTTTATCATATAATTATGATGTTTTGTCTCATACATATTTAATTTAAATATCTTTATTAATATAAATTTATATTCTATTTACTGATTATTTATTGTTACAAAATATTTAATTTATTAATAATTATTATGATAAAATTAACTAAAATAAAAATACACATTTATAACACTTCAATTCAATTAAAATATAAATGTAATCTACTAATCTCAATCTCAAAATCACAACTTTACACATGAAGGATTAATTGAATGAGATGCAACACATTTTACTTTCTACATGCACCCTCTTTTATATGACCATTTAGTGCATGCACCCGACCAATCTCTCATAGGTCCCCTATCCACCACCCTGCCTTTCCTCCAATTTCTATGTTGGGTTTCCATCCAACATTAGAAAAAAAAAAAATTTTGGCTGCCTAAAAATGAATTAATTACAATGCAATGCAAATCATTTTAGGTTTGCACGCCTAAAAAATTTAATTTAAAAATTTAAAAATAATAATGATAATAATTGTAAGTTTACACGCCCCGAAATTCCTAAATTACAAAGCAACACGAAGGTGATGCCCATTAGTTTAGGGTTTTGCATTTAAAGATAAAAAGTAAAAAGCAATGAAAAAAAAAATGTATTTATATTTTGTTTCAATGTAATTTGTGACACGAACTTGATCCTATTTGGGCCAATTCTACGTCGAATGTTCAGTGTTGGATTCGTGTTGCATAAACGTTGCCATTGAGTTTCATAAAAGGAAATATATATTTGATCGTAATGCTATTCCTATCCAAATATTAGTGTTTATTGTATTATATGTATAGTGTAGAGTTGAACATTTATTATTCAAATGATGATGTTTTGGTAGGAGTTGATTGTGTTTGGTCTCATTAATTTTTGATGAATCAATATTGTCATGAGACAAATAGTGTGAATGTGTGAAAAGTGAAAGAATCATGAATGATGTTTTAACATTAAAAATAATAATTTAAATAAAATTGATTGAAAAAGTTTAGTTTTATATAAATAATTATTAGTTTAATTAATAAATATATTTGACTTTCAAAAAATTCATTAAAGATCAATTTTTATTATAAACAAACTTTGTTATGATATAAGAAATGAAATTGGAATCATATATGAAATAAATTGAAGAGAAAGAATATTCTTCAAACATTAATTCTTATCCTAAAATTATTACATAAAATAATGATCAACAAAAAAAACTTAATTTCAATTATATAAATAAGAAAAAAATATTAAATTCAACTTTTTTTAACATATTATTGAAAAATGGCATTTATAACTTTCAACCCAAAAAGCAAAAAAACAAACAAGAAAAGGAAAAAAAAAAAAAAAAAAAAACTTAAAACTTACTTAACTTCACATCACAAGGAAATGTTAAATTCAACCTTTTTTTAAACATATTATTGAGAGGTGACTTTTGGTTACCAAGAATCATCTAACCTTTTCTTTAAAACGATCAGTAACTTTTTAATTGTTGGTTCACGTTAAGTATGGCCACACATTCTGTCGGTTTTAATAATAAAGACTTTTACTATTTTAAATTAACGAATATATTTTTCGCAAGGACTATATCATTTTGGACGAATTACAATGTCCAAGACACTAAGAATATATATATATATATATTTTGCTTGCTCAGAAACAAACGGAAAATCCAAAGAAGGCATGGAGTCTAACGTAGGTATAGATAATATTGTGGGTGTAAATCCATTGTTCTCCCACTGCTGGATGGGAAGGCGATGGATACAATTTTCTTTAATTTGAACGGCCTACAATTTTAGGAGAAACAAAGTATGGCCGTGCTTCACAAATTTGAAATATCTTTAACAATGAGTGGATCGAAAATAGATTGATGAGTCAATCAAATATAGCTGTCTACAGCTGTGCTCGAATGCCACGTCAATCCGTACGCCTTCGCCGCCACTGCTCAGTGCAGACACCTCACCGACTACTCTGCTGCTCCTGTTCTTCCCAAATCTCCCTCCTATAAATCCATCCATCCATCCATCCCCTCCTCAAATATCAGCGGGCTTCTCTTTTCCTCGTTGTTTGTAATGCTCCACTCCAGACCATGTTAAATTCTTCAATGCGGCGCAGGAACTGCAATCACAAAATCAAGCTGTATTTAAACGTATTTTTCAAACTTCACGTTTGGTGGGTTTATTGAAAAGGATCGGGTTTTGCGTTGAAAAACAAGTACATGTTTGGGAACATTAACATGCAAATAATGTTGGTTCCAGGAGACTCTGCTGGCTCTGTAACTGCTTACTATGTATGTATCAGTTATCACAAATATTACTCTTAATTCTCTTCATATAAAGACACTGATTGATTGATTATATGCAAAACAAGTCTTTATTAAAGAATTGTATTGCAGCTATCTTCGGAGGGATCAAACCGTGACGAGTTGGACTTTGAGTTTATGAGGAATAAATCGGGACAACTTTGTTGAAAATTGACGCTAAAGCGGAATTCACTTAGTTTGCATGAACAGTTTTTGTGGAGTTAAATTTAGACAGTTAGTTAATTTTTAGTTAATATATTTTTGGAAAAAAAAAAGCCTTAGAAAGGTTAGAGTTAATTTTAGTTGATATTACATGCAAATTATTATTTAAATAAATTTAAAATATTTTATATAATAATTAGAAAAGCATGTTTACATGCAATTCTATTAATACATTGTAATTGATCTTTATTTTCAAGGAAGAAGGAAAAGGAGAATGATTCCAATAATTAGAAGAAGTATTTTTTATTTTTGTAATGCTTATTTCTTCTGTATTATGAATATTGCATATATTTGGCTGTGATTTAATTTTATTTAAAATTCTACATCTGGAATCAGCGTTGGTATTTTTCTTTTGGGTTAAAGATTTAGTAGTTGGAATTTTACTAAAAATTTATCATGTCAAATTCTAACTCCTTTCCCATTCCAGAATTTGATGGAAATGAGTATGATTATTAATGTATCAAAATGATGACTTTTTTTATAAGAAAATATTTGTAGGAGATTGTTGAATCGGGTTATGCAGAGCCAGCTAATTGGAATGCCCTCACAATGAATGATAAAACAAATAAGGAGGCTAAGAAGAAGAATGTCCAAGCCTTATTTCATATTCAAATAGCTCTAGATAAGAACCTATTTCTGCGAATTGCAAGAGCAAAGACAACAGAAGATGCTTAGAAGACTCTAAAAGAAGCTTACCAAAGTAGTGATTAAGTCAAAATTATCAAGTTACAGACATTGAAGAGACAATTCAAGAATTTTAAGATGCAAGAAGCTGAAAGTGTGAGTACCTATTGTGTCAGAGTAAAAGATGTGGTCAATAAGATGACTACACTTAGTGAAATTGTGAACAATGAGGTTGTGATAAAAATTGTGTTGAGGACTCTCACACCAAGGTGGAACCATGTTGCCATAATCATAGAAGAAAACAAGAATTTGTCTACCCTTTAATTTGATCATCTAGTTGGATCTTTAATGTCTCATGAAGAAAGATTGAGAGATTCATTTGGGGACAGTGATGAGAAAGCTTTTTCCTCCAAATTACAAATCACAAAGAATGAAGACACCAATAGTAGCATCAAAAGTAATCAAGGGCAAGGTAGAGGTCAAAATCAAAGTTACTCAAGAGGAAATAGAGGCAGAGGTGGTTTCCGAGGAAGAGGTGGTTTCAGAGGAAGAGGTAGAGGCCAATTTGATAAAATAAATATCCAGTGTTATCATTGTAACAGGGATGGCCACTTTAATTATGAGTGTAGATTAAAATAAAGTAATAATGATAAAAGCATTCATTATACTCAAAAGGTGATGAGAATCCTCCAGATAATTTATTTTTATCTTATGACAACGCTGAAAATGTTTCTAAATATGTTTGGTATTTAGATTTGGGATGTTCTAACCACACGTCAAGGAATGAAAAACTTTTTTCTATAATGGATGAAATTTTTAAATCCAAGATCAAGCTTGGTGATGACAAATCATTGGAGGTTGTTGCAAAAGAAGCTATGGAAGTCCATAAAAAAGAAGGTATGAAGAGTGTTAAAAACATTTATTACACTCCAAAGTTAAAGCATAATTTGTTGAGTGTTGGACAATTATGTGAGAAGAATTATAAAGTTGTATTTGAAAATCAACAATGTATAATTTATGATAAGAATCAAGGAAATAGGGTGGTAACAGTTGTGCCTATGACAAAGAATAGGATGTTCCCATTGAATTTTGGTGAACATAACAAGAACCTTGTCAATATGGCATATGAGGATTAAAGTTGGTTGTGGCATCTCAGGTATGGGCATTTAAATTTTCATAGTTTGAAGATTCTAACATCAAAAACATTAGTTTCTGGTTTGTCTAAGGTTGAAGAGCACAAGGAAGTTTGTAAATGATGTGCTAAAGGAAAACATTCAAGAGAGAAATTTCCAAAAGGCAATGCATGGAGGGCTCATTATCCACTCCAGTTAGTTCATTCATATATTTGTCATCTTATGCAGAGAAAGAGATCGGGTGAGTCATCATATTTCATTATTTTTATAGTTGATTACTCACGATAGTGTTGGGTTTATTTTTTGAAGACCAAAGATGAAGCTATTGAGACATTCAAGAGGTTTAGAGCCCTTGTAGAAAATGACAAAGGGTGCAAAATCAAATGCTTAAGGACTGATCATGGAGGAGAATTTTGTTCAAAAGCCTTTCAAGGTTATTGTGATATGCATGTCATCAGAAGACAACTGACCATTGCATACACACCTCAAAAAAATGGTGTAGCTAAAAGGAAGAGTCATATAGTGGTGGAGATGGCACGAAGCATGCTACAAACAAAGGGATTAAGCAATTCTTTTTGGGAGATGCAGTTGCTACAACATTATATATTCTCAATCGGAGTCCCACTAGTGCACTTGATAAGATGACTCTGTATGAAGCCTAGTATGAGAAAAAGCCAAATGTTAATTATATCAAAGTTTTTGGTTGCTTAGCATATGTTCATGTTCTTGATCAAAAGAGGCAAAAGTTAGATCCCAAAAGTGAGTCATGTATTTTTTTTTGGATATGGTGAGGAAAGTAAGACTTATAGGTTATATAATCCTCTCATTAATAGGATTACTGTGTCAAGAGATGTGATTTTTGATGAAGGGGGAGTTTATGGTCATCAAAAAGGCCATATGGAGAAGTCAAAATCTATTTTAAATGAAGTTATTATGGATGATATTGATCATGGGCAACCCACTAATATTTATGTTCCAAAGCGCTACAAATCCACCAAGTAACCCCTCATCTAGTTGTTAAAATCCATGTTTAAGTCCAGATTCAAGTCCTAATTCAACAAGGAAGGCAAGAAGATTGAGTGACATTTATCAAAGGAGTTTAAATCAAGCACATGAAGAAAATCCAAGAGGTGAGACACTAAATTTTGCTTTACTTACCAAGGCTGATTTTGAACCATCATGTTTTGAATATGCATATACTAATGAAGTTTGGATGTAAGCAATGAAAGAAGAGATGGAATCTATTCATAGGAATGACACTTGAGAGCTTACAAAGCTTCCACATGACAAGAAGAAGATTGGCACCAAATGGGTCTACAAGACTAAGTGTAACAGTGATGGAAGTGTTGAAAGGCATAAGGAGAGATTAGTTGCTAAAGGCTTCACACAGAAGTATGGCATTGATTATGAAGAGACATTTTCACCAGTAGAAAGACAAGAGACCATTAGAATGTTGATTTCATTAGTATCTCAAAAGAATTGGAACATCCATCATATGGATGTGAAAAGTGCCTTCTTGAATGGGTACTTAGAAGAAGAAGTATATGTGGAACAACCACAAGGTTTTGAAGTGCAAGGAAAAGAAAATCATGTCTACAAGTTGAAGAAGGCTTTGTATGGCCTCAAACAAGCACCAAGAGCATGGTATGCTAGGATTGATAGATACTTTGAAAAGAATGGCTTTCAAAGAAGTAAGAGTGAACCTACCCTTTACTACAAATAAGAAGGTAATGATATTCTAATTGTAAGTTTGTATGTTGATGACTTGTATATGGGTATCATTTCTATGATAAAAGATGAATTCAATTTTTCCATGATGAATGAATTTGAGATGAAAGATTTAGGCCTCATGAAATATTATTTAGGAATAGAGGTTTATCAAAGGGAGAATATAATTTTTATTTTTCAAACAAAGTATGCTAAAGATATGTTGAAAAAAATTGATATGGTTGATTGTAAACCAGTCTCCAGTCTAGTTGCTCATGGAGTTGTGTTGTGTAGAGATGATGGTGTTGAAAGAGTTGATGAGACAGCCTATAGAAGTATTGTTGGAAGCTTAATGTTTCTAACTCATACAAGACCTAATATTGCTTATTCAATTTCACTTAATTCAAGGTACATGGTAGAGCCATCAGAAATACATATGAAGGTAGCCAAGATAATTTTGAGGTATGTGAAAGGCACTCTAGATTTTGGTATTCATTACTACACTTCTAAAAGGTTCAATCTTGTTGGTTTTAGTGATTTTAATTGGGGAGGTAGTTTGGATGACTGAAAGTCAACATCTAGGAATTGTTTATCTTTTGGTTCTGGTTTGATTACTTGGAGCTCAAAGAAGCAAATTATAGTTTCCCTTTCTTCTAAAAAATCAAAGTATGTTGCAATCACTTCAGTAGGTACACAAGCATTATGGCTTAGAAAACTTCTTGAATAAATTGGAGAGATTCAAGTTCAACCCACAGTTATGTTTTGTGATAACATTAGTGCTAATAAATTGGCCAAAAATCCAGTCCATCATAGTAGGACAAAATATTTTTATTTAAAACATCATTTTATCTTAGATTTAGTGTAGAAGAAGGTAGTAGAATTGAGATACATCAACACTAAAAAATATTTATCAGATATCTTCACTAAGGCAGTTGCAAAGGATCAATTTTTAAAACTCAAAGATCAAATTGTGAGCCCTCTCAGCATCAAGGGGGAGTATGTTAAAAAGTGATGCTGAGGTGCAATTCACTCAGTTCTATTTTTAGACCATTAGTGTAAATTTATTTTGCATGAATTTTTTTTGTGGAGCTAAATTTAGATAGTTAGTTAAGTTTTAGTTAATATATTTTTGGAAAAAATAAAGCCTTAAAAAGGCTAGAGTTAGTTTTAGTTGATATTACATTCAAATTATTATTTAGATAAATTTAAAATATTTTGTTTAATAATTAGAAAAGCATGTTCACATGCAATTCTATTAATACATTGTAATGGATCTTTATTTTCAAGGGAAAAGGAGAAGGAGAATGATTCCAATAATTTGAAGAAGAAGTATTTTTTATTTTTGCAATTCTTATTTCTTCTGTATTATGAATATTGCATATATTTGGTTGTGATTTAATTTTATTTAAAATTCTACATTAAAACAAGTATTTATTAAAGAATTGTATTGCAGCTATCTTTAGAGGGATCAAACCGTGATGAGTTGGACTTTGAGTTTTTGGGGAATAAATCAGGACAACCTTATGTCATTCAAACAAATGTGTATGCAATGGTAAAGGTGACTGAGAGTAGAGAATATACCTTTGGTTTGATCTCACCAAACACTTTCATTCCTATGGTGTACTCTGGACTCCCCAACATATCTTGTATGTTTTTGCTGCTAATCAAAACCCATCATTAATTTGCTTATGCTTTCATCATATTCCAAAATAAATTATAAAATGAGCAAGCACCCAAATTTATTTCAACTCTCTTGATTGTGTTGTAATTATGCAAATTCATGTGTAGAAGCAGTTCGAAACACGTATGATCAGTTCAAACGCATGCATGATCAATGCATTGCATGATAGTTTATTTAGTTTAATTTATTTTGAGTTTACTTATTTTTAAACTATTGTTCGCATGTTCAATGCATGATAGTTATTGTTTATGCATGTTGTTTTTATATTTAGACTGATGTTCAAACATTTCAAACAACTTCTAAAACTCTTTTAATTCTAGCGTTCCATATTATTAAATAAATTATTATGAACAATGCTTAATAAATTGAATACAAATCAATCTTTCTTTGGATCTTGAGTTTTTTTGAGGTTTTTTTAGCAGCTATGTATTTATTTTGTTTGTATTTTTTTCAATAGCTCGGTATAGTGTTGGCGCTCTATTTATTTCATTTTAATTGGTATCAAAGCAAGTTACAAAAATTTAATTTTGCAGGTAGCACTTTTAGTTTATCAGTTATCTCTGGAATGGTAAATAGTAGCAACTTTTCATTCTAGTTTTCATTATTTACAGAAGAACTATGATTATTGGAGTATTAAAATAAAGACTTTACTATTGTCCCAAAATATTTGGGAATTAGTGGAAGTGGGATACTTAGAAATTGCATATCAAGATGCTCTCAATGTGTTGACAACAAATCAACAAACTCAGTTGAAATAAGATAGAAAGAAGGACAATCGAGCTCTCTTTGCCATCCAATTTGCATTGGATATGTCAATTTTCCCCCATATAGCTAGTATGACAAAGTCAAAGGATGCATGGGAGGCCCTACAAACTGCTACCAAGGTTTTGACAAAGTTAGATTGGTAAGACTTCAAACCTTATGAAGAGATTTTAAAAATTTAAGGATGAAAGACATTGAGTCTATTCAAGATTTTATTACTAGGACTCAAGATGTTGTGAATCAGTGTAGAACACAATGGGAAGCAATTACAGAACAAAAAATTATAGAGAAGATATTGAGATCTCTTCTTCCTAAATTCAATCCAGTGGTGATAGACATTGAAAAAAGCAAAAATCTCACCACCTTCAAAGTGGTAGAGTTGGTTGGTCCTTTACAATCTCATGAGAAGTGTATGTAACGTTCTATAGAGAGTTTAGTACAAGCTTTCCAATCTACAGTGAATGTTGAAACAAATTAATAAATACTTTTTCAGAAAAAAATAAGTCTCAAGGTGAGCCTTCTAATAATAGAGGACGTGGTAGAGGAAAAAGTTGTAATAGAGGAAGAGGAAGAGGTAGAAGTTTTGTGGATATGAGAAGCATTCAGTGCAACTATTGTGGTTGTTATGAATCTGAAGAGTTTTATGAAGATCCCAAGCACTCCAGCTTCTTCACATGCAATTTGGTGAAATAAAATCAAAAAGATTTGTAGTTATTGGATAGTGGCTTCTCTAATCATATAACAGGTAAATCTGATCTCTGTAAAATTAGATGCATTTGTAAAAATTCAAGTAAAATTTGGTGATGATAAAGAGGTTGATATGATGGAAAAATGTACCCTTGCTGTCAAAACTAAGCAAGGAGAAACTACTTATATTCATGATACGTTGCATGTGCCCAAATTACAACATAATCTTTTAAGTATTGGGCAACCTGTGAAAAAAAATTATAAAATTGTGTTTGAAGACAACCGCTACAAATATTTGATATATCAGCTAATTATCATCTTGTAGTAAAGGTTCCTATAACAAAGAACATGGTATTTCCTCTCACATTGCATTCAACTACTATGCATGCTTTCAAAGCAACCACAGATGAATCATGGTTATGCCATCAACGTTATAGTCATCTACATTTTCAATGATTAAATTTACTTTACAAGAAGCATATGGTGAAAGGAATTCTAGCAATTCAGACAAAAGAAGAAGTTTGTTCATGGTGTGCACTTGGCAAGTAACATCGAGATAGTTTTACGGTGAACAAATCTTGGAGGGAAAAATCCCCTCTAGAGCTTGTGCATGCTGACATTTGTGGTGCTATGTAAGATGAATCCTTGTGTAAGCATCATTATTTTTTAACATTCATTGATAATTTTTCTCACCACACATGGATTTTTTTTTAAAGTAGAAATCCAAAACTTTTGAATGCTTCAAAAAATTTAAAGCTATGGCTGATCAATAAAGTGGGTATTATCTCAAAATACTAAGAATAGATAGAGGGAAAGAATTCACTTCCAAAGAGTTTTTTGATTTTTGTAACAAAAATGGCATCAAGAGATAACTTACTGCATACTATACCCCTCAACAAAATGGTATTATAAAAAGAAAGAACCGTATCATTATTGAAATGGTACAAAATATGTTGCAATAAAAAAATATTCCACATTGTTATTGGGGAGAAGTAGTGGAAATAAAAATATAAATCTTGAATCGAAGCCCCACAAAAGCAATTCACAACATAACTTCAAAGGAAGCTTGGATTGGTCACAAGCCTTTAATGGCTCATCTTCGTGTATTTGGTTGTCCTGCATATGTTCATATCCAAGTTTAAAAGTGGAAGAAGTTGGATGCAAAACCCCAACATTGTATCTTTGTGGAATATTCTAATGCAACTAAAGGATACAAATTTTATAATCCTAACACAAAGAAATGGATTATTAGTCAGGATGTGGTTTTTTGATGGAGGAGAATGGCAATGGAAAAATGGTGCACAACAAAAACACCACCAGTAATGATGAACATAGAAGTTGGAAGTGTTCCTCCTCTCTCCAAAATCTCAAGTGGAAGTTCAAGCCCCAATAGTAGCTCAATTTTGAGCTCTCGAAGCTCAGGTTCACCAAGTTCATCTACTAGCACACTTTCAAGTGATAGTTCAAGTCTAGCATCAAGTCCAAGCTCTTCAAAAAAGGTACGAAGATTAAATGAAATTTATCAGAGTAGTAATGTGATTCCAATTGCTAATTTTGCTTTGCTTAGTAAAATTCAAGTTGAACCTTATGTATATGAAGAAGCAATAAAATAAATGGTATGGATTGATGTTATGAATGATGAGATGCAAGTTATTGATAAAAATAATACATGGGAATTAGTGCAACTTCCAAAATATAAATAGATGATTGGTGTCATATGGATTTATAAGGTGAAATATCATGTTGATGGTTCTATGAAAAGACACAAGGCAAGACTAGTTGCCAAGGGATTTGCACAAATCCCTAAAGTAGATTATTCAGAGACTTTTGCTTCAGTTGCACAATTTGATATAGTCAAGATTATATTGGCTATTGTTGCATAATACAAGTGTCCAGTCTATCAGATGAATGTAAAATCAGCATTCCTGAATGGTTATATTGATGAAGAAGTCTATGTGGAAAAACCTATTGGTTATGAAATTCCAGGAAAATAACATTTGGTCTACAAGTTAAAAAAAGCTCTATATGGGTTGAAGCAAGCTCTTCGTGCCTGGTATGCAAGGATTGATAGTTATTTCTTGAAGAAAGAGTTCATTCATAGTCCCTTAGAGCCAACCCTCTATATCCAACATCTTGGTAATGATATTCTCATTGTTTGCCTTTATGTTGATGATCTTGTTTATACAGGTAATAACCCATCTGTCATAGATAAATTTCAAGCAGAAATGAAGTGAGAATTTGAGATGCCAGATCTGGGACTCATGCATTATTTTGTTGGAGTGGAGGTGCAACAACACCCTGAAGGTATATCTATTTCTCAAACCAAGTATGTGGTTGATTTATTGAAACAGTTTAGAATGATGTCATTCATAGCAGTTGCAACCCCTGTAGCCCTTGATGAAAAATTAACCAAGGAAGATGCAAGTTCCAAAGTGGATGCTATTTTGTACAGAAGTTTGGTTGGGAGCCTCATGTACCTCACTACAACGAGACCTAATATTATGCATGTTGTGACCCTCATCTCTCGATTCATGAAGGATCCACATGAGTCTCATTGGCGTGATGCAAAAAGAATCTTAAGGTATGTGAGTGGTACACAAAATTTTGGTATTCATTATTCTCCCACACAAAATTTTGAGCTAGTTGGTTACATAGATTCTGATTGGGTTGGTTTAGTGGATGATAGAAAATCAACACCTAGTTATATTTTCTCACTTGGTTTTGGAGTTGTTTTATGGAGTAGGAAAAAGCAGGGAATTGTGGCTCTCTCTTCCATAGAAGCAGAGTGTATTGCAACAACAGCACCCAGTTGTCAAGCCATATGGATTCGAAGGATTTTGAAAGATCTACGATTAGTTCAGGAACATCCCACAACTATCTACTGTGATAACAGCAGTACCATTGCAATGACCAAAAATCTTGTGTTTCATGCTAGATCGAAACATATTGAGATTAGACATCACTTCATACGAGATTTGGTTCAAGATGGGATAGTGGAATTACAGTTTTTCCCTACATCTGAGCAAGTAGCTGATATTTTTACCACATATTATTAAATAAGTGATTATGAACAGCGCTTAATCAATTGAATACAAATCAATCCTTTGGATCTTGATTTTTTTCTGAGTTATCTTGAGCAGCTGTGTATTTATTTTGTCTGTACTTTTTTCAACAGCTCAGTATAGTGTTAGTGCTCTGTTTATTTCATTTCATCATGGTGGACAGTGTGCCAATCAGAGTGTTTAGCAACTACAAGGCATCGGACATTGCATATCCAGACATACAAGCCATGGGAGTATATTCTAGCTTATGGAATGGGGTTCATTGGGCAACCCAAGGGGGTCTTGTGAAAATCGATTGGTCGCATGCTCCATTTGTTGCATCTTACCGCACTTGCAACGTACTGTTGGCATCATCATCGTCCTCATACTCAGTAGAAGAAATGAAGGTAGTAAGTTCTGAGCAGCTGAACAAACTGCAGTGGGTGAAGAAAAACTTCATGATATACGACTACTGCAATGACAAACAAAGATTTTCCGTGCCTCGCCAGAATGTATCATGCCCATCTAATTACAATTAATTTTATTGTAATTCATTTTATTATAAATAGTTGAATCAAATGTTTTCAGATGTCTCCCTACTAAATCTAACTGTTAGAATGATATATTAACTGTTAGAATGGATCATTTGAGGGTGAATTTATAGAGGAGTATTTTATATTTTAAATGTTTAGTCTGAATCTATAAGAGTATTTTATATTTTAACTGTTTAGACTATCCTGTGAGATACGCAATTTGTTTTTATATTTTTAAAAATAAATTAAAATTTTCTACCATATTTTATTCATGTGAGAAATGTAA
The DNA here is from genome assembly GCA_037957365.1 of Torreya grandis. Classification (NCBI taxonomy): domain Eukaryota; kingdom Viridiplantae; phylum Streptophyta; class Pinopsida; order Cupressales; family Taxaceae; genus Torreya; species Torreya grandis. The sequence continues at coordinate 6,109,588 of JARHVA010000040.1, forward strand.
TATATATATTTTAAATAAATTAAAGTTTTCTACTATATTTTTATTGGTTAAGAAGATTAAATATGATATAAAATAGATTTTCAATTAAGAAAAGACAGGTAACAATATATTTTAAGAAAATGATGTTATTTATGTGAGATATGTAATATATTTTTTATTTTTTTAAAATAAATTAAATTTTTTTATTATATTTTATTCAATAAAAAGATTAAATGATATAAAATAGTTTTTTAATAAAAAAATAAAATGAGTAATTATATTTTTTAAGAAGAAGAATTTATATAAAATTGGTATTTTTGAAAAAAGTTTAAGGAAAAGATTTTATATAAAATTAGTTTCTTTAAGAAGATTTCATTTCAATTAAAAAAAATGATGGGTAACAATATTTTTTAAAGAAATAGTTTAATTTAAAGTTGGTCTATTGGAAAAATTTTTATTTAAAATTGGTCTCTTTAAAAAAGTCAATATTGTTTAAGGAAAATGATTTTATTTAAAGTTTATCTATTTAAAAGCTTAAGAAAAATATACTATATAAAATTGGTCTCTTTAAAAAGGTTTCAACTAAAAAAGACTAGTAAAAATATTGTTTAAGGAGATGATTTTATATAAAATTGACCTTCTTAAAAAATCTTAATACCGGTAACAATATTATTTAAGAAGAAGAATTTATATAAAGTTAAACTTCTTAAAAACTATTAACAAAATTTAGATAAATATTAAATATATTAAGTGTTTAGTATATTATAAAAACATGGGTAAATTTTATTTCTTTTGAAGAATAAATTAAAGTTTTTTACTTGATTTTAAGTTCTAATAAAGAATAAACAACTTTTCAAGTTTAAAAAAAAGTGCAATAGTATTTATTAAAGAGATGATGGAACATAAAGTTGGACTCCTTAAAATAATTTAATATAAAGTTAGCCTCCTTAAAATCTCCATTCAATTGTGTGTTTAATGATTCAACATGAAATTTTGTTAGTCAATGTCAATTTTAAATACATAAAAAACTTAATCAATAATCACAAATTTAAAAGAAAATATCTCAACAACTTAATTCTTATATTTTATATATTAAATTTCATTTGAATTTTATTTCTCTTGAAGCCTTATAATAATCATTATTAAACATTAATACATGTATTCAATATTCAATATTCTAAATATCTCTTATTAGCAAGAAGAGTTTGTCATAAACTCAAAGTCATATGTTGAGTTGGGAGCATCAAGTAGTGAGCTTTTCTACCTCAACTTCTTAGTCGGAATTAAATTTGATGATCAATTTTTAAATCTTGAATTCTTTTTATGAATATTATTTATTCAATATTGTCTTTCAAATGTTAATCTAATTTATAATAAAATAAGCAAACATTGATTTTTAGGACAATTTGAAATGAGTATTGGGCCAAAACTAGTTGACCCACGCAGAGAGGGATCATCGATCCTAAAAATTTGGAGGATGATGAAGATGAAGGGGCCTTTTGGGGGAGGGGGAACCCTCATGATTTAGGGGGAAACGATTCTTATGTGGATAGGAATAACCTGACAAGGAAAAAATGAAGAGAGGTCTAAATATTTTGGGCAAAAAGAGTAAGTGGACACAAAATGTTGAAGCATTCCCATGTTGGTTGTTTTATTATAGACACCTATGTTGGAGAAGAATGTTACCATTTGAATGCCTCTAATAGGGTAGTGCATTGATCCCTTTCTAAAATGTAAAATTCCTTGCTAGGAAATTTTACAGGTACCAGACTGAACATTGACATTTTTTGACCCGTGTTATTAGAAAGTGGAAGACTAAAGGACAACTAGAGATCTCAACTATGACTAAAGGTTTTTTATATATCTCCTTCTCTATTCATGAGGATTTTATTATAACACGCTTGGGAGACTTGTGGCTTCATGGGAAAGCTTGTATTAGATGTTAGGTTTTGCTTCAAAGAACGAAAATATGAATCTGATCCTAATATGGGTAAGGCTCCCAGGCCTCATGTTGGAATATTGGGAGGATGAATTAATTATGGGTATTCCAAAAGTAGTTGGGCAGCTCACTGCATTTCATCTTGTTATCAAAAAAAGGAGAAGATTAGTATATGTTAGGTTCTGTGTAAATGCAGAAGTGGATAAGATTCTACCTTCAATCATAAAATTGTTGTTAGTAGAGGTTCTTGGAATTACTTGTTAGAAAATGCTAATGTTTTAGAGTGTGCGATGTTAGAACATGGTTGGGTTGTAGGGAGTCATATGGTTCACTCATAGTTTTATTTCACAATGGACTCATTTAGAGTTAGTATTTGTTCATTCTAGAAGCCATTTTATTTAATCGACTTAGACATCTTGAATTAAATCAGATTTTTAGATTCATTCAAAACATAAAATAAATATTTAAGGAAAACTAATGCGCACATATTGCATATAACATAAACTCTCAAGTAACCAAGGTATTTATAGCATTATGTTTCTCAAATACTAATCCATGCTTTATATTATAATTCGAAGTATTTATAGAGACGTGGGGAAGCTCTATCACTTCACCTTCATGACCATTTAATCATCACATCAAAGGAGGCTCTTCATCTTTTGCATTATTTTGATACACAAACAAACACCACACTTTATACAAAATAGTTCTTGTCACACAGTTGTCACTTATACAATACTTCTACAATTTTACACTTCCTAGTCTACTACCAACAATATCTTGGAGTTAAACAGTTGTCTCATTTCGAGACAAAGTTACAAGTAGTGTACTAGATATTAGATCTGGTGGAATTCCTTGCACTGAGTTACAAGATTTGGTGATGAAGCAATGATTGCGATTATCACTTAAAGTGTTGTTTGGTAGAAAAACCAATCTAGAAGAAGGACAATGTCAATAAAATATCCCACTATATACTAAAGAAAGGGAGACAATGACTTAGAGGAGGAAGCCAAGAGTGATTATAGTAACAAGCTAAAATAAATAGTGTATTGCAGAGATACTTTCAGTGTAGCCTATAGCCAAAGGTTTCAAACTAAGGAGGATAACAATCCCAAGAGTAATTAGATTCAGGAGGAAGGTCATAAAGAATGTTATGCGGCTTCAAAACAGTGAAATACTCAAACCCATAGACATGAGGAGGAACATAAACAGAGTGAGTATGATGCATCTCCTAGCTTGGAATAAGGATAAATGTGCATAAAAGGTAAGTATGACAATACTTTTGTTTCTTCAATCTTGAGACGAGGATTGCAAATAAATTTATTGATCTAGGAGTGGAAGCAAATAGAGAAAAGTTGAATCTCAAAGAAATATGAAATAGAGAAACTATTAAGCATGTAGTTAATAGGAGAAAGTACTTTGGAGTTGAGTGGATTCAAATCAACAATGAGAAATTGTAAGTAAAATTTACATCATAGCTCTTAAGAGGGTTGAATGGCTCACTTTTTCTTAGAATTGTAAGGAATATGAGTATGTAGTTTTAATTTTGTGTTGTAAAGTTAATTTTTTGTTGCATGGTTGCAATATTGTTTTAGTTTGAGTTATGTTATACATGTTGGGTTGTGGACCCTGTAATTTAGAATCTAAATATATATTATTTGAATAATCACGTAAAAAAAATTAGGCCCTTTTAAAACCCACATTTATCAATAACCTAAAAAAAATTTAAAAAAATATTAAAGATATTATATATTTATTATAATTATTTACCAAAAAAAAAAAAAAAATGATTTGTAAAAAAATCGCCTTACATACGACCATCAAATTTTATTGAATACTAGCTAGTCAACGTAAATTTTTAAACTTTGAGTTGATTGTAATAGTATTTAAAAAATAATAATATTTAATTGAGATAATATAAGAATAAGAACATAATTTTTTTTATTGGAAGCCATCTTGAAATTAATGTGAAAAAGTGAAAATTACATTAAAAAAATAAATAATATTACAAATAAATTAAGTCAAAGCTTTCAATTATCTAATATAAACTAAATTAAAAACTTTAAAAAATACACAATTTAAATTAAAAATAGTTAAATATAATTTTTTATTATATATTTTAATAAAATTTTGGGAGGTCAAGGAATTAATTAATTGAAAAAGAAATCATCAAAATCTTTGAAAATTTTTAAAATTTAAATTTAAATGACTATTTGATTTAAAATATTGAAAAGAAAAAAAAAACATTAATTTACAATCAAGATGGTTTATTATATAATATTTTTTTCAAGTTTTATGTTAAATATATATTATAATATTACTAATAGTAAATGATGACTTTTATAAGTATTTAAAGATTAATAATTTTATTATATTACAATGCAATTATTATTTTTATATATTTAAAAATTAAATATATTTACTAAAATATAATATTTTTTAATTTGTCAAATATTTTCAACTTTTATAAATATAAATTTAAAATATATTTAATAAATATATAAATTTTTAATTATATTTAATTTATTCATTATTTTTTGAAATATATATTAATTTAATTTATTTTTATTTTTTAAATTTTAAATGTAAAATTATCACAACCAACATTTTTATTAAAGTAGTGAACAAGATTTATTCAACTAATAAATGTAAATAATGAATGGGACCTCCAAATCCATGTACAATTATTTAAAAATACTCTAATTTTATTATATGGTTTTTTTTCTTTCTCAAATGTCTTTAATAAAAATAGAAATGGAAGTGGGAAATAAATTAAAATAATATAAATTAAATAGAGTTAAGTTTTGTTAATGATGAATAATAGTTAATGAATTGAAATATAAGTTAAAATAATAATATATAATGATTTTAAAAACTTTAAATCTAATTTTAAGGAATGTAAAAGAATTAAATTTTTAAAATATATTAATATTGTGTCTCAATGAATTATCATTTAAAGGAGTATATATAAAAGTATGTGATCGTTGTATCGTTTGGTTGGTAATGAGTAATGAGCTCTTAAGTCAATGTCATTGCTGGAAAATAAAATTAAAGTATTAGAAAATTAAAAAAATTACTTTGTAAGATAGTATTGAGTCATTTTGATTATTTAAAAAAATGACTTTAATATTTATATTTATTTTATTTATTTTTTAAGTGGGATTGCTTTTTTTTAATGGGATATTAATTATGTTTTAAATTAATGAATATAAAGGTATGATTTTAATCTATAAAAAAATAAAAGTAGAGATGAAGGATGATTTTTTTAATTGGAAATATATTATTATATTTAAAATAAAGAATAGAGAAAGTATATAAATAATTTATAACAAAAGGGTAGTCATTTGGTATTTACGATTCAAAATAAATGATAACAAGTTAATATTTACTATTGTAAAAAAAAAGTCTCATAATATATTTAAAAATACAATTTAATATAAAATTAAATTATGCATAAGCAATAGCATTAAGAAGAGGCAATGGATTATCTTGAAGAGGGATGGTATCCAAGAATAAGGCTTCCTTGATAGTGAATCCAGTTCACCCATCCATCTTGCTTGGTATCCTACACAATTAGAGGCACAACCACGAAAAGGGAAACCAACATTTTAGTATTCAAACATCATGATTAAGACAAGTCCATGAAGACGGTGCAACAATCACATTTCTACAAGCCAACAAACTCTAACCTCTATGTTGAGGAATAATAAAAAAATGACTATTTAATGACTTCGTCACAATATCAATACCAATGAAAAAGAGAACTATAACAAAATATTGAGAAAAATTTTATTCATGTCATAAGGAACACTCCTCCAATAATTAAACAAATCTTACAAATAACAAAATTATAAAACCACTTTTTCAATTTATATTTAAAAATTAGTGAAAATAAATATATAAAATTTATCATTAATTAAAAAATATTATAAAATATTTTCATTTAAAAAAAAATAATATCTAATTTTTTAAAATAAAAATAAATACTATAAACTTTAAACAAATTCAAAAAAGAGAGAGAAAGGAAGATTAGCCAACCATTGAAAAATGTCTCCTAACAAAGCCATTTTCCAAGCGACGAGATTTAGGTGGAAAGGACATTGTATAATTTTTAAGTTTAAACAAATTCAAAAAAGAGAGAGAAAGGAAGATTAGCCAACCATTGAAAAATGTCTCCTAACAAAGCCATTTTCCAAGCGACGAGATTTAGGTGGAAAGGACATTGTATAATTTTTAAGTTACTTGCCCATTCAATCATGTAAAAATATATCTAATAAAATATATCACATTTCTCCCCATTGTGAATATTGATTTCAAGGCTAAAATTAAGTTTGTTTCAACTATGTATTATTTAAGTTTGAGAGTAATTTACGTAAGATTCTTATAAAATTTAGGTATGCGAAATCAATATTATATTTTTAAAATTTATACATCAATTTGAATATGTGTTTAAAAGTTTGAAATTTACAATTCTTAAATATTAAAGTAAACAAAAAAAAATTCTCCATTATTAATTACTCAAATAAAAATTTAAGTTTTTTAATTATAAGGATGGAAGTAAATTTGTCAATGAGATGTGGATGAGTTGGTTAAGTGTCTTGGTTGTTTTAAGCCTTACTCAGAGTTAAATCTCTAGAAATGAATATGAGGGCGATTATGGCTATTGGTTGTATTCTTAAAACCGTTAATGGTTGTTGAATATTCTCAAGGTAATTGGGCTATTGAATATTCTCATGATAACTGGTAATATATGGTACATACATAGTATAACATGAGAATTTAGACCCGTTAGAAAGGTTCAAGCTCTAGTCAAAAGCCATCATCTATCCAAAAGAAAAGATCTTACACCAAAAACAACTTATTACACGTAAACATGAATAGTGTGAAAGTGAATGCTTAAGCCCAATCCACAAATTCATAAAATTAGATCTCATTTAAATTAGATCCCATTTAAATTGGATTAAGGAAGGAGATAAGAATTTTAATTTCTTTCAATTCTTTAACCATATACACAAAAAACAACATAATTTTACTCTTCAAGATTCAAAGGGTAGAGTAGAATCCATCGCTAATAGTAGTAAACATATTCTTTTTGTTAGGACTTGTTCCAAAGTCTTAACATTAAGTTAGATTTTTGGTAGGTTAAGTAATAGTATTGTTAATTGGGGCATGCATCTTTTAGTAAAGACACCCCCATAAAATAAAGTTATTTAGTTTAATTTTAGGTAGTTTTCATGTTTTATATTTATTAAATAGAACTACCTTACGGGTTGTTTTCATGTAAATAGTTGGATATAGGTTAGTTGTTTTTACCGGTCATTGGTAAAAACTATATAAATCAATGTTTGCTATGAAAAATGGTTAATGGAGTAAAGGCACCCTTATGTACTTGATTTTTTTGAATATTAATAAAATATTTATGCACTCTCACTAAGCGGGGACAAGGTTCAATCTATTTTATTCAAGGAGTTATCAGAGCATGGTTATTTTGGGAGCTTGGTGAATTTGAAAGGAGCAAAGTGAAAAGTCAAATTCACGTGAATTCATTGGCATGAAATAAGGTATGCCATAAAGTAAAATTTTTATTGGTTTGAATGTTTGAAAAATTATTAAATTATTTTAATTTTTCAAATACTTTTTTACATTTAAACCTATGTATTTTTTCATATACCACAATCTGGGCATTCTGGCCATTTGATGCTCCATTTTCTTGTGTTCAAACTCTTAATTTGGCATTAAAAATAAATTTTTAGCATTTAAATGTTATTAAATTCATTATTTTTTTACAAAAACTAGACTTGTACGACCTGTTTACTTGTGAAAAACCTTAGAAATTTTCATTCATAGTTGTCATTATTGATTCATTTCATTTTTAGCCCTTTTGAATCCATAAACACCTGTTAAATTGGTTTAAACCCCTATTTTTGCATTCTCAATGAAAAATTTGGTATTTTTCTGAGCTGTATGGATTTGTACGGCCTTCCAACACCCTGGGTTCAATTTGCATTCATTCTGTGCAAAAATTACCTCAAAAAAATTGCTAAAACTCAGGTAAAATCTATTTTATCATGCCTGTATAGATTTATACGGCCTGTAGGAGAAAGAATAGGTGCAAAAATAGTTGTAGGCACTACCATGGATTCCCAGGGAGAAATGGTGCTGCAATAAAATTGATTTTTTTAATGTTTCTAAAGTTTTTGGATATCAAAAATTATGCCTTGGGTCCCACGTGAGGAAGCTTGCTTGAGAAAGCTGAAAAAGGAAAAAATTTGAATTTATTTACATATATGTAATTTTTTTAATTTTTATTCATCCACAAAATCCAGAATAAGTATAAATTTCTAAGTGTTATATTTTTTAAATGCTCTTAGAGCAATTGGTTAAGCTTATTTTGTAAAGAAGCTTGCAAGGAGGAGGTCAAGGGTTCAAATCCCTTCTTTTTGGAGAAAGTTTTTTTCCTTTAAAATATACTTTTTTGTAAAAAGAATATTCTTTTTTAAATCAGCGTTTTGTATGCCTTGAAAGTTGTAAAACGCATACTTATTGTATTATGTTGTTTTAAATTTTCAAAAAAGGGGAAATTCAATCATATCTCTTTTATAGTGTTGTGGTGATATAAAGGTGTAATTGGTGGAATAAGGTTTTAATTTGGTGAAATAAGGGTGTAATCATTGATTTTTGGTGAGGTTAAATGTAAAAACCATAAAAAAAAAAAATATTTTTCTTTTGCGCTCTACGCGGAGGTTAAGTGAAAAACCTCATAGAAACAGTGTATTGTGTAGTGAGTGTGATATTTGTTTCATCTCTTTTGCATTTTGTTGCAATTTTCTCTACTACACTTGTTTTCATTTAAAGATGCCAAAAATTCAAAATTTGCTTTCAGATAGTGATAGATTAACAATTTCCAATTATTTTGATTGGAAACAATTGATGGAGGCTTTACTAGTTTTTAATGAGTTATGGGATATTGTCAAGAATGAAAATTCTACTTTGCCAACAGAGTAGGCTAAATTAGATGTATTTAATTTGCGTGATTCTAAGGCCTTAGCTCTCATTAAATTTTGTTGTACTCATGATACTTATGTTCATATTAAAAATTCTCCTCATAATTACACTGCATGAAAAACATTGTCAAATTTATATGATAAGAAACCTAAGCATAAGAAGATAGATATTTATATGCAATTGTTTACTTTTTCATTAGATGAAGATGGGGATATGGGATAATATATGTCTAAGTTGAAAAATATCACTACTCAATACACTAAGGCTGATTTTGAAAAACTAGATGATGACCTCATAATCAATACTGCTTTGAAAAGACTACTAGGGTCCTAAAGGAATTTTGTTGAAATGTTGCATGTCTCTAACAAGATCATAGGCATCACCTTTGATAAGTTGGCTGAGTTTCTCATCCAACATGACCTCTCTCTACCCAATAAATCCAATAAAATTGAAGAACCCCATGTTTTATAGTCAAAGCCTAGTCCATCTTCATCTGGGCATCAAAACAATAGAGGAAACAATTATAAAGGGGGTTGAGGTTATAGAGGAAGCAGATATCAAAACAGAGGTAGGGTTCATTCAAATAATCAACAATTTAACCAATCACATTCACATGAAACAAGTGATTGAGGACATGGTCACAACTCATATAGGGGTAGAGGTCGAGGTAGATTAGACATTCAGTGTCATAGATGTGAAAAATTTGGCCACATTGCCTCACAATTTAGGATTCCTTTTGATAAAATTTAGAGGCCACAAAAAGTGACTAAGACTAACTCTGCTTAGTATGCCGATCATGACTATGATGAGTCCAGTAATGTTGCCCATGAATCTGCATTCACTACTTTGGGGCACATTGATTATATTGAATATGAGGCTACATATGAGCTCACAGATGTATGGGTTTTAGACACAAGAGCAACCAAACACATGACATTTAGGAGAGATTTATTTTGGTCTTTTAAGGAAGCTTCTCTCTCTCCAGTTGGCCTAGCAAATAAGTCTATGCATAAACCACTAGGACTTGGATCTATTCAGATTCTTCTTCCTAATGGGTCTATAAAGTACTTGGAGGATGTTTGGTATCTTCCCACATTGAAAAAACACTTACTTTCTTTGGTAACTATTTGAAAGAAAGGTTATCAAATAATGCTTGAAAATGGGCTCATTTACATCAATTCAGTGAAGGATGATTATAAAACAATGTATGCAGGATATGAAGATGGAAACTTGGTTAGATTGCATTGTAAAGTGCTTCCTCCCACTATAGAACTTGTAGTAGTTGTTGACACAGGTATAGGTACTATGTCTACACAGTGGTTATGGCATCTCTGCTATGGACATTTGAATATCCACTCTTTAGTGGATTTACAGAGATATGGTATGGTGAATGGATTGCCCACTTTTCACAAAGATAGTATTCTTTGTGAGTCATGTGATTTGGGCAAACAAAATCGTGAAAATTTTCCTAAACAGTCATCTTGGAAAGCTAACATATGTTTACAATTAGTTCATAATGATGTATGTGACATGAAAAATTCATCCATTGGTGGGTGTAGATACTTTGTCTTTTTTATTGATGACTTTTCTCAGATGACTTGGGTATTTTTTTGTGAAAAACAAATCTAAAGTTTTCGGTGAGTTTGTTGATTGGTTACACTTAGTCAAAAAAGAAACAGGTTCACATTTGGCCACTCTTCGTTCAGATAATGGAGGTGAGTATACCTCAAATGAATTTTTAGATTATTATCGAGAATATGGCATTCATCGACAATATAGCAATGCTTATACTCCACAACAAAATGGAGTATCTGAACGGATGAATAGAACTTTAGAGGGCACAGCACGTGCCATGTTGCACTATAAATAACTTGATGATAAGTTTTGGATAGAAGCTATTGGTATTGCAGTGTATTATAGAAACAGGTCCCCCACAGTTGCACTTTTGGGACAAACTACATATGAGGCATGGTATGGGTTTAAACCAAAAGTTAAACACTTGAAAGTGTTTGGATGTCTTTATTTTGCTTTGGTTCCTATTAAACACAGAACTAAGTTGGAACCATGAAGTTTAAAATGCATCTTTCTTGGTTATTCTAAAGATAAAAAGGGGTTTCATTTGCTTGCACAGGATTCAAGCAAATTCATAGTGAGTCGAGATGTAATATTTGATGAGTTTGGGACTATGAACACTACAGAGATTGATTCTCAACTTGATAGATTAGAGAGGAAAAATACAAAAAGAGATAAGGGTTTGAATAATGGGGATAACTCTTTGAAGTTGTGATATGAAAACACTATTCCTTCACTTTCCTCTCCTTCATCTACAAGTTCACAAGTTGATGACTTAGAAATTGTTGAAAATTATCTAAATCCCCCTTCGAATGATGCACATGATGAGAATTCTGAAGTCCCTGATTTGAATAATTTGTCTAAGTATCCAAAATGGGCTCAAATTACTTTTTCTGACTTAAAAGCAGATGAAATTGGTTTAACAGGGCCCAAGAATTCTCAAAAATAGGTAAACTATGCTATGGTTGTTACTACTTCTTCCTCTGAACCATCCACTTTTGAGGAGGCATCTTCTGAACATGTTTGACAACATGCAATGAAAAATGAGTATGATGCCATTCTTAGCAATAATACATGGGTTTTAGTTGATTCTCCTCCACATGTTAAACCCATCAGTTGTAAATGGGTTTATAGGACTAAGTATAAATCAGATGGCTCCATTGATAAACATAAGGAATGACTTTTTGCAAAAGGATATGCGCAACAAGAAGGTATTGACTATGAGGAAACATTTACACCAATTGCCAAATGGCACACTATAAATATGGCACTTGCCTTATCAACACAAAATGGTTGGAAAGTACATCAATTGGATGTTAAAAGTGATTTTTTAAATGGTGATTTATAGGAAGAAGTATATATGAAACAACCTCAGGGTTTTGAACAGGTGGGTACTAAACACAAAGTGTGTAAATTGATAAAAGATTTGTATGGGCTCAAACAGGCACCCAGGGCTTGGTATGAAAAAATGGATTCATACTTTAAATCCATTGATTTTCGTCACAGTGAAACTGATGATACTCTCTATTTTTGTGTGCAAGGTAAGAAAATGGTGATACTTGTTCTCTATATCAATGACTTATTTATTACAGGTAATGATGAAAACCATAACAGGTATGTGAAAAAAGAATTAAAAGATGGGTTTGAGATGACAGATCTTGGACTTCTTCACTACTATCTAGGCATAGAGGTAACTTAAAAAGAGCATAGTATTTTCATTTCTCAAACTAAGTATATTTCTGAGTTATTAGATAGGTTTGGCATGAGGGATTGCAAACCTGCCCTCACTCCCATGGAAAGTAACTTAAAATTGTCTAAGGATGATAGTAGTGACTTTTTTATGGCACCATATATAGACAATTGGTAGGAGGTTTGATATACTTGATGACTACCAAGCCCGATATTTCATTTTCATTTGGAATTTTATCTAGGTTTATGCATGAGCCTAGAGAAATTCATTGGCATTCAAAAAAATGAGTACTTCGTTACCTTTAGGGAATGAAAACATATGGCCTTGAATACCACCACAACAAGAACATCAAACTTGTTGGATATTATGATGCAGATTTTGGTAGATGTGTGGATGACAGAGTGTTAACCATGGGATACACTATGCATATGGGTTCAACTGCCATTGCTTGGTGTTGTAAGAAGCAGGATACAGTGGCAAATTCATCAGTAGAATTAGAGTATATTGCAGCATGGGATGCTTCTAGAGAAATTATTTACCTATGTCATATTCTTGAAGATCTTCAGGTTTCTCAGTTTGCTCCTACACAGTTATACATCGATAATCAAAGTGCAATCAAGATGTCCAAGAATCCATTGTTTCATGCAAAAACAAAACATATGGATGTCAAATACCATTATCTGTGAATGCTGGTGGAAAACAAAGCTCTTGATCCAATATATTGCCCAACTATCGATCAGATAGCTGATATCATCACAAAACCCCTTGACAAAATCAAATTTGAAAAATTTAGAAAAGTGCTTGGTATGTGTCCAAAGACCTGACTTTGGATCATAGGGGGTTTGTTAGGACTTGTTCCAAAGTCTTAACATTAGGTTAGATTTTTGGTAGGTTAATTAATATTATTGTTAATTGGGGCATGCATATTTTAGTAAAGACACCCCCATAAAATAAATTTACTTAGTTTAATTTTAGGTAGTTTTCATGTTTTATATTTATTAATTAGAACTACCTTATGTTTTGTTTTCCCGTAAATAGTTGTTTATAGGTTAGTTGTTTTTACCGGTCATTGGTAAAAACTATATAAATCAATGTTTGCTACGAAAAAAGGTTCACGGAGTAAAGGAACCCTTATGTACTTGATTTTTTTTAATATTAATAAAATACTTGTGCACTCGCACTAAGCGGGGACAAGGTTCAAACTATTTTATTCAATGAGTTATCACTTTTATCATATTATCAAACTCTCTTTCAAGATTCTTTGATTGAGTTTGTTATTCAATCTAAGCTTAATAAATCAATTTGAAACTTCATCCACTATGAAGTGTCTCAATAAGTTAGCCAAGGGCTTGGTTGCACACTTCTAAGTAACTCAAAAGAGATCTATTTTCAATGACCAAACACAAAATCCTTAGCCCTAATGGACTACCCTTAGAATTATTCCAAGTCTTATTACATAAATATTTATTTCAATTTTATCTAGAGACTAAACAATCTAGTTCATTGGGGATGGAAATCAAAAGTGGTCTCATCACGTTGATACCTAAAGGAAATAATAAGAACTCAGTCACTAGTTGGCACCCTATCACTCTAATTAACACTACTTATAATATTGTAGCCAAGGTTATAGCTTAAAGATAAAAACAATAAATAAAGACATTGTTAGATTTGAATAAATAAGCTTTATGCGAGGAATATTCATCCTCAACAATCTTGTCCTTGCTTGGGTAACCATCGATTGGGCATCTTATTTTGGACAAGACACCATTCTTATCAAAATTGATTTCGATAATGCTTATAATAGGATCAAATGGTCCTTTGTTCTCAAAATGTTTCAATGGCTTAGGAATTTGGAACAAGATTGATTAACTTGTATCAAACTTCTCTTTGTTAATGTCAAACAATGAATTTTTTTGTTAACGGATATTGTACCTAAACATTTGATCTTCAAAGATATATTTGATGGGTCTATCCTCTAGTACTCTTTATTTATGTTTTAGCCATTTATGCTCTTAGCTACATGTTTCAAAAAGTCTGCTCTCTTGTAAAAATTAAATAAATTGATGTGCCACATCAAAATTTTGTTCTCAATTCTCACTTCATTGATGATAGCATGTGCTTTCTAAAAAAAAATCCAAAGGTTAACAATGCTTTGGAAGTCTTAGATTTGTATTTTATGAATTCAAGTTCTAAGCTTTCAATGCACAAAACTATATTCATTCTCACTACAATGAAAAAATTAGTTGATTGGGCTCCCAAAGAATGGAAGTAATTGAGACACAGGGAAAACATGAGGTATTTTGGCATTCCCTTCAACTTAAGAATTACCCTTTCTCGATTGTGAAACTAGGTTCTTCAAAAATTCAATAAGAAGATTGACAACTTTGAGGTGAATTTTTTGTCATTGGTTGGGTATGTTCATATTTTTAATAGCATCTTCTTAGCCACTCATGTGTAATACTCCTCTTGTTGGATGGCATTCAAACATTTATATCTTAAATTAATTCAAACGGTGAGATGAATCCTTTGGGCTAAATGGGATGGTAGAAAACGCATAATTATGATATCATGGACTCTTTTTACACAACCCAAACATAAGGGTAAGTTGGGTATCATTGATCCTTGCACCAAAGGAAAATACCTAGTTTCTAAGTGGATATTTAGGGATCTTTTTGGTAACATACCTTGAAAAGTTATCCTTATGCATAAAATTCAACAAAAGACAACTAAAGGCAAATGGATGCATAAAAATTTCCACACTAAAATTGTAAATGATGAATTATTCAGAATTAAATGTTTTCCACCCATGATCATCTTATGGAAAGCTTGACAAGTTAATTCTTAGTTGCTCAGTTGGAAAGATTCCTCTCTTTGATGTATGGGATATGCTTTTCCAACTCCTCAATTTCATGGAACCATTTGATAATATCTAACCATTGTCCCTTGGATATATATAACTCATATTCGGGTTAAAGTTATTTATAAAAGGGATTTTTACTTTTTAATCATCTTTGAAATTCCTTGGTTATGGAATGGTCATCTTGGCCAGCTATTAAGCACATTTTTATAGAGGTTTTACCCCATATCTAGGTAGATTCGAAGCTCATGTGTGAAAATGCACCACCATAAATTTTATGTCAATCATCCACTTATTATTCATTAGCACAATAGTTACATTTATAGTGCAAATATATCCTATAAACTTGGAGATTATCTCTCTCCTGATATCTCTACACACCTATTCTCATGTGAATGTTACTCATAATATCACCTACATTATTAAATAAACCTATGCACATATTAAATATACACACACTAATTATTATTTAATGAGGTGGAGTACTAACCTAAACTCACTAATTCACCCATGTGAGGACTAATTCCTAACATTCCTCTCTATTGGTCACATGGGATAAAATGTTAAAAAAATGTCTTTCTAGAGCAAGCACGTGACTATCCTCATTCTTTAGTCGTAGCATTGGGTGGCCTTATTGCCTATAGGTGGTGTCTTATGGGTTGTCACTGACATTAATCTATTTAATAGTCCCCCCTCCCCCTCTTTCAATATAAAGTCTCCTTGGATGTCTGTTTCCACTGACAATGCATCCATTCACAAATAATAATGACTTTAAAAAATGTCTAAAAAATACTTATATCTCCCTTTCCAAAAAAAATACAGTATAGGAAAATATTTTTTTCCACAAAAACACCCTTTTACAATGCCATCATTCATTCACATTATTCCTTGCACTCTGATTACAAATTTGTTGTCTTTCTCCTTCAACATCATATTTGCATCTCTTGTTCTTGCTCATGTTTTTGCATTGTAATCTTCATAAAGTTTGGATATTATTGGTCAATGATTAGTGTTTACACATTTGGAGGATAAGGTAGGCAAATTTTGTTTATCCCATCCTACTTTCCTTTACAGTTAAGTTCACAAATCTTTACATCTATTATTTTCTGCAAACCTCTCTAAACCCTTATATGTGCTCTAAGACCCATTTCGTGTGGGTGTTATTTATATTTTTTTGAGGTCAAAAATCCCAAATCAAATATTAGTATTTCTCAAAACACCCCTATTTCCTAACTATATTGCAGGCAACACCCTTAGAATCCATTACCCTTGCGAGCAACATCATTGGACCTTACCTTGCCTATTTGTAGACCCATCAGATCTTGAATTGTTTACATGCATACTTGTCAGATCCTGATGCCTATTTCAATATACCTATTGGAATCTGATATGCTTGTTGACATTCATATTGAAACCTGATAGTAGTGCAAGTAATGCCCTCAAAATTTGATGTCAATGTAATCACAATATGTAAAGTCTGATACCCATGTATGTAACCTTTTCAGACTCAAACAATTCCATTTGTAAATTTGAAAGAATTAATCTTTTGATTGAACACCCTCACAAGTTCATCTTCATTAGGAGCAATGTAATGCAAGATTCTCACTAAAGTGGTATTTCCCCTAGATGTCAACATCTAGTATTCCCAGCAAGGGTACTCCAAAGAATACTCCTTTGAATAAGGTCCTACAAGGAAAAGAATGCTCATATATGAAGTACCAGTTTCAAGGTGTTGTTCCCTAATCACATTTGGACTCTAAGGTTGAGAACATAATATATATTAATTTAGGTCACATTGACATAGAGGAATTTTGGAATAGAATCACAAGTGCTCTTAGTGTTTAAAGAACACTTCTCATTTTTGAATTCAAATAATTAAGAGCATGAGTTGTAGGTTGTGGTGAGCTAGTCACCTATGATGAAATAGTAGTAGAGCAAGCAGATTGTTCTACAATATTTATATTGATTGGCAGTTATGATACACCTTGGTCCAACTAACAAAATCCATGTAAAGTATGAATATTCTAGGTTATTATTAGTTAATTATGACCAAACTCTAAACTAAAGACTATTCTAGAATGAATATTTATAATGATTTTGTGCTACAATGATCTAGTTTTAAAAAAGAGGAAAAGAGAAGGGCAGAAAGGAAGTTTGTTATTATTGATCTTTGTCTCAAACATCATGACAAGGCTTAAATTCCAACTGAACATGCATTTAACCAATATACAATGTAAAATAGCATATACTCAAATTCCACTACACATCGGGAAAGTATTTAAGGATAATATGAAGAAATACAAGTAAAAATTGATATTGCTTTAAATATCTAATAATGCAATCAAATAACATTTGCACATCTTTATGCAGAGAAAATAAAATGAATTAAATTCAAAGACATTCAACTAATATAGCATTAGCATGAATTAACAACCCTGTATTGAAGATACACATCCAGAATTCTTGAAACCCCTTAAAATCTAAGACCTAGAATAGACTATTGAGAGAGAAGTGATGATAATAATAATAATAAATCACACAAACAATTGAGACAAACTTTTCAATATTCCCTGCTTGTATTAAATTGCTCCCAAAGTTACAAAGAAGTTTTAAATCTTCAAAATCTCTCCTATTTTACAGATGATAATGATCCTTTTATAGGTTTCAAGGAAGTATGTCGGTCAATTTCCTAGACTTATAAGTGTACAAAGTGTGAAGGACAGTTGTCCTTCCACAAAGTTTCTTAAAATACACTAAACTTTCCAAAATAGAATGACCTTTCGGCAACATGCTAACAAAATGCACGTGCCTTTACAAAGAATATTTTAAATCCAAAATTCACAATGATTTCCCAAAAGAGAATATTCTCAACCAATTGGTGGACCATGTGTTGATAAAGACCCCTGGCTCTATTGAAGCAACTTCATCACCTTTGGTGATTGCTCGTCAACTAACTTCAAGTTAACAACTAGCTCAAGGAGGAGTTCATCTTCTTGATCCACCAAATCATCTAGGTCCCTATCATTCCTTTCCAAAGCCTCTTTGATGCTCTTCACCTTGGCTATCTTATTTTTTTCATTTAGAATCATATCCATGATCCTATTGGTATCCCCTCAAGACTTGCATTGGCTCTTATTTCTCCCCTCTTGCATGACTAATGTGACTCTATGCTTGAACTTATCATCTGCCATGATGCCTATGGAGGTGAGCTTTGAATAATATGTAATCATGGTCCCCAAGATATTTTCAATCCTTTCTAGTAGTTCTTTGTCATATTTTATGAGTCTATCTAAGGATTCGGACCATGTACTCAGGCTATTGATTTTATCTAAAATCAAGCCCAGGATGGTTTTGAGGTGAGATATGCTGATAGTCTTGAACCTATGGATTTTTTTCCCTATCAATATGCCAATTAAATCTTTGATTTTATCCCTAAAACCCTACCATTAGGTGATTAAACCCTTAGCTATTATATCTTGAAGGAATAGTTCACTCTACCTTAGCTTTATTGATGTCAAGGAGTCAAACATGTCATGAAATGATTTCTCAAACATTCCAATAGTAGATTCAGGAACCGACAAAACTACTTGCCTCTCCAAATCCTCATTCTTCTTCTAAAGGTTATTTAATTGTTTTTGCAACCCCCTGATGCTAGTTTTTAATTGAAGACTTAGAGCCTCAACCAACCCAATTATATCTTCTTCATGGATGGGGTCTTATCCTGGTCCTTGGCATCCAACTAGAGTCAAACCAATGAATGGTTCCACTTCTGGAAAGTGAACTCTTCCCCACCCACCATAGATTTCTTTGTTATAAATCTTTCTAATCCAGTTTGGGTTGGGTCAAATTGAACATTGACTAAATAATGTGTCATTTTTGGTGGCTCTAGGGCTTCCACTTGGGTGCTTCCTAAAGATCCATGGGTACCCATTCATCTTTCCTGCTCTTTCTATTATAGGGCCACTATTAAGGGCTTAAGTTCCTCATGAACTATGATGTTGACTAACTTTGTGATTGTCCATTGATGTTGTAACATTGGGATATTTTATATCTTTCCATATACAAACCATTCATGAATGGTTGGACCATGAATGGGATTTTCATCACTAAATATATTGATTCACTCAGAGGGTGAGTGAGGGTTACTTTAGGCTTCTTGGTTATACTAAGAACCAATGCTCATTCAACCTTTCTCTTTTAAGGAGGAACAATTGGAACTAAGTCCAAAGCTACCTCCTTCCCCTTTTCCCTTCCTATTTCCTCAACTTGGGGTTGAGGCTTTCTTTCTTGAGCTTCCTTTTCATCAGACCCATAGGCACTAACTAGTGTCTCTAAGGCATCTTCTACTATTTCTCCAAGATGCAATGTAATCATGTCAATGTATTCAATTAAAGACTCTATCTTCTCAAGCTGGGTAGAAGAGGATGATACCTCACCAGGGTTTTTTTCAATCTTCTCTTTTCCTACACCTTAGGCAATTGGTCATTTTGTACTTTGTGTAATCGGTGATTTTGGTTGTTCTAGAGGAGGTCTAGTAAATGGTCCTGGTAACAAATGGTACTATAGAGGATTCATCTACCAAATTTCACCAACTGGCTTCTCATCTCTTTTCAATCTAGACTCAAGATGAATGTTGTGCCTTTTCAATCTTTCTAGGACCTCAAAAAATGAAGATGCCTGGATGTAAATGGTGTCATGGACACCAAGTTGATGCTCATACTTCATGTTTATTTGCTTAGACTTTAAATGATTCACAACATTGTCTCTACAGTCCCATTCCCTTAACTCATCAAGCTATAAGTTTAATGAGTCTTTGTGCCTAGATATGGTTTCCATATTGTCATAATTGTGAGTTTTGAAAATTGCTCACTAGTGGCCTACAAATTATCTCTAAATCAGTTCACACTTGCTTAGATGACAATTGGGATCTTTCTAGTTCAATTATGGATAATTTAGGATTAAATTAGGGCTTCAAGTAGAGGCTACAACTTCTCTATAGCTTTAATGGTGATAGTTTACTTGGGCTTATGTGAATTCATGCCTTGGATTTGATTTAGACCTTTGTATTTATATGTTTTCCTTTTTGAGCCCACAAAATCCCTTGTTTTTTCATCATGTGCCCATGTGGCATCTATGTGACATCCTACTAGTAGCTCTCATGGAATTTTTAATAATGTTTTGAAATAAATAGTCATTGCCTTTTTTTAAAAATTATTTTGATTTGCACCAACTGATCTCTATGTGTGGATTAATGCGAACCATTGATATCAATCCCAAGACTTACATGGTGTTGGTCCTTATCCACATCGAGCTCATGATTGTGTCACCTATAGTTTCATGGGCCTTCAAAGTTGCACATCACCAGTTTGTACATTAATGTGCTTCCACCACATGGTGGTCTCATACTGGCTCAGAGCCTATTTGAAAAGTCCATCCTGGTTTTGCATCATCTGATCTTTCTTGTAAGGATAAATGCAAGCCATAGATCTTACAAATGTACACAAACTTTAATCACTGTCGAGACATAAGAAGAAACTTAGGCTAAATAATTTAGGCTATATTTCT
The DNA here is from genome assembly GCA_037957365.1 of Torreya grandis. Taxonomy (NCBI): domain Eukaryota; kingdom Viridiplantae; phylum Streptophyta; class Pinopsida; order Cupressales; family Taxaceae; genus Torreya; species Torreya grandis. The sequence continues at coordinate 6,130,195 of JARHVA010000040.1, forward strand.
ATTTTGTGTTGATAAACATGAAACAAAATTTAGATCAAAGTATTTAGGCTAAGTTCAAAGCACATTAAAAAGGGGCCTTGAATAACAAAGGATCTAATGTAAGGTTTTAACATAGGGCTTTATCATGTTAATAAACATGATAAAATTTTAGATTAAAAGTATTAAACTAAGTTTTATGGTAATGGGACCTTTAGTTAAACTAAGCTCATTAGGCTCAAAAGACAATGGGGCATAGATATAGACCAAGGCTTGGGTTAATGTTTAAAAACATGACTAGATTCTAGCATGATATTCGAGTTTAACTTATGAAAATCTAAACTTAGTTATAAGGACCTTAAGTGTAGCCATGGATTTAAATAAACTAGATTAATTTATGGAAGACCAATTTTGACATTGAGATGCAAGTCTTAAGCATATTTATCTTCTGAGTGAGATTGGATCTTGAGCTAAATTTTTAGGATCTCATAGACGTCAATGACAGCCTCATGGATGTCAATGATGTTTGCATGAATGCCAAAATTAATATCTAATAAATTTGCATACAGGGATAAAATTTGATGACCTCTTGAACATCCATGATGGCCTTGTAATTGTCATATGATGGCCATAGTTGGTCCCACAAAAGGTTGGGTTAAATACGCTCCATTAGATTATCTCCTATGAGTAAGTTTAATCCATAGATCATGATCTAAATAGATGCATGCTATTAGTTCATGCAGTCATAAAGTGGATCGACTTAGCTCAGGGCCATATATAAAAATTAGACTGTCATAAACCTAAGTCTATAAAACATATTAAAATGATGACCCTTTGAATAATTAAGAACTATAATGCAAGATCCTATCCCAAGGTCCCTTTTGATATTAAGTTTGAACACAAGAGTGCCACGTGGCAACTCTGTGGGGCCTCAGATCTTTGACTCTATTGACCCTATGAAGAGTCTATAGAGAGTTAATCTTTGTATGGGCTCCTGCAAGCCATTGATTATGATCTGAGTGATCAAGTGAGATTGGCTTGATGGATCAAAGCTTTTCATCAGGTCTCTTTCACTTCATATAGTCAATGTTGCTTGATGAAGCATGAACCATCAATCTAAGAGGAACCATGAATCATAAAGTGAGGTCGAGCTAGGAAAGTGAAGGACCCTTCAAATGTGAAAGCTAGACCTGGTTTTTAAAATAAAATGGAATAAAGGGGGGAAAATATAAAGGGACCAAACATGATTTTTAGGCTAGGGTGTGGTCATATTAAAAAACATGATTAAGCCTTAGTATAAAAAATAAATTTAATTCATTATATTTTTTAAAGTGGTCCCGCCAACTTTTTTCCCATGACATTTGAATTTCAATTGAAGGATTTAAGTAAGGGTTTTTGAAGGAGGGTTTCAAGGTGTTAGTGGGACAATATGCATACAAGGTGTCATTGTAACATAACAACATGTTAGTAGTCTACAAGGTGCCATCGTAGCATAAAGACATGTCAGCCATCTATTTCATCAGCATACACTAGATACTCAATCAGTAACTATATTTCATTTTGAACAGATTGTGTGGATTCAAGTTTTTCTAACTAAGTAAGTCTCTATTGAGGTTAGAGTTGTTGAAGATTCCAAATGCAGTCTATTGTAACCATGCGCCTAAGATAGAGATAGTAAGTTATGTATATATGTAAGTTGTGAAGAGTAAGAAGAGGTTAGATATTGAAGAATGATTTTGGACCATGTACAAGAGACTTGTGTATAAGTGTTATGTAATGAATTGATCCCTGTGTAATAATTATCGATATCTATGATTGTGTTATCAAACTTATTTTGGAATATTTCCATAAAATTTTGTATTGTCTATGATAAGGTAACAATATATGTGAATATTTAATAGGCATGTGGCTATTTAAATTATGTAGTAATTAATGAATCTATATTGTTAACTAGAAAGGAATTCATATGAGAATCGCACCAGTTTGAATATCTATGGTTTTGGTAATTCTACTGCAGGTGCTTAGGAATCTACATTTCCACTAATTTAGAGTACCTCTCCCATAGTTATCCTTATAATTATCAAGTTATGGGAAACCAAAAACCTCTTCTAATAATGGTGTTTGAGCATGGAACCTATTATGGGTTGCTAAAAAAGGATATGCTCCGATGGTTACCAAGTTAGAGGGACTTGGAAGAATGGCGGGATCAGAAAATATATGAGTTTGCATAGAAAGAGGTGATAAGGATAAGGTGCACCAAAAAGGAACTGATAGAGCATCATCTATATGGTGATGTAGATGAAATATTTTGGTACAAATTTTTTAGCCTATTTGATGTGTGGCTAGTGAGATTAGAACATTTTTGTTTCCAAACTAGATCTGCATCTAAAATTCATTAGACTGATGATCTAATGAAATAATTATAGATCTTAAAGGTTTTTTGGATCTGTGTGATTGATCACTGGATACAAACCACTATATATGGATACATAGCAGAATTTGTAGTTTGTAGTTATATTGCTTTTGAAGCCACACAAGACTTATTTATATGGGGGAATAGAGGAAAGTTTCTATAGTGAATACTAATTCTTATCAAGATTTTGGTCATTGAAAAATTCATAGTTCCCTACCCATTCACGATGGAGTAGTCTTTTGGATGTAATGGGGATGTGTGCAGTCAGGATGTGAGATGGTGCAGAGCTAATCAAGAAAGTTGGTCAGCTTAAATTGCATGAGGACGCCAGATGAAAGTGATTGGAATAAGCTTGTGGATAAAGAGCAAAAACTATGACAACAAAATAGGTGGAATATATCAGGAACTTCACGTGACTATGAGTAGGGGTAGAGGTAGAAGAAAGAATAGAGGCGAAATAGTTGTAGGAGATCAAAAGCAGGAAGAATGAGTTGATGAAAGAATAGGAGAGGATAGAGTCGAAGAGCGAAAAGAAGGACCTGGGATTAGTGAGACCAAAAATAAATTTAAAAAGTAGGTAAAGGATTTCAATAAAGGAAAGAGAATAGATGAAGGTAGTTTAATAGATGGTAGTAGATCATAGTTGCTCAAGGATATACCTTTTATCTTTGCAGGGGAGTTACCTAATTTTGGAGGCACGATCAATAGAAGGCACAATACTAGCTTGAATTTTTGCACAATAAGAATTTGGTGAAGATAATTTTCACCACTACAACATACATCCCTTGAGCCCATATTTTATATAAATACCCCTATTTACATTCATCCATAGAGATTTGAATTTTAGAGAGAACAAGAGATCAAGGAATCAAGAAGAAGTATCAAAGAATTAGTAGATTCTAATTGTGAAAAAAATGAACAAGGATTCACTGAATTATAAAAGAATTATTTAAGAGAGGTGGAAACTAATTTGACTAAACCCTTGTTGATTGAACAGGTTGCTAATTGGGTGTCATAGATTATAATTTTCATTGAGAATAAAATGTGAACACATACCATTACAGAGACTAAAGATGAGTCAGCAGTGTTTTCATCATTTGAGCAATCTCCATCACCTCTATGATCTTAGGAATATTTTCTATATTTGAGCAATCTCCATCACCAACGATCACTCCTCTTCAAGTGACAACACCACTTCTGATAGTAAGAAGTTATCAAATATCAATTCCATAAAATATAGTATCATTACCACCATCTGGAGGAGCATAGATAATGGTTCCTTTAAAATTGACCCTAGGTAATATGGCTTTACATCTGAGAGCCTTTATCACACTAGGACCTTATGATGGAACTGTAGATCCAGAGCAATACTTGCTTATGTGTGACATGAAATGGTAGGCTAAAGGTATTGTAGATGAAAATATTAAGAAGTATGAGCTTATTAGTGCCTTGTTTGGAAGGGCATTGGATTTCATGTTCTGTAGAGAATCAAGAACAACAAGTTTTGATGTGAAAAAATGGTTGGTTGCAAAGTTTAAGGTTAATAAAATTACGTGCAAAACCATACAAGACCTCAAAAAATTCCATCAAGGTCCAAGGGAAACTATTCATGATTATGACTACAAATTTTTTGATGTGGTTAACAACATTGAATTTCCTTTGGAAGATAAATATAAGGCCACTTGGTTTGTTGAAGGATTGCGACCAAAGATCTGATTTGTAATAGTGCAAATCGAGTTCATGAATAAAATATAAGCTAGAATAGTTGTAGTAAGAGTGGAGCAAATAGAAGATTATGGTACCCTGATAGAGAGCAAAACATAATTAGAAAGCACACTCCAAGCTATTTTACATAGGTTAGAGGGTCTGTAGAATACTATTGAATGACCTAGAATTGGTCTATGGTGTATTAAGTGTGATAAGGAAGGCCACCATAAGAATGAATTATTATAATTATGTACAAAGTTTTATGACATCTATCACATAGTGAGACACTCAATAACTCATTATCAGTTATTACGATAGTATGTAAGAAACCCACAGAGTATGTACTATTAATTTTAAAAATCTACTAATCATGAAGATAAGGATTGTAGGGATATACAAGAATTGAAGGAAGATATTACTAAGAATGTTTTCATAGTAGCCACACAAAAAGTGCCAATGATGTTGTAAGCCAATATGAGAGTAGAAACCAATCCCACCAATGTAGCACAGGATGGGTTGGCATGGGCTCAAAATGCACATCCATTTCAACCACAAGGATTAGCTAGTAGAGTTCAAGCCATGCAAACACTAAATTATGTTTATCAATATACATGGAATCTTGTGATTCCTCAAGCACAACAAACCAGTTAGAATCCACATATAAATGAACCCCAATATGGTGGTTATGATAATCAACAATACTAATAGAGGTGGAATGTACTATAGACCACAACAAACTTTGGGTCACAATAGGTAGATGGCTAGGGATATCAAGGGAATAGAGGTAGATTCAAAGGTGGATGCCATGGTGGTGCACATTGAGTATGTGTTAATGGTCCTATAGCCCTATTAGATTAATTTGTGTGGGGAACCCAATCACATATAGTAGAACTGCCCAATTAATCCATAATGGCAACTTATTATGCATATTACTGAGTATCTAAACAACATGATACTCATGACTACCCTATTTTAGAAACACAATGTATAAATCAAGCTATGCAAAATTTAAGTTGACTTGGTTCCAAGCCCAAATGCAATGCATTTATGCAAGCAGTAATAAAAACATAGTACACATAGCAAGGCTTACCTCTTTTAGAGATGCCAACAGATTTTGGCATATGAAAAACTAAAGTAGATACCTATCCAAAACTAGTAAAAGAGAAAGGAATCATGAAGGATGTCATGAAAATTCTATAGAATATTCAAAAATGATGTTCATTTATATTAGATGAAGTTGTACTTGATGCACATATGTTTGGGTAGATTGTGTGAATCATGAAATAAGAGGGGGTTGTAACAACATTGATAGACTTGATGAAGTTGCTTAATACTCTATGAAATGAGGATATATCACAAAATATCACTAATATCTTGAAAAATATTATCAAATGTGTGCATAAGGGAAAGTAAAGGCCCAAAAATATGGTTTGGTATGTTAAGACAAATAATCCATGGGATGTCGATGCCAGGGTCGATATTGAGATAACAGGGTATGAGATACCAAATGTTGTGTTTGATTTTAGGAGCACCTTGAATATGATCCCATGATCTACCTGGGAATTGATTGGTATACCATATTTTAGTTACAACCATGTAACCCTTATTCTGGTGGATTATGGTAGGATAGATCCCATAAGATGATTGGAAGATGTGGATATTAAAGTCGCAAAGTTAACTCTACATGGTGATTTTCAAGTAATAGATATGAAGATAGATGAAATGCACTACCCAGCTTTGCTAGGGAAAAAGTGGGCCTATGATGGACAGATGACCATTAACACATTAATGAATCAAATATATTCTCACCAAGATGACCATATAATCATCATTCCTCTTAAAAGATATGCCAAATCTTACATAATTCCCAGGGAACCTGATTCTCCCTATATAGTGAAAGATAATATCTGGATGTAAATTGTGATGAAAAGTATACCTAATATACGGCACAATATACCAATGAACAAGTATAACTCTTTTTTAGAAGATCTAATATCTAAAAAATTGTGTGATAAGTGTTCTTTAAAATCTTTGAATATTTCCATAGAAGAAGAAGATGAAGTGTGATCTCTATCTGTTCACTCACCTACACAGTCTGATATAGATATTTTATATCAAGTTGGTTCTACAGAGTGCCACTATATTTAACCTACTCTTGAAGTTATAATTCCATGGGATTGAGATTCTTTTGTCAATGGTGATTCTGACACTTATATGCTCAATTGGACTCAAAATGATTACAAGCTTAAACCCTTGCACATGGTTTATACAATTGATTAGAAAATCCCCTAGTGTTTTACCATTGAAGACATTGGTGATTTTATAGTGCAATTACAAATGCATATCCTACAGGACAATCAAAGGGTAAGTGATCTTAATTATGCATTGAAAGGAGTTGCAGCTAACTGGTGGGTAGTACATCATAGTGGTAATAAAACATGGGCAAAAGTGTGTGAATTATTTATCACACGGTTTCAATTACATGAGGAAGTGTGAATATAATGGCCCATGTTCTATGAAGGAGAATGTCCTCAAAACCATGTTCAATGGTATGTTAAAATATGGATGGCCAAAAAAATCAATTCAAAGTATTGGTTGCATTGCTTTATTTACACATTAGGGGTTTTTCCTACTACTTGGTACATTCACCAAGAATGTCATAGAGAGACACAACACTAGATCCAGTTGCAGAATGATTTTATTCAAACATTTGTATTTGAAAGTGACAATCCCCTTATGAGTAGTGTATTACAAAAGATGAAAACATTTATATGCCATGGATGAGTGTAAGATCTACATAATGACCAAGCTTTATAGCTAGAGGAAATGGAGGCTCGTAAACTTATTAATGATGTCACTATGGAAGTCAAGCATAGTCAACAAGATGCTTGGGATCTCATTGACATTGTGACTATGGAGACTCTATGTAGAGGAAAAGCAAAGATGGAAATATGACCTTGCCATTGTATTCAAGAAGAGTCTACTAACAATCCTGATTTGGTTAGTGAGGACTCTTTAGAACTCAGAGAGTTTTTTGAGCCTAAGCCAGACTAAGAAATATTACCTGAACCTTTGGATGAAGAAGCTGAAGAAGACCGATTGTGATAGATAAAATTTTCATAACAAGAGGGTGAGTGGGTTATTATATAATTCATTCTAGAGGACAAATGACAACTATATCAGGAACCTTTAAAGGAACAAATTGTGAACATTGGGTCTGAAACATCTTCAAAATTGGCACATGTTGGTGACTAGTGGGAATAGCAGGACATTTCATAAGCATTGTAACTTCTCTAGGATTATGTAGATGTGTTTCCAACTAATTTTAAAGAAGTCAAAGGGGTGGATCCTTCTTTAGGGGAAATGCATATAGAACTCAAGGAAAGTGCACGACCTATTAAGAAGAGGCCTTACCATCTCAATCCTAACATGAAGATGAAAGTTAAAGATGAATTGGATCATATATAAAATGAAAAAATAATATTTTCCATAGAAAAATTATACTGGGTAAGTCCTATAGTCGTACATCCAAATAAAATAGGCAAGATTCATATCTGTCGAGACTACCACTTCTTAAATGATGCCTGAATTAATGACCCATTTCCAATACCATTTATTGATGAAGTGTTGTAAGTTTTAGATGGACATGAGGTGTATTCCTTCATTGATATATTTAGCAGGTATCATCAGATACCCATCATAGTTGAGGATATAACTAAGATGACATTTGTTATAGAATGGGGGTCATTCGCATACAAGGTAATGCCATTTGGTATAAAGAATGCACCTGTAGTTTTCTATAGAGCCATAGTAACTATATTCAAGGACTTTATTCATGATTTTCTAGAAGTATATTTGGATGATTGGGTAGTGTTCTCATTATTTTGGGAACATTTATCAAAATTAAGACTCATGTTGGAAAGATGTAGAGTGCTTAGGATTATGCTTAACTTAAAAAATATTTATTTTTCACACCATTTGATGTTCTTTTAGGCCATGTAGTGTGAAGCAAGGGAATCTTGGTGGACCAAGTGAATATTTCAATAATAATGGGTATACCACCACCAAATTCCTCAATATAATTGCGATCCTTTTTAGGACATGTGAGGTATTACCATAAATTCATAAAAGGATATGCAACTATTTCAGCTCTAATGGAGAAAATATTATGCAAAGGTGTTCCTTTTATATGGATAGAGGATTTCCAAATAGCTTTTGTGGATATAAAATACCAGTTGGTTACTGTGTCAATACTTATGTTTCTTGACTGGGGTAAACCTTTTCATGTACATGTGGATGCATACAACACCATAGTTAGTGCAGTTTTGGTGCAGTCAAGCGAAGGAGGCTTAGACCATCCAATCCATTTTACAAGACAAAAACTATCTACGATCGATAAAAACTATACCACAACTAAAAGGGAAGCTCTAGCAATTATGTTTGCCTTACAAAAATTTAGACATTATTTGTTGGCTACCCCATTTGAATTGTTTATAGATCATCAAGCTTTATGATATCTCGGAAACAAGACATTTTTAGGCATAAGGATATTCGTTGGTTGATGCTTTTTCAAGAGTTTCATTTTTGAATTAATGTTAAACTAGGGAGGGAAAATTTTGGCCTTGATAATCTCAGTAGATTGTATAATGGTGAGGATTCAGAGGATATCTTTGATGAATCCCTTGATGCTCATTTGTTTAAAGTTTTATGTGATTCTTAGACAATTGGCTAAAATCACACAGTTCTTGAAATAGGGGAAATTACCCACACATTACACCAAAGAAGAAAAGAAGCACCTCTTGACCAAGGCACTTTATTTTAGCATTATAAATGGATTTATTTATCATATGGGGAAAGATGAGGTTCTATGATGAGTAACAATAGATCATGAATGACCACAAGTTCTAGAAGAGACACATCAAGGATTTGTAGGTGAAAATTTTACAAGAGAAATTACCATAAGAAAAATATTACAAAGTGGTATATGGTGGCCACATCTTTTTGAGGATGTGCAAAGGGTTTCCAAATAGTGTGATGTCTGTCATCGTATCGGTAAACCCACTCAGAGGGATGAGATGCCTCTTCATCCCATATTAGCATATTAACCATTTAAGCAATAAGGAATTGATTTTGTTGGCCCCATTAATCCATTAATTAAACATAGTAATACCAAATACATAATAATTGTGACTGATTACTTTACCAAATGGGTAGAGGTTGTTGCTACACCAAGTTGTGGAGCTAAACAAACTGGTAAGTTTTTGTATGGGTAAACCCACTTAGAGGGATGAGATGCCTTTTCATCCCATATTAGCATAGTAACCATTTGAGAAATGAGGAATTGATTTTGTTGGCCCCATTAATCCAATAATTAAACATAGTAATGCCAAATACATAATAACTATGACTGATTACTTTACCAAATGGGTAGAGGTTGCAGCTACACCAAGTTGTGGAGATAAATACACTGCTAATTTTTTGTATGAGAACATCATTACTCAGTATAGGTGCCCACTATGATTGGTAAGTGATAGGGGTATGCATTTTTTGAACAAGACCATCAAAATACTAATAGAAAAATTTATGATTTCCCATCATAAACGCACAACGTATCATCCACAAGTGAATGGGAAAGTAGAGGCTATGAAAAAAGTGTTGGGTAAGCTACTGACAAAGGTTTGTGATGTTAAGAAATATGACTTAGAGGATAGGCTTCCTATAGTACTTTGGTCTTACCACACTCAATTTAAGCATGCATCAATATTTACTCCATTCTAGTTGGTTTATGGGATAGACGTTGTTATGCCTATGGAATATGTCATGCCTATCATATGTGTTGGTAATGCAATATGTCTAGGTGATGTGGAATTAATTACAAATCAGTTATTCGATCTCAATTGTATGGATGAAGATAGGCACATATCGATTTGGGTGTAAGAAATTAATAAAAAGAGTCAAAAAGCATGGCACAAAAAGAATATTCACACAAAATAATTCCATTATGAGTATTTAGTTTTGTTATATGATAATTAGTTCTATGTGTTTCCTGGAAAACTCACCATTCTATGGAAAGGTACCTATTTTGTTCACAAGATTTTTCAAAATGGGTTTGTAATTTTATGAGATCTAGAAGTTAATATTTTATCTAAAAGGGTTAACAGTTGTAGACTTAAAGTCTACACTGTTAGATCAATATTGCAATAATAAAGTGCAACTTTTCACATCCAACGTAGTTAGGAAAATTTCATTCATGCAAGTTCTTTGAGTTTGGTTTGCATTTTCTATGTGTCATGTGTTTTCATAAGTTTCTTGTTAGTAGAGTGCAGGATCAATTCCATTTTTTTTAAAAATGCATGATAGGCATGGTCTAGCTAAACAAGCACATGTTGGTTGTTGAGTCATTACAAGTGGACAAACTTCTAAGTGACATCCTTGAAGAAAGATAAGTGTGGGTCATATATTAAGTCTAGGAACTGTACCTAAACAAGATTGAGGGTTATGATTATGAATAATGGTTTCCAAAAAGGGAGTTTGGTGAAAGCATGTGAGCAAGCGGTTATAACATCATTTTCAAAGTTATATGTCACAATCATGATCACCTATCAAATAGATATAGCTAATGAAAATATGGTAGCATGTCCCATCAAACATTCTTTAATAGCCATATTAGTGCCACATCAACCACATTAAATGCCACATCCATCAAGATAATTTTTTTTACTCATACCTGAAATAATGGGGGTACAACATCAATTCAAATTTGAATCCAGTCACACAAGTGAAGGATTTTAGGATCCCAAACATTAAATGTGCAAGCTTGAAGTGCCAAGTGAACAAAAAAGAGTATAAATAAGTCATTTCATGGCATTATAGGCCACTAAATCTTGATAATTAAGCTCTGTAGTTGATATTTTAGGTTTACTTTATTAGTGTTATGTACTTTTAATTTTTTTCAATCTGTAATCATGGCTACCTCCCCTAGTGCTATTGAGTTTGAGCATAATTTCAAAAATATACTCGCCACTTTGAAGGAGGATTTGGGGAAAGGAGTCTTGATACAATAGACCAATTTTTCAAATCCTCATGGTAGTGTTATGGTGCATAATGCATGAAACCAATTATTTACATCGAATAGCCTGGTACCTCATTTGTCTATCTCAAATGTCAAGTACCTCATGCGATTGCCCAATTTTGGGGATTGGTCAAGCATCATGCAGTTGTTATTGGTAAGGTATAATTAACATTGTAGTCATTTATCACAAGATGTAATGGTGTAATTTTCCATGAAAGCAATGACTTGTATAGTTAGGATGCCTAATAGATGTAAATCCATCATGGAATATTAGTATAAAGCACCACTAATCTCTGCCAAAATTAAAGCCGCCATAGTTAAAGGGAATCAAGGTATTCCACTGGTGACTTTCCCTGATGAACTGGTGCGGTTGTTATCTAAATGTATTTCTCAAAGGTTCTAATAGATGAATAAGGCCATGACAAAGGTCACAAAGGGTGTCATTGACATCACACATTGAATGATTCATGGTGGAGAAGAGTTTGATTGGCCATAATTCCTACTTGTTGAATTGGAATAGAACATTGCCAAAGTCTTAAGCACCGCTAATAATAACTTTTAATACCAATTTTTGGTATTTTTCCTCATCTTCACTTAATGGAAATCATCAATTGTGAAATTTCATCCTGACACTAATTATTGGCTTGATGAATAATTGGCCTATTCTACAAATTGATATCAGGATCAAGTCTCCTTGTTTGACAATTGGGAAAATGAGCTTTTATTGATAGTCTCTATGCATCCATAAATCCCACAAAATGTTATGAAATTATTAGGGCAACATGTTGTAGTTTAAATCCTTCTAGAGGGAACATCTACCCAGATCCATAAGCTCCCTCTAATGATAACTACACCTTTAGGGTTCTTCTTAGACATGGCTACTGTGCAGTGAGAGGTAGCAATGCAAAAATCCTAGGCTATATAGTGGGATACACCTCTTTGGGTTAATCCTCCTAACATATAACCTCCAAGTTCATCTACTACACACATAAATCTACCACAATGTAAAAAGGGTAAGCAATCAGCTAATCATAGCCCACCTTCCCTGCCTCAATACAAAAAGAGGAGCTAGGATTTTTAGTATAATGATCCTCATGTTTCAAAGATCACATCTCAGTATGATTAGCCTGAGTTATAGACTAATGAAATCAAATTATACTACCTAATGTTGTAATACATAGTGGGTGACTTGTATAAGGATGAAAATGAAAAATAATTTTTCTTTTCAAAGGTTTTGTAAACTATGTAAATTCACAACAAGTTACCACCAGAGTTATGGGTTTCCCTTCTACCTTATCCACCATCTATTGTGGTGGACCCCTTGGGGGAAGGAACATGGTTTCAACAAGATCATATGGACCCTACACATGGTATTTTCTTTGGAGGTGCACCTTTGTTACAACCCCTAGATGTCCTACTAGAAATTTTGCTCAAATCTACACTGACGCAGAAATGGCCCATGCATAGGTTTTTCATGGTGATGAAAGACGTTGAGGACTCTAACATTACACAAATGGATGATCCTAGATCTACCATAGCCACTTTCCAACCTTCAATGTCATATAGTGCCTGGCTCAAGATGGCATTTCCATAGGTGGTTGCATAGGATGTTTCCTGGGGTCATTTGAGGAAGGGCTGAGTTTCATGCTCATAGATTCAAATGGATACATGATCCTCTTCACTTTAATAATATAATGATCCACATTTAAATCCTAAGGAAGTTATATCAGAGTCCCCAACTAAAGAAAAGAAGCAAGCTGCTTGAGAAGAAGCTAACCATGTTTCCTGATGACACTGCAAGGAGGAAAAGTAAAGGGCTAATGCTGAAGCTACACAGAAAATGTAGGATGTGTAGGCACAAGTTCAAATTTTTGCCTCTCTAAATACTTTGAATATATCCACCACTATGCATGCTACCCTTGATACCAACCAGTAAGTTATGGATGAATAACTCCCTTAAAACATTGTTCCAAAGACAACACAATAATGTAATTGAGATCAAGTAGGAATTTCAACATCCACATATGAAGGATATCACAGTTAAGTCTCAAGAAGTTGAAGTCATTACTATTGATGTTACTTCTCTATTTAATCCACAATATTCTCAACCATTTATTCCATCTATGGAGCAACCATAGTTGACTACTGGTGAGACTTCATTTTTCCCCATCATAGAATTATCTTTTATTCAAATGTCTTTGGATCCTTCCCCACATAGTGTAGAATAATTGATTACGTAGCTCTCATCTACTTTGACCAGTTTGTCTATGATGTTCATGCTATATGTGCCTATACCATCATCTCAAAGAATGATGTTTTTGTTGTCACTTACTTCTTTTCAGTGTACACCAGCCACTATTTCAGCCACTTCTTTGGATAACATACTAGCCTTCATAGACCTTTCTCCCAAATTTAATCAGTTGTCACTGAGTAAATAAATTGAAGGTGTGGTTGCATTCCAATAATATTTAATGTACATTCCAATAATATTTAATGTACATTCCAATAATATTTAATGTAGCAGGCTCAATCTTTGGTCCAAAAATTTTCACAGCTGGATGATGAGAATGTTACGTTATGACATGCCCTATAGCATGCATGTGATACTATATAGACTACTTTCCTAGACCTTGTTATGTAAGTCCTGATTGATCTTATCCAATTTTTTGTGGATCACCTTCTTTTACTTCTTACTTAATTAGTCCAAAACTGGTAACACAAAAAAATGCATACGTAGTATGCTCATCAAGGCCTGATGATCAAAGCCAAGACTATCTAACTCTACAAGTTTCTTATTGAGTATCATATATAACTTGGTGTGACTATGCAGTAAGCTAGAAAAATCACTCATCATCTATTATATTGGTGATAATAACTTTAAAATGTTTGGATTGGTCTATAGCTTGATTATGATACCGCACAAACTATTTCTATGGAATTTTTGAACCCATAAACTACCCATAATCTATGGACATTATATTAAATGCCTCAATTAGTGTACAAAATGTAGTTACTAATCAGCTAGTAGGGTGGCAAACTCAAATGAAGCATAATGCCTTTGTTGCAGTTTAAGTGAATCGATATGTGGATCATCTTACCCTACTTTTTGACAATATTGATGATAAGGTTGTAACCACCAAGGCTAATTTTGTTTGATGTGGTGATGTTAATTTACAACATTTTTTTATATGTTTAGGCTCCCCTACATGCCTTAGTTTAGGTAGTTTAAAAAGTCTTATTGGAGTGGCACACTTATAAGCAAGACTTGGATATGTTAGACATCTCCATTGATCTGATGATTAATGATCTTGTTTTTATTCCCTCTATTCAACTCTTAATGGTTCTATGGCAAAATAAGAAGGCCACCTCTTTAGTGACATACTCTTCCATTGTTCTTCTTCCATCCCCTGCTCAATCTTAGGCATTTTGTTGGTTAAGTTCTTTAGTCTCTTTTGCTTCTTCTATTATTTTGGTTCGTAGAGGTCAGTTGGTTTAAAACCTAAAAGGGAAGCCATTTGATCTCAGTAGCTTACTAAAAACTTGAAAGGGTGGTAGGTTACCTTTTGATTTTCTTTGTTGCAGATAGGTGATATTCAATTTTTTCTCCTTTTTGGTTATTTTTCTTTTGCATTGTATGGGGATGATATAACTCATTAAGTCTGAGAAAGTGTTATTGAAATAGTATTCATATAAGGTGTCATCATAACATAATGGCATGTCAGTAGTCTACAAGGTGCCATCACAGCATAAAGACATGTCAACCATCTACTTGGTCAGCATACATGAGATAGTTAGTTAACAAGTGTATTTCATTTTAAACAGATTGCATGGATTTGGGTTTTTCTAACTAAAGAAGTCTATCTTGAGGTCAAAGTTGTTGAATATTCCAAATGCAGTCTATTGTAACCATGCACCTAGGATAGAGATAATAAATTATGTATATATGTAAGCTATGAAGAATGAGAAGAGGTTAGACATTGCAGAATGATTTTGGACCATGTAAGAGAGACTTGTGTATAAGTGTTATGTAATTAATTGATCCCTGTATAATAATTATCAATATCCATGATTGTGTTATCAAACTTGTTCTAGAATATTTCTATAGACTTTCATATTATCTATGATAAGGTAACAATATATGTGAAGATTTTATAGGCTTGTGGTTATTTAAATTATGTAGTAATTGATGAATATATATTTTTAACTAGAAAGGAATTCATATGAGAATCACACCAGTCCAAATATCTATGGTTTTATTAATTCTACAGTAGGTCCTTAGGAATCTACATTTCCACCAATTTAGATTCCATTAACTCTCCCATAATTGTCCTCATAATTAGCAAGTTTTGGGAAACTAAGAACCATTGCTAACACAAGGTGCTCAAAAAATGGATTTAATATTAAATTCCCATAGACCAAAGGTTATTAAAATTTTGAATGAGGATTAATCTATAAAATTCAAGTGTAATCCACTTGATGAGGGTCCCATGAAACCTGTAATTGAAACATGAATTTCCACTATTAGCAATATTAGACAAATTTAAAGCAAGATCATGAACAAAATAGGCCATCCTTATTAGGCATGGATTATCTTTAAATACCAATAATCTATGAAACATGTCAAGTTTTAAGTGTTAAGGTTCAATGTTACATATGGTGACTTTTAGGGGAAACATAGAAATATGTTAGAACTTAGAGATTTTAGTTCAGACAAACAACTAGGTCTCCTATTCCACTTGAACAATGCCATTATTAAGATTAGTTCATGGTTGAAATAAATCTTGTATCTACAAAATTAGGATTAAACATCAAAACATAGCCATGTTGTGTGTGAGCTTTGATTCCACTTACTATTTGCCATGAGATTCAAGGGGCAACTTCTAGGTTTCAAGTTTGTAATCATTAACCTTGACATTAGAAAATGTTAGGATACTCATTAAGCACCATGCTCTTGGTTCAGGGAAGGCTTGGGCATTATTCTACTTCCAGCCAGACATTCATAGCCTCAACATAGATGCCTTTGGCTCTACTCATGGCCTTGTTCCACTACTAGATAGGCATCCATATCCCTAGTGGAGATTACCAAAATCACCTTTGCTTGAAAATCTTTTTGATTTTGTAATAAGCTCTTGTTTTTGTATTTTTTATATCTTTTGGTCTTTCTAGTAAAGGTTGAGAACTAGAATAGCTAGGTTTAAGGATTTGGTCAAGTGTCTGATCCTCAAACAATCAACTATTATTGTAACCTTTGTCCCAGGCTAGGATATTTGTTAAGTGAAAACATGATTATGCCTTAGTAACTTAAACTTTCATTCTAAATGTACAATTTTTCTTAAAACCAATTTCAGGTCAAAACAATGTTTAAGTTATTATTAAATAGTGAACTTATTCACTAGTCCCTACTAGTTTCTTTAAATTATAAAATCAAGCTCATATTTCAAACCCATGGTGATCACCTGCTTAAGATCCATACTAGCATTTATAAACTTGCAAATTTCTTTGAATAATCAAGTGAACTTTGATCTGAGGGTTGTTCAAAGGAACTTATTAGAAGCAAGGAATGAAGCAATAGAAATCAAACACATGATGGGAAGTAAACATACAATAGAAAAACAAACCCATAATAGAAAGCAACAAAGCAGGAAGCAAAGGAAAAGCAAGAAAAATTATACATACTTATGTAAAAACAAGGGACAAGAAGGAAAAAGACAAAAGGGAACTAAACTAGCCTACCTACACTAATTTTAACCATCTTTACAGATTTACTCCATGAAGATCCCAGGTGGAGCAGCAAAAAATTAATACTTGAGATATTACCCATTGGTGGGTAGTGTAAACTCTATTCCTTATATATCTTTTAGTTTAAAGGTGTTATCTCCAACTATTTCTAAAATCTGATAGGAGCCAATCCATAGGGGTGTGAATTTACCATGTTTTCCTTTAGGCTTAGATGCCTTGTCCCAAAGAAGAATGAAGTCTCCCTACCTAAACACTTTGACCTTTGATCGCTTGTCAAACCACCATTTCACTATGGTCTGGTGCCTACTAAAGTTAGTAAAATCTTCTTCTCAAGCATCCTCTATTTGAACTATGTCAAGTAGCCTTGAGTTTGTAAAGTCTTCATCTTCCTCCATATACTCTTTCATAAACTTGTAAGTTGGCAGCTTAAGTGTGATGGGGAATATGGGATCTTGGCCATATACCAATGAGAAAGGATATGCTTTAAGGGCCTGCTTTACTATTTTTATATCTTCCCAAAGGGAATATTTGAGGAGCTTATGCCATGTTCTAGGTTTGTCTGTAGTAGACTTATTGATTGCCTTCATCAAGTTCTTGTTTGTTGATTCAGACACTCCATTGCCTTGAGGGTAATGGTTGGATGAAAACTTATGGATAACACCATTATCATATGCCCATTTTTTCATTTTCTATGGATATGAATATAAACCTATTATCGTATACCAAAGAGAGTGGAGTCCCAAATCTGGTGCATATGTTTTTTTCTAAAAAAAATGATCACTTCTTCAGTTCTACATTGCTTGGTAGCTACTACTTCAATCCATCTGGTGCAATAATCAGTAGTTGTGAAAACATATTTGTGACCTTATAATGAGTTGGGATTGATGAATCTAATGAAATATATCCCCCACTAGGCAAAATATTTGTCAATCATGACCGGTTGTAAAGGCATGGTTGCCTTTGACTCTTTTGTTTTAAAAATCTAACATGAATGGCATTCCCTCACATGCTTATGAACATTTTTAAATATGGTGGGTCAATAGTAGCCATCCCTAAGGATCATGTGAGTTGTTTTCCTTCTAGAGGAATGCCCACTTACCAAATATTCATGAAACATGCTCATTATCTTGGATGCCTCTTCTTTGGATACACATCTTAGATACACACCTTCAAAGTTCTTTCTATAAAGGATTCCATTCTTGATCTGATAGTGAGATGTTTTGAACCTTAGGGATATTTTCTACTCCTTGGTTAGTCCTAAAAGACAAGTGTAATTAATCAATAAGTGAATGATAGGATCATTCTAGTCATTAAGTTAAAAATTCTATTGGTCAACCTGTATAATACTTAATTTAGGGCTAGTATTGGCAATCATTTGAATCAGACCTTGACACCTTACCCATTTTTTAGTCTTCATCTCTATGTCATATTCTTAAAGAACGGACATCCACTTATCTCTTCACTCTCCAAGTTCACATTGGCTTAGCATTAACTTAGTCATTGGGTCAAGTAGAATGGCATGCACTTTATTCTTAAGAATGTAGTGGCTAAAGTTTTTGACAGTTATGACTAATGCAAAAGCTTGTTTTTCAATTAAAGGATAATTTAACTCAACATTTTTAAAGTTAGTGCTCATGAAAGCAATTGGATGATCACACCCATCTATCTTCTAAGTTAAAACATAAGCAATGGTGTGATAGGAGGCAAAAGAGTAAAAGGAAAAATCCTTTAAAAAGTCTAGACTTATCAAGACTAGGGCTTGACTGATTACCCTTTTGATGTCCCCAAAGGCCTTCTTTGATTCCTCATTCCATGAGACTTTAGCATCCTTATTTATCATATCATTTAATGGTCTAACAATTTTTGCAAAGCCATAAATGAATTTTCTTACAAAGTTTATTTTGCCAAAAAATGATTTCAATTCTTTCCTACTATTAGGAGGCTATATCTTTGGTATAGATTCTATTCTTTTAGGATCTAAAGAAATTCCATCTTTAGTAATAACATGGCCTAACAACTTTCCCTCAATGACATATAAAATTCTTTTCTTAGGGTTGAGGGAAATTCCATACCTTTTTCACCTTTCAAATACTTTTTTTAAATGAATGAAGTGGTCCTCCCTGCTCTTAGAGAAAATAGTTAGATCATCCATGTAAATTATGATGCATTTATCAATCAAACCTTGGAAGGCATGGTCCATGGATCTCTATAATGTAGCTCCTACATTGATCAGCCCAAAAGGCATTCTCTTATAAGCAAAGGTGCCCCATTTGGTTGTAAATGTTATCTTCATTATGTCTTCCTTGTTCACCAACACCTAATTGTATCCTAAAAAGCCATCAAGGAAAGAAATCATGGTAGAACCAAAACTAATTTGTATTACTTGGTCAAGAGATGGAAGAGGATAATTATCCTTTTCATATGACTTATTTAGGTTCTTAAAATCAATACACAATCTAATTTCACCATTCTTTTTCCTAACTGGTACTAAATTGGCAACCCAAGTAGAGTGTCTAATGGGAAATACAATTCTAGCATTCAACAATTTCTTAGCTTCTTTGAGAATCATGGGTTCTAAAATAAGATTTATAGGCCTTTGATTTTTCCTAAAATTTTTCAAATTCTATTTGAGATGTATGGTATGGATGATGACCTTTGGATCAAAAATCTTCAAGTCGTCATATGACCAAGTTATTACATCTTTGTATTTTGTTGATAGTTCTTTGGATTTTTTGTTTTCAACACTTGTATAGGATTTTCTAATGTTGATCATCTGAGGTTGATTTTGAGGTCCAAGATCAACTACATTGTAATCCATCTCATTTACTTTGAGAATCTTAGAGGCCTCAACTAACTTATCATGATCAAACAACCTTTCTAAGGCAATCGTTCCCTTGAGGATCTTATTATCATTCAGTTGAATGACTTTCCCATCAAATTTGTCTTCAAGGGTGGTTTCATCTACCTCATCTATTATCTGGGCCTCAAATGCTCTTGAATTTTCCATGAAGTTCAAGATTTTTTGGTCATCAATAAAGACTTGCAAATAGTTTACATTGTTTGGGACAAAAGCATAAGATATCAACTCAATGCTAAAGTTTGGCGAATCTTGGTCAGGAATGAGATTAGGTATCACAGAGGCTAGCTCATCATCATATTTATTTTTCTCCCTAGGAATATAAGTAACATTGAAAGCATCAAAAGACTCAACTAAACCCTATACCCTAAATTTGTACCTCTTAAGGTATGATAATTTTCACTCATACTTGTTCCTTACCTGATTGACTACTAGTTCTAAATCACCATAAAATAGTAGTTCCTTGACTTTGTTTTTGATGGAAAATATTAGTCCTACAATTAGAGCCTCATACTCTATGAGATTACTGGTACATGGAAACTAGAGTCTGTAAGAACCACACTATTCCTTATCAATAGGGTTAGTTAGAACAATGCCTACCCCAAACCTAGATTTACACCTAGCACCATCAAATGTATCTTCCACAATCCAAAATGATTTGGGAAGGTTTAGGATCCCCTACCTTGGTGGTTTCAAATGTGAATACCCCTAAATAAGATTCAATTATGTTCACCTTTTCATTGACAACATTGTATTATGTGATCATATGTTTCATCCTTGGTTCTCTTTTAACTCTAATTTGGTTTAGAACTCCTTTACAAGGCAACCACAAATGCAAACAGTCTATGTTCATATATCCATTTAAATGTTTTGTCCATTCTCTACTTAAAAGTAGTCTATAGGCATCATGAATATCCACCACTTAGATGTCTATGAATTGTTGGACTCTTGGCTTAGAAGCCAGTTGTATGTGAACATTTAACAATTCCCCAATCACTTTGACCATAGACTCGCTAATTGGATGAAAACCCTATCATATTTAATTGGGGTCAAACCAAGTTGTTTAAAAATAATTTCAAGCATGATATTTGTAGAGGCACTAGAATCCAATAAATAATTATGCAAGTTGTTACCAAACATTCTGACTGTAAGCAATAAGGGTGGAGACTCTGTCTTATCTTTGTACATAACAACTTGGCATTATAAGCTTTAGGTGGCTTTCTAGGTTTTTTAAAAAAAGATTCTAGTAATATATCCCATTTTTCAATGATCTATGTTAATTCATTCAATGTGATGTTAACCTTTATTTTCTTCATGTCCTCTACAATATTATACCTAGTCTTATTCAAAGAAATAGATGCACCGGTAATTTGTTTAGAATTACTTCCCTTTAGAGGTTCTGGTTTGCTATCTGATGTAGTATCTAGAGGAATGACAAAGTATTTTGGAGGAGATGAAGTATTCAAAGGCTGCATTTGCTCTCTATTCCTTAAAGGGTAGGTCTTCTTTAGAAACTACTAGAAAGCACGAACTTCTTCAGGTACAACATTAGGTTCATTATCTTCTTGGAAGGGGAAATCAAATGTTTCCACCATGAAGGCCTAGTCAATAGATTTAGATCTTGATGTACCTGCACCATTATCTTTGTTAGGCACTACCTCAAAAGTGTCCAACTCTTCCTAAAATGCTTCAAAATATTTAAAAAACTAGATGCAATCAATCTCTCCATTCTTAGCAGTACTATGAACTCTACAATAATTATGCAAAGCAATATCAATAAGGTTTATATCCATTATTTTCTTATCAAAAGATCATTCATTATTCTTATTTTTTGGAAAACTATCATTCTAGAATCTATTTTTGGGTTTGTTAAATATCTAAAATGAGACGTTCCTACCTGAGCTTTCACCAGTATGGCTAACCTGCATTTGCAACTAAAGAAAATTAGTGATAAGTTTTTGGACCATTTTTAGAATATAGTCATTCTCACTCTTGGGATTTCCAGAGTTATGAACCTAGTTAGATCCATAGGTTAGTACCAATGTTTTTTATCATTTGGATTAAACCTAGTGGCAACATGGCTTAGGAATCCTAAATTCTGATTAGAGCAGCTTGGCTCAAGGGTAACTAGTTTAACGTTGGGATCTGATTTAGGGTTGGCCTATTCTGATTGTTTTTAGGAAATATATTCAAGGTGGGAATATGTGGATAAAAATTTAGGAAAAAAATAATCCATTTGTCCTTGAGGCTACATTTTATCAATAATTATCACTTCTTCAGAATAGGCACTAGCCAAGGTGGTTATGACTGGAAAAGATCTCTTCAAGATCACAAATGTCATAGGATCTTCTATGTTTTTATAGATTTCTAAATCCAAAACCTCATCAATTTTGTATGGATCTATGGTTTAGCTATGCATCTTTTGAAACATTGGATTAAATTCTCTTATGGACTCGCTAACATCTCTTCCAATGGTGTTAAACTATTGGTATAGGATACAAGGACTAGTAACCTTACCAAATTAGTTAATAAAGACATTTTTAAAACCATCGCAGTTGGTAATGTAATTGTCAATAAAATTAAGAAAACATTCATATATAGCATACCTAAATGTAAAAGGAAACATCCTATATGTTACGTCTTCATGGGTGATATTTAAAAATCTTAATGTAGCTTTGAATGATTTAATGTGTTCTTCTATAGTTATAACACCATTTAGAATAACCATTGGTAAATATTTATTAAGATTATGGCGGAGATCATGTACTAAACCTGGTACGCTGATGGAAGAGTCACCTAACCATGCCATACCTTGATGATGGTTGAATATAGGAGTACCTTACAGTGGTGAAGTTGGATAAGACTTCGAACATCTATGCCTACCTTTATCTCACCTAGCTTTCCTATGGATCCCTAGTTCGATTAGGGGTTCCCTTACTGTTAAATGGTATATCATTCTAATTTTGGCAATTCCATCTTGAGAAATTTTAATACTATTTGAAATATAATGTGTCAAGTTAATCTCTACAAAGAACTAAGGTTAAACTTGTACATTAAGTGAATTTTGCAAAGATTCACGTAAAGAACAGTGAGGGACCAAGATTTTCAACTAAACTAGTTTAAAGATATGTCTAGATACATAAATATGATTGATATTTACACTTATAAGATTAAATGAGATGGGAATTAAAAGAATTCAAACCAAATTTAATTCACCATAAAATCACATAACCATGTTTTAAATGTGTAAAATCAGATTTAATTATGTACTACATGCATCATGGAAACAATTCCTCAAATCATACTAAATGAAAGCAATAACGAAGAAACTAAAACCAGCAATAACACATAACACAAATCTACTATGGTTTACCCAATGTGGGCTACATCCAACAAGAAAGTCCTCAATAAAATCTATAATAAAACAAGACTACAAAGAACTTGTCATAGAGATATAATATATCCTCTTGAATTCACAAATGAATTCACTAAATTACTAATTCAAATCTATCAACAATCATCCACACATGCTATGTTGCACCTGCACTTGTATAATAACATACCACAAGCTGCTATATTTCACCCTATAAAATAATCACATCTACACATTGTCTTTGTTATATGCAAAACTTGTTGTATTAAGTCTAATCTCCACTTGTATATCAAATAATGAAGAAATCCACCTAACAAGGAGAAAAATCGCCATCCTTATCTAAGATAGGCTTTATCCATAAGGTAACATGACATATTCCACCTATTCAAGCTTATCCATAAGCTCCATCAAGAAGGAACATGTCATCCTTAGCTCTCTTCCTCCAAAGGGCACAACTTACAATGTAATGTGATAAAAACCAACTCCTTGAAACAATGAAATCAATCCTACTTCCAATAAACAAATAACTCCCAAAAAAAAGGAAGTCAATTCTACTTTCAATAAACATAGAAATAAATAAAGATAGCAATGAATTCCCTAAAAATAAGGAAATCAATCCCACATCCAATAACATGGAAGTTAACATGGAAATTATTAAATAAACATTTAATAATATTCCACTCATATGTGGAGTACATGAAAAATGTTCTCCCCACATCCTTGGATCTCTCTAAGCCCCTAAAATGTACCATCATGGTCATGTGATAACCCCAAAAGGCTCCACACTCAACAATCTCCCTCTTAGAGACCGTTTCTCTTGAATAGAATCTATCACTACTCCATGACCACTAAGGCCAACCAAATCTGAGCATAGTCTCAATTTGTCTAATGTGACCACCTTGGTCATCATATCCATAATATTTTGGCTAGTATGAATCTTCTGCAGCTTCACCAAGTTCTCCTCCAAAGTTGTCTTGATGAAGTAAGAATGTAACCGAATGTGTTTCATCCTCAAGTGGAAAGCAGAGTTCTTTGCCAAATGAATATCACTCTAACTATCATTGTGTAGTCTCCCAACTTCCTACTCATGCCCCAAATCTTAAAACAACTATTGTAACTAAATCATCTCCTTGATATCCTTTGTGGTAGTAACATATTCTGCCTCTATGGTTGACAAAGCCATAACCTTCTATATCCTAGATATCCAACTAGCTATTATATCTCTAATAGTAAATATATAATTTGTCATACTTCTCCTGATATCAATATCCCCTACCATATCTGAGTCCACATAACCATGTAAATTGGTATCTGATCCACCATAACATAGTGAAACATCAATGTTTCCTCTCAAATATCGAAGAATCCATTTCACTACTTGCCAATGCTCATAACTAGGATCACTCATATACCTGCTCACAACTCCCACTACTTAGGCAATATCTGGCCTAGTACAAACCATGTAATAGATCAAGGTACCAATTAATGATGAATAAGATACCTTGGACATCTTAATATTTTTAGCTTCCATCTTGGGACACTACTCCTTTGATAATCTAAAGTGAACTGCCAAAGAAGTACAAATAGATTTAGCATCCAACATGCTAAACATTTCTAAGATTTTCATCACATACTTTGATTGGGATAAGATCAGCTTCCTCTCCTTCCTATCATGAGTAATCCCCATACCAAGGATTTTCTTTGTTGTACCCAAATCCTTCATAAAAAAGGATTCACTAAGTTGTTTCTTGAGCATATGAATATGATGTATGTTATTTCATGTAACTAGTATGTCATCTACATAAAAGCATAATATAATAAAAGAACCATCATCAAAATGTTTTATGTACATGTAATGGTCATAATTACACCTTTTATATTCTTATTCCAACATAAAACAATCAAATTTCTTATACCATTGTTGTGGAGCTTGTTTCATGTTATACAAGTTCTTCTTTAGTCTGCACATATAGTTCTCCTTCTTTTTGACCTTATATCCCTGTGGCTACTTCATATGTAACTTTTCATCCAAATCACCATGAAGAAAATTAATTTTCACACCTAACTATTCTAAGTGCAAATCCTCAACTGCAACTAAACCAATAATAGTCCTAATAGAAGTCATTTTTACAACGTGAAAAAAAATCTCATCAAATTCAATACCTAATTTTTGTGCAAACCCCTTAACCTCCAGCTTGGCCTTATACCTTTTTCTCCCTTCACCCTCTTTTTTAATTCTAAAAATCCACTTATTTGTCAATGCACTCTTGCCCTTGGGTAGCCTTACCAAATCCCATGTTTGGTTCTCCATGATAGATCTATGCTCCTCATCCATGGCTTATTCCCACTTCATCCTGGCACCTACATGCATTGCTTCCTCATAACACTTTGGTTATTCATTGTTAGTGAGTAATAAATAATTCAAATAAGGATTAAAAAAATTAGGTGCTCTTCTTACCCTAGAAGACCTTCTTACCATAAGAGTTTGGGGTCCTTGTGTAGAAGGTTCATGAACTGATTCATTAGATACTTTGTCATCTAATAATGTGTGCTCTTTCTATTCATGTTCCTATTTATACAACTAATTCTTATACCTAAATTTTTCATTAAAGACTCTCTAGACCAAAATATTTTCTTATCTTTAATGCTTCATAAATGGAAACCATAGTCATCCTCACCATAACCAATAAATGTGCATTTCTTTGATTTTTCCTCTAACTTGGTCCTATCATGTTTCTTAATAAGAGAAAAAGCCTCACATACAAAGAATCTAAGAAAAGAATAATCAACATTCTTACTAGACCAAGATTTTTTAGGAATGAATCCATCCAAAGTCATAGAAGGTCCTTTGTTAATCAGATAAACTGTCATGCTAACTACTTCTACCTAAAACTGTAAAGGCAACCCTGCATGTAACCTCATGCTCCTAGCATGTTCCATTATTATTCTATTCATCCTTTCAAATACTTAATTCTAATATGGAGTTCTTGGAATCATCTTTTGCCTACAGATTCCATTGTTATAGCAATAATCAAAGAAATCATTACTACAATACTCACCTCTATTATCTAATCTGAGACATTTCAACTTGAGACTTTTTTCATTCTCAACCAAGAATTTCCACTTCTTAAAAGTCTCAAATACATCAAATTTATTTTTAATGAAATAAACCCAAACTTTCCTAGTTGCATCATCAATAAAAGTGACATAATAATTAGAACCACCAATAGAAGATACCTAAGCTGGTCCCCATACATATGAATGTACCAAATATAACTTGTCATCTTTCTTTATAGGTACAACCTTTAGGAACTTAACCCACTTCTATTTCTCATACACATAATTCTCATAAAAGTCTAGATCAATGTATTTTAATCTAGACAACTTGTCTTTTAAGATCTCTATGCCCTTATGGTTCATATGACTGAGCTTGTAGTGCCACATAGTTGCATTTCCATCTACAACAACTAAATCACAAGAATCAACACTACTAATCAAATATAAAGTACTAATTTTATTACCTCTCAAAATCACAAGATCACCTTTGGTAACTTTCCAAGAATATATAGTAAACATAACCAAACAACCCTCACTGCCCAATTGCCCAACTAAAACCAAATTCTTTCTCAAAATAGACATGTGTTTGACATCCTTAAGTAGCCATGTGTTCCCATTCTGTATTTTCACTTGAATCCAACCTTTCTCAACTATCTCACATAGTTCATCATCACCAAGATAAACATGTCCTAAACTCTCTTGAACATAATTAGTAAAATATTGCCTAGAAAGAAAAAATATCCATAGAAAGAAAAACTTAGAAAATCTATCCATATAAAGAAAAACTTAAAAAAATTATCCATATAAATAATTAAGGCATCCTAACATGATTTACGTAATGTCACATTTACCTCATTCACTTCCTCCTTGTTGGTATTCTTTTCTTAAAGTGACCAACAATCCTTTTTTTAGTGTCCACTCTTCTCATAATACCATCATATCATCTTGGCTCTAGATCTGTATTTAGTGTCCTTTTGCTTCCCTCTAGTTTCAACAGATAAATTATTACCTAAAAATGATTCACCAGTGCTCTTCCTTTGCATTTCCTTGCTAAAAATCACACTTACAACATCCTCAAAATTCAAGCTTCCCTTGGCAGGGAGTGTATTACTTACAACCATAACCAAGCTATCTCAACTCTCAAGCAAAGAACACAAAATTAACAAATCTCTAACTTCATCATCAAACTTAATTCCAATAGAAGTGAGAATACTTGCAACCATATTAAAATCATTTAAATGACTAGCAATAGAACCATTATCAGACATTTTTATATTAAACAATCTTTTCATAAGAGAAAAATTATTTGAGGTAGAGGGTTTCTCATACAACTTCCCAAGTTTATCCATGAGATATTTTGTAGTTTTCTCATCTGAAAATTCAAATGCAATAGAAGATGCAAGGCAAAACCATATGGCTCCCAATTCCTTCCTATCAAGAAATGACCAATCTGCATCACTCATACTTACAGGGTGTTCTCCTTTCCCCTCCAAGAGGAGATGAAGCTCCTTTTGATACAAGCAATCTTCTATTTATATTTTTCACAAACCAAAATTCTTACCATCAAATTTCTCAACCCTAATTTTTTTCTCTTCTCCCATATCTCCCACTCAATCTAAGAACCCTTCCTATGATTTACAACAAATGCTCTAATACCAGTTGTTAGGAATTAAAAGAATTCAAACTAAATTTAATTCACCATAAAATCACATAATCAAATTTTAAATGTGTAAAATCAAATTTAATTTTGCACTACATGCATCATGGAAACAATTCCTTAAATCACAGTAAATGAAAGCAATAATAGAGAAAAAAAACCAACAATAACACAGATCTATCATTGTTCACCCAATGTGGGATACATCCAAAAAGAAAGTCCTCAATAAAATCTATAACAAAACAAGGCTAAAAATAACCTGTCGTAGAGATATAATATCTCCTCCTGAATTCACAAATGAATTCACTGAATTGTTGATCCAAATTTGTCAACAATCATCCACACATGTTATGTTAAACATGCACCTATATAATAAATTACCACAAGCTGCTATATTGCACCCTGTAAAATAATCACATCTACATATTGTCTTTGTTATATGCAAAACCTATTTTATTAAGTCTCATCTCCTCCTGTATATCAAATAATGAAGAAATCCACCTAACAAGGAGAAAACTCACCATCCTTATCCAAGATAAGCTTTATCCATAAGGTAACATGCCATATTCCACCTATTCAAGCTTATCCACAAGCTCCATCAAGAAGGAATATGATATCCTTATCTCTCTTCTTCCAAAGGGCACAACTTACAATGTAATGTGATAATAACCAACTCCTTGAAAAAAGGAATTAAATCCCACTTCTAATGAATAACTAAATCCCTAAAAATAAGGAAGTCAATCCCACTTCCAATAAACATGAAAATAAATAGAGATAACAATTAACTCCCTAAAAATAATGAAATCAATCCCACTTCCAATAACATGGAAATTATTAAATAAAGATTTAATAATATTCCACTCACTTGTGGAGTACATGAAAAATGTACTTCCCACATCCTTGGAGCTCTCTAATTCCCCAAAACATACCATCATGGTCATGTGATAGCCCCAAAGGGCTCCACACTCAACAATGAGTTCAATTTTGCAAATGATCTATGAATCTTAAACCAAAAAATCTATTCTAACATCAAACCTTTTGAATTGAGAAAGTTAAAGCTATATTTACCACAATCATGTGTATACCTTCAAACAACACTGATCTTTGTCTAAGGAAGGACAAAGATGGGTCCTAAACCATGAGGATCACCAATATTTACATAGATATGTTAAAATAAACACAAATCTACAAAGAATAACATGATATTTGATTAAAATACATCAAAACTTGTAAAGACCCTACAAATTTATAAGGATTTGGCCCTGGCCCTCCTTCTAGCATCAATAGAGCTCTTCATATTGATGCCTCTAAGTGTATCACAAGTGCTCTTAGTGTTTAAATAATGATTCTCATTTTATAATTCAAATAATTTAGAGTATGATTTGTATGTTGTGGTGATCTGATCACCTACAATGAAATAATGACATAGTAATCAGACTATTCCATAATATTTATATTGATTGGTGGTTGGGAGCCACCTTGGTCTAGATAACAAAATCCATGTAAAGTATGAAACATATATGCTATTATTAGTGAATCATGATCAAAATCTAAATTAAATACTATTCTAGAATGAATATTTAAAATGATTTTGTGCTAAAATGATTTGGTTTGAAAGAAGAGGAGAAGAGAAGGGTAAGGTAGAAAGGAAGCATGCGATTGATGATCTTTGTCTCAAACATCATGACAAAACTTAAATTCCAGCTGAACATGCATTCAACTGATATATAATGTAAAATGGCACATGCTCAAATTTTACTACACATCGGGCAAGTATCTAAGGATAATATGAATAAATACAAGTAAAATTGATATTGCTTTAAATATATACTACTGCAATCAAATATCATTTGCACATCTTTATGCAGAGCAAATAAAACAAAGTAAATTCAAATACATTCAACTAATATAGCTTTAGCCTAAATTAGCAACCCTATACTAAAGATACACATCTAGAATTCTTGAAAACCCTTCAAATCTAAGACCTAGAACAAACCATTGACAAAGAAGCTATGATAAAAATTCATACAAACAATTGAGACAAACTTTGTGGTATTCCCTATTTGTATTAAATTTCTCCCAAAGTTACAAAGTAGTTTTACCTCTTTGAACTCTCTCCTCTTTTACAGATGATAATGCTCCTTTATAGGCTTCAAAGAAGCATGTTGATCAATTGCATCGACTTACAAGTGTACAAAGTGTGAAGGATAGTTGTCCTTCCACAAAGTTCCTTAAAATACACTAAACTTTTCAAAATAGACTGACCTTTAGGTAACATGTTGACAAAATCCACATGCCTTTACAAATAATATTCTAATTCCAAAATTTACAATGTTTTCCCAAAAGAGAATATTCTCAACCAATTGTTGGACCCTATGTTGATGAACAACCTAGCTCTATTGAAGCAACGTCATCACCTTTTGATGTCGCTCATCAACTAACTTCAAGTTAATAGCTGGCTTAAGGAGGAGTTAATATTCTTGATTTGCCAAATCATCTAGGTCCCTATCATTCCTTTTTAAAGCTTATTTGATGCTCTTTACCTCAGCTATCTTCTTTTTTACAATCATAATCATATCCATGATCTTGTTGTTATCTCCTCTAAACTTGTTTTGGTTCTTATTTCTCACCTCTTTCATGACTACTATGACTTTGTGCTTGAATTCATCATCTACCATGATGCCTATGGAGGTGAGCTTTCAAGGATTTTTAATCATGGTCCCCAAGATTTTTTTAATCTTATCCAGTAGTTATTTATCATTCATGATGGGTCTATCCAAATATTTTGACCATGTACTCAGGCTATTGATTTTATCCAAAATCAAGCCCAGGATGGTGTTGAGGTGAAATATGTTGATAGTCTTGAATCCAAGGATTTTATCCCCCATCAAAATGCTAATTAAATCTTTGATTTTATCCCTATAACCCTACCATTGCATTATTAAACCCTTGGTTGTTGTATCCTTAAGGAATAGTGCACTCTACCTCAAATTTTTTTACTTCAAGGAGTCAAACATGTCATAGAATGATTTATGGAGTTAGGAACTGATAAAAATACCTGCCTCTCCAAATCCTCATTCTTCTTTTGAAGGTTCTTTTTTTGTTACTAAAACCCCCTGATGCCAGTTTGCAATTGAGCACTTTGAGTCTCATCCAACCCAAGTATATCTTCTTTATGGATGGGATCCTCTCCTAGTCCTTGGCCTCTAGTTAGAGTCAAACCAATGAATGGTTCCACCTTCTGCAAAGTAAATTCCTTTCCACCCACCATAGCTTTCTTTATTTTAATTCTTTCTAATCTAGTTGTGGTTATGTCAAATTGGAAACTAATTAAGAAATGTGTCATTTCTGGTGGCTCCAAGGCTTCCACTTAGGTCCCTCATAAAGATCCAGGGGTAGCCATTCATCTTTCTTTCTCTTTTTATTATAGGGCCACTATCTAGGTCTTAAGTTCCTCATGAACTGTGGTGTTGACTAGCTTTGTGATGGCCCATTGATGTTGTAGTGTTGGGATTTTTTGTATCTTTCCATATACAAACCATTCAGGAATGGTTAGACCATGAATGGTATTTTCATCATTGAACATATTGATTTCACTCAGAGGCTGAGTGAGGGTTACCTTAGGCTTCTTGATTCCAGTAAGAACCAATGTTAATTCGGCATTTCTATTTTGAGGAGGAATAACTAAAACTAAATCCAAAGCTACCTCCTTCCCCTTTTCCCTTCCTACTTCCTCAACTTGGGGATGAGGCTCTCCTTATTGAGCTTCCTCTTCATCAGACCCATAGGCACTAACTAGTGCCTCTAATGCATCCTCCACTATCTCTCTAGGATGAAATGTAGTCATGTCAATGTATTCAATTAGAGACTCTAGCTTTTTAGGTTGGGTAGAAGAGGTCATTCCCTCAAAAGGTATTTCTTTAGGCTTCTCTTTTCTTACACCTTGGGAAATTGGTGCTTATGGATTTTGTGTTCTTGGTGCCTATAGTTTTTATAGAGGAGGTTTAGTAGATGGTCTTGGTATCAAATAGTAATATAGAGGTTTCATCTACTAGATTTCAACAATTGGCTTCTCTTCTCTTGTAAACCTAGCCTCGAGTTGAATGTTGTGCCTTCTCAATCTTTCCAAGACCTCAAAAAATAAAGATGATAAGATCTACATGGTGTCCTAGACACCAAGTTGATGCTCATACTTCATTTTTATTTGCTTTACCTTCAGATGATTCACAACATTATCTCTAGGGTCACATTGCCTTAACTCATCAAGTTATAACTCAAATGAGTCTATGTGCCTAGAGATGGTGTCCACACTATCATGACTATGAGTTTTTAAAATTGCTCACTAGTGGCCTACAAATTATCTTTGGATCAATTCACACTTGCTCAGATGATAATTGGGCTCTTTCTAGTTTGATTTTGGTTAATTTGAGATCAAATTAGGGCTTCAAATAGAAGCTAGGGCTTCTTTGTAGCTTTAATAGTGATAGTTTACTTAGACTTAGATGAATTCATTCCTTAGATTTGATTTAGACCTTTGCATTTATACATTTTCCTTTTTGATCCCATAAAATCCCTTGTTTTATCATCTTGTGCCATGTGGCATCCTGGTGGCAGCTTTCACAGCACTTTTCATAATGCTTTTAAAGAACTAGTCACTACCTTTTTAAAATTTGCCTTTATATTCACACCGTTTGATCTTCATGCATGGATCAATGTAGACCATTGATCTCGATCTCAAGACTTTCATGTTTTTGTTCCTTGTTCACATCGGGATTCATGGTTGTACCACCTATCAGTTCTATGGGCTTTTGGAGCTTTGCACATTTCCAATATGTGCGTTAACATGCTTCTACCACATGGTGGTCTCATGCTTACTCAGAGCCTTATTGAAAATTCCATCTTATTTTATCACCATCTAATCTTTCATGTGAGGATCAATGTGAGTCATAGATATTGCAAATATACATGAACTTTAATCAGTGTTAGGACATAAGAAGGAACATAGGCTAAATAATTTAGGCTATAGTTCTATTTTGTGTTAATAAACATGAAACAAAATTTAGATCAAAGTATTTAGGCTAATTTTAAATTACATTAAAAGGGGACCTTAAATAATAAAGAATCTAATGTAAGGTTTTAACCTAGGGTTTTATCGTGTTAATAAAAATAATAAAACTTTATAGTTTTATGGTAATGAGACCTTTAGTTAAACTAAGCTCATTAGGCTCAAAAGACCATGGAGCATATATATAGACTAAGGCTCGAGTCAATGTTAAAAAACACAACTAGATTCTAACATGGCACTCAAGCTTAGCCTATACAAATCTAAACTTAGTTATAAAGACCTTAAGTGTAGTCATGGATTTAAATAACCAGATTAATCTATGGAAGACCAATTATGACATTGAGATGCAAGTATTAAGCATATTTATCTTCTGAGTGAGATTGGCTCTTGAACTAAATTTTGATGATCTTTTCGACATCAATGATGGCCTCATGAGTTTCAATTATGTTCGCATGAACATCAAAATTAAGCTCTAACAAATTTTCATACGAGTTTAAAATTTAATGGCCTTGCAAATGTCCATGAGGACCTCACAGTCATCATATGATGAGTGTGAGAGTGTCAAATTTAAGTCCTGATCGTAGTTGGTCCCATAGAAGCTTGGGTTAAATACACTTCATCAAATTATCTCCCATGAGTAAGTGCAAACTATAAATCATGATCTGAATAGATCCACGTTATTGGTTCCTATAGTCATAAAGTGGATCAAGTTAGCTTGGTGTTGTATATAAAAATTAGGCTAAATCTTAAGCCTAAGTCTATACAACATAATACAATGATGACCCTTTGAATAATTAAAAATTATAATGAAAAATCCTATCCTAATGTCCCTTTTGATATTAAGTTTGAACATGAGAGTGCCATGTGGCAACTCCATGGGGCTTCAAAGATTTAACTCTATTGACCCTATAAAGAGTCTGTAAAGCATCGATTTCTATATGGGCTCTTGTTAGCCATTGATTTTGATCTAAGTGATTGAGTGAGATTGCCTCAATGGATCAAAGATTTTCATTAGGTATTTTTTACTCCATCTGATCAATTTTTCCAAA
Source organism: Torreya grandis (assembly GCA_037957365.1). Lineage (NCBI taxonomy): Eukaryota > Viridiplantae > Streptophyta > Pinopsida > Cupressales > Taxaceae > Torreya > Torreya grandis. The sequence goes on from JARHVA010000040.1 coordinate 6,164,160, forward strand.
TGAAGTGTGAACCATCAATCCAAGAGGGACATGAAACATAAAGTGAGGTCGAGCTAGGAAACTGAAAGGACCTGAAAACATGAAAGTTAGACCTAATTTTGAAAACAAAAGGGAATAAAGGGGTTGAAATATAAAGGGACCAAATATGATTTTTAGGCTAGGGCTTGGTCATATTAAAAAACATGATTAAACATTAGTATAAAAATTAAACTTAGTTCATTGCATTTTTTAAAGTGTTCCTACCAGTGTTGCTCCCATGAAATTTGAATTTAAAATGAAGGATCTAAGCAAGGGTTTTTGAAAGAGGGTTTTAAGGTGCTCAAAATATGGATTTAATCTTGAGTTCCCATAGATAAAAAGCTAGTAAAAGCCTGAATGAGGACTAATATGTAAAATTCAAATGTAATCCACTTGATGAGGGTCCCATGAAACCTATAATTGAAACATGAATATCCACTATTAAAAATCTTAGGTGAATTTAATTTAATCTCATGAAAAAAATAGGCCATCCTTATTAGGCATGGATGATCTTCAAATACCAATAATCTACAAAACATGTCAGGTTTTTAATGTTAAGGTTCAATGTTACACAAGGGTCCCCATTTTTTAGAAATGGGGGTATGTTTACCTCAACAAGACCATAAATCATGTTATGGCTAAAGAATACATGACAGTGGGTTAGAAAAAATAGCTACATTACCAACTTTAGTACAGTGTCTAGAATTCATCTTAACCATAGCTCAACACTATGACTCTAAAAAGAGAGAGGTCAAGAATTCAAAATGAGAATATGTTATATGCTTAGCACTAAATCAAATTGATAAATTAATTCAATTGATAGAAAGGGAATCCTTTGCTGATTTAAATTCATCTTATACTCAAAAATTCTGTGAAGATAACACCAAAAGCTATGCAAAATGGGTGAACAAACAATGGTTAATAAAACCTAAACATACAACAACAAGACTTCCAAATAATCTTTCCAAGTTTAAATCAATGATTGAATTTAATGATATTATTACACTCTTGCATAGAGTAGTGGGTAAACAAACTACAAGGAAATTACAAACTTGGATATATATATATATATATATATATATATATATATATATATATATGTTATGGATTATTCATAAAAATAATAAAATTATCAATTGGGGACAATTCATCAGTGATTCAATCCATAATCATTTGATATAAGTTAAAATAACTTGTAAGTTCTACATGACCTCATATCTTGTCTATGTAGTTATCAGGAGAATATTTTACAATGAGTTGAATATGGTAGGAGACATCAAGACTACAAAAATTTATGAATTTTATCCTCAACTTACTCTAAAATAAAGTTCACACCAATTTCAAAGAGTAAATGATGAATTCCTACATTATGTGAATCAAATGTTTGAGAAAGATGCTTATAACATGAGTATATCTGTAGTGGCATTAACATAAATTGCCAAATGAGGAGCCTGGTTTATATCAATTCCCACCTTCACTTATATGTTGATTTATTGATGTGAGTTGTCTCTATAAACATCTAAAATTGGCCACAACTGGCTTTCAATCAGACTTCAAACCAATTCCTACTAACCATTGGAAATTAATCTTAGGAATCATTGAACATTCCAAATTTTCTTATACATCATTCCTCAAAGCTCATAATCATGTTGAGACATCCCTAATTGGGGTATTATATCATATTAAATAATAACCTCTCACATATTCATCCATAATCAACTTGTGGTATCACAACTATCAATTTGGCCTGTGGGCCTATTAAGTGGTGTAATTAATCACTTGATCAAATCTTGAAAGATCTAAAAGGCTAATCAAAATAAATCAATAAGGTAAAAAAGATTAAATGCTTAGTTGAATTATCCATTTTAAATTAATGAATATTTAAAAAATGAAATTCCAAAAATCAAAATATCTTAGCCTTTCATCATTGCCTTTATGAGTTGTCAAGCTCTTTGAAAATATCCTAAAATATTTAATTTGAGAGCCATCCCTAGTAATTGAAAATCATAATTAATTGAAAACTATGAACACTACTAGAGACATTTTTAACTCACCTAAGTCTATTTTGAATCCATTCTAATCCTAAACTCAACCTTAACTTACATTAGGTGAGAGTAAATTACTAAGGCTATAAATACAAGGCCATGCCTATTGGATTCAAAAATCTATTTTGGTGCAAATTTACTGTGCACAAATATATTCAACAAGCTCTTTGATGTAGTGTTATAATTCCCAAATCTTAAGCCAAGAAAAATCAAATCCAAAGTGCCAAGGAGAGAAGGAGACAAGCAAGCTTCATTGCCAAAGACTTCTCAATGCACAAGTCGAGCAAGCCATTCAACAAATCCATTTGGAGTTCCCAAAGAAGGTAAAAGAGTTATGTTTTTTATGTTTTAGTTTGATTTCATTTAGTTTTTGTTACTAATATCTTCTTAGTGTCTAGGTTAGAGGTGTTAGGAATTTAATTTGTTCATTTTATTAGTTTTATGAGACTAACACAAGACTAACCTCCCCTTTATGTCAAATTCATATATCACATGTTGGTAAGCCCATTCGGACCTCAAGGATCCCATACAAGCAAGGAGATTAATATTATACTCTAATTTGTTCTAATGAATGCTTAAAAATCTTCAAAATTCAAGTTGTAACTTCATTTTTCATGTATTTTTGTTTGTTAGCAACACACAGGGTGCACAGAGACTAACTTTGATTCTTTCAGACTAACATCAAATTTTATAGATCGATGTCAATTCATTAAATCAAACACGATCCCTATGTGAATAAATATATCATGATGAAAATGTAATTAATGAGGGTTTTTTAATTATTTTTGGTCTTTATTTTGTTTCTAAGACCCTAAATGTTTTTTGTTTAACTATTTTCTTGAAGGATCTAGAGGGATATTTGATTTTTAGGCTTGATTTTCCTAATCATCCTTTCTATCAAACCATATTGTGTTTTTCTATGTTTTTTCAAGAATCGATATTGATATCTGTTGACTGACATCTATCCTTATGTGGATCGACTGATGTCAATCTCTATAGACCAACATCGATCCCTATGTGGATCAATGTTGATCTCTCAGAGAGAGAAAAATAGGAAACTCGAGAGCTCATTTTAAAATGTTATGTTTTCACTCACATTTAGGCTTCTAAGTAGGCAAACCCTCTAAAAAATTGTAGGTCCTAAGGTGGAAAAAGTAAAGTTTGAACATGATTAAATCTTCTACACTTTGTTTTTGGTGCTTAAAATGAACTTAGTATTTTTTATTCCTTAGTTATTTTCAAGTTTTTTGTAAATTTTTCAAATAACTAATGCCAAGGGGCTCAAATTTTATAACATGTTTTGTTTTGGTGCACTAAAATGAACTTTCACACTTAGTTACATACTCCTCAGAGTTGGTTTTTTCTAACAAACTGAGTGTAATGTGTATGCTCTGCCCCCATTCCCTTTAGGTGACCTGAGTGACCAAAATCAATCATTCTTTGCCTTTGTCACTTTAGTATAAAAGCATGAAAATAAATTTGTTAAGGCCCTCCCCAAATCCATATGGTTTGGGTGACCTAAAAATGATTGTAAAGTCTCTTCACTTATCTTTATTTTTCATGTATTTTAGCTTATGAGCAGGAATTCATCATCTCCTCACAAGTTATCTAGGGAAGTGTTAACCCAAGAATTCATCTCCTAGCATCATTTCAACTCCACTCCATGGTGGGGTATATAAATTAAATCGATTAATCATTGGGATGGTAGTTTGAGTGGTTAAATTACATCAGTTAGCGACTATTACCCTCAGAATGTACGATCAACTTGGACATCACACTACACTGAGTAAGCGATGGATGTAGTGGTTGTGAAAAAGACAAGACCTTTTCATAACAAGCCAGTTGACATCAATCCACACTACACTGAGAAAATGATAGATGTAGTGGTTGTGAAAAGGACAAGACCTTTTCAAAACAAGTCAATTGGTGCAGATCTAATTAACATGAGAATCTCTTGTTCTAACCACACTTGAGACTATCTAGAAACATGAAAAAAATTGATAGTTTAGAATAAACCCACTTACTGGAGACATATTATTGAAGCAGGGTGAGTAGCATGAAGTGTCATGTTGTAGTACAAACACTTGAGAGAAGATGGGGCCTAAAAACCTTAATTTTCATACACTTCTACTTTTTAGATTAAATAATTAAAATCCTCTTAATATTGAGTATACTGAGGTAATTTGATAGTATTATGTAACCTTGTCAGTTTGAGGATTTAGGACATTACACTTAGGTGTTGGTGTCATTTTATCCTTTATTTCATGGTTTTTAGTCAAACTATTTATTTTGTTTATCTTACCACATCAAAATGAGTCTTGTTTATACATTACTCCTTTGTTTGAGGAGTCATTATGCCACCCATTTGATATCACACCTATGCCTTATTCTTTTGACAAAGTTTTGTTTATGTATGTCACTTGATTGAAAAGGGTGTCATTACACTGCCTAATTGATTTTGAATCTTGTGCCTTTAAGTCTTAAAACAAATCGTTGATCATATCTTTAGATCATGATAACATCATTACACTACTCAAATAATTTCAAAGACTTATTTTCCTTGTGTCCAAAATTCCCATTTCAAAACCAAAGCCACATGTGCCTTTTGGATCTATACCTAGTGTCCTTATGCCACTCAATTTTCTCTAGCTTGTTTATTCAAACAAGCCTAGATTTTTAAATTGAGTTTGAAATTAACCTTGACAAGTTCAAATCCAAACATTGATTTATTTCTACCTATGCCTTGTGTAAATTTGACCTAGACATTGATCTTTCTCTTTTGGGTTGTGTTTAATTCCTTATTTAATTTGAAAACTATTGTTTGTGCTTAGATTTGGGGGAAGTGGTTTATCTTCCATATGCCTAAAATTCCATGTCTTATACCAATTGACCAAGTTCATGTATAAATCCTAGTGCATAGTTTATGCCAAAGTGTTTCAAATTTTTTAGATTAAATCTCCTTCCTTGTTTTGTTTAAAGTCTAGATTTTGTGCCTTTTCCAAAAGACCTAGCACATGTCTGTTTTGATCCTAGATTTTGTGCCTTCTCTGAAATACCTAATAATTTTTTTTATTTTTTTATTAAACTTTTTTGAAACACTTTGTACATAGAGTTTGGCATGCCAATTTTTATTCATCCACTTGACCATTTGTTTAAGACATTAGACATTTAACATTAGACTGTTTTAGACCAAGTTTTAGCACAAACCATTTTAGAGATACAATTCCACTTTTTAGACCAATTTTAGACCATGTGTCTTTTGAAAATTATTTTTAAAAGTTTATATAACTCTAGGATTTTTGTGAAATGTTCATCATTGATGTGGATATGTCTCATTAAAATCATAATAGAGCCATTTATAATTCAATTTATGATGTTGTAGTTGCACAAAATGACTTTGATTAAGACCTCTATGGTGAAGAGGTGGTTTTTGAGATGGATATTTATCCTCCTTACAATACTCAATTGAGATAACAAAGCTAATATATTAAATCATAGTATGGGGCGATACCTTCTTCGAGTTAGTTAACATATGATGTTCACCATTTTACCACTAATGGTATCCAATACCCCACCTATACCATTAACCCTCCTTTGGATTGGGAAAGCCATCAAGCTCCAAAAAATCCAAGGATTATCATTTCAAGGCCTCATCTGTTGGCTTGTGCCAGAAACGAAGCCTTGTAATTCCCTACCATTTTCATTCCAAGACCTCATCCTTTGGCTTATGTGAGAAATCATGCTTCACAATGCCCTAACAATACCATTTAAATACCTCATCCTTTGTCTCATGATAGCAACCAAGATTTTTAATGCCCTACCATTACCATTTCAGGCCCTTACAAGAATGCTAGCTCATTATCCCAACAAGATTGTATACCTATGACTATATGGGTCATAGTTACTATCCTAGGATTGTAACTGGCCTTTATTAATCCCATCATAGATAAGCCTATCATTATCCAACCATTGACCATTCCCCATCCTTTACCAATCATCCCCAAATTTATAAAATACATGTCGATCATCGAACCACAACCAAGCCAATCAATAACTCTCCAACCTAGCCAATCATTCAAACACCAAGATATGTTCTAAACTAATATTTTACAACTACTTTTAAACCAAGTCCAAGAGAACCAACTAATCCATGATGTTTTTGTTGAAACATCTATTTGTGATGAGTCAACCTATGATGAATCACCTTTTGATACTATCCCTATTGTTGAGGAGTCTCACTCTACCAAGCCAGTCTTTATTACGTCACTTCTTAATGATTATAACCACCTACAAACAAATCATTATCTCAACCATTGTCCTATTTTTAAAGAGTCTCCCTTTGACGAGCCAGTCTCTATGGATTTATCTCTTAACTTTTTTCCTCTTATAGAGGAGTATCACTTTGAGAAACCATTCTTTATGGAGCCCATTATGCCATCACAAGCCATTAATTATCCAAAACTAAATATTCAATAAGACATCATTGTAGTAACATCTACACTAGATGAAGAATCAACATTGAATCTAGGTTATATTCTTGAACCAACATCAAATTTAACATCAAAATCAAAATCAATGTCAGTCTCAACATCAAATTTAGAGTCCCTTGAATCATACTCAACTTTAGAATCCAAATACATTTGTGGTTATTATGACATTGGTTACACATGCCTTGCAGATCAATTTGAATATATTTGTGATTCTTCCACAATTTTTGAGGATGATTATTTCAGCATCAACATAAGCTCTCCTAGTATCTTATACAAGGATTGTACCACCTCTTTCCATTCCATTACCATTTTACATGCCATTACCACCACCCAACATAGCCATTATATTGACATTCCACCTACCACAAGTGTCGATTGGGACTGACAAAATCACACTTTGTTGAACTGCATCCATGGTGACATATCAATTGTGAAATATCAGGGGGGCTAAGACCACATTCACATAGATGAAGAAAAATATCTTAGTGAAACCTTTTTGAAGGCACTAAGGGACAATCAAAGTCCAAACTCAACATCTTATAGTGCAACCTTTTTGAATACACTAAAAGACAATCAAATTCAAAATTTAATGTCCTTAGTGAAACCTTTTCGGAGGCACTATGGGACAATCAAGACAAATTTATTATTGAAAACCTCATCCAGGTGCCAATATCTAAGCATAAGAATTCTTCACTACTTGATGAAGACATTATCAAAGAAAAAATTAGTATAACTTCCAATCTATAGTATAATCTAATGGTAGCTACTCTTAGGCCTAAACAATAACAAGAATTGATGGTCCTATGAGAGCATATTTATAATTCTTTGGCCCCACCATATCCAAAGTTATGTCAAATATGGAATCAACAACATTGTGTGTGCCTAGAAATCCCAATCTTCATTTATTGCCCAACCATTATACAGTCCATTATCATTCACCTTTACATTACCAAATTAGACCTATCAATGAATATTTATCCATATTTATCATTCTTGGCTGCACTTTATTTTATAAAGGATACAAAGATATCATGTCTTGAAGTTTTAAGGAAATAGAATAAATGACCAACAAATATCACACAAACATTATTGGATTCTAAATCTACAGTAGGTTCTTGATAGAGTAACTATTTAGAAAAGGTGTGGGCTAACAATTTCCATGATTGATTAATCTAGTTGTATCATATGTTGATCAAGACATGCATCTCCACATTAGGAGGAACAATAGAAACATTTACTTTACCTTTACCATTTACCTTGTTGTTGTTATATTCCATCTACCTTACCATTTTCATTTTCCATTTACCTTTCTATTATCATTTTCCATTTCTCTTGTTGTTTCATACCCTTCAATTTACCTTACCTTATCAATTTGGGGTAACCCTCTTACCACTATAGCCAATTTCCATCCTATCATATTCCTTATGTCGTACCATATACCATCCTACCATGTTGTCCCTATTAGATCAAAGTGTGTTTTAACTTGCCCTACCCAAACCCTTGGACCTTGGTTTCATTCCATTGGTTCTTCAAGCATTTTCAGCAAAAGGATTCCAATCAAGTTTAGTAATTGATTCAATATTCTAGATAGAGGCCATTTTTTGGAGCAATATGATAGTGGTTTAACAGTTGCATCCTCTATTTCTTATTTCTTTTCATTTAATTACTACTAATATAACTACCTTTGGGAAAATTAGAGTATCACAATCATGCTACTAATTATAATTGCATGTGGGCAAATTAGTATCATTGACCTATACCATTGTTTCCTAATTATAACCATTTATGGGAAAATTACGAACAACACTTTTATCATGCCTTAAAATACCACCTTATCATGCCTATGTTGTACTATGCCATTTGCCTATTTTGCCTAGTTTTAAAATTTATTACTACCTAGTCAAATTCCTCCAATGTAAGGTAGAAATACAATGAATTTAGGTCACATCCTTGGACTATGTAGGCAGTGCTCGATTTACATTGAGTTCAGCTCAGTCACCCCCTTTTCCATGCTCTCACCATTTTGTGAGCAATTTTAATCTTGAACGCTCTCAACATTTTACTATCTTGGACTATTTCGTATCTTGTCATCCTCGATTGAGTTGAGATACTTCAAAAATCTTTAAAATATTTTTAAAATGGATCTATAAAATCCTAAACATTAACCACTTCTTTGCCTTAAATATTTTGGGATACCTAGCTATTTCACAAGAAACCACTTGTCATTTAGTTTACCTATCCTTACTAACCTAATGTCTCATGCTTTCACCATTTTATGAGAACATTCCCATTATTCCTCTATAACATCCATCATGTTTTATTCTCATCATTTTCTTCTATCCTACCTCCTAAGAGAACCACATTTAATCTAAAATTTTTGTTAGACTTGCATCCATGAAACTATGTAGGAAGCATCCACTTCCCTAGTGCATCTGGAGTCAACTTAGCTACCCCCTTCTTTTTCTTATTTTCCCCCATTTTATTTGTGTCATTGTCTCCTATAGCCTAGGGTCAATGTTTGTTCTCTTAGTTGTGTTGTTGTGTCATTTGCGCTAATATTATAATTAACCATTGCTTGTGTTTTGTGTTATTTTGGTTATTTTGTTTGCCTTTTCTTTAGTGTTTTATCTTTATGTTTGTTTGTTTTCTTATTTATTTGCTCATTTGTTTACTTTTTTTTAGTGCCTTGACTTAGTATTTCTACATTCATTGGGCAATTCCTTGTGCATAATACTTAAGTCCATCCATATTCATATGTCAACATTGTCATCATGGTTTTTATCATTGGTCCATTATTTACAATTTTTTATTGGATCATGTGTTAGTCATTATGCATATTTCAGCTAAAGTTATCACGGTGTTTTATATCATTATGCCCACTATCAAATGATACAATAAAAATTAGCTAAGGAAGTCCTACAAGCTATACAACCATGATACTTCTCTTTGGCATCTAAAAAATTCTTGATCTACCTGAATCATTCCCATGCATATATTAATTAAAACACAAATGAATTTAAATCCTTTCTATTTAGGATGTGCATCTCCATACTAGTAGGTTGACCAAATTCATCTTTCTCCTCTGTACCAACTTACTTTTACTCCATAACTATGGATTTAATTTGTAAGTCCCTTTATCTAACTTGTCATCATACTCTAATCATTTTATTAATGATTATAACCACCTCTAGGCAAATCATTGTATCTCCTCCCATTTACAATGTTAATGATTATAACTGCCTTTGGGTAAATAATTGTGTATTATCCCACCCATAGAACCAATGATTATAACTACCTATGGGCAAACCATTATGTTTTGATATATTTGGAGGTTAATGACTCTAACCACCTTTGGGTAAATCGCTATCTTTATTCTGCCCAACTAGGGTACATTTTTATTGTTGTCATGCTTATAACCTCCTTTGGGCAAACCATTATCTCTATCTGTCCAACTGGGGCATATTTTTATCCTTCTAATGATTATAACCACCTGTGGGTAAATCATTGGTTTCTCTTTTAATTATTATAACCACCTTTGGTAAAATCATTCTCTTGTTACCCTAATATTTTTTCAATGATTATAACTACCTTTAGATAAATCATTACCTTTTTTGTCCCACCTATGCCAATGATTATAATCACCTGTAGGCAAATCATACTATTTGTTTACCCAACTGGGGAAACTCCATATGCCACTAATTATAACTGCATATGGGCAAATTAGTCTTTTTTACTCCATTCTATCTTTTTGTTCGCATTATTTCCTCCTTTTGAGGGACCGATCACTGACCATTTTTACTGACCCCTCCCTCGAGGGGCATCCAGAGCTCATCTATTACAATTGAAGTAGTAGGCATATAAGACCTTTTCATTATTTGAGAGACATTATTGTGCCTATATTTTGAAACACCTTCCCAAATAAGGGAAAACTATAGACATCCAAAATTAGCCACAAATAGATTCCAACTAAAATTCAGACTGATTCTTACCAATAATTACAAATTAAGCCTAAGAATCATTAAACATCTAAAATTTGCTTGTGCATCATTCATAAAATATTATAATCATGTTGAGACATCCCTAATTAGGGAATTCTATTATATGAAATAATAATCTATCATGAATTCATCCCTAATCACCTTGCGGTATCACAACTATCAATTTTGCCTATAGACCTATTAAGTGGGGTACTTACTTGATCAAATCTTGAAAGAGCTAAAATCTAATCAGAATCTATTAATAAGCTAAACAAAATCAAATGCCTGGTTGAATTATCCATTTTCAATTAATGAAAACCTAAAAAATGAAATTCAAAAAATCAAAAAATCTTAGCCTTTAATCATTACCTTTATGACCTATCAAGCTCTTTGAAAATATCCTATAATATCTAATTTGAGAGCCATGCCTAGTAATTGCAAATCATAATTACTTGACAACTATTAACTCTACTAGAGTTATTTTTAACTCACCTAAATTTATTTTGAACCCATTTCAAGCCTAAACTCAGCCTTAACTCACATTGGGTGAGAGTTAATTCCTAAGGCTATAAATACAAGGCCATGCTTATTGGATTCAAAAAACTATTTTGGTTCAAAGTTATTATGCACAAATATATTCAACAAGCTCCTTGTTGTAGTGTGATAATGCCCAAATATTAAGCCAAGTAACATCAAATCCATGGTGCCAAGGAGAGAAGGAGCCAAGCAAGCTTCATTACCAAAGACTTCTTGATGTAAAAGCCAAGAAAGTCATTCAATAAATCCATTTAAAGTTCTCAAGGAAGGTAAAAGAGTTATGTATTTTATGTTTAAGTTGTATTTTTATTTAGTTTTTGTTACTAATTTCTTCTTAGTGTCTAGGTTAGAGGTGTTAGGAATTTAGTGTGTTCATTTCATTAGTTTTATGAGACTAACACAAGAGTAACCTCCCTTCTATGTCAAATTCCTAGCTCATAATCACCATATGTGCTCCCAAGATATGTTGATAACAAATGAGATTTGATGGAATTGGTGAGACAATTGGTTGAGACTCACAAGCTCTTGGCAAATAAACATAAATCTAGAGTAAAGTTTCCTATCTCTATAGGTAGATACATGTGTGCATCACTATCAAAAGCCAGATCTATTGAAGAAGAGATGACATATGCTACAATGAGTACATTTTAAAGTAGGCCTTTATTTGTTATAAGAGGCTTAATGAAAAGTATTATTGATTATTCATATCAACATGTGCCTTATTTTGAGTATTATTAGTCAAATAATGATGATCAAAGAGACATGAGAATCAAGAATTACTCATAGTTCATAATAAAATAGATCATTTCATTTAGCATTATGAAAGTCTCAAAAAAGATAGTGGATGATGAAGACACAGTGCACCCTATTTACAAGAAATAAATAATAGAATTATTACCACTCCCTAAGGTTGATTGGAATAAGAAGGAATCAAATTCTCTTATAAGCATAACCTAAAATATGCTTGAAATAACAATGATATGGTTGAAAATACAAGGGAGTGAATGTTGATAAAGCAAGGTTTCTACCACCACTAAAAGAGATTTAATTAGGAGCTTTCATATGCAACAATAATTTGAAGCTGGTATGTCACAGGCAATCGGTGTAAGCAAAGACACTATAGAGGTAAAAGAAGAGACTGAATTTTATGTTATTATATATTTTTTATAGTTCATAAGCCCCTCAAACTTAAAATAAAAAGTTTAGAAGAAAATTTTTCTTGTTCTCCTATTATCTATATTTTTGAAGATATTACTCTTGATAGTCTTGCTCAGTCTCAGACATTAGTAGAAAATACCACTTAGTTATTTTGTGTATCTAATACTTCATTGTTGATTCCATCTTATGATTCTTTTCAACTTGAAAATTCTTTGCCTTTATCTCCTCTGAAAGATTCTATATTGTGTCTTATATCTTCATGCAAAACTTTGATTGACATAGTATAAAAAGAGAAAGATGAAATAGTATCAGAAGAAATCCAAACCTCAAAAACTATTCTTCCTTCTCTTGAGATTATAATAAAATATGATTATGCCCAATTGCAACAACCTATTCCTAATGAATAAATTACTGAATGGTTAGATGAGTTAGTAAAAAAAAGAAATAAAATTTTTGAGCTTGAAGAAATTGATTTCAATACCCTAGCAAATCTTCTTTCATGAACAACAAATAATCCCAAAACTATATCAAGAATAATCACATATAATAGAGACACATATGCAAAAATAGAACTTCCCCTTGTGGAAAAGGACAAAGACAGTGACAGTTCCTCAAACTATTATATCTTGAAAATACATTTGGTGAAGGTTATGAGGGAAGGAATAAAAGAAAATATTTAATTAGAAATTGATACCTTGTTCAAAAGGATGGATCATGATAAGGTGACCAAACATCAGCTTAAATAAAAATTTAGGCAATTAAAAATAATAATCCATACATTGATAAAACCAATTCAATCTTCTTCTTCAACTATTCATCAAATTTTTGATACAGAAACACTAAATGTTGTTGAATAAATTGGTCATACAAGGATACAAATTAATGTTCTGATAAATTTATATAGTATGGTGTCAATACTATTCATATAGGATTGGCCATGTGTTTTTAAATCTAATTAGAATCTGATCAAGCAATTGAAGCTAAAGACAAGTATGATGATGAGGTATAAAAATGGAATGAATTGCTTGCCAAGTTGAAAGATTTCTCTTATACTTGTCTAGATGAATTCATTCAAGAAAAGGTTATTAAAAATAAAGAAGGTGTATACCTCATAGATTTTATAGGGGATACTAAGTTCAAAAATTGTATTGATAAGGAAATTATTAAAAAAATTAATGATTCTAAGTCAATAGAAGATGATGCTCTCCTTAGAATAATGGGAGGAATAGGGAAATTAAATTGCACATACATTTATGATGATGAAAACATGGTTTTTTCAGATTTCATTGTCAATCAATTCAAAAATAATATTGAGGAAATTTTGACTCCTAAATATTCATTCAATTACAAGTCAATTCAAAAATTGATCAAATATCAAAATAATTTTAATGATATCATACAATGCTAAAGATACGTCAAGGAATAGATCATAACATGTTAGATCTACATTGTGATACAGAGATAACTTATACATGTTCAGATGGCCCAATGAAGACAAAATATTAGAAATCTTGAAAACATTTTATGAATATAAAAATAAGAAGCCACAATAGAAGAAGAGAAGATACTGATTATCCTCAGTGAAGAAGAATAGGAATAGCTCATCATCAAATTTCGACTAGTTTCATAGTTTGAAATTTTTGAGTCATTCTTGTAAATTTTATTTGCATATATTTGTAATAGTAATTTTTACTTTATATATTTCCTTTAAAAATTTCAAGTCATGCAAATTTTCCAAAGCACTTTCGCAAGTTGTGCAAATTTTATATTGAGTAAGTGCACAAAGTTGTGGGACAAAAAGTGGCCTACCTATGGACACAATTTTCATAAAATTTAAAAAATATGAACTTCTGTAGATAATTTGAGATATCTAAACACCAAATTTGAAGATAGTGTAAGAAAATGAAATGTAAAATTTTGAGTCTAGTTTTTAAAACACTATTTTTTTTAAATGGTAAAATTTAACTAGGTAAAACATCAAAATTTTGAAGAGGAACTCCTATTTTTTAAGAAAATAGAGTATAGATGGTTGTGTGGTGCACCATTTTTTTAGTAGCATTTAATATTGTTTGAAACCATTTGTTGACAATTTATATAAGACATTCTAGTTTGTGACCTATATTTTTTTATAGTTTTTTTTACGAATACTTAGTTTTTATGAATTTTTCAAGTAAATAGATCCTGAAAAATGATTAAAAAAATGGATAGCTGCCCATGCGACACACCTAACTACTTCAAAAAAAATGAAAATTAGTTTTTATTTTAATGTGTTTATAATTAGGTCTAGTTTATGACCATTGAACTTTTTTTTCACTTGAATCAACTAAAAACAAATTACATGTACATGTATAAGCATGTATATGTTTCAACATGTAGTGTCCTAAAAAAGGTATAGTTAGAAATCAACATAGTTTGAAACTTTAAATTATTCCAAAAATTATTAAATCATATGTTTGGAAAGAAGAGAGCGTACTCATCATGATGATATTAATTTTTTGAATTTTACCATTGAAATTTGTAGCATATTTGGTGATCGAAGTTCAATTTTTTTTTATCAATACTCTTGAACTTGATTGTAGATTGATAGGTCCAAGCCATTGGCTCACGAATCCAAGCCATTCCTGAGCCAAAAGTCTTGGTTTTTGAACTCAAATTTGAATAGTGCAATTGCATTAATAATGTGATCATGTTAATTAATAATGTGATCATGTAATAATGTGATTGCATTATGTATTCATAACACCCAAAAACACATGTTTACTCTTGAGCTCAAACTTTATATATGTTCTTTTATGTTAATGATCTCCCTTATAGTGGTGTTATTTCATGTGATATGAGAAAGGCCCATAACCTTTGATAGTGAATTAAGGTGTTAAGGTATCACATTAGACTTCAATTTTTTATGGGCATTTTAATATATGTTGACTTGACTACTTATAATTACTTGGTTGTAAGGTGTAACTCATTATACATTTTACTATATAATTGATTTCATCATGAGATGTCATAAAATGCATTTTTAAACATATGGTCAAAACATAGCCCTTGGATTACCAATTTAGTTGTGCATCTGAAGTAAATTGGGACTATTTCGAGCCCCTTCAACCTAATTGCATGACTATAAAATGTGATCTTTGGGGGTTGATTGGCTCTAATTTCATTAGCTTTATTGAATCAAAGAAACATTATTTATTTATATTAAGTTTTACATGTATATAATGTGGTTTTGAGCTCAATAAACTTAAAGTCCTTAGATAATGAATGCAAATGTCGATTAGTTCAATTGTGGAGCTATTAGGGTCAAAATGAGCCATATGAATCTATTTTAAATCATATATGATGTGGTTTAAAGTGAAATTAAACATAATGTCATGTCATATATAATTAACTGGAGAGTTGATTCATTTAATCGAGGAGGCATTTGAGGCCAATTTGAACCCCTTCAAGAGCAAGATATGATTTGGGGAAAAATAAAGTTTGATTCTATCATGAATTGATCTAATTAGTCATTTTGTGAAATTACAGGCATGATTTAGGCAAAATTAAGCCCTTAAACATAATTTATTTCTTGATCAATTGTATAATGTATGCAACATGTATGGCATAACTGACCCTACTTTTATAAAAAATGTAAACATGAAGGCAATTGTCTAAAATAGGTGAATAAGCAGCTCAAATTTTCTTCAATTACCTTAGTGATTGGACCCTATATCTGATATCTTAAACCTTAAACCCTATATCATTTAACTTAATCCCTAAACCCTATACCATTTACCTTAAACCCTAAACCATAATACCTAAACCCCAAACCCTTTAAATTGTAGACCTTAAACCCTAAACCAATCAATTTAACCCCACTTAACATCCTTTATATAGTAATAATTTGGTTCACAGAGATCACCTTGGTCAAAATTGCATCTCTCATTATTGTAATTGACTTAATTGGCTCAAATTGTGATGATGTGGGACTAATTGAGCTCAAAATCACATTCTTTACTCATAAATATTAGTTCAAAGATCTCAAATTTGCCTCAATTACCTTCAAAAGTATACCTTACATACCCTAAAACCCATACCCTAAGCCTTCATCCCTAAAGTTCTTAATCCCTAAAGTTTCTAATCCCTACACTTTAAACCATAAATATAAACTCTTTAAACCTTGAACTATTCATTTTAGCCAAAATTAACATCAATTAGACTAAGAATTAAGTTCACATGACTCAGTTTGGCCTAAATCACATGAATGATTACAAAATTTGACTAATTCACTCAATCTACATGATGACATGGGGTATAGTGACAACCAAAAAACACATGCAATAGTCACAAATAGGTCCAAGTGATTTGAATTATCCTAAATTATCTTTGTGACTGGACCTTTTATAACCTAAACTTTATAGGTATTAAACCCCAAGCCCTAAACCATAAACCCTATACCCTATATTTTAAACCTTAAATCAATTGGTTTAACACCATTTAACATTATTTAGATTAATAATTAGGTATATACATTACAAGTAATTTTGCCTGAATTGTATTACTCATTGTCTCAGTTCATTAATTAGCAAGCAATCTATGATGATGTGGGGGCTAGTTGAGCCCAAAAACATAGTGGAACTCATGTACACCCTAGACCATATATTCATTAAACCCTAAGCCCTAAGCCATGAACCATAAACATTATACCCTAAATTAGAAACCATAAACTTTTCTTATTTACAGATCGATTTATCACCAATTAGCATCCTTTGTAGTAAGAATTAAGTTCACATGGCATAGAATGATCACACCTTATATGCACCCTTAAACCTAAACCCTATTCCCTAATCCATAATCCATAAATTCCCTAAAACATAAATTATAATCCCTATGCCCTAACGCCTTAATCCTTAAACCCTATGCACTAATGTCATAATCCCTAATTAGGGTCAAAATGAGCCACATGAACCTATTTTAAATCATGTATGATGTGGTTTGGAGTAAAAGTAACCCTAATTTCATTTCATATATAATTAACCATTTGAAGAGTTAATTGATTTAATTGAGGAGTCATTTGAGGCTATTTGAACCCCTTTAGGAGCAAGATATGATTTGGGGCAAAATTAATTTTGATTATATCATGGATTGATCCAATTAGTCAATTTATACAATTACATGCATGATTTAAGCAAAATTGAGCCCTTAAACAAAATTTATGGCTTAATTAATTATATAATGTATGCAACATTTAAGGCTTAACTAACCCTACTTTTATCATAAATGCAAACATGAAGGCAATTGTCATAAATAGTGAACAAATAGCTCAAATTTTCTTTAATTACCTTAGCGATTCAACTATATATCCTAGACCTTAAACCCTAAACCTTGTACCATTTACCTTAAACCATAAACCATAAGCCCTAAACCCCAACTCTTTAAATTATAGACCCTTTAACCCTAAACCAATCAATTTAGCCCCAATTAACATCCTTTATAGTAAGAATTAGGTTCAAAGGGATCAACTTGGTTAAAATTACATCACTCATTACTCTAATTGACCTAATTGGATTAAATTATGATGATGTGGGGCCTAATTAAGCCCAAAATCACATTCTTTACTCATAAATCTAGGTTTAAGGAGCTCAAATTTTCCCCAATTACCTTAACAATTGTACCTTATATACCCTAAAACCTATACCCTAAGACCTGATCCCTAAAGTTCCTAATCCCTAAATTCTAAACCATAAATATAAACTCTTTAAACCCTAAACCAATTATTTTAGCCAAAATAACATCATTTAGACTAAGAGTTAAGTTTATAGGGCTCAATTTGGCATAAATCACATGAATGATTGCCCTATTTGACTAATTCACTCAATTTGCATGATGACATGGGGTATAATGACAACCCAAAAACACATTCGATAGTCACAAATAGGTCTAAGTGATTCAAATTGTCCTCAATTGTCTTTGAGATTGACCCTATGTACCCTAAACCTTAAACCTTATAGGTCTTGAACCCCAAGACCTAAACCATAAACCCTATACCCTTTATTTTAAACCTTAAACCAATTGTTTTAGCACTAATTAGCATCATTTAGAATAATAATTAGGTATATACATTACAACTAATTTGTCTTGAATCACATTACTCATTATCCTAATTGACTAAAATTAGTGAGCAATCTGTGATGATGTGAGGGATAATTGAGTCCAAAAACACAGTGGACCCTATGTATACCCTAAACCATATACACATTAAACCCTAAGATGTAAACCATAAACCTTAAATTATAAACTATAAACTTTCACTATTTACCAATCAATTTAGCCCCAATGAAGATTCTTTATAGTAATAATTAGGTTCACATGGCATAGAGTGATTAGATCTTATATACACCCTTAAACCTAAACCCTATGCCCTAATCTCTAATCCTTAATTTACCTAAAACATAAATTATAATCCCTATGCCCTAATGCCCTAATCCCTAATCCTTATTCCCTAAACCATGTGCACTAATGCCTTAATCATTAATCCTTAATCTATATTAATTATAATGTGATCATGTTATTCTCAATATAGACAAAAATTGCTTCTCAAAGTGTATATTTAAATTGAATTGAGTATTAGGAATAATATAATCACATTATTATTAATATAGACAAAACTTTATTTTCAACATCTACTTTAACCCAAATCAAGAATTATGTCCCCACAAACATTCTCTACATACTTCTGTAGGACCTGTGGTACCTATGTACTTTTGACCCCACATTTGAAAAGTTGTCAATTGTCCTTGATGCGTGATAGATCACATTTGAGGAAGAAGAAGATGTTGAAGAACAAAACACTAGAGGAATTAGAAGATTTGAGAGAGAAACACAAGATACAAATGCAAAAACTTCATGGTAGACAAGGTACAAACCCTAATCTTAATGAACCAAATGCCATAGATAATGAGCCAATTAATAATAATGAATTAAACAATGATTATATTGACCATAATGAATTGAATAATTATGAAATTGACCATAATGAAATGAGTAATAATGAAATTGAAAATAATGATTTAGATAATGTGGAAAGTTTACATTCAAAGTTCCAAGTTTTTTATTTTGTTGATGATGAGTCTATGTATGATGTTTCACCCCCATGAATGAATAAAAATTTATGGAAACAAATAATGATGAAATCAACAATCAATAAAATTTTATGGAAACATATAATGAACAAATAAACAATGAAGAAAATGTCATCCCACAAATCATCAAGAGTGTGGTATTAAAATTCCACCAAAATCAACCACAAAATTTATTCCACCTATTTTTTACAAAAGACTGGATGGATAATTATTTTATAACAAATCATGTTTATTAGAAATTATAACATTTGTGGAGGATTTCCAAAAATAAAAAATTGTATCCATGAGGATAGTACAAGTGCAATTGGATAGGAATTAGTTGGTTTAAGCAAATATAAATCAATGACTTATTTAGTAAAATATGGAAAAGAATCTAAAAGGAGTGAGTTTCTTACAAAAAATATCCATGTTTCTAAATTTTTGGTCAAATTTATGGAGAAAATTGTTAATGAGTATGCAAGGCACACACACATGGCTAGATGGTTGGATGAACATTTCAATATAAGCAAGGATACATTCCCACTTGGTTCGATTATTTCAATAGTTGACTTTGATGAAAATTACACATTCAACCCCAAATTGAAGTTTAATCATAGTATTACAACTCATCACAAGTTTCCATATTTGTACATATAGCATTCATGCATGCACATGATATTATAGAGTAGTAATAATTTATATTAAGGGAGTACCATTTCTATATCATGGATGACCAATCACATTGTTCAAATTATGTGCAAGGTTGTTTTTAGAAGTTTTATGAATATTTGAGTTAGAGAAACTTTACATTTGGTCAAACAATTGCACATCACAATTCAAAAATGCATGGATGTTTTATTGGTTGATCAAGATGCATATTACCACTAGTGTAGAACACATTTGGGGTTTTATCAAGGTTGGCCATATAAAAGGGGAGCATGACGGTGTTGGAGCATGTGTAAAAAGAGTTGTTTCAAGGGATGAGTTGAAATTTAAAGATGATAATTATTTGACAGATGTAAAAACCATGGTTGAATGGTGTAATGAGAACATGTGCCATGGTTTTTAACCAAATTCTACAGTTCATAGACATTTTTGGTTAATAAAGGAAGAACACTTGGCAAAGTATGAGGATTGTATGACTCTAATAATTTCAAGTGATCTCCACTCATTTCTTAGCTCAAGTACAAGTTCTTGGACTGTTCATATGAGACACTTGGCATGCTTTTGTTCTGCATGTATGGACTCTATTTGGAGTGAGTATGAGTCATAAGAATGGGTGGTTGATTGGAGTTCCAAACCTATAATTCCAATCAACACATATTAGGTTCCAACAACATTGTAACTTATAAATATGACATTATTAGATGACTTTGACCATGTATATAATCTAGTGCAGCCAGGTAGAATATTTTTCATTATGTATAATTTATTCTCATTATATATATTTATAATGTTAATAAAAATGGTTTTTTGTGTTACAAGGCATGTTTTTGTAGTTATTGAAAATGAAGACAATGAAGAGAGCACAAATTAATACTTATGTCAATGTGTAGAGAGAAATGAAAAATTGACTTCCCTAGTTATAGATGGAGAAAACATTGATTATCCCACTAGGTCAGTGGTAGTCACTGAAACTTGGTTTTGATGATATCCTATAATTTTTTTATATCAATGGTTATTTCAAGTGTTTGAAATGCATAAGAATATACTGCACTATTCAAATTTGATTCTTGCAACAAATATTTAATTACAAAAATTTCATGGAAGGCCATTAAATAGAAAACTATGGAAAGTTTCAGAGTTAGACCATGAAGCTATTCTTGATATTATCAATGTTAAATAATATCCTATTGGTTCATTGGATTGAAATACACAAGTATGTTGACTTTTAAAATTTAGATATAGTCAATTTTACCAAATGTTTTTTTTATTTTCTAGGCAATACATATGAAATTATTTTTTAATTACTTACTAACAATTTTTTGTAGGTTAGTGGTGTTAGATAAGCTTCCACCTTCACATGGTTGGCACTGTCCATAAATAATTTCTTATTCTTGAAGCTAAAAGAAGCTTGCTAAAATTACTTAGCATTTCTCCTTGAAACGAGGTTGTCTTGAATTAAGGAAGGCATAGAAGGAACATCATGGCTATTTGAAGTGTTTGATGTGGTCAAATGCCTTCATTATGTGGCCTATATTTGGGGATGGTGGTATCCTTAATTCCATTTTGATCTTAACTCACCATGTCCTTGCCTTCAATGCTTCACTTATTCTTCAACCAACTTATTTTCAACCCCCATGAGGTAGTTTCATTATTATAAGGTAGTTCAAAAGAACTTAAATGCTTATTTGACTCCATTAAATGACTATTTGCTTGCGTAATGCATAGGGATAGCATGTTTTATATGATTTAAAACCTATTTCCAAGGATATCATGGTCTAACTATCTCCCTATTCAGCATTTATTCCTTCTTACATGCATGTAACTGATTGTCAAATCTCAAGTTGCCACTCTCTCATTGCATTCACTACAATATTCATGATATTGCATGATTTTTAATGTAGGATCCCCACTTATGGAAATTCCTCCAACTTAATAATGGAAATTAAGTGTAAGCATATTTTTAAGTCTTATTACATCTCAAAATATGATAAAAACCCTCAAATTAGAGACCTCTTTCCTTGGAGAGGCAAACTAGCTCCTATTGATTCTTAACTACACTAATCCACCTCATTAGTTTAGCCAAGGTTGATAGTTTATAGATCAAGATTTTATTGATTATTGAACTCACGTGGTTTAGTTTTACATGTGTTTAAACATAGGTTTAAAAACTACATTTTTCTTGTATTGGGAAGGGCATTCTTGAGGCTAGAATGGGTGGTGGATTTGTAATTTGGTCCTGATGGGAGGTCAAAACTTGGTTCTAGATATTATATAAACCATCAAACATGTTGGTAGTGCTATTTTTTAATCTAAAATCATCAAAATGAGAGTCCAACAACCACAACTTAAACTTTAACAAAATTTATTGCCAGTGTTTCTACACTCTTGAACGGTAGTGAAAATGCACTTTTGAGTAGATTTGAATGTCGTGGTAGTGTGATCACATGTAATTTTACTATTTAGACATGATCAAAGTGATATATTCTCAAGTAGGGGTCCCAAATGTATAAATGGTAGTTGGATCTCAAGAAGTTGCCTATCTAATGCCAAAAAGTTCTATTTTAGGACCCAACACTGTAGCTTGTCCAATGGATTGCTCTAGAAGGTTATACATGAGTGATATAGGGTGAGATTAGAGGGATTAAATAGGTAGGGGAAGGATATGATAGTTAATATAAATTACTTAAAGGTTTTTTTTTTTGCATGTTTAAACTTCAGCTAAAAAATTGCATTTTTCTTGTATTGGAAAGGGCATTCTTGAGGATGGAATGGGTGGTGGGTTTGTCATTCAAGATTGATGGGAGGCCAACAACCTGGTCTTGGATTTTATCTACCCCCTTAGACATGTTTTCAATTCCATTTTTTTGTCATGAAACATCGTAATGAGAGTTATGCAACAACTTAAACTTTGACAACATTTGTTGTCAGCATTTTTGTGTTCTTGAACGGTAGTGAAAATGCATTTTTGGGTGGATTTTATTGTAATGATGTTGTAATCACATGTAATTTTCCTATCCAAACATGATTTAAGTTATATATTCTCAAGTAGAGGTCCCATAGGCAAAAATTATAGTTGGAGCTCAATAAGTTACCTATTCAATGCCAAAAAGTTGCATTTTAGGACCCATCACTATAACTTATTCAATGGATTTCTCTCAAAGGTTCCACCCAAGTTATTTGGGGTGAGATTAGAGGGTATAAATAGGTAGGGGATGGATCTAACTGAACTTAGGCTAAAATACTACTTTTTTATTATATTGGGAAGGGTATTCTTGAGGCTAAAATGGGTGGTGGGTTTGTTGTTCAGGCCTGATGGGAGGCCAAAAACCTAGTATTGAACACTATCCTCCTCCAAAACATGTTGGTAGTGATATGTTTTGGTTAGGAAGCATCAGAATAAGATTTATGTAACCATAACTTAAACTTTGACAACATTTGTTGTTAATGTTTTTGTGCTCCTAAATGGTAGTGAAAATGCATTTTGGGTGGATTTGAACGTCATGGTAGTGTGATCACAATTAATTTACCTATCCAAATGTGATTTAAGTAATAAATTCTCAATCAAAGGTACCAAATGTAGAAATGGTAGTTGGAGCTCAAGAAGTTGCCTATTTAATGCCCAAAAGTTTCATTTTAGGACCCATCACTACAACTTGTCCAATGGATTACTCTCAACACTTGAGTGCTCTAAGGTGTGATTAGAGAGCTTAAAGAGGTAGATGAGGGATCTGATGATTCTCATAAATATATTATAGGTTTTTTTTTATGTGTGTTTGAACTTAAGTTAAAAACTATATTTTTCATGTATTAGGAAGGGAATTCTTTAGGCCAGAATGGGTGGTGGGTTTGTCATTCAGGCTTGATGGGAGGCCAATAACCTAGTCCTAAACATTATTTACCTCCCCTATATGTATTTATAGTGCCATTTTTTGGTCATGAAGCATTAGAATGAGAGTTATGCAACCATAATTTAAACTTTAACAATATTTGTTATCAATGTTTCTACGCTCCCAAATGGTAGTGAAAATGAAATTTTGAGTGGATTTGAATGTTTTAATAATGTGATCACATGTAATTTACCAATATAGACATGATTAATGTGATAAATTATCAATTGGAGGTCTTAGAGGTAGAAATGGCAGTTGGAGCTCAAGAAATTGCCTATTCAATGCCATAAAGTTGCATTTTAAGACCCGCCACTGCAACTTGTCCAATGGATTACTCTCAAAGATTCCACCCAAGTGTTCTGGGGTGTGATTAGAGGCATGAAATAGGTAAGGGAGGTATTAAAATTAGTTTTATACATATACTTCTCTTTGATGTGTGTGCTTGCATACATATCAAATTAAAACAAACAAGTGCACCTAGAAGGATTGAAGAAGAAGTTATGGCTGAAACCTATAAATTTTTCTCAAATTTAAAACTATATTTGAAAATGAACTAAAATTAAAAATGAGGATAAAGGTTTCCTTATCATATATTCCAACTCTTGTGGCCTACAAAATATATAAACCATGTCTCATCACTATTTACATGAATCTCCTGACTACTAGGGAGCTATGAATAAGCATCAATGCTCTTATGTCTAGCACACAAATGTTTAGTGTACTTGCAATTAAAAAAATGAATTTTCAATTATATAAATTTATATATAAATCAATAATAATTTAATTTATGAAATCACTAAATAAAATAAAAGAGTGAGAACAAATCCGTTGGTATGCAAACTTTATCACCAACTTTCTAAAATCATTGAATGTGTGGAATGTGTATTATAAATATCTGGTGTGTACCTCTTAGTTTTAGAAACAAGAAATTTTAATTTGTCCCATTTATTTAGACCAAGATATATTTATTTTTGATAGTTACCTAATAATATCATAGGATCATCCACATACATTATGATTCCACAAAATTGTTCACACAAGTACTAAAAGTCATAATCACCATGACTGGTCCTCAAGGCAGAATAATTGGGTATGCAAGATGGAGTGAAGAGTTTGAGACTCTATGATAGGATTAAATGTATCTAATGCTAATTCTGATGTTTTTTTGGAAATATATGACCTAACCATGATCTATATAAGGTTGAGAGTTAGTATAAGAAGTTGAAAACAACATTCATCATGACTCTATTTTCAAGGTCTTTGATAGTTTTTTGTGTGTTAGTGAGATTGATATTCTTGTGTCATTATGCCTAGTTTAGAAGTGTTTAAATCATATAATGGTTATATTATATATTCCATGGGATCTTATACATTCATTTGGATTATTTAAAAGATCCTATACTGATGGTTGAGATCAAATTGCAAATGATTGGGTTCTAAGTAAATTGGTAGTTCTGAGTGAGCTTTTTGATGAGGTGTTTATGAGTCTTTGAAACCTGAGTGATGGATTATAATGAGCTTGATGATGACCCTGATGTCATGAATTCTCCATAAATATGTGTGTTGTGCCTAGAATGTGTTTTTATAGGTTGTTTGAGCCTCATATTTGAAGATAGTGTTTCTGGAGTAATTAGGCCTAATAGGTCTTTTAGGCCTAATGGTTCTTTCCATATGTGAGCGAAGGATTTATGATTTATTGATAATGTATGAGGTTATTTGAGGTTTCTAGCTAATTTTTTTAATGTTTTAATTTCTTTGGTGATGGTCTAATTGCAATTAGGTCACTAGTAGGCCTTTGGAGAGAAAGTGGTCTAAGTGAGTTTAGCCAACCTAATGTTGATCTTATTTTGATTAATTCTTGTGTGTAATGTGTCCTAATACATGTTTTGGCATTATATTGATGGATTAGTGCTTTTTATGATAGAGAGAGTGAACTAGTGACAAGTATAAGAGCAAGGCCAAATAGGCCTATTTGGGCAAAAAAAAGTGGTATGAGAGTGAAAGAGAATAAAAGAGCACCTTGAGGAGAATAATTAGGTCATGTATACCATAAGAGGGGAGTATAATATTAGTCATGAATATAAAACATAAGTTATAAGTATGATGAGCAAGGTCATATGACCTAAATTTGCCAAGAAGAAGGCTTGTTGACCGAAGAAGCTTAGAGGTTGTTTTGAAAGGGATAGAAGGTTGAGAAGAGTTGAATGAGTTGATTATATTTTGAGAGAATATCAGACTTACATTATAGATGTGTCCCTAATGTATGATAGTGAGTGGAATTTAGATAGATTAGATAAATATTTGAAGAAGAGGTCACCATATTTTGATTGAACAATAAGGTATCTTGAGGTGATCAAGTTGGTCTTGGCTAAGTTTGTGTGTTGTCAAGAAGAAGTGAGAGGTTCCTTAAAATTTGGTGCTTGAATAAGTGTTCTTAAAGTGGTTGAGTTGGTGTTGAGTCACTTAGGGGGTTTTTGCCTCCTTGTAAGTTGGTGCTTGCTAAAGACTAGTTGAGTGGGTGCTTGACTAGGTAGGGATTGGTGTTCCTTATGGATTTGGTGATTCACTAAATTTGGATCTTGTTATTATAGGACTGTATTCCATTTATAGGGTTTAATGGGTTTTCTTCCCCTTTAGGGTTTCCCTCATATATGATGTTTTTTGTGCTTCATGCTCTTGTGTATGCTTGTTTATGCATTGGTTGATCTATGTGTTTGAATGAATGCTTCATGAATGATTATTTTAAGGGCACTGATTCACCCCCCTCCTCCTTATCAATGGTTGTGCTTCCAACATCTAATAATAGGTGGATAATCATGATATGTTAAGTTATGTAGCATATATAGATAAAGGAATTTTTTTTTTAATTATTTTAGAAAACTAGAGGTAAGAATTAGATAAAATCAATCATGGAGGAAAAAAAACCAAGGAGAAAAATCGATAAGCAATAAGAGCTCAGGTGGGATTCCAACTAACCTAAAAATTCTTTCAAAAATGTGTGTGCACTACAGCAAAAGGCCTTGATATATAATGTGTTATCATCATAGGGAAACTCACACATGAGTTTGGGATGGGAAAAAATAATCAAAATAAGGAGCTAGGGGCAAAAAAACAACTTAATCAACATAAATGAAGAGGCTAGAAGAATGATATGGAAATCATGAGCGAACCCAGACAAGGAAGTCAACAACCAACCAAAATATGAAAGAAGAGAAAGATGAAGGTAGCTTCAAAATTAAAACAAGATAAATATCAAACTTGAAATAAACTGGGGATAATTAGATACAAATTGGGAACACAATGGAATAAATGTGAAGAAAGAAGCCTAAAATCCATACACAAGACTAGGAATAAAGCAAACCTAAAGACAATCAAGTGATTATAAAAGATAATTGTGTACAAGATAAATTTTGTAGTTCATATCCATGGGGTTAGCAAGCAAGGCTATCAAATATAACCTTATATAAATAGATGAATTTGTCCTTAAGCGCTATATTTAGATATTATGGAACCTATAAGGCCAAGAAGGAAAATGTATCATCATCATAACTATCATCATCAGTATGATCATCAGAACTATAATAGGTTTCATCTTTAAAATCATTTCCATTGAAACTTCCTTTATTCCAAATGATTGCATTATCTTCTTTTAAATTTGTACCTTCCTTTATTTGAATGGTAGGTCCTAGATTGATTGGATCTTTAGTAAATGTTTTATATTACATAGGTGTAGAAGATTGTGATTATATTAATTTGGTCTATGGATGAAAATGAAGAGAAAATGACAAAAATAAATATAAGAGAAATAATACTAACACAATATTTATGCTAAAATTGATGTAGATAAATTGACACACACAATATTATAGAGTACACAAGATTTCACTTGGAAAATTTTATGAGAAAAAACTCAACACAGTAAATGTTGGTGTTCTAGATTTACACCCTGGCTAAGAAGGGGATTGTTTAGGTCCTCTGCTTAAATCTAGTCAAACATGGGATTAACCCTAGGCTATGGGTCACCTATCATAGGGTTATACCTATGGAGAAGGCTGACTTCCTTCTAGATCTATCACCTAAACTAAATTTTGACTGGGAAAAGAGAGAGAAATGGGTAACAATGCATTAAAAACATGTAAAGGAGGTGATGCACCAGTAATATGATCGTTCATCCACTTTATCTAGAATTTTAACAAACACTAATGAGATCAGATCTACAACTCCAAATGGCTATTTATGCATTATTATTTCATGCAAAGGTTCACCAAATGATTAAAACCTAAGGGAACTAATGGAGAGGCATGATTCAAGGCATTAACAAATCAATGTATCCACTTACTAGATTTAATCAAATGATATTTAATACTAAACATGACTTGTAAAAAAATAATCTAGTACCTAAGTGAGATCAAGATTTGACAAGGGAGAGATTTTTACCACATATGTAAATCAATCTGACGTTGACACACTATAGCAGAATAATAAAATATGAAAAGAGACCTTTATTTATCTCAAGAGGTTACAAAGATCAAATCTAGGCAGAGTCTAATCATGCCCAAGAGAGGGATTACTAAGAGCTATTTTCAAGGCTTAGAAGCCTATATTTATAGAAAAGAGAAGGAGAGATGGAATTGAGAAAATGGAAAGCATTGAATGAGGATTAACCACTTTCGATGGATTAACATTCTCAAGGATGTTGAGTCATAGTATTATCAATAAATAACCAATTCTACAAAAGAATTCAATTCTCACTGTCCTTATCCTATACCATCTTCAAAATCATATTTGCTTGCTTGGGTTAAAAATAACTTAGTTGACCTTCATTGAAAGCTTCTTGTTCTTACCCCTTATTTATTAGTTGCCGGTCTATGATTCGATGTGTTAACCTTTTAACCCTATTCACTTCATTGATCTGCCTATGCAGAGATGCCCGTGAGCCATCGATCTTCTACTAGGACCCACCTACTTTTCACACTCGTCATCGACTCATTAGCTCTTTCGATTTGTTGACTTCTTGACCATCTACGCACTATCCAATCTTGACGAGTGATTAAATATGAGCACTTAGATCTGTTTGGGATCCACTACTTGAAACACAATGGCTACTTTAAGATCTCAAAATTGATGTCTACGCTCCCATAATTTTATGTTTGTGCAACCGTATTTGATGTCTGCATGACTGTCAACTTTAATCCCCAATAATTTTTACATGAATTTAACTTTGATATCCACATGAATATTATTTAACATTCGTGTAATTGTCATTGACGTCTCATAAACCACCAATGTTAAACTCATATGTTTTTTTATTTAGATTCATTTTGATGTCTGCATGCATGTCAATGATGTCTCGTAGACCATATTTGATGTCCTATAGATCATCAAATTTAATAATTGATTAATTTTATCCTAAATTTAAAGTTGACTTTCACGCTAATGTCTTCATTTGTTGGGTCAACTTTGATGGCTTGGATCTCAAAATAAAAAATTATAGAGGTGCAAAACTTGTAGGGGATGATCTAGGTACTAAGAGAAACATGTCTACATGACTCAAGGGCTTATGATGATTTTTTATCATACTTATCAAATGTGAAAACAAGTTGACCAGTCCATTTTTGAGTGATAGATGATGTCTGGCTCCTAGACTTTTCATTTTGATATTTCCCTTGATCTTTAGAAGCTTAAATAAACTTTTGAAGCATAATTAAAATTTTCTATGACCTGAAATACAAGATCGCATATGCAAACTTATATGGATCCTCCATTTATTCTATAGACCTATTTCTCGAAGATCAATAGAATTACACTTTAAGCTTGCTTTAAGTGTTTCAAAATCATTGTAAGCAATAAAATCTTCCTCTTTTATCATTGGATCCTTCTCTCAATCAAGAACATTGCTCAGTCTTTGAAAGCTCTATATGTAGGCCAAAAATGGCCAACATCTTTGGTGACTTAGTTGGGAAGCATACCTACCATGCTTGAACTCAAACCATGTACATGACCTAAACTATAAGATTACCTAGACTCATAACAGATGACTATAATAAACCTCTTGATTTGTAAAGACAATAGGTTCCACCAAAATAGGGAAGGAAACAAAAAGAAGGGAAATTATCCTAACAAATAAAATGAGTAAATAAAGCACTTATCTAGGACATAATATAAACAAACTAACATAATTAACCATGACAAAACATGATCCACCTAGATCAAAATGGAAATTCATGATTTTACTCATTCTAAGAGAAGGTACAAGTTATAAAATAGGGTGTTTACTGAATATGACCTTTGAAGAGGCACTTTTCTTACCAACTATTTCTCTTAACATCTATTGAAATGAGTGTTTGATAGTAAACCAGTCACCAATAAAGACAAATTCATCTTGCACTTTTGGATCCTTTTTATACTACTTGTCAACTACAACCTTTTCAAGTGACATCTCATCTATGCCTTGTCCTTAAGTGACCTTATCCTTCTTATCAACTGCTGCAAGTTCATCTAGCTCTTCAAGGAACTCTGAATAATCAACCCAATTTGTATCATGATCTTGAATAGGTGCCTCTTGATCAAATTTTTGAATATGATGCTTTCTAATGGGCAACATATCCTTACAAAGCTCTTCAATCTCTTACAGATATTCAAAGTACAACCACCAATCATCCCTTTTTTATTCATTTTGATCAACCTAAATAGGATCATTTTGAAAGGCATCTTCATATTTGTCAATTGGAGATATCTCAACCTCATTTATGAAATCAACTTTAATCAATCATGTACAGCATCATCCATATGGGAAAGATGAAATCTAGTCTTGAGACTGATATGGTTCATAAGGAAGGTAAGATTTATGCTCTTGATAATAAGGATCATGGGAAACTTGATAAGGCTCATCATGGCTATGATAAAACTCCTGGTAAGGCTGATTAGGCCTATAAAAAGGTTCATATAGATCATGATAAGGCTGGTATGATTCATCATAGGGATGATAAGGAGGTATTGCATAGGGTTTTTCCTCATAAATAGCCATGAAAATAACATCAAGATAGTGCAATGAAAATAGACCTACCTGGGAACTGCCTGGACTTTAGAAGCAATTGCTTGAGTTTAAAATTAAAAAATTCTTCATGAAGAACACTGCTGCAGCTACTATTTCACCAAGACCAGCTCCAATGTGTCCAAATGGGTGTGCCAAAATGGTTAGTGTTCTAAATTTACACCCTAACTAAGAAGGGGATTGTTTAGGTCCTCTTCTCAAATCTAGTCTAATATGGGATAGACCCTAGGTTGTGGGTCACCTATCATAGGTTTAGACCCTCCCAATAAGGCCGATGTTCTTCTATATATATATCACCTAAACTAAATTTTGATTAGGAAAAGAGAGACAAAAATGCATAAAAATCATGTAAAAGAGGTGATGCACCAGTAATGTGATCATTCATCCACTCTATCTGAACTTCATACAAACACTAATGAGATCAAATCTACAACTCCAAATATTTGTTTATGCATTATTTTTTAATGTAAAGGTTCACCAAATGATCAAAACCTAAGGGAAGTGATGGAGAGGCTTGCTTCAAGGCACTAACCAGTCAATGTATCCACTTTCTATATTTAATCAAATGACATTTAACACTAGACATGACCTACAAAATAAAATAACCTAATAGTTAGGTGAGATCAGGATTTGACAAGGGAGAGATTTCTACCACATATGCAAATCAATCTAACATTGACACACAATAAAAAAAGATAAGGAGAGAGGGATTACTAAGAACTATTTTCAAGGCTTAGAAGCTTGTATTTATATAAAAGAGAAGGAGAGAGGGAACTGAGCAAATAAAAATAATTGAATGATGATCAACCACTTTCAATGGATTAACATTCTCGAGGATGTTAAGTCATGGTCTTATCAATAAGGAGCCAACTCTACAAAATAATTGAATGGTCATTACCTTTATCTGACCACCAAGTCATAATCTTGAGACTCTATGCCATTTTCACCTAATTTGTTGACAAGGAAAAACTCTTCATGCCTTGGAACTGAAAGAGTCTTAATTGGTCTATTTTGAATGGTTGGATGTACTTATTTGTCAAGTCTATAAATTTATTGGAAATTGAGAAGCCTCTTATATTAATCACATATATGCCCTTATTTGGGAAATTGGACCTGGATCAACTAAGGTTGAAAACCAATCCATTTATTAATTTTCCCATGGCTAAAAAATAGATGCATAGCTCGTTCGACCTTAGTCCCCCTTTTTTATAATAATTATCAAATCGTTGGTCTATACTAGGTCTTTTAAGGGACCAATTTTACCATCACATAGTTCCACCACTAATCTTTGGTCTTACTAGTCCAACTTGGTTCAATCTTGGACTGTCTTTGAACTCATATTGGCCTACTTGGGTCAAAAAATAGCTTAGTTAACCTTTGTCAAAAACTTCCTATGCTTACCTCTTGTTTATTGCTTGTTGATCTATGACTCAGCCTATTAACCCTTTGACCCTATTCTTTTCATTGATCTACCTATGCATGGATGCCTGTAAGCTATCAATCTTTTGCTAGGATGCATGCACTTTTGACACTTGTCCTCGACTCATTAGCTCCTTAGATTCATTGACTTCTCGACCATCTACACACCATCTGATCTTGGTGAGAGATTAAACATGAGCCCTTAGCTCTACATAGGACCCAGTACTTGAAACCCAATGGCTAATTTATGAGCTCAAAATTGACATCTATGCTCTCATCATTTGACATTTTCACAACCGAATTTGATGTCCATGTAACCGTCAATTTTAGTCCCCAATGTTTTTTTACGTAAATTTAACTTTGACATCCATGTGACCATCATTTGATGTCTGTGCAACCATCATTGACATCCTGTAAGCTATCAATTTTAAACTCGTATGATTTTTTTCTTGAGATTTATTTTGGCATTTGCACGTATGTCAATGATGTCCCACAAACCATATTTGACATCCCACAGACCATCAAATTTAATAACTGATGAATTTTCACTTGAGTTTAAACTTGACTTTCACACTAACATCTTAATCTATTAGATCAACTTTAATGGCTTGGATCTTGAAGCAAAAAAATCATAGAGGCACAAAAAATTACAAGGAATGATTCAAGTACTAAGATCAACATGTCTACTTGAATCGAGGGCTTGCAAGGTTTTATGAGCATACTTATCAAATGTGCAAACAAGTTGACCAGTTCATTTTTAAGTGATGTCTTGATGATGGTCTGGCTCCTAGACTTATTCTTTTGATCTGTTGCTGATCTTTAGAAGATCGAATGAACTTCTAAATCATAAGCAAACTAGTCAATGACCTAAACTTCAAGATTACCTGTGCAAACTTATCTGAATCCTCCATTTACTCTATAGACTTGTTTCTCTAATATCAATAGAATTACAATTTAATCTTGCTTAAAGTGTTTCAAAAGCGTTGCAAGAAATATGATCTTTCTCTTTTATCATTGGATCCTTCTCTCAATCAGGAACATTGCTCAGTCCCTGAAAGCTTTATATGTAGGCCAAAAATGGCCAGTAGTAACCTCATTTACTATTTATTAACATAATCATCTTAAAATACAATAATGTATTTTCTCAATTTTATTCTACCCCTAATGCAGATGTGAGTATGTATAGGTACATCAATAAGTAAATACCTAATCAATATTACAATATCATGGGTACTAGAACTGTGACCCAGGTATACAACCCATAATAATTATTCATAAATTTATAGGTCATAATACTGCCCATATTATTAATATGGGGGAAAATATTTGTAATATCACTATAATGTGAATTTATTCTGAAAAATACTGCCCAATTTCTATGTCTAGTTATATAATACCTAAGGGGCGTAACACATACAAAGTATATAACATATATCTAACAAGGTAAGTACTTGTACATTAGATACAAGTAGTTGAGATCATGTAATTTAACTTTATTACTTACTTTTTAAATAATACCTCATGTTGCATTTATAAAATCTCATTAAAAATACACGTTTTGATTTTTAACTATCCTCTTCTTAATTTTAAAACCTATTAAAAAGTATTGCTATAAACTTAGTTTGTGTCAATATTTTCAGCAACAAATTGAGTTTGATCTTGGACAATTAAGTTTGAAGAGTTTCATTTTATATAAACATATGTTCATAAAAAAAGCACAAATCCCTTTGTTTCATTGTCATCTTAATAAAATTAAATAGAAAAAAAATACACATTTATAATACTTCAATTAAAATGTATATGCCATCTACTACCAATCTCAATCTCAATATCACAACTTAACACATAAAGGTTATTATAATGAGGTGAAACACATTTTAATTTCTACATGCACCCTCCTTTTTATGGCCTTTACTTTCTACATGCACTTGACCCATCTCTCTTGGGGCCCCTGTCCACCACCCTACCATACCTCCTCCAATTTCTATGTTGGGTTTCCATTCAACATTAGAAAAACATTTTATTTTTGTCCACCAAATAGAAAATTAATTACAAAGCAATACAAATTATATTATGTTTGATTTTGAATGTAGGATCCCCACTTATGGCCATTCCTCTACCTTAATCATGGAAATTAAGTGTAATCATCTTTTGAAGTCTTATTACATCTCAAAATTTGATAAAAACACTCAAATTAGAGACCTCTTTCCTTAGAGAGGAAAAATAGCTCCTATTAATTCTTAACTACACCAATCTACCTCATTAGTTTAGCAAAGGTGGATAGTGTATAGATAAATATTCTCTTGATTCTTGAACTCACGTGGTTTAGTTTTATGTGTGTTTAAACATAGGTTTAAAAAATGCATTTTTCTTGTATTGGGAAGGGTTTTATTGAGGTCGGAATGGGTGGTGGAT
The DNA here is from genome assembly GCA_037957365.1 of Torreya grandis. Classification (NCBI taxonomy): domain Eukaryota; kingdom Viridiplantae; phylum Streptophyta; class Pinopsida; order Cupressales; family Taxaceae; genus Torreya; species Torreya grandis. Next base: position 6,198,926 of record JARHVA010000040.1, read on the forward strand.
TTGTAATTTGGTCCTGATGGGTGGTCAAAACCTAGTTTTAGATATTATCTAAACCCTTGAACATGTTGGTAGTGCCAATTTTTTTATCTAAAAGCATTCGAATGAGAGTTCAACAACCACAACTTAAACTTTAACAAAATGTATTACCAGTGTTTCTACACTCTTGAACGGTAGTGAAGATGCACTTTCGAGTGGATTTGAATATTGTGTTAGTGTGATCACATGTAATTTTAATGTTTAGACATTATCTAAGTGATATATTCTCAAGTGGGGGTCCCAAACTTATAAATGGTAGTTGGAGCTCAAGAAGTTGCCTATCCAATGCCAAAAAGATATATTTTAGGACATGTCATTGTAACTTGTCCAACGGATTGCTCTATAAGGTTCTACCTGATTGATCTAGGGTGAGATTAAAGGGATTAAATAGGTAGGGGAAGGATATGATAGTTCACATAAATGACTTAAAGGTTTTGTTTTGTGCATGTTTGAACTTAGGCTAAAAACTTGCATTTTTCTTGTATTGGAAAGGGCGTTCTTAAGGTTGGAATGGGTGGTGGGATTGTGATTTGAGCTTGATGGGAGGCCAATAAACTGGTATTAGATGTTATATTCCCCCTTATATGTGTTGTTAATGCCATTTTTTGGTCAAGAAACATTGTAATGAGAGTTATGCAATAACTTAAACTTTGACAACATTTGTTGTCAGCATTTCCATGCTCCTGAACGCTAGTGTAAATACATTTATGGGTGTATTTTAATGTAATGGTGGTGTAATCACATGTAATTTTCCTATCCAAACATGATTTAAGTGACATATTCTCAACTAGATGTCCCATAGGCAAAAATCACCGTTAGAGCTCAAAAAGTTACCTATTCAATGCCAAAAAGTTGCATTTTAGGACCCATCATTGAAACTTATCCAATTAATTTATCTTAAATGTTCCACCCAAGTGATTCAGGGTGAGATTAGAGGGTTTAAAGAGGCAGGGGATAGATTTAACTAAACTTAGGCTAAAATAATGCATTTTTATTGTATTGGGAAGGGCATTCTTGAGACCAGAATGGGTGGTGGGTTTGTTGTTTGGGCCTAATGAGAGGTCAAAAACCTATTCCTAAACATTATCCTCCACCCAAACATGTTGGTAGTGCTATTTTTTGGTCAAGACGCATCAGAATGAGATTTATACAACCACAACTTAAACTTTGACAACATTTGTTATTAATGTTTTTGTGCTCCTAAACGTTAGTGAAAATGCATTTTGGGTCGATTTGAACATCATGGTAGTGTGATCATAAATAATTTACCTATCCAAATGTGATTGAATCAATAAATTCTCAAGTGGAGGTCCCAAAGGTAGAAACGACAGTTGGAGCTCAAGAAGTTGCCTATTTAATGCCAAGAAGTTACATTTTATGACCCATCACTACAACTTGTCCAATGGATTACTCTCAACACCTGAGTGCTCTAAGGTGTGATTATAAAGTTTAAAGAGGTAGGGGAGGGATCTGATGATTCTCATAAATAGTTTATAGGTTTTGTTTTATGCGTGTTTGAACTTAGGTTAAAAACTATATTGGGAAGGGTGTTCATGAGGCCAGAATAGGTGGTGGGTTTGTCATTCAAGCCTGATGGGAGGCCAATAACCTAGTGCTAAACTTTATTTTCCTCCCCCAAATGTGTTGAAAATTCCATTTTTGGGTCAGGAAGCATTAGAATGCAACCACAACTTGAATTTTAACAACATTTGTTTTCAATGTTTCTACGCTCCTAAATGGTAGTGAAAATGCAATTTTGAGTGGATTTGAATGTTTTGACAGTGTGATCACATGTAATTTACCTATATATACATGATAGATGTGATAAATTCTCAATTAGAGGTCTCAGAGGTAGAAATGGTAGTTGGAGCTCAAGAAATTGCCTATTCAATGCAATAGAGTTGCATTTTAGGACCCATCATTGCAACTTATCCAATGGATTGCTCTCAAAGTTTCCAACCAAGTGTTCTAGGGTGTGATCAAAGGTATTAAATATGTAGTGTAAGGATTAAAATTAGGTGTCTAAAATACTTTTCTTTGATGTGTGTGCATGCATACATATCAAAGTAAAAAAAATAAGTGCACCTAAAAGGATTGAAGAAGAAGTTGTGGCTGAAACCTATAAATGTTTCTCAAATTTATCACTATATTTAAAAATTAACTAATATTTAAAATGAGGATAAAGTTTTCCTTATCATAGATTCCAACTCTTGTGGCCTGCAAAATATATAAACCATGTCTCATCACTATTTACATGAATGTCCTGACTACCAATGAGCTATGAATGAGCATTAATGATCTTATATCTGGCACACAAATGTTTAGTGTAATTTCAATTAAAAAATGCATTTTCAATTATATAAATCAATAATAATTTAATTGATGAAATCACTAAATAAAATAAAAGAGTGAGAACGAATCCACTTGTTGGTATGCAAACTATATCACCAACTCTCTAAAATATTTTAATGTGTGGAATGTGTATTATAAATATATGGTGTATAACTCTTAGTTTTACAAACAAGTAATTTTATTTTGTCCTATTGATTTCCTCTAGGTAAAAATATTAGAAGGCCATATGATACGTCCAATTATGATGAGGGAAATTTATTGTAACCCTTTGATGTGATAAATCATCATGTATTTGGAGTAGAATAAATGGATCGTATCCCCCCTCAAATTTGAGGTGTGTGATAACTTCCATATCACTCATCTCAAAATAAATGGGTTACACATACCATATTTAAAACATATAAAATCATGAAACGGTGTAATCATGTAAAACATGTTGATCACATTTATTGTATAAGTAGAGAAAGATATCATCATGAACGTACATATATAACTCAAGGGAGTGCAACCATTGAGTGTTTAAACTATATAATCAAGGGTAACAACAAGATTCCCCTACATTGGCATGGGGGAAGTAATTAAGGGCAAATTAAATTCCCCATTGTAAATATGTAAGCATTGAAGATACAAGAAATAGTATGCAAAAATGTGAACAATCTATAAGTAATGGGGGAATAAATAATAGTGTTCCCTAATGTGGGTAAGTTATAAGAACTGAGGGAACAACAAAAATATGCTTTATAAAAATATATAAAAAATGAATGCATAATCAATAGTATGTCTAGGTAATGTGTCCAAGATATAAGTAGTAAGGATATAAAAATAGTTTTCCCCAATGTAAAAAATGTATAATCAATGTAATCATGGGTATATCATGGCACTGATAGGAAATATATAGTAAATGAAGCACAAACATATTATGTTCTAATAGATGCATGATAGAAACCATGGAAAGTAGGAAGGAATAATATAAGAAATCCATAGATAGCATCTGTGACATGGATCATGACATCAATCATTATAACGTAAAATAGATTGAGTAAGATAAATAATCACACCAAGCATATACCAATCATATCACACTCAAATTAAACATGGGAAAAAATATTACACATGAAGTATACAAATAAAGAAAAGTCATATAAAGTAAATGAGTCAATAAATGTCACACAAAATAAACAAGAGCCATTAGAGAACATACAAAAAAACATGTGATACAAAATATATATAACTAGAACATCTACCATAAGGAAAATAAGAGATACATGAAAAACAACACACACATGCAATCAAATCAGATATATGGAAAACCAGAGAGAGACACAATGTAGAAAACATGTGAAATATTATAGAACTAATTCCAAACACTCATATAACAAAGCACAAAGAAATATTGCAGCAAAGCACAAGAAATATGTGATACCAATATATATATAATTAACTATGAATCTCAATATGATATGAAAATAAAGAGTTATAGAAAAAAAAAAAAATTTGGGAATGTCTCCATAATCAGCACATAGATGTCCCTAGTGTGAGATTGAAACTACCCCCAAGTAACAATGAATTCATAATTATATGTAAACCATATATATCTTACATCTAGCTCAATAAAACCATCAATATCACATGCATAAAAAAGTATACATAATATCTAGTGTTGAGTTATGTTCTTATTTTTTTTATTGAGGCATTAATGTTTTCATTGATGTTAAAGGTTTGTGAGTATCGTTAATGTCCCAAATGTGTTCTTTTGATGTTGCATGGCGAGTGTTCATGATGAATTGAGTATGGTTTAATAGTCTTTGAGTTCTATATGAGGTCTTGAATCATTGTTGTGGTGTAACAAACACATGAGCTTGTTGAGAGTAGCGTTTACTTCAGATAATCCTAATTGAAAAATATTCTTGGTTGATATCAATGAGAGATAGCTTGTTTGAGTTCAAGTCTTTAAATGAAGAGACCCAGTGAGAAGGCACATGCTTGGAAGCATGATGAGGTGAGAATTATAAGGCTTATGAGAATAATATTGGTAGTGTGTGAGCATGATATGATTTTTTATTACATTAGTATGAGGTGTTGAGAGCATTGCAAGAGGTTTCAAGGTGTGTTCAAGGTCTAAATGTAATTTATAGGTCTAGGCCTAGTGAGCAAAGAGACCTAGTGTGGCCTGATGAGGGGTCAAGTTTAGTTTTAAAGTTGCTAGAGATCATTATAGAATTTTTAGAGTTGTGAAAAGTTGTTTCAAGTGTGTTTACCAAGTTTGAGGTTAAATTCTGAAGGAAAAAGCATGAAAATTGGTGTTGAGATTCTCTTGAGTGTTACAATGGAGTGTTGTAGACCCAAGAAGGTTTGTGCTATTGGCACAAGAAACCTATGCATTGGTTATGATAAGTTCATGATAGTTATTAAATGGTCCTATGTGTATTTTATTGGCATTGGTTTTGGAGTTAAAGGGCAATCCTTTATGAGTGATTGTTAAGAGTGGAAGGTAGTTTAAAACCTCCTAAAATCCTAACAGTGACCCAATATGGAAAATATTGATATAAATGGATTAGAATGGTTTATATTACCTATTTTTTTTATTTTAATTTGTATTAGACTCTACCAGGAACCTCTAAATGGCATTGGGTTGACAGGTGAGTAAGTGGACCCCATAGAAAAGTGTTTATTTCTCACAAATTTGGTATAGTGGACAATGTTGACCAAGTCAATGAATGAAAATCATTTGAAGAAAAAAATATAGAATTTTAATTTTGTGGTTTATTATTAGGTTATTGACTTCAAATATGTTAAATTGGTCATGGAAGTTGACCTATCGTTAAAAAGGCCTAGTGAAGAAGACAGTGAGAAAACTAGACATAAGTGAGAATGAGATTAGGGATGAGTTATCATGGATTAGTAATAGATAAAATTGAATGGGGATGTTTTTAAATACCTTTAACATATTTATTATATGTTTTTAAGGTCAATTAAAATGTTTAAAATATTATTCACAAGATGACTTGTCTAGTGAAGATGAGACAATGAAGATGTAAAGTTGAGAGATTGGTCTACAAGACAAATATTATAAATAGAATAAGATATATTTCTATATGAGATTTACCTAATAATATCATAGTATCATCCACATACATTAGGATTCCATAAAATTTTTCACATATGTATTAAAATTCATAATCACCATGACTGGTCCTCAAGGCAGAATAACTCTAGGTATGCAAGATGGAGTGAAGAGTTTGAGACTCTATGACAGGAGTCAATGTATCTAGTGCACATTTTGATTTTTTTTTGATATATATGACCTAATAATTATCTATATAAGGTTTAGGTTAGTATAATTTGAAAACAACATTCATTAGGACTATTATTTCAGAGTCTTTGACAGATTTTTATGTGTTAGTGAGATTGATGTTTTTGTGTCATTATGCATAGTTTGAAAGTGTCTCAATCATATAATGGTTATATTATATATTCCATTGTATATTATACATTCATTTTTAGTGTTTTAAATATCCTATACTGATGGTTGAGATCAAATTGCTAATGATTGGGTTTTGAGCAAATTGGTAGTTCTGAGTGATATTTTTGATGAGGTGTTTATGAGTCTTTAGAGCTTGAGTGACAGAGTATAATGAGATTTATGATGATCTAGATGTCATGAAGTTTCCATATATATATATATATATATATATATATATATATATATATATATATATATATATATATATATATATATATATATATATATATATATATATATATATATTGTGCCTATAATGTGTTTTTATAGGTTGTTTGAGCTTCATATTTGAAGATAGTGTTTCTCGGGTAATTAGGCCTAATAGGTATTTTAGGGGTAATGGTGCTTTCAAGATATAAGCGAAGGATTTATGACTTTTTGAGCATGTAGGAGGTTATTTTAGGTTTCCAGATAAGTTTTTTAAAGGTTTTATTTCTTTGGTGAGGGCCATTTGGTCTATAGAGATTCAAGTTGTTATATGGAAAGGATAGACCTAATTGCAATTAGGTCTCTAGTAAGCCTTTGTAGAGAAGGTGGTCTAAGTGAGTTTAGCCAACCTAATGGTGATCCTATTTTGATTTAGTATTATGTGTAATGTGTCTTAAGACATGTCTTTGTATGATATTTATGGATTAGTTCTTTGGCCGATAGAGAGAGAGTGAATTAGTGACAAGGATAAGAACAAGGCCAAATAGGCCTATTTGTGCCAAAAAAGGTGGTATGAGAGTGCAAGAGAATAAAAGAGCACCTTGAGGAGACTAATTAGGTAATGTATACCATAATAGGGGATTAGATAATCATTAATTAATATCCAGCATAAGTTATGAGTATGATGAGCAAGGTCATATGACCTAAATTTGCCAACAAGAGGGCTTATTGACTGAAGAAGCTTAGAGGTTGTTTTGAAAGGGATAGAAGGTTGAGAAGAGTTGAATGAGTTGATTATATTTTGAGATACTATCAGAGTTACATCATATATGTGTCCCTAATATATGATAGTGATTATAATTTAGATAGATTAGATAAAGATTTGAAGAAGAGGTCACCATATGTTGATTGAACAACAAGGTATCTTGAGGTGATCAAGTTGGTCTTGGCTGAGTTTGTGATATGTTAAGAAGGAGTGAGAGGTTCCTTACAACTTGGTGCTTGCATAAGTTTTCTTGAAGTGGTTGATTTGGTGTTGAGTCACTTAGGGGGTTGTTTCCTCCTTATAATTTGGTTCTTGCTAAAGACTAGTTGACTAGGTGCTTGACTAGGTAGGGATTGGTGTTCCTTATGGATTTGGTGATTCACTAAAATTGGATCTTGTTATTATAGGATTATATTCCATTTGTAGGGTTCAGTGGGTTTTCTTCCCCTTGAGGGTTATATTATATTATAGGATTTTTATATTATATATTCCAATGTATATTATAAATTCATTTTTAGTGTTTTAAATATCCTATACTGATGGTTGAGATCAAATTGCTAATGATTGGGTTCTGAGCAAATTGGTAGTTCTAAGTGATATTTTTGATGAGGTGTTTATGAGTCTTTAGAGCCTGAGTGGCAGAGTATAATGAGATTTATGATGACATATATGTCATGAAGTTTCCATATATATATTTATTTTTCCTATAATGTGTTTTTATAGGTTATTTGAGCTTCATATTTGAAGATAGTGTTTCTCGGGTAATTAGGCCTAATAGGTCTTTTAGGGGTAATGGTGCTTTTGAGCATGTAGGAGGTTATTTTAGGTTTCTAGATAAGTTTTTGAAAGGTTTTATTTCTCTGGTGAGGGACATTTGGTCTGTAGAGGTTCAAGTTGTTCCATGGAAAGGATAGACCTAATTGCAATTAGGTCTCTAGTAAGCCTTTGGAGAGAAGGTGGTCTAAGTGAGTTTAGCCAACCTAATGGTGATCCTATTTTGATTTATTATTATGTTTAATGTGTCTTAATACATGTATTTTTATGATATTTATGGATTAGTTCTTTGGCCGATAGAGAGAGAGTGAACTAGTGACAAGGATAAGAACAAGGCCAAATAGGCCTATTTGGGCCAAAAAAAGTGGTATGAGAGTGCAAGATAATAAAATAGCACCTTGAGGAGAATAATTAGGTAATGAATAACATAATAGGGGATTGAATAATCATTCATTAATATCCAACATAAGTTATGAGTATGATGAGCAAGGTCATATGACCTAAATTTGCCAACAAGAGGGCTTATTGACCGAAGAAGCTTAGAGGTTGTTTTGAAAGGGATATAAGGTTGAGAAGAGTTGAATGAGTTGATTATATTTTGAGATACTATCAAAGTTACATCAGATATGTGTCCCTAATGTATGATAGTGATTATAATTTAGATAGAGTAGATAAAGAGTTGAAGAAGAGGTCACCATATGTTGACTGAACAACAAGGTATCTTGAGGTGATCAAGTTGGTCTTGGCTGAGTTTGTGATTTGTTAAGAAGGAGTGAGAGGTTCCTTAAAATTTGGTGCTTTCATAAGTGTTCTTAAAGTGGTTGATTTGGTGTTGAGTCACTTAGGGGGTTATTTCCTCCTTATAATTTGGTGCTTGCTAAAGACTAGTTGAGTAGGTGCTTGACTAGGTAGGGATTGGTGTTCCTTATGGATTTGGTGCTTCATTAAATTTTGATCTTGTTATTATAGGATTGTATTCCATTTTTAGGGCTTAGTGGGTTTTCTTCCCCTTGATGGTTTCCCACATATATGATGTTTTGTATGCTTCATTCTCTTGTGTATGCTTGTTTATGCATTGGTTGATCTATGTGTTTGAATTAATGCTTCATGAATGATTGTTTTAAGGGCACTAATTCACCCACACCCCCCCCCACCCCCCTTAATTATCAGTGGTTGTGCTTCCAACATCTAGTAACAGGTGAATAATCATGATATCTTAAGTTATGTATCATATATAGATAATGGTAATTTTTTTTTAAAAAAATATTTTAGAAGACTAGAGGTAAGAATTAGATAAAATCAATCATGGAGGAAAACAAACCAAGGAGCAAAATTGATAAGCAACAAGAGCTCGAGTGGGATTCCAACTAACCTAAAAATTCATTCAAAAATGTGTGTGTACTACAACAAAAGGCCTTGATATATAATGTGTTATCATCATAGGGAAACTCACACATGAGTTTGGGATGGGAAAAAATAATCAAAATAAAGAGCTAAGGGAAAAGAAACAACTTAATCAACATAAATGAAGAGGCTAGAAGAATGATATGGAAATCATGAGTGAACCCAGACAAGGAAGTCAACAAAAAACCAAAATATGAAAGAAGAGAAAGAGGAAGGTAGCTTCAAAATTAAAACAAGATGAATATCAAAATTTAAAGAATTTGGGGATAATTAAATACAAAAGTGGGCATACAATGGAAGAAATGTAAAGAAAGAAGCCTAAAATTCATACACAAGACTAGGAATAAAACAAACCTAAAGACAATCAAGTGAATATAAAAGACAATTGTGAAAAAGATAAATTTTTTAGTTTATATCCATGGGGTTAGCAAGGCTATAAAATATAACCTTATATAAATAGATGAATTTGTCCTTAAGGACTATATCTAGATGTTGTGGGACCTATAAGGCCAAGAAGGCAAATGTATCATCATCATCAGTATGATCATCAAAACTATAATAAGTATCATCTTTAAAATCATTGCCATTAGAATTTCCTTTATTCCAAATGGTTGCATTATCTTCTCTTAAATGTGTACCTTCCTTTATTTGAATGGTAGGTCTTAAAATGATTGGATCTTTAGTAAATGTTTTATATTAGATAGGTGTAGAAGATTGTGATTATATTAATTTGGTCTATGGATGAAAATGACAAAAATAAATATAAGATAAACAATACGAACATAATATTTATTCTAAAATTGATGTGGATAAATTGACACACACAATATTACATAGTACACAAGATTTCACTTGGAAAATTTTACGAGAAAAAACTAAGCACATTAAATGTTGGTGTTCTAGATTCGTACCCTAGCTAAGAAGGGGATTGTTCAGGTCCTCTGCTCAATCTAGTCCAACATGGGATTAACCCTGGGCTATGGGTCACTTATCACAGGGTCAAACTTTTGGAGAAGGCTGACTTCCTTCTAGATCTATCACCTAAACTAAATTTTGATTGGGGAAAGAGATAGAGAAATGGGTAATAATGCATAGAAAAACATGTAAAGGAGGTGATGCACTAGTAATTTGATCGTTCATCCACTCTATTTGGACTTCTAAAAAACACTAATGAGATCAAATCTGCAATTCCATATGGTTGTTTATGCATTAGTATTTCATGCAAAGGTTCACCAAATGATCAAAACCTAAGGGACCTGATGGAGAGGCCTGATTCAAGGCACTAACCAATCAATGTATCCACTTATTAGATTTAATCAAATGACATTTCACACTAAACATGACCTATAAAACAAAATAATCTAGTCGCTAGGTGAGATCAAGATCTGACAAGGTAGAGATTTCTACCACATATGTAAATCAATCTGACATTAACACACTATACAAGAATAATAAAATATGAAAAGAGTCCTTTATTTATCTCAAGAGGTTATAAAGATCGAATCTGGGTAGAGTCTAGTCATGCCCAAGAGAGGGATTACCAAGAGCTATTTTCAAGGCTTAGAAGCCTATATTTATAGAAAAAAGGAGAGAGGGAACTGAGCAAATGGAAAGCATTAAATGAGGATTAAACACTTTCGATGGATTAACATTATCGAGGATGTTGAGTCATGGTCTTATCAATAAGGAACCAATCCTATAAAAGAATTGAATTCTCATTGCCCTTATATGTCCACCAGGTCATCATGTCGAGTCTCCATGCCATTTTCACTTGATCTACTGATGAGGACCAAATCTTTATGCCTTGGAATTGAAAGAGTCTTGCTTGGTCTATTTTGAATGGCTAGATGTACCTATTTGTCAAGGCTGTAACTGTATTGGAAAATGAGAAGCCTCTTTTATTAATCACATAGATGCCCTTATTTGGGAAATTGGACCTAGATCAACTATAGGTTGAAAACCAATCCGTTTATTGGTTTTCCCATGGCTAACATATAGATGCACAACCCACTCAACCTTGTTCCCCTTTTTGACAATAGTTTCTAATCATTGGTCTATACTAGGCCTTTCAAGGGACCTATTTTATCATCACAAAGTTCCACCAATAATGTATGGTCTTATTGGTTTAACTTGATTCAATCCTAGACCATCTTTGAACTCATATTTGCCTACTTGGGTTGAAAATAACTTAGTTAACCTTTGTTGAAAGCTTCTAGTTCTTTCCCCTTATTTATTGGTTCTCAATCTATGACTCAGCCTGCTAACCTTTTGACCCTATTCATTTCATTGATCTGCCTATGCACAGATGCATGTGAGCCATCAATCTTTAGCAGGACCCACATGATTTTGACACTTGTCCTTGACTCATTAGCTCTTTGGATTAGCTGACTTCTTGACCATCTATGCACTATCCGATCTTGATGAGCGATTAAATGTGATCCCTTAGATCTATTTGGGACCCATTGCTTGAAACCCAATGGCTAATTTAAGATCTCAAAATTGATATCTACGCTCCCATAATTTGACATTTTTGTAATTGTAATTGACATCTGTATGATCGTAAATTTTAATCCCTAATATTTTTTACATGAATTTAAATTTGACATCTATGCGGCTGTTATTTGGCATCTGTGCAACTATCATTGATGTCTCATAAACCATAAATTTTAAACTCGTATGATTTTTTCTTTAGATTTATTTTGACATCTGCATGCACATCAATGATGTCTCATAGACCGTATTTGATGTCTTGTAGATCATCAAATTTTATAACTGATGAATTTTCTCTTGAGTTTAAACTTAACTTTCACGCTAATGTCTTCATCTATTGGGTCAAATTTGAATACTTGGATATCGAAGCAAAAAATTCATAGAGGTGGAAAACTTGTAGGGGATGATCTAGGTACTAATAGAAACATGTCTACATGAGCTGAGGGCTTTCAAGGATTTTTTAGCATACTTATCAAATGTGCAAACAAGCTAACCAGTCCATTTTTGAGTGACATCCTGATGTTGATCTGGGTCCTAGAATTATTATTTTGAGATTTTACTTGATCTTTAGAAGCTCAAATAAACTTTTGAAGCATAAGCAAACTTGTCCATGACTTGAAATGCAAGATTACCTATGCAAACTTATCTGGAACCTCCATTTACTCTATAGACCTATTTCTCTAAGATCAATAGAATTACACTTTAAGATTGATTAACATGTTTTCAAATCATTGTTATAAATATGATCTTCTTCTTTTATCATTGGATCCTTCTCTCAATTAAGAACATTGCTCAGTCTTTGAAAGATTTGTATGTAGGCCAAAAATCGCCAACATCTTTGGCAACTTAGCTGGGAAGCATGCCTAATATGCTTGAACTCAAACCATATACATAACCTAAAATATAAGATTACCTGGACTCATAACAATAGACTACAAGATACCTCTTGATTTTTAAAGACAAAAGACTCCACCAAAATAGTGAGGGAAACAAAAAGAATAGAAACTATCCTAACAGAGCAAATGTGTAAATAAATCACTTATCTGGGATAAAATATATACCAACTAACCTAATTAACCATGACTAAACATGATACACCTAGACCAAAAGGGAAATTTGTGAATTTACTCATTATAAGAGAAGGTACAAGTTAAAAAATAGGGTGTTTACTGAACATGACTTTGAAGAGGCACTCTTCTTACCAATTATTTATCTTAACATCTATTGAAATGAGTGCTTGACAATAAACTAGTCACCAACAAAGACAAATTCATCTTGCACTTTTGGATCCTTTTTATGCTACTTGTCAACTACAACCTTGTCAAGTGACGTCTCATCTATGTCTTGTCAATGAGTGACCTTATGCTTCTTATCAACTGTTGAAATTTCATCTATCTCTTCAAGGAGCTCTAAATAATCAACCCAATTTATATCATGATCTTGAATAGGTGCCTCTTGATCAAATTTTTGAAATCATGCTTTCTAATGGGAAACATATCCTTACAAAGGTCTTCAATCTCTTACAAATATTCAAATTACAACTACCAATCATCCCTTTTTTCTTCATTTTGATCAACCTAAATAGGATCATTTATGAAAGGCATCTTCATATTTCTCAATTGGAGATATCTCAACCTTATTTATGATATCGACTTTAATCAATTCCTCATGGATTTGTTCCATATCAAGATCAACCTTTTCTTGTATACCTGAGAGAACTTTAATATCAGCTACAATCTCAGTTTCAACTTGTACATCAAGTGAAATATCAATGAATAACTCTTCATCATACACACTTGAAGCATATTCTTCACATTCCCCAAGATATTGACTTATAGCTACAACCTTTTCCTCTATTTACCATAGAATAGGCTCCTTTTGAAGAATGGAGATGGTTGGAGGATGATGAAATTCATTTTCTTGAGAGGGAGTATGAAGCATGGGATGTTGATTAGGATCATATTTTGGGATCTTGAGGGAAATGGAATCATTTAGGGAATCTTGAAGAGGAGGGAAAGAGAAACTTTGAGTACTTCTACATTTTGCTCTTTTCACTTGTCCATTACTTCATCAAGGTTTGGAACCTTTTGTCCTCATCAACTTGAGCTTGAGGGGTAAGTAGTGAAGAAAGGAGACTATAACAAGGTTTAGCCTCATGAACAGGCTCTTGAATCGAAATCTGAATATCTTCTTGAATAGGTTCTTGACTCCAACTAGGAATCTTCATTGGCTCACACTGAACATGGTTAAGAACTTTATGAGAATAAGGAACATAAGAAGACTAGTAAGGAATACATGAGGGTTCTTGAGACAACTGATCCAACTCACCTTTCTACCTCTCCCAAGCCTCCATCTTCTCCAATACAAAAATACACAATTCATTTGTCTCCTCTAGATCATTGGATACATTTAGAAACAACCCATTCACTTCCTCATAGTAAGAATTTGAATAATATTTTCTTACATATGATAGTAGTTTGAGCTCTATTTCATCCATTCTCTTTTGGAGATAAGGTTGCTCATGTGCAACATCATATCCATATGGGAAAGATGAAATATGGTCTTGAGACTGATATGGTTCATAAGGAAGGTAAGAGTTATGTTCTTGATAATAAGGATCATGGGAAACTTGATAAGGCTCATCGTGGCTTTGATAAAAACACCTAATAAGGTTGATTAGGCATATAACAAGGTTCATATGGATCATGATAGGGCTAGTATGATTTATCATAGGGATGATAAGGAGGTATTGCATAGGGATTTTCCTCATACATAGCCATGAAAATAACATCAAGATAGTGCAATGAAAATAGACTTACTTGGGAACTACCTGGACTTTAGAAGCAACTGCTTAAGTTTACAATTAAAAAATTCATCATGAAGAACATTGTTGCAACTGCAATTTCACTAAGACCAGCTCCAATGAGTCCCAATAGGTGTGCCAAAACTGTGGGTGTTCTAAATTTACACCCTAACTAAGAAGGGGATTGTTTAGGTCCTCTTCTCAAATCTAGTCCAATATGGGACTGACCCTAGGTTGTGGGTCACCTATCATAGGGTTAGACCTTTGAAGAAGGCCGAATTTCTTTTGGATATCACCTAAACTAAATTCTGACTAGGGAAATAGACATAGAAATTGATAACAATGCATAAAAAATATGTAAAAGAGGTGATGCACCAGTAATGTGATCATTCATCCACTCTATCTGAACTTCTAACAAACACTAATGAGATTATATCTACAACTCTAAATGGTTGTTTATCCATTAGTATTTATTTCAAAGGTTCACCAAATGATCAAAACCTAAGGGAAGTGATGGAGAGGCTTGATTCAAGGCACTAACTAGTCAATGTATCCACTTGTTAGATTTAATCAAATGACATTTAACACTAGACATGACCTACAAAATAAAATAATCTAGTAGTTAGGTGAGATTAGGATTTGACAAGAGAGAGATTTCTACCACATATGCAAATCAATCTGACATTGACACACTATAATAGAATAATGAAATCTAAAAATAGTCCTTTATTTATCTCAAGAGGTTGCAAAGATAAAATCTAGGCAAAGTCTAGTCATGCCTAAGAGAGGGATTACTAAGAACTATTTTCAAGGCTTAGAAGCCTATATTTATAGAAAAGAGAAGGAGAGAGGGAACTGAGCAAATAGAAAGCATTGTATGAGGATCAACCACTTTTGATGGATTAGCATTATCAAGGATGCTGAGTCATGGTCTTATCAATAAAGAACCAACTCTATAAAATAATTGAATGCTCATTGCCCTTATTCGACCACTAGGTCATCATGTCAAGACTCCATGCCATTTTCACCTGATCTGCTGACAAGGACCAACTCTTCATGTCTTGCAACTGAAAGAGTCTTACTTGGTCTATTTTGAATGGCTGGATGTACTTGTTTGTCAAGGCTATAACTATTTTGGAAAATGAGAAGTCTTTTATATTAATCACATATATGCCCTTATTTGGGACATTGGACCTGGATCAACTATAGGTTTAAAACCAATCCATTTATTAGTTTTCTCATGGCTAACATATAGATGCACATCCTGCTCAACCTTGATCCCCCTTTTTTACAATAATTATCAATCGTTAGTCTATACTAGGTCTTTCAAAGGACCTATTTTACCATCACAGAGTTCTACTTGTAATGTTTGGTCTTACTGGTTCAACTTGGTTCAATCTTGGACCGTCTTTAAACTCATATAGGCCTGCTTGGGTAAAAAAATAGCTTAGTTGACCTTCCTCGAAAGATTCTTGTGCTTACCCATTATTTTTTGGTTGTCAATCTATGACTCAGCCTGTTGACCCTTTGACCCTATTCTCTGCATTGATCAACCTATGCACGGATGCCCGTGAGTCATTGATCTTCTGTTAGGACCCATGCACTTTTGACACTTATCCTCGACTCATTAGCTCCTTAGATTCACTGACTTCTTGACCATTTACACACCATCCAATTTTGATGAGAGATTAAACGTGAGCCTTTAGATCTACTTGGGACCCACTGCTTGAAACCTAAGAGCTACTTTACGAGCTCAAAATTGGCATCTATGCTCTCATCATTTGACATTTTCACAATCGTATTTGATGTCCAAGTAACCGTTAATTTTAAGCCCCAACATTTTTTTACATAAATTTAACTTTAACGTCTGTGTGACCATCATTTGATGTCTATGCCACCATCATTGACATCTCGTAAACTATCAATTTTAAAATCATATGATTTTTTTCCTAAGATTTATTTTGACATTTGCACGCACGTCAATGATGTCCCACATACCATATTTGACATCCCGCAAACCATCAAATTTAAGAACTGATGAATTTTCATCTAAATTTAAACTTGACTTTTGCACTAACATCTTCATCTATTGGATCAACTTTAATGGCTTGGATCTCAAAGCAAAAAAGTCATAGAGGCACAAAACTTGTAGGGGATGATCTGGGTACTAAGAGCAACATGTCTACATGACCTGAGGGCTTGCAAGGTTTTCTGAGCATACTTATTAAATGTGCTAACAAGCTGAACAGTCCATTTCTGAGTGACGTCCTGATGATGATTTGGCTCCTAGACTTATTGTTTTGAGCTTTTGATTGATCTTTGGAAGCTCGAATGAACTTTTAAAGCATAAGCAAACTTGTCCATGACCTAAACTTTAAGATTACCTGTGCAAACTTATCTGAATCCTCCATTTACTCTATAGACCTATTTCTCCAAGATCAATATAATTACACTTTAAGCTTGCTTAAAGTGTTTCAAAAGTGTTGCAAGCAATATGATCTTCCTCTTTTATCATTAGATCCTTCTCTCAATCAGGAACATTGCTTAGTCCTTGAAAGCTCTGTATGTAGGCCAAAAATGGCCAACAATAACCTCATTTAATATTTATTAACATAATCGTCTTACAATACAATAATGTGTTTTCTCAATTTTATTCTACCCCAAATGCACATGTGAGTATATATAAGTACATCTATAATTAACTACCTAATCAATGTTACAATATCATGGATACTAAAATCGTGACCCAGGTATATAACCCACAATAATTCTTCATAAATTTATAGGTCGTAATACTGCGCATATTATTACTATGGGGAAAAATGCCTTTAAGATCATTAAAATATGAATTTGTTCTAGAAAAAACTACTCAATTTCTATGTCTAGTTATATAATACCAAGGAATGTAACACATACAAAGTATACAATATATATTTAACAAAACAAGTACTTGTAAATTAGATACAAATAATTGAGATCATATTATTAACTTTATTAGTTACTGTTTAAATAACACCTTACATTACATTTATAAAATCTCATTAAAAATACACATTTAATTTTTAACTATCTTCTTCTTAATTTTGAAACCTATTAAAAAGTATTGCTATAAACTTTGTTTGTGTCAATATTTTTAACAACAAATTGAATTTAATCTTGGATAATTAAATTTGAATAACTTCATTTTCTATAAACATATATTCATAAAATAAACACAACTCCATGTGTTTTATTATCATTTTAATAAAATTAAATAGAAAAAAAATACACATATCCAATACTTCAATTAAAACGTAAATACCATCTCAATCTCAATCTCAATCTCACAACTTAACACATAAAAAGTTAATAGAATGAGGTGCCACACATTTTTACTTTCTACATGCACCCGACCCATCTCTCGTGGGGCCCCTTCCCTACCTCCTCCAATTTCTATGCATTCAACATTAGAAAAACATTTTATTTTTGTCCGCCAAACAGAAATTAATTACAAAGCAATGAAAATTATTTTAGGTTTGTATGCCTAAAAAAATTAATTTAAAAATCAACGGAAATTAATGTTTGCACGCCTCAAAAGTTTTAAATTAGAAAGGGACACGAAGGTTTTTGCATTTAAAGATTAAAAAATAAAAAGCAGCGTAAAAAAACTGTTTATATTCCGTTTCAGTTATAATTTGTGACGCGAAATTGATTATATTTGGGCCAACTTTGTGTCAAATGATTAACGTCATTGTTTGTGTTGATCCACTCAGCCAACGGTGGCTTAGATCAACAATTCTCTGTCTCCTGGGCTCCAGACCATGTTAAATTCTTCAATGCGGCGCAGGAACTGCAACTCAATCTGGATCAGACATCTGGTAAGCAATCACAAAATCAAGCTGTATTTAAACATATTTGTCAAACCTTACTTTTGGTGGGTTTGTTGAACAGGGTCTGGTTTCGCGTCTAAAAACAAGTATATGTTTGGCAACATTAACATGCAAATCAAGTTGATTCCAGGAGACTCTGCTGGCACTGTCACTGCTTATTATGTATGTATCAGTTATCACACGTATTACTCTGAAATTTCTTCATACAAAAGACACTGGTTAATTATATGCAAAACAACTTGATTATTTGTATTGCAGCTATCTTCGGAGGGATCGAACCACGACGAGCTGGATTTTGAGTTTCTTGGCAATAAATCGGGACAGCCGTACGTCGTCCAGACAAATGTGTACGCAAATGGAAAAGGCGACCGAGAGCAGAGAATATACCTCTGGTTTGATCCCACCGAAGACTTTCACTCCTACGGTGTACTCTGGACTCCTCAATATATCTTGTATGTTTTCACTCTCTAATCAAAACCCATCATTAATTTATATCATAATCCCAAATAAATTATGCAAAAATGAGCAAGCACCCAACATTTTTTTCTACTGATCTCCTGATTGAGTTGAAATGATGCAGATTCATGGTGGACAGCGTGCCAATCAGAGTGTTTAGCAACCACAAGGCGTCAGGCGTTGCATATCCAGACAGACAGGCCATGGGAGTGTATTCTAGCTTATGGAATGGGGATAGCTGGGCAACCCAAGGGGGTCTAGTGAAAATCGACTGGTCGCATGCTCCATTTCTTGCATCTTACCGCAATTTCAACGTACAGTCGGCATCATCATCAGTATCGTCCTCGGTAGAAGAAATGAAGGTCGTAAGTTCTGAGCAGCGGAACAAACTGCAGTGGGTGAAAAAACACTTCATGATATACGACTACTGCAGTGACAAACAAAGATTTGCCGTGCCTCCGCCAGAATGTATCATGCCCATCTAATTACTATTAATTTTATCGTAATTCATTTTATTATAAATAGTTGAATCAAATGTTTTCCGAAGTCTCCTTACTAAATCTTAACTGTTAGAATTATATATTAAATGTTAGAATGGATCATTTGAGAGCTACGAGATGAACGAAATGTGGCTGCCTATGTTTCTTGTGACATGTTATACCAAAACGGAGCTTTTATATCCTCCGATTTTTGTTATGAATCGCTTTAACTTGTTTTTTTCTCACACATTTACAAAGTACACAAACAAAGAATTCAGAGGAGTATTTTATATTTTAAATGTTTAGCGTATCCTAAGGTACGTAAGAGATTTTATATTATTTTAAAGAATAAATTAAACTTTTCCGACCATATTTTATTCGTTAGGAAGATTAAAGGTTAAAATAGATTTTCAATAAAAAAGGAGATAGGTAACAATATTTTTGAAGGAGATGATTTTATATAAAGTTGGTTTTTTTAAAATAATTTTTGTAAAAATAATTTAGTAAATAATATTGTTTAAAGAAATGATTTTATATAAAATTGACTTTAAAAAAAATTAATAATAATATTATTATTTAATGGTAATAATGTTGTTTAAAGAAAAAAATTTATATACAATTGATCTTTTTAAAAAGTTTTTAATATTGATAACAATAATGTTTAAGGAGATGATTTTATAAAAGTTATCTTTTCAAAAAGATTTAATAGAATTCAGAGAAATATTATTTATTAAATATTTAGTACATTAAAGTTTTTTACTTAATTTTATTTGTAATGTGTAATAGTATTTATTAAGAAGATGATGTAATATAAAGTTGGACTCTTTAAAATAATTTAATATAAAGTTAGTTTTTTTAAAGTCTTCGCGTAATTATGTATTTAATGACTCAATTTCAATTTTTTTTTATCAATTCCAATTTTAAAAATATAAAATACCTAATCAATAATCATAAATTATAAGAGAAAATATCTCAACAACTTAATTTTTATATTTTATATATTATTTGTTTTTTGAAATTTACTTTGTTTGTAGTCTTATAATAATCATTATTGAATATTAATACATATATTCTATATTCTAGACATCTATTATTAATGAGAAGAATCTTTCCTGAACTCAAAGTCATATGTTGAGTTGGGAGCGTCAAGTACTCAGCTTTTCTACCTCAACTTCTTGTTCATGATTAAATTTGATGGTCAATTTTTATATCTTGAATTTTTTTATGAATATTATTTGTTCAAATTTATTATTCAAATGTTAGTATAATTTATAATAAAATAAGGAAACATTGAGTTTTAGGACAATTTGAAATGAGTATTGGGTTGGAACTAGTTGACCTATGCAGAGAGAGATCATCAATCTTGAAAATTCGAAGGATGATGAATATGAAGGGGCCCTGAGGGATTTAGGGGACAATGATGCTTATGTGGATAGGAACAACCCAACAAGTAACAAACCAAGAGAGGCCTATAGATTGTGGGCATAAAGAGTAAGTGGAAAAAAAATGTTGAAGCATTCCTTGTTGTTCATTTTCTTATAGATACCTATGTTGGAGAAGAAGGTTACCATTTGAATGTCCTTGACAGGGTATTGCACTGATCCCTTTCTAAAATGGAAAATTCCTTATTGGGAAATTTTATATGTTTCGGACCGAACATTGACATTTCTAGACCCTATGTTGTTAGAAAATGGAAGCCTAAAGGAAAGATAGAGGTAACAACTATTACTAAAGGTTTTTTTATATATCTCCTCCTCTATTCATGAGGATTGTGTTATAACACTCTTGGGAGACCCGTGGCTTCTTGGGAAAACTTGTTTTAGATGGTAGGCTTTGCTTCAAAAAAGGAAAATATGAATCTGATCCCAATATGGGTAAGGCTCCCAGGGCCGTTGTTGGAATATTGGGAGGATGAAGTAATTATGGGTATTCCAAAAGTAGTTGGGCAATTCATTGCCTTTCATCTTGTTACCATAAAAAGGAGAAGATTAGTTTATGTTAGGTTTAGTGTAAATGTCTAAGTGGATAAGATTCTACTTCCTTACATAAAATTGTTGTTTGTATAGGTTCTTGGAATTCCTCATCAGAGCATGCTAACATTTTAGAGTTTGAAATGTTAGAACATAGTCAGGTTGTAAGAAATCATATGGTTCAATGATTATAGTTTTATTTCACAGTGAACTCATTTAGAGTTTGTATTCATTCATTCTAGAAGCCATTTTGTTTAATTCACTTAGACATTGAGAAATAAATAAGATATTTAGATTCATCCAAAATAGAAAATACACATTTAAGGAAAAATAATGTGCACATAATACACAACACAAACTCTCAAATAACCAAGATATTTTTAGATGTTATGTTTCTCAAATACTAATTCATGCTTTCTATTACAATTGAGAGAATTTACAAAGTTGTGGGGAAGCTCTATCACTTCACCTTCATGACCATTCAATTTTCACATCAAAAGAGGCTCGTCATCTTCTACATTATATTGATACACAAACAAACCCCACACTTTATAAAAAATAGTTCTTGTCACACAATTGTCATGTATACAATAGTTAGACAATTTTACACTTCCTAGTCTACTACTAATACTACCCCAGAGTTAAATAGTTGTCTCGTCCTAAGGCAAAGTTGCAAGTAGTGTACTAGATATTGAATCTGGTGAAATTCCTTGTGCTAAGCTACAGGTTCGATGATGAAGTAATGATTGTGATTATCACTTAAATTATCATCTAGCAAAACAACCAACTAGGTAGAAGGACAAAGTTGAGAAAATATCACATGAAATAGTGAAGAAAAGGGAAACAATGACTCAAAGGAGGAAGTTAGGAGTGATTTTAGTAACAAACTGCAAGAAATAACGTATTGCAGAGATACTTTCAGTGTAGCTTATAGCCCAAGATTTCAAACTAAGGAGGATAACAATCCCAAGAGTAATCAAATTCAGGAGGAATGGATAATGGATATTATGCAACCTTCAAAACAACTAAAAGCTCAAACCCGTAGATATGAGGAGGAACATAAACAGAGTGAGTATGATGCATCTCCTAGCTTGGAATAAGGATAAATGTGCATAAAAGGTAAGCATGAAAATAATTTTGATTCTTCAATCTTGAGATCTACAGTGAATCCATTATGGAGGAGAAAAAAGAAAAAAGTCCTCGTGACCAAAGCCAAGATTTGGATTTGGTCCCATTTTGTAATGCGTTTTTGAAAATGGGTGAGATGGGCCCATGCTCTTTGCACTAGTCTTGAGGGAAAAAAATGGCTTCCCCTTCTAAATTCATAAAAATAATAATGATCAACGATGTGTAAGGCTAATGAGGAATGCACAAAAATTTACTAATGTAAGAGTGGAAGCAAATAGAGAAAAATTGAATCTCAAAGAAATCTGAAGTATAGAAACAACTAAGGATGGTCAAAGTACTTTGCACTTGAGTGGATTCAAATCCACAATGAGAAATTGTAAGTAAAAGTTACATCATAGCCCTTAAGAGGGTTGAATGGCTCACTTTTTCTTAGAATTGTAAGGAATATGAGTAAGGAATTTTCGTTGTGTTGTTGTAAAGTTATTTTTTTGTTGCATGGTTACAACATTGTTTTAGTTTGAGTTATGTTATACATGTTGGGTTGTGGACCTTGTAATTTAGAATCTAAGGATATATCATTTGAATGATCATGGAAAAAAATTATGCCCTTTCAAAAATCACATTTACCAATAACTTAGAAAAAAACATTAAAGATAATATATTTATTATAATATTTTATAATATTTTTCTTTTTTTAATGATTTGTGAAAAAAATTGTCTTACCTCTAATATAGCTTAATAAAAATATATATTGCATTTCACAAGGGAAAAATGTAAATAACGTTTTACAACCATCAAATTTTATTGAATATTAGCTAATCAATGTGAATTTTTAAACTTTAAGTTGATTATAATAGAATATTTAGAAAAAAATAATAATTAATTGAGATAATATAAAAATAAGAACATAAATTTTACAAGGGAAAAATGTAAATAACGTCTAATATAGCTTAATAAAAATATATATTGCATTTCACAAGGGAAAAATGTAAATATCGTTTTACAACCATCAAATTTTATTGAATATTAGCTAATCAATGTGAATTTTTAAACTTTAATTTGATTATATTAGAATATTTAAATAATATTAATAATTAATTGAGATAATATAAAAATAAGAACATAAATTTTTTAATTAAAAATTATCTTGAAAAAATAAGTGAAAATTATAATAAAAATTAGCAATATTACAAATAAATTTAATCAAAACTTTCAATTATATAATATAAATTAAATAAAAAATAAAAATAAAAGAAATATACAATTTAAATAGAAAATAGTTAAATATATATTTTCATTATATATTTTAACAAAATTTTGGAGGTCAAGGCATTAATTAAACTAAAAAGAAAGCATCAAAATCCATGACATAAATTGAAATTTTTAAAGACGAGTGAAAATGAAAATTTTTAAAAAAAAATTATTTGCAATAAGGTTTATTATATAATATTTTTTTTAAAGATTTAAATTAAATATATATTATAATATTATTAATAGTAAATGATGACTTTAATAAATATTAAAGATTATTAATTTTATTATATATTATTTTTAGATATTTAAAAATTAAATTAATTAATTAAAATATGATATTTTTTTAATTTGTTAAATCTTTTTGATTTTATAAATTTAAATTTAAAATATATTTAATAAATATATAATTTTTTAAACATATTTAATTTATTGGTTAATTCTTAAAAATTTAATATACAATGATTTTAAAAACTTTAGATCTAATTTAATGGAGTGTAAAAGTATTAAAAATTTAATATATATTAGTATTATGTCCCGATGAGTAATCATTTAAAGGAGAATATATAAAAATATGCGATCATTGTGTGGTTTGGTCGGTAGTCAATGTCATCCCTAAGCAAATAAAATTGAAATATTGAAAAATTATAAAAATTACTTTGTAAAATAGTGTTGGGTTGTTTTGATTATTTTAAAAAGTGAATTATTATTATTATTATTATTATTATTATTATTATTATTATTATTATTATTATTATTATTATTATTATTATTATTATGGTTTTTGGTTTTAAGTGGGATTGTTTTTTTTAAAATGGGATATTGATTATGTTTTCAATTAATCAAATATAAAGGTATGTTTTTAATGCTTTTTAATTGGAAATACATTATTATATTTATTAATAAAGAATAAAGAAAATACATAAATAATTTATAATAAAATGGTGGTCATTTGGTATTCACAATTCAAAAGAAACAATAACAAGTTAATATTTACGATTGTAAAGAGTCTCACAATATATAACAATTTAAATTATATACAAACAATAGCACTAGATGGAAGAGGTGGTGGATTATCTCGAAGAAGGATGGTAGCCAAGAAGAAGGCTTCCTTGATAGTGGACTGGTGCCACCTATCCATCTTGCTTGATATCCTACACAATTAGAGGCACAACCACTCTCTACTCAAGAAAAAGGGAAACAAATATTTCAATATTCAAACCATTATGAGTAAAACAAGTTCATGGAGACGGTGCAACAGCCACATTACTACAAGCCAACAAACTCTAACTTCTTTATTGAGGAGGAGGATTAAAAAAATGACTATGTAATAATTTTACCATTATATTAATACTAATTGAAAAAAAAACTATAACAAAATATTGGAAGAAATCATATTCATAATATAAGAAACACTCCTCCAATAATTAAACAAATCTTACAAATAACAAAATTGTAAAACCATTTTTTTAACTTATATCTATATATTTAAAAGAAAACAAAAATAAACATATAAAATTTAACATTAATTAAAAATTAATCTTAGAAAAAAAAACATAATTTCTAATTTTTAAAAATAAATTAATAAATAAATAATAATAAAAATTATTATAAACTTCGAAACAAATTCAAAACAGAGTGAGAAAAAAAGGTTAGCCAACCATTGAAAAATTGTCTCCCAACAAAACCATCGTCCAGGGGACGAGATTTAAGTGGAAATTTTCAAGTTCGTTGCCCACTCAATCATGTAAAAATATATATATATTAAAATATATCACATTTTCCCCATTGTGGATATTGTTTTTAATTTTAAAATTAAGTTTGTTTCAACCATGTAATATTTAAGTTTGAGAGTAATTCACATAATATTTTTATAAAATTTAAATATGTAAAATAAATATTATATTTTTTTTTTATTGAGAAGTGTTTATATATTAATATAAAATAATATATGGTACAATATTATTTATTAAAAAAATGGGTGGAAAAAGTTACATTCTAAAAATTTATATCAAGGGTTAAAGAAAATATTTTAATAAAAGTCATAAAAAGTGATCACAAAATGATCACACTAAAAAATTTAAATCACATCAATTATCAGTAAAGTAGAGAAACCAAGTACAAAAAACATTAACGAGAACATTTATGCAACAGTAGCAAACATGGACATTAGGAGAGGTAGATGAGATGACGGACCTAGAGGCTTATCACCCTATCCTCCGATGGTCAAAGGATCTCCGTCAGCAAGTAAGGGCTCCCAGCTAGAGTTTTGATGCTCTTCCAAAGTCTCAATTTGATTTCCTTTAGGGAAAATAACCAGATCTAGGCATGGGAATTTGCCTTAGGGAGGCAGACCCTAGCCTTTATTATCACCATCCTGGCATGATGAAGGAGATCCCCAACCCCAACCATCACCTCCAGATCAGGAGGAACCACTTGGACCACCATGATGAGGTGAAGGCCAGTGAGGTAGTGACCATCATGGAGAATAACTCTTGTGTCTAAGTCTGGATCGTTGCCACCTTGGCCCACATCTTTGCTCCCAGGGGGTGAAGGATTCTATAGAGGATTAGGAGGATCTCGGCTGACTACACATGGGGCATTTCCCTAATGATCTAGAAAATAATGGAGGTGGTTGAGCTCCAAACGGACCTTGTCTATTTGGCTTTGAATTTGACATTAGAAAGAACAATAATTTTGTTGGAAATAGAAAAATTAAGTTCCAACTCTTCATGATTAAAGAAAGCATAATTCCTAGCTTTCAATATTTGAAACATAATGTCAGCTTGAAAGACTGCCAAAAGCGATTGTATTTTGCAGGTAGCAAAGTTGATTCTCCTAAGAGAGCCATATTCCACGTGAAGAATTCCAAGTGAAAAGGCTGGAAAAGGGAATGAATCCAATGCTACATAGACTAAGCATGTGGACAAAACCATAAGAGATGTTTAATAGTTTCTAGTTGTTAACGTATGGGATAGATGGGGTTAGGCACACCTAGATACTTGAGCTGGTCACCCATGGACAAGCCCTGGTAAAGAAAGCACCATAGAAAGTGATATTTTTTGGGCTCAATAGAAGCAGACCACACTGTGCTGAAATGCCTAGCCCAGATCCTATCAGGAGAATGAATATTCCATATGATATTGAGCATATCAACTGGAATATGTTGAGGGGCCAGTAGTTGATATCCTAGTCATGAGTGTATTGAGTGAAAGGGGGAATGTAGGCCAATACCAATCCCTCTACCAAAAAACAAAAGAATTAACTCCAATTTGATGCAAATATTCATAAGGAATGAAGTCTTGAATTTCTATAATAGCCTCTACGTCTGAGTTTATTAGTTGATATATATTTTGAAGTTGTTTCCAAGTGAGGCAAACCATGTTTTATTTACAAAAGAGGTCACTAATTACCTTCACACCCTTTATGAAAAGGCGTATCCATTTAACCCAAGGGACCAAGGAAAAGGGAACATTGTGAAAATTAAGACAAGGTGACCACCAAAGGGATTGATATTTAATAGAGAGACCATTTCTAAACCCTTCACTAGCATAGCTAAGGTGAGGCTTAAGTTTCTCCCAAGCCTTCCATAACCTTTGAATAACAAAGGACCCCTTAATGTTGGAAAGCACTGGGGTGATAAGTAGAGAGTTAAGCCATGGGCCTTGTCATGATCTCTTGCAATAGAGGAGACCCTGAGAGATACAATGGAAAAGAAGAATCTTCCAAGATTCATCTCTAGAAAGGCCTTTGATTATCCATTTGGCCCCAACAGCAAGCCCTTGGAGTTTGATGTCAAAAAGACCAAGTCCCCCAACTTCCTTGGGGCGACAACAAATGTTTCAGGCAACTATGTGGAAGCCCTTGTGTCCCTTAGAATTAGCCCAAATAAAATAACTTAAAAGTTTTTCTAATTTGTTGTAGGCAACATTAGAAGGGGCCCAATAGGAGGAATAATAAAAATGTGTGGCTACCAAAACTTTAGAACATATTTGAAAATTTCCATCCAAAGACAGAGGCTTAGTTATCTAAAAGAAATTTTATTTTCCAACTCTTTGTACCACATAAGACCATAAGTCAAAGGGATAGTCTTGAAAGGCAAAAGGAATGCCAAGAAAATTAAACTGCACTCCTGGTAGAATCCACTGCCATTGAAATTCTTCAAGCCAAAGAGGTTTGGGGCCTAGTGACTGCCTGTAGCATTGGGTATTTCTCCATTGAATGGATGAACCTAAAGCCAAACAATATATGTGCAGACATTCCATGAAATATTTAACGGATTGGTCCTCCTCTTGGAGAGTGATAAAGGATTCATCCACGAAATGCCCATTTAGAAGTTGTCTATCAGACTAAGGCAGAGAAATACCTTTCACCAAACCCCTTGAAACATAATTAGCTAGAAGATATCTAAATCCTTTTGTTTCAAGAATATATAGGGAAGGGGCTAAAGGACATCCTTGTCTTATGAAGCGATGAAACTCAAACCAAGAAGATTGGGTGACATTAATATTAATACAAGCCCTACATCCTAAAAAAGCATATTAATAGTTTGAACAAACTTTGGGCCAAATCCAAGTGCCTAAAACATGGCTAAAATGAAGGGTCATTCAATATGATCATAAGCCTTTTCAAAGTCAATAAAGTCAATCTTAACAAACAAGGCCTTTTGATTAGAAATCCTAGCCTATTCCATACCTTCCCAAACAACTATTATAATGTCCAAGATGAACCTGTTTTGTATGAATCATGTTTGTTCAATCCAAAAAATTAAAGGGAGAATGGGTTTTTCCAATTTAAGCTCGCCCTTGTCAATGAGGGATTGGACAAGGCTCTTGAAGGTGTTGCACCTATTGACACCATGTCCTATGACTTGGTGAAAGGCACATAGATCATTCTTGTTGTACCAATAAGGTGCAAGATGAGAAGAGTCAAATAGCTAGGGTGGCTTCATAGGAGGAAGTTCAATGATGTTGGATTTCAATAAATTCTCCAAGATGGATTTATAGGATTCTCCAAGTGGAGTGAATTTATTTTGGTTGTTTTGGTTTTAGTTCCCCAAGTTTTGCTTTGAGGAACTAGAAGAATTAGATTGGTTAGTGGAAGTTGGAGGAGCGACTTTTAGGACAACCACATTCGTGTTTCCCTTGCTCTTGGTGTTGGTATTGGACTGGTTGTTTGACTTGGAAGAAGAAGCCTCATTAGTTTTAGAGGTTGAATTCTTGTTTTTGAGCTTTAGTTTTCATTCATCAATGGATCGATTCTCTAACTGATGTGCCATGGTAAAATCTTCATCAAAGGTTTCGAATCTTTGGACACATAGTGTAGAGGAGATATGCTTGGCACATGCCCAAGCAAAGAGATCTATGAGTTTGGGTTGAGGCAAAGAAAAGGAAAGTTGGTTAATCAGGCTCCTCCATTGACCCACAAAATTAGTAATGGATTCATCCTCAAACTACTAGATTGAGTAGAGGTCTATGATAGAAACTTTCTTGGAGATATTAATCGAAAAAATGGTCTAAGAAGGTTTGAGCCAGTTAGGTGAAAGAGAAAAGGGAGTGCTTAGGTATGACACTATACCAATCCAATGTTAGACCAGTTAGAGACATTGGGAAGGTGCGGAGAAGAAGGGCATCATCATAGGTGATGAGATAACAAGCATGTCTAAATGCCCTAAGGTGTTTTTATGGATCCCTTACTTTGAAATTTAGATAACTTGGGTAGTTCCCATTGGAGAGGATATGGCCTGATAGGTACAGATGGATGGATGGGATCATTATAGATCTGGTCATATGATAAGATGTTGTGAGCACCCAAAATGGATGACTCCAATGTGGTCATCTTGTCCATAATCATATTCATTAGGTTCGCTTGGGTTTGTGCACCCAAAAGGTTATGAGATGCATATGTTTGCAATGGTTGAGAGACATAATGACCATGGGTGGAAGGTTGGTTGCCACATATTGATAAGTGGATGCCAATGGTTGGGTGCAAGATACATAGGGGTAGGTAGAGGTAGTTGGTTGGGTAGAGGATATGGGTACATACCCTTACAGATTAGGGATGTAGCCAAAGTTTGGTGCAAGGGGTACTTGTTAGATAAGAGTGGTAGTTGGGTTAGTGATCGATGGAAAGGTGGTGACCCTTTTACTAATCAGTGGCAAGGAAGAGGCTATAGACACAAAAAGGATTTGAAGTGGAGTAGTGGTTGATTTGAAGTAGCTAAAGGAAGTTTGGTGGTGCTAGAGGTGGGCACTCTTATAGTGAAAATGGTTGATAGGAGTAGAAGGTATAAGGGCAATGGTAGTTTGGGTTGGTTGGTTTTCTGTGTTAGTCTCAAAGGGGTTGTCGATTGATGAAGAGGCTTGGGTAGTTAATGGTGGAGTTGTGATCATGGAAAAGGAGGTACTCCCTATAAGGTGAAGAGGCATGCCATAATGTGGATCTATGGGTGGGGTTGAAGTCAGGATACAGTAAGACATGGTTGTAAGATAATGTTTCAAGGCCATGAGGTTGTTATCTAGGAAAGCAAAAAAATATGTATCTCCTTGAATAACTTCTTAAGGGAAAGTAGGACTTCTTGAGGGGTAAGGAGAGTCTATTGGTTCAAAAATTTAGTCCATGGATGAAGAGGTAGGTAGGTTTGGTGATGGGTTTTGATCTGCAAGGTCTCTTCATTGCTGGTGAGTGAGAACCATATGATAAAGGGGAGATAGAAAGCACAAACAACCTCACTACTCAAACAAAGAGAAGACAAGAAAATGAACAAAGAAATCAAATCACACTCTATAAAATATGTTAAGCCCTAGAGTTTTAATTAATCTCACTTTTGGCTTATACCTTAAGAAGTTGTGTGACTGAAATTGGTTTGTAGAGAAGGTACTAAAGAGGAAATCTAAGGCTGGTTTCAAGTTGTGTTTAGATGCTCAAGAAGAATTTGTATTAGAATGTCATGTCCCCTTTTTAGTTGACATGTTCAGAGTTGATGGTTAGCCTATTATGCGACCCTCGTAGGCTGATAGGATGGTTAGAGGGTCTTGATGGAGATTGGCTTGGCTTTGTTTAGCAAAATTTTTCCAGTTGGCTTTCCTTTGGGCTCGATCAGACATGTATTGAGGGAGATATTAATATTTGATTGATTTAATTAAATATTAATTATTTAGCATATTTTAATTGTGCAACCCTAATTCTAATTTAAGAAACCCTAATTCTAATTTAAGAAACCCTAATTAGGGCAAGCATACCTTTTTGAGGGTATAAGGGTTTCTCATGGGAGAGAGTTGGAATTATTATGAGATTATGAGATTATGATTATTGATTTTTGCTAAGAATTCTTTTGAGAAGATTGAGCCAAGCGTTCCAGGATTCCATTTGCATTGGAGAACGTCCACTCTTCAGTGTGTATGATTCAGAGCTTGTGAGAGATTAGTTGATCTATTGCCAATTTGAGAGATAACTTCATACAAAAGTTATCACAGAGGTTTACAGGTTTGAGAGATAACTTCACACAAAAGTTATCACCAGTATTTTAGGTATTTATTTTATTAGGTTTTGTTTGAGTAATTGTTCAGAATAAAGATCTTCCGTATTAGGCTATATTTCTTCAGATCTGGAGTACAGCATACAGGCCGCACTATTTTCCATTAGCTTTTGTATGGGATCCATACAGATCTGTACAAATCCATACTGTTCTGCATCAGGCCGAAAAGTGCCATGGGAAGCACAGAGACTGACATTGGCAGTCCAGTGACCGACATTGGTCGACTCAGAAATTGACATCGACAGGATATCGACCGACATCGGCTGACCCAGGTCGTCAGAGACTGACGTCAGCAGTTTTCACAGTGTTATACCACCGACAGTGGTAGAATAATCAACGACGGTGACTGTGTTTTTAACACAACAACTTGAGACGGACCAGATCCAGAGTTTATTTCTAGTTTGTGGAAAATTCAGGGTTTTAAGATAGTATTTTAATATTATTTTTATATGTATGATAGAGGACTTCTATTGTAATCATCTGGATGAATAATACGATCATTGATTTGCCAGTTAAAAGATTATACTGTGGTTTATTTATTTATTTGAAAATTATTTTGCAAAGATCGCAATTTGTTCTTATTTCATACAAAAAATCAGAATACACAGAAAAGCAATTCAAAGCTTTTGTCTTTCTACAGTCCCTATTGGTTGGGGATATTACAATGGTATCAGAGCTAAATCCTGCCATCCTGAGGGTTTGACAATTTTATGCAGCCACAAGAGTTGGGACCACACAGGTATAACACACGCAGTAGAGCCTTGCTTGAAGGTACCCAGGTGTTAGAGCAGCCACCGATCATCATGAGTGACAGACGTGAGGGTAGCCCACCCAGGGGCCACAGGTATAATGATGATTAGGGTACTATAGAAGTCTTCCGTGAAATGACACAGGCACTACAGGCACTTACTACTATGGTAAGGAGGATGAACCCACCTGATAGATAGAATGGGAAACAAGGAGATAACAGGAGTGATACTGTTAATCAAAGACTCCAGCAGGCCCACTCCAGAACAGTTGATAGACCTACACGTCCTACGTTTGTTCAAGAGGAACTAGAGGCTCCAGCAGAGGAGGAGGCAGGAGATTTCCTATTTGCAGATGTTCTCATGGCTGCAAATGATGAGTGGGACTTATTAGCTCCTCAGGTTCGAGAGAAGATGTCCTTTGATTGTTTTGTTAATCAGAGGAGAGAGCACTACAGATTGGTTAGACAGGACAGGAGGCCTAGAGGTCAACTCAGTGAGTAGAAGAAGGCTACTGGCAAGCTTTCTTTGACTACTTTTGACGGCAGCAACAAAATGACAGCTCAAGCTTGGGTTCATAAGCTTGACACATTCTTGGCATTAAGGCCAATGACAGAGATAGAGGCCATCAAATATGACACTTTGCACTTGGATGGAGTAGCACATGATTGGTGGTACCATGGTATGGTAACAGTTCAGCATAACCAGGTGACAGAGTACCAAGACTTCGTGGATAGGTTGGTTGAGAGGTTTGGCAGGAAAGACCCTAAAGTTTACTTTCGAGATCTGGCACAGTTGAAACAAACAAGCAACTT
This sequence comes from Torreya grandis, assembly GCA_037957365.1. Lineage (NCBI taxonomy): Eukaryota > Viridiplantae > Streptophyta > Pinopsida > Cupressales > Taxaceae > Torreya > Torreya grandis. The sequence goes on from JARHVA010000040.1 coordinate 6,231,472, forward strand.
GGAGTCCTTCATTGGTGATTTTCAAAGATTGGCAGTCATGGTGCCAAATATTTCAGAGCGTAGGTTGGTATTTCTCTTCATGGAGGGATTGACAGAACCATTGAGAGGTTAGATCAAAGCCTTTGATCCTCTTACGTTACAGGAAGCTATGAAGAAGGTGCGTAGTATGGAGATGGCAGCCCCATCCAGTAAATCTAACTCAGGAGGTACTTCTTCATCTAGGGACAATAAGGGCTTCAACGGTAATATAGAGAGATCGGATTTTAACATAGATAAGTCAGGTGTTAAGAATGATTCAAAGGCAAATCTAGTAGCACCACCTTTGGATCGAGAGGCTCTTAATGATCTATGCAGGAAGAAGCTTTGCTTCTATTGCAAAGGTCCCTATGATGCCAATCACGATTGTCCTTTAAGGCCTAAGGGCAAGGCCAATCGAGTGATGTGGGCTTATTATGAGGATTCAGATTCAGAGGATTTTGAACAGCAGGATAGTTCTGAGGGGGCAGAGGCAGAGGCTTTAGAGCCTAAGGCAGAGGCAGAGTTAGAGCTTCACATACAGGAGGCATGCCTATCCAGCATTCAGTCGGATGATTCATTCAAACTCCGTGGAGTTTTGGCAGGACAGAGAGTCATCACCCTTCTTGATACATGAGCCACACATAATTTTATAGATTCTAGATTTGTGGAGAAGCGTGGACTCACTACCGAAGATTTTGAGGGCATTAGAGTTAAGGTAGATGATGGTCACACTCTTAGGTGTGAGTAGATGATTAGAGACCTCCCATTACGCTTGAACAATTATGAGCTCAAGGCTGATTATTATGTGGTGAACATGGGGGATATAGATTTAGTCTTGGGCATGAAGTGGCTTCATTCATTTGAGGAAGTTACTCTTCGTCTCAAGGACATGGAGGTTCATTTTGATGTTGGTGGGAAGACACATATTCTTAAGGCAATACGGGGCAGCAGATTCAAACATATGTTTTTTCATCAGATGGAGAGGCTCATACAAGATGACATGATAGAGTGCGCTACCAAGTGCACATTGGCACCAACACAGGAGAGACATGTGGACGAGCTTTGTCTTGAGGTGAGTTCAGTTCAGGAGATAACACATGTGACAAGGACTCAGCTTTCTTTTACAGATGGGTCACATGTTGATGATGATATGAGTATGTCTAGCATTCATGCTCCAGATTCAGATATTGTAGAAGGTACAAGAGATAGAGGCATAAAGTCAGTTGGTATTGCTCACATTATTCAGGTGAGGAGTTTACTTGAGTTGCCAGTTGATTTCTATTTATGGATTGGATGTTGGGATCCTCATCTTGGTACTTGGGATGATGTGACGCCATTGGATGAGAGTTGTGATAGACATGGCATGGAGTTTGTGTTGATTGACATCAGGGTAGATCATGACTACATTTGGGATCCAGGTGGATTGATTGGTTTATCATTCAGCGATTGCTTGAGGGCAAGCAATTTCAGGAGGGGCGGATTGTCATGTCCCCTTTTTAGTTGACATGTTCAGAGTTGATGGTTAGCCTATTATGCGACCCTCGTAGGCTGATAGGATGGTTAGAGGGTTTGATGGAGATTGGATTGACTTCGTTTAGCAAAAATTTTCCAGTTGGCTTTCATTTGGGCTCGATCGGACATGTATTGAGGGAGATATTAATATTTGATTGATTTAATTAAATATTAATTATTTAGCATATTTTAATTGTGCAACCCTAATTCTAATTTAAGAAACCCTAATTCTAATTTAAGAAACCCTAATTAGGGAAAGCATACCTTTTTGAGGGTATAAGGGTTTCTCATGGGAGAGAGTTGGAATTATTATGAGATTATGATTATTGATTTTTGCTAAGAATTCTTCTGATAAGATTGAGGCAAGGGTTCTAGGATTCCATTTGCATTGGAGAACGTCCACTCTTCAGTGTGTGCGATTCAGAGGTTGTGAGAGATCAGCCGATTTATTGCCAATTTGAGAGATAGCTTCATACAAAAGTTATCACAGAGGTTTACAGATTTGAGAGATAACTTCACACAGAAGTTATCACTGGTATTTCAAGTATTTATTTTATTACGTTTTGTTTGAGTAATTGTTTAGAATAAAGATCTTTTGTATTAGGCTATATTCAGATCTAGAGTACAGCATACAGGCCGCACTATTTTCCATTAGCTTTTGTATGGGATCCGTACAAATCTATAAAAATCTGTACCATTCTGCATCAGGCCGAAAAGCACCGCGGGAAGCACAGAGACCGACATCGACAGTCCAGTGACCGACATCGATCGACTCAAAAATTGACATCGGCAAGATATCGACTGACATCGGCCGACCCAGGTCGTCAGAAACTGACGTCGGCAGTTTTCACAGTGTTATACCACCGACAGTGGTAGAATAACTAACGACGGTGACTGTGTTTTTAACACAACAACCTGAGACGGACCAGATCCAGGGTTTATTTCCAATTTGCAAAAAAATTTAGGGTTTTAAGATAGTATTTTAATATTCTTTTTATATGTATGACAGAGGACTTCTATTGTAATCATCTGGACGAATAATACGATCATTGATTTTCCAGTTAAGAGATTATACTGTGGTTTATTTATTTATTTGAAAATTATTTTGCAAAGATCGCAATTTGTTCTTATTCAATACAAAAAATCAGAATACACAGAAAAGCAATTCAGAGCTTTTGTCTTTCTACAGTCCCTATTGGTTGGGGATATTACATAGAATCAATACATGGCTTGGAATTAGGACCTACACCCTCAATTCACACACTACAGTGATAAGGGTATCGGGTGCTTAGCCTATATATATATATATATATATATATATATATATATATATATATATATATATATATATATATATACTCAACTAGAGAGCTGATTTGGTTCTCCCCTTGGTAATGACCTCCAAGTAGGATCATCAAGAAAGGGTAAGGTTACCGCTAGGTGATGAAATCCTCATCAGGCATTGTCTCAAACCTTTTTTGATGTTTAAATGGTGAAAGTGTTTTGGTTGAGTGTGTGCAATAAAGAGTAAAGCTACGATAGATTACTTTGCCTTTTAAGTTAAGCTATGTGAACTAAACTTTCAAGCAATTGATGTATGCACTTGATTTTAAGCCTAAAGAAACTTTTGATTTTGTTAATGAGAATAGAATAGAGAGAGAATGCAAGCAAACAAGAACCCAAGTAAAGACATAAGGGTCCCATCAGGCATGCCAGAATGTTTCAATGAATTTCTTGCTTATAATTGGAAAGGGGAAAAGAAGAAACTAAGTATCAGTATAGTTAGAAAACCTGATTGATAGTGCACGCGTAGAATTAGAAGATTGTGAAGATCTCCTCTTTGGCTTAAGAGGATGGCCTATAGATAAGAAAGCACTAAAACAAACTTATTTTTTACACAAATAGTTGAGTGGATTGCTAGTGATAACTAGATCCCAAAAGTGTTATCGATCCCAGAAGTGAGAGCTTCCTTAGGAGCTATCAATCCCCACATTTTAAACAATTAAGTTTATAAACAAAATAGAAGGTACTTGCATCGATAAACCAAAAGGTATTGAATTTGAACATAAGAATGCTTACTAAGAAATATGCTAGAACTGATTAAAATAATGACTAAGTTAATTAATAGTAGTGCTAGAGGGTTTAGATCTACTTTAAAAAATAAAAAGGGTATGTGAACAGGGAAGAACATAGAAACTTGGGTTTGATTAGGTGTTAGTAGGTGAAATCAGCTTGCTAGTTTTCACTACCATAGTGACTGTTGGTGGTTGGGCTAACCATCGATAGTTAAGGTGACCATTGGCAGTTGGACAGACCATCGATGGTTGAGGCAACTATCAATGGTTATTGTGTATAGATCTGGGTTGGTAAAAAGGTTGATTGACAAGATCCAAAAGATGGATTTTGAGAGATGGGTAAGACTTGGGTTGATTATGAAATGGAAATAAAGTAAATGAATACTGAGAAACTAGTACTTGTGTTACCAAAAGTCAATTGGGTAGATGGTTGAGGTAGTTAACTTGTTCGTGGAATCTAACTTGATTTCGATAGAGTAATGGTACTTAAAAACTTGGTGGAGAGGCAATGGCAAATTGACTCTTTGACATGATTGTTGGACTGTTGATGCTGATTGACCTGAAAAAAAAAACTCCTGGATGCACAAGATCTTGATTGTGATTATAGATGATTTAACCTCTTTTCTACTCTCTTTCTATAGTCAAGGTAAGATATTTGAAATAGCATGTGAACTGGGCTTCCTAATTATAACTCATGCATGTAAAGGCTCGTAAGAGGAATCAGACAAGTTATTTTTAGAAAATCAAGGTGGGTGAGTTTGCATGTTAGTTGCTAAAGAGGTGGGCCTTGACTGTCAATGGTCAGGGTGACCATTGGTGTTCAAGGGAAAAGGGTAAAATGTGGGTAAAGGTTGGGTTTTAGCCAGTTAAGTCAAACTAACTATGGGTTAGGTATGGCTAGGGATCAAAGGGTCAAATGGTCTCAGAGGGGTCCTAAGGTGGTCCAAGGGAATTACGACATTGGGAATCATGATTTGTAGATTTCTAGTGTATATAATAAGGTGACTAATGATCAACTTAAATAAAAAGTTGAGCAGTTAACAACAATAATCTAGAAGTTGATAAAACCAATTCAATCTTATTCTTCCATTGTTCACCAAATTTTTAACATGAAATCACTAAATATTGTTGAAGAAATTAGTTAAATAGACAAGGATACAAAATAATGATTTGATAAAATTCTATAGTAAGGTGTCAATACTATTCATACAGTAATGACCGTGTGTTTTGAAATCTAGTCACAATATGATCATGCAAATGACACCGAAGACAAGTATGATGATGAGGGACAAAAATGGAATGAATTACCTCCCAAGTTGAAATATTTATCCTATACTTGTCTATATGACCTCATTCAAGACAAGGTTATTCAAAAATAAGAAGTTCTATACTTCACAGAGTTTCTATGGCATGCCAAGTTCAAAATATGTATTGTCAAGGAAAGTATTAAAATTTTCAATGATTCTAAGTCAATAGGAAATTATGCTCTCCTTGAAATAATGGGAGGAATAGGGAATTGAATTACACATACACTAATGACTATGGTAACATAGTTTTTGATGAAATCATTGTCAATCAATTCAAAAAGAACATTGGGGAAATTTTGAATCCTAAATCTACATTAGATTACAAGTCAATTCAAAAATTTATTAAATATCAAAATAACTTGGATAATCTCAATACAATGCTAAAGAGATTTCAAGGAACAACTCAGAATATGTTAGATCTACATTGTGATGCATATAAAATTATACGTATTCATATGACCCAAATGAAAAAGTGTTAAAAATATTACAAAATTTAGATGAATATCAGAAGAAGTCACAACCAGAGGAAAAAAAAATTGAGATTGTCTTTAGTGAATAAGAATAGGAATAAATTAGCATCAAATTTTGACTAGTTTCGTACTTTGACATTTTTGAGTCATTCTTGTAAATTTCATTTGCATATTTTTGTAATAGTAATTTTCACATTGTGTGTTTCCTTTACAAATTCAATTCGTGTAAATTTTCTAAAGCACTTTTGTAGGTTATGAAAATTTGTTATTGTACCTTTTCAAGTCATGCAAAAATGCTAACATAGATTTTGAAGCTATGCAAATTATCTAATGTGTTTTTACAAATTTTTAAAATGTGTTAATTTTTTATTGTATTTTTGCAAGCTTCTAAAAGGCAAAAAAACTAGTTATGCATTGTAACCACCTAGTTCAACCTATACAAGTTATAGGATTATTTGTAAGGGTTCTTGATAGTTATCCTCCCATCCCTTTGTCTATTTGCTTGTAAGGATGAGAATGGGTGTCCCATTAAATTATCCTCCCATCCCTTTCTCTTCTCTTAATGCTTCAAGATCATCACATGCTTTTTCCAAAACCACATGACACATAGGAAAGACCAAACCCATTACTCACCTATGAGTGGGTCAAATCCAATTTGACATAGAACCTAATAAAATAAAATGAAGACATTTTTCACTAGAAGACAAAATTAGGCTTTTAAGTATTACACACAATGCAAAATTGTCAGGTTTCATCTAGGCACTAATAGCTAATTTGAATAAGTGTGAGACCCATTTAATTCTAGACAATACATACCATTGCATCAAAACATTTTCCTTGCTCATGACTCTATTGGGATTTACATAACCAATTTACCTTTGTGCAAAAACTTGTATGTATAGAAGACATCTGTAGGCTTCCAAACATCAAACAACATAGTCAAATACCATGTTGATTGCTCACAACCCAGTCATGCTTATCTTACTACATACCAATATGTGAAATAACTTAACATGTTCAAATATTAATATGGAATTAAGCTTCGATCACTCACTACTTGAAGACTTGTCTTCAAACACAGAATTATGTAGGTGTCCAGTTCAAAATAAGACAATCACTTGTTACTTAAGTCATTTAGAGACTCCATCAAAGGAGTAAATACAATCACCAAAGGAGATAAAACAATGAGATTCTAAGACTTATGTCGGCTTCACCACTTCAATTACCACCATCAAGTAACACAAAAGGCATCGATAGACCCATGCAAGTTTTCATTTGCAAAAAATCATCATGGATTATGCAAAATACACAAGCACACAAAGAAAAGTCAAAGTTACAATTTGGGAAATAGGACTCAAATAACATAGGAAGTGAAAAAAATAGTTATACAAGACTGAATCGATCAATGTAATATGAATAAAAAAGGTGCAAGTCACAACATCACACCAGATCAAACCAACCAAAATAAAATGTGAATATTTTTACCAAAAATCAAAGACAAACACAATTATACACGATTGAATGTTGAAATCCAAAGTTATAAGCATAGACATGAACAAGCCACAAGGAGAACAACCAACATGGATATCGAGGAAGTAACCTCTCAAGCTAAAATATTTCTCCTACACTTGTCCAGATGACCTCATTCAAGTAAAGATTATTCAAAAAGAAGAATTTGTATACCTCACTCCCTCATTGGCCCTCACCATCCCTCATCATCTCTAATCACTCCCTCATCATCCCTAATCACTCCCTCATTGACCCTCACCATCCCTCATCATACCTAATCATTGCTTCATCATCCCTCATCATACCTAATCATTGCTTCATCATCACTCATCATCCCTAATAACTCCCTCTTCATCCATCATCATTGTTAATCACCATCTCATTGACCCTCACCATCCTCCATCATCCTTAATCATTACTTCATCATCCCTCATCACCCTTAATCACTCCCTCATCATCCCTCGTCATCCCTAATAAATCCCTCAATGACCCTCACCATCCCACATCAACTGTATCACTCCTTCATTGACCCTCACTATCCTTCATCTTCCTTAATGACTCCCTCATCGTCCCTCATCATCCCTACTCACTCCGTTATCATACATCATAGTTCACACATGAGGAAGGGGAGACCATTTAAGGCCTAAAATTAATTCCCATGTTGTAAGGGTTCAATAACACAAATAAACACACATACATTTCAAAATTTCATCAAATAATTAAGGTTCACATAACAGAGATAAAAATACTTGCATTAATACAAAAAAAATTAGATTTAATCAATGCCACTATTGGGCTTATTACATACACACCATGGAGGAAAATAATAGACAAACACCTATAGTTCATAGATTGACCTTTGTCTTTTTAATGGTAGTCTAACAAACCTCCTAGATGAAGACAATCAAAATATCATGAAATTCTAGTATTATCTTCTATTTTTCTAGTTGACCCCTCTAATGAAATGTTTATTTTCTTGCAAGGATGAGAATGGGTGTCCAATGAAATTATCCTCCCATTCCTTTGTCTTCTCCCAATGCTTCAAGATCATCACATGTTTTTGCCAAAACCACACGACACATGGAAAGACTAAAATCATTACTCACCTATGAGTGGGTCGAATCCAATTTGGCATTGAGCTTAATAAAATAAAATGAATACATTTTTCACCAGAAGATAAATTTGGCCTTTTAAGTATTACACATAATGCAGACTTGTCAAGTTTCATCTAGGCACTAAGATACAATTTGAATAAGCATGAGACCTAGTTGATTCTAGACAATACATAGCATTGCATCAAAATATTTGCCTTGCTCATGACTCCATTGGGATTTACATAACTGATTTACCATTGTGCAAAAACTTCTATGTATAGAAGACATCTACAGGCTTCCAAACTTCAAACAACATAGTCAAATACCATGTTGAATCCTCACAACCTAGTCGTGCTTATCTTAATACATACCATTGTGTGAAATAACTTAGCATGTTCAAATATTAATATGGAATTAAGCTTCGATCAATCACTACTTGTAGACTTGTCTTTGAACATAGACTTATTTAGGTGTTCAGTCCCGAATATCTCAATCACTTGTTACTTGAGTCATTGAGAGACTCCATTGAAGGAATAAATACAGTCACCAAAGGAGATAAAACAAGGAGCTTCTAAGACTTATGTCAGATTCACCACTTCAATTACCACTATCAAGTAACATAAAAGGCATCTATAGACCCCATGCAAGTTTTCATTTTCTGAAAAGCATTATGTATTATGCAAAAGACACAAGTCCACAAAGAAAATTCAATGTTACAATTTGGGAAACAGGACTCAAATAACATAGGAAGTGAACAAAATGTTTCTCCAAGACTAATTGATCAATACAATCCGAATAAAAAAGGCACAAGTCACAACATCTCACCAAAACAAACCAACCAAAATAAAAGGTGGAGTTTTTTTTACCAAAACTCAAAGACACACAATTGTGCACGATTGAATGTTGAAAGCCAAAGTTACAAGCATAGACATGAACAAGCCACAAGGAGAACGGCCAACATGGAAATCAAGGAAGTAACCTCCCAAGTTGAAATATTTCTCCTATACTTGTGTAGATGACCTCATTCAAGACAAGGTTATTCAAAAAGAAGTTGTATACCTCACAGAGTTTCTAGGGGCTGCCAAGTTCAAAATCTATATTGTCAAGGAAAGTATTAAATTTTTTAATTATTCTAAGTTAAAAGGAAATGATGCTCTCCTTGAAATAAGGGAGGAATAGGGAAATTGAATTACACACACACTATTGATGATGGTAACGTAGTTTTTGATGCAATCATTGTCAATCAATTCAAAAAGAACATTGGGGAAATTTTGACTCCTAAATCTAAATTAGATTAGGTCAATTCATAAATTGATGAAATATCAAAATAATTTGGATAATCTCAATACAATGTTAAAGAGATTTCAAGGAACAACTCAGAAGATGTTAGATCTAGATTGTGATGCATATATAATTATACATATTCATATGGCCTAAATGACAAAGTTTTCAAAAAATTGTAAAAATTTGATGAATATCAGAAGAAGTCACAACTAGAGGAAGAGAAAATTGAGATTATCCTGAGTGAAGAAGAATAGGAATAACTCATCGTCAAATTTTGACTAGTTTCGTACTTTGCGCTTTTTGAGTCATTCTTGTAAATTTTATTTGCATATTTTGGAATAGTAATTTGCACATTGTGTGTTTCCTTTACAAATTCAAGTCAGGAAAATTTGCCAAAGCACTTTTGTAGGTTATGCAAATTTGTTATTGTACCTTTCCAAGTCATCCAAAAATGCTAACATAGATTTGCAAGTTGTGCAAATTGTCTAATATGTTTTTACAATTTTTTTAAATTTGTAAATTTGCTATTGTATTTATGCAAGCTTCTAAAATATATAAAAAATGGTTATGCACTATAACCACCCAGTTCAACCTATACAAGTTATAGGCTCATTTATAAGGGTTCTTGATAGTTAGAGTTTTTTTATCAAAACAAATTAATAGGGGATTGTATCTACAGTTCAAAAAAAAATGATATAAGGATAAATTTTACAAACTTTATGTTTGAAATCTCTTCATAAATAATGTACGTGTATGCATCCATATATATTTGATTTTCTTCTTTCAAAATCTTGCTCATATTATAATTAATTAGTCAAAAACATAGGGATTTTAATAATTTCTTCTTTGAATCTATATTCTTAATTTTTGCAAATAGTGAAACCTTGGTGGGGTGAGAATTCTATTTTTTACAAAGAAATATGAGATAGTTATCATAATCTTGTTATCAATAGTAAATAGTTATTTTGGTATCTGTTGTGTGTTCTTATGGACATGTAATGTCTTTCTTAACCATTAAATGATAAATGTTTCCTTTTAGTGAAATCATCTTCTTATCATCTTCTTTCTTGACATTCCCAGTAAGTCTATGAATTTGATCCATTGAAGTTATTATTCTTGTATATTCATTTATTATGTTGTTTTGTTTTCATATTCTCTATCACCTTTTCATACTTTATGGTTAAAAGTATTACCCCATTAAAAAGTATTTTTATTGTAAATAGTTTCCTTTACCGCATTTTTTTTAGTTTTCAATAAAGGTAGCTCTGTTTGCTAATGGGAGAGGGATATTATCTCGTGACTGTTACTGAAAATATCAATTTATCCTCTCGACAAATTTTCATGCCAACACATGCCAAAAAAATCAAGAATGTATAAGATAGACAATAGAAAACATGAACATAGAAGGCTCAATAACCATAACAACCATGTGAAAATATAAATAACCATGAACATTTGTTGGTGGCAAGTAGTGTGGCATTAACTTGCCATAGTAATGGATAAAAACTCGTCTAGCCATGTGGAAAATGGAGGTGGATTTCAAAGTAATGAGCCACATGTTTTTCAGCCCGAGTTCAACTTAACAGATATAAATGTGTCACATATATAAATAACACAACAAAATGAATGAAAATCATATGAACAACAGTTATGCTAATCCATTAACATATCAATAAACATTTACTCGGATGTGAATGCATGCCAAAAAAAAGGAACAAAGAAGACACATAAAAATCAACAAATATAAAACGCATGTAGCAAAAAAACATGAACATAATAATAATAATAATAATAATAATAATAATAATAATAATAATAATAATAATAATAATAATAATAATAATAATATAAAAACACTATTATGGGTTCAATTACAAGGAACTCACTTGCTCATATGCTTTCATCCCTCCATTCTGTCGACTAAATTTTTCTACATAACATGACATGGTTGAGAACTTCTGGATAGGTTCCATCTATTTTGGGGGAAAAGATGCAAAAAGGCCCAGAGAGACGGAAGTTGGTGGCACGTATGGTGACATTAACTTACCACATTAATGGATAAAAGTCTGCTAAGCCATTTGAAAAATAGCATTGGCTTCCATATTAATGAGTTACACGTCTTCCAACATGGGATATCATTTCATATTAATGACCTAAATATATTTCAGTTATGGGATATCATTTCATATTAATGACCTAAATATATTTCAGTCAGTAACTTACACGTCAAAATTACAAGCCAACAATAAAAGAATGTGTCATTTAAAAATTATTATTGAGTTTGTTGTTCTCAACTATTGGTCTTTTTAATCCTAATAATTAATCAAACCTAAAATATATAAGAAAATTGACATGCTATTAAAAATATCATCATACGAGATTTTCCAAAATAATATTTTCATACTTAAAAAATATTAAACTAACTAAATCCAAATTCGTAAAACGTAAAATAATGTAGTATATAAAATATGAAACCCCAAAATTAAAGATCCTAACTAATGATCCCCTCCCTCTTCCCGTAACATATTTTTCCATCAAATGAAATAAAAGAAAACCCCTCCCACTTAGTTTATGGATCGCCAACAAAGTCCGTATGGTTTTATTAACTATCAGATGACGGATGACGGAGGACGGCAGCAACTGCCCGTCAGATGTCCATTCATCACCTGTCAATGAAGTGCAGCTGGTTACAGCTCAACGTCCAAATTTGCAGATATCCCATGGCAACAAATGTGGACGGGTGGGCAACTCGAAGGAGTGCTGGGTCACGGCTCACGACTCACGAGTCACATGTTTCATTTGTTTAAAAATATGAAGCTGGATGGGAAAGTAAGAAAACAAAATACAGACAACAATACTGCCTATCTGATTGAGGTGACGAGCAAAATGACATATTAGGTGGAAAATCGAAATCTGTCATTATAAGTAGTTGGATTCTTCTTCTCTTGTTGCTCAATGGCGTGTCAATTCTCAAAGGAGATACAAAATTTCCCCCGGATTTTTGTATTTAGGTGTAGGTGACAAGTTTAATTTAACAAGTATCATGGAGTGGTTTGGTATAGTATATGTAGGTTGTGAAAACATTAAAAATTTAAAAATATTATATTTTAATATATTTTATTGTTATTTTAAAAATTTATTATAAAATATTATGTATTTAAAATTTATTTTATATACATTCAATTAGTGGCACTTCTCTTATATATAAATATTTTAATAATAAAATTTCACTTTCTTAATAAAATATAATATATTATAAAAATATGAAAAAACATATTTAAACTATTATAATTTTTAATATATATGTTATCTAAATATTTCACTTCCATGTTTTGTCATTTAACTTTTTTTTACAATCGAAACAAATTTTTATTAAATGATAATTGATATTCAATTTTTAAATGTTTTTTTGGAAAGGAAAAATATGCTTTACTTTAAAAGACTTTTAGTTTTGGATGGTTCATAATTTTCTGCCTTAAATGGTATATAACCCATGATTTTATCAACAACAATGTTGGTGGTGGCCGATGTGCTTGCAATCACATGTTCTTGCCTAATTGTAAATGTAACTGTCAATGGTGTTGGTCCTTGTAACTCCCTCATACTCATGCCAACATGTAAGAAACAAAAGTTTTTAGATGAAATCATGGTGCATTAAAGCAATTGATGAAGAACCGATTATCACCTTCGAACACAACAAAATTGAAGAAGAAATCATTGCCCTAATAAAGAGGAGGTTGATTTACAAGTTTTTGGGTCAAGGACCTCATGAAAGAGTTACAACCTTGGGTTACAGAGTGCTAGAAGATGAAAGGGCATGTAAATATTTGCATTGACAATCAAGCCTTCTTCATTATTATTTTTTCACCAAAAGAGGACATAGATAATGTGTTTGAGCAAGGGTCTTACTTTATTGGTAAATTAGGTTTATTTATGACTTCATAGAACCCCAACTTCAACATTGCACAAGAGGATTAAATGATAGCTCTAATCTGGGTAAGAATTTTTAATCTCCCTACACATTTGCAGGTTGAATATATTATGTCAAGGGTTGGAAACTCACTTGTGGAGATGGTTTGTATTTCTTATAAAACCCATACTAAGAAGCATATTGTTTATGTAAAAAAAATGTGTTCAGATGGATGTAACTTTTTCTTAGAAGAATATGGTTAAAATCCTTGGAAGGAGAGTTGTTTGAACAACCCCTAGACTATGAGAATATTCATTTTAGGTATTTTTTGTGACATAATAATGGTCATCTAACTCGGGACAACCCCCTTGCTGCTATCATTAAAAAAGAGGGAAAATGAGTAATTTCAAATGGTTGACAAAAAAGGAAATAAAATCCCTTAGCTTGATGTTAAAGGGAAGGAGAAAATTCAATAGAATACAGAGGCCACCAATATGCAATTCAATCTAAGTTCTAATCATTTTGAGATTTTAAGCTCAAAGGCAGATGGCATTCAAGAAAAAGGCATTGGAAACATTAGATCTCTTGAAAGAAGTTGTGTCCAAGACTCAAGTGTTTGAGACATGGGATCCACCTAGGTTTTATGACAAAATCCCTATAGTATGAATTGAAGAAACAATGTAAAAAGTTTCAATTTGGCTCCCCTTTGTAGGGAATGGAAAATTTCTATAAGAATAAGTTCACTCTACTTTCTTCCAAAAAGTATTGAGATTTTTCGATATGATTGTTTTATTGTTTTGTCATATTTACCTAGATTACTTGTATTTTTTTGTTGTTGTAATATTTATATTCTAGTATTTTAAAACATATATTTTACTAGCATAGAAAATAAGTTGTGAATATCAAATGGCCACCATTTTTTTATTATAAACATCTACATAATTTTTTTTTAATTAATAAACAATAGAATTTATCAATGAGGTCCAATAAAAAAAATTACTTTCAATTTCAAAGAAAATGAACCAAAAATAGACAAAAATTAATGATAAAGATATATAAATTCATAAGCATGCGTAAAAGAAAAAGGAAAAAAAGTCTTCGATACTCATCGCTTAAACATGCATCGAAGAAAACATCAATGTGCTCGACACTCAATTCAGCAAAAATTTATGGGGACGTGCTTAGTCTATTGGTTTGGCCGTGTAGAGATTTGTATCTGTCATATGCTAGTATTGCATTCTTCAATGCCTCTACATATTGCTTATATTTTTTTATTATGATGTTGTAAGTGTAACCCTTGGTAGGCTCATGATTAATGCCAACTTAAATTCAGTAAAAAATGCACAAATTCATAGTGTAAAACTAAAATCAACATAAATGCACACAATATTCAAAAGAAAATAAATAGCACATGCTTTCAAAATATAATGCACATTATTACTATTATCACTATTACATTTAATGAAATGTGTGCCATAATTTGGGTTGAAATTGTGTTAAAAATTTATGGTCTTTTATATTTTTTATTAATTTTTATTTTGAAAATTTTGTTGAATTTGGTAGTAAAAATTATGTATACAATTGACATGTTTTAACATTGTTTTATTGTGCTAAAGTTATATTGAAAGTTTGCATCACATTTGTGCCAACAATTGAAACAAGTTTACTTTAAAAAATAATTATTATATATGTAGGTGTTCTATTATTTTTATTCATTCTTTTATTATGCCTTGTAAAATATATAGTACATCATGTTAATTTTTAGAGGTTTTAGTTTTATTATTTAGAGTACAATGTTTTTTGTTGGATTTGTAAAGATTTATATGATTAAGGTAATTATATGGTATTTAAAATTCCATTATAATTAGAGACAAATATTTTAATTACTCTTATAAATAATGACAATTTTCTTTCCAAAAATTATAATCTAACCAAAAAAAAATTCATATGATAACTTTTAATTAAATAAAGAAAAAAAAAACAATTTTTTATTAATAAAAAATAAACTTACATAATTAATAATTTTTTTGATCCAAATAAAAATGATAGACAATTCTTTTAAAATTTACCTTCCAATCAAACTATATTCTAAACATTGCATTTGACAAATACATTATAATTGACAGATATAAAAAACTATTAACAAAATTGAACCAAAAAAAAATATTAAAACATTATTTGAAACTACCACTCTTTTTTTTTAAATATTGTAATTTTTTTTTCTAAAGTAATATGCCCGGCTCTATTTCATTAAAAATAGAGGAAATGGTGTGGCATTTGCATTCTTCTAGTCATAAAGGTGGGAGAGGCATGTGCACTTTTGGAGTCATCGGGCAAAACCAGAAGCTAACTAAATTTTCGAAATTATCCACAAGTGCTGGAAACAGCTGTTTGAAAAATAGATTGTTAAGAATACAGTCAAATCTTCCAACAGTGGATAATATTAATATTGTCAGTAAATTTGCATTCGTCATTTACAGGTGGATACCATTGAGGGAGAAGGGGACTTCATACCCGACAAATGCCGTGACCGCACGCCATATCAAATCTCTTCATTTGAGTCTCACTCTGCCACTGCCAAGTTTCACAATAATTTTGGATTAAATGCTTTGAATGTCGTTCCTGCCCGTTTGTGGGGTGCATCCCAATAAGTTTCCGTGTATTTTCAGGGATGATGGGGGAAAAAAAGAGAGAGAGAGAACAAAGTGTAAAACAGGTAAACTTTGCGTCAGAGCGAAATGGAATTGATTGGGGTAAGTTATATGAGAGACACTCACGCATGTGATTGATGAGTACATCTGTCTACAGCTGTGTTCGAATACAACGTCACCGACTTCCATCTTTCCAACAACTCCGCTTCTCTTCCTCATCCTCATCCTCATCCACGCTTCTCACTCCTCCTATAAATCCACCGTCCTCCACTTCTTTATTTACAAAATTATATTAATAACTTTCTGAAATATGGGTTTCTTCTTCCACGGGATTCTCCTTTTTTCATTGGTAGTGTTGCTACGGTCAGCCGAGGGTGGGTTAGACACACAATTCTCTGTGTCGTGGGCTCCAAACCATGTTAAATTCTTCAACGCCGCGCGGGAATTGCAACTCACTCTCGATCAAACATCTGGTAAGCAATGAGAAATTCAAGTTATTTATTAAATGTTGAGGTGGCCTAACAATTAAATTGCTGCCATATTTAGCTGCTTCTTAGCGTATGCCGTATATTAATATTAAATCTGTCAACAGTCAAAGGAATATACTGTTTGATTCCTGAACTCGCACCTGTCTCATTCGTCGGCTGACATGTAACGTAGTCTCGTGCCATTTGGTGGGTTTGTTGAACAGGGTCTGGTTTCGCGTCGAAAAACAAGTACATGTTTGGCAACATTAACATGCAAATCAAGTTGGTTCCAGGAGACTCTGCAGGCACTGTCACTGCTTACTATGTATGTATCAGTTACCACACATAAAGAGATTGATTGATTATGTGCAAAACAACTTGATTAATTTTATTGCAGCTATCTTCGGAGGGATCGAACCGCGACGAGCTGGACTTTGAGTTTCTGGGCAATAAATCGGGACAGCCGTACGTCGTCCAGACAAATGTGTACGCAAGTGGAAAAGGCGACCGCGAGCAGAGAATATACCTCTGGTTTGATCCCACCAAAAACTTTCACTCCTACGGTGTACTCTGGACTCCTCGACATATTTTGTATGTTTTTTCTCGCTAGTCAAAACCCATCATTAATTTGTGTTTTCATCATAATCCCAAATAGATTATGTAAAAATGAGCAAGCACCCAACATTCTTTCAACTGATCCCCTGATTGAGTAGCAGTGATGCAGATTCATGGTGGACAGCGTGCCAATCAGAGTGTTTAGCAACCACAAAGCATCAGGCGTTGCATATCCAGACAGACAGGCCATGGGAGTCTATTCGAGCTTATGGAATGGGGACAGCTGGGCAACCCGAGGGGGTCTTGTGAAAATTGACTGGTCGCACGCTCCTTTTGTTGCATCTTATCGCAATTTCAATGTACAGTCGCCATCATCGCCGGTAAAAGAAACGAATGGAGTGAGTTCTGAACAGCGGAACAAACTGCAGTGGGTGAGGAAAAACTTCATGATATACGATTATTGTAATGACAAACAAAGATATCCAAATCCGCCACCAGAATGTGCCATGCCCATCTAAGAACGAAAGGATTTCAGGTGGCCTTCCATCGTACATGCAATGTAAGATATAATAGCATTTGTATATGCTTGTAATTTGAAAAGTAAGTCAGAAGTTTGATACTATTTATAGTGTTACCAGAGTCCATTAAAGCTACTAGACAAATACTGATGAATAAAGGAAGGTTTTGCGTAGGATTTTTATTTTTGGGAAGACCCTATCTTGTACTTGTGTCGGTCGGTCAATGGTTAATTATTCTTTGTTATATTGAATTACCAAAATAATAGATAGAAAAACAAAGGCGCCATGTGCCTAGTCTTTATTGAGATTATTGAAATAAATAAATCTGGGAGTGGTGTTGATATTATTGTGGAGTAGTCAAATCATAAGAAAAAAATTAGAAGTGCAAAAAATTATTACATCGTATGAATTCATGGTTAAAATTTAAGGCATGGAATATTTCAGTTTTAGGATTAAATAATATATATTACAAAACAAGACTTCACCATGTTAATTGTTGTACTAAACTATATAGACTTAAGATAGGGATCTCAATAAAATTATTGGAAAATCTATTAAAATTCCACTACTAATTTAGATTTCATTGTGCACTATCATAGTTGACATTATTTTTTATTAATTATAATTTTCATTATTTAAGTAAATAAATTGCAATTTCAAATACCTTGTACATTTTATTGGTATACAATGCATTCAAATACTTTGTACATTTTATTGGTATACAACTCATGGTTCACTGTTTTTTTTGTACTTAGAGTTCATTGCTACCAATTTTTATCTCAAATTACAAAAATAAATAAGAAAAAATAAAATGATGCAACATATTAAAGGACACATGTTGACAATGTGTTTTTACACAATTTTTAAAATTTAGATGTTACCAGTTCTTGGAATTAAAAAAATGAATCAAAAAACGTAATCTAATATGTAATAATAGGACTACTTTAAAATCTTGTGCACTGACATTGTCAAGATGTTTCTAGGCCTTTCAGGAATTTTCTTTAAGACATGTCACAGTGAATTTTAAATTTTAATAATATTTAGTTTTTGAAAATGTATCCACCACCCTTGGCACAATGATAGGGATAATTAAGGTTGATGGACCCTTTACTCCCCCTAATACCTCACAACATCCAGACTAGATATAGTTGCATGCACAACCCTTTTTTTGGATCTTGTAGCAGTACGAAATTTACCTCTAGATTAAATTATTCCATTGTCAGAGGGCTACATCAGCACACATCACATAAAAAATAATTAAATTGTTTGAAATAAATAAATGCATGGAAAATAGTTGGGATATTTGATTCTTGGAAATATTAACGAACATGTGCTTTTTAAGAGAATATCCAAGGCTTCAAATGTTAACAATAGTTTTAATCTACAAATTTTGTATTTTGATTTCAGTGGAATTAGCATATATTTCAACATTAGTAAAATTGATTTGGTCATTATCATATAGGTAGAAATCAATACACTAATATCTGTACACAACATGTGTAACACTTTTTCATCCAACATTTAACAAAATTATGTTTATTTTGTTATTCTTTATAAAAGACATTACATCCTCAAGTATGTTATAACATAGAAAAATGATTTGTCTAGATAGATATCAATTATGTCCTCTCCGATCATCTTGACTCTTAAATAGTCCTTCTAATCATTGCAACATTCACTTATCCATCGGTTGGGTCTACCTCAGATGTCTATACAATGTCCTTTAGAGCAATATAAATATTCTAATGAAACTACATTTTTTAAAGAAACAACATCAGCTCGTAGACAAATCTAAACTATAATTACATACTATTGATTTAGGAGCTTCTTTCATGTTTTTGTCAAAACCAATATTAAGTAAATAAACAAAGACTTAATAAATTCATATCCCCTTAAACTAGATAATGTACAAATCACCTTGTTTTACTCTAGGGTTTAACCACCATCTTTTTTCATTTCCACAATGAAAAGGGAGGGATAAACTTCAAAAACCTACATGAGAAATGTTTATATTAGCTAAGAAATATATTGATGGTATCAGAGCAGAAGTGATGGGGTGTCTAAGCACATTCAAGTTGTTACATGCTAAAAACCCTGAGATTTTATATTTTATGTATCCACTCAATTTTCTAGATGTCATAGCAAATTCTACATAATTGTAGAATATTTGATGAGAAAATGAAAATATTTGATTTTACCTTTGTAACTATAGAAAGATGCCCTTTTTGACTAGTTTCAAATCCCTTTAGCCTCATCTATGCCAAAAGACCAAGAAAATAACATGATTATAGACACATATTGTAAAGCTATGGTAACAAATATCGATATAGATATTTAAAAATAATCAAATGAAATGGACATTGTTGATCAATATCTTGAATCAAAAGGAAGCTTGAACGTGGACATGCAACAATGTTTTAACAAAAGAAAATGATGGATTGATCAACTACTTCTATTGAATCTTATTACATCACAATCTCATCTAGATTATATTCTTGTAATGAATAAACATTGTAGGTACCATTAGTTTAGAGTAAAATCATTTTCCTTTCGAAAAAAAAAAAGTTGTTATCTAAAGAATGCTCTCACTCTAATATACCTTTGAAGTGAGATACCTATTGACATTGAATGAAGATAAAGAGGAGAAATAAATAGAAGTATTTGATATCAAATCAAAAATACATGTGAAAAATTGGGACTGAATTCAAGAATAAAAAACTAGCATGGAGGAATAGTCATCAAATGTGAAAATTTGCTTGAACACAATTTTTTGACACAAAAAATAAAAAAAGGAAGCATAGAAGGAGATAAAAATAGAACAAAATTTACTTGTCAAGAGTATCACTTACACATGCTCAACTCTCTATTTAGAACTGAGTAAGAGTTTTTCAATTGAACCATCTAGAGAAGTACGCCGATGCTTCTTGTCTATGTACGAGAATAAACATGCATGTCTACTCTAGGAGATACAATGTTGAATTTAGGATCAAAAACATAAACTCCATGTACCACACATTAGAGACCAGGAAAAGTGAAAGCAAAGTAACTTGCATATTGTCCATCAATGTCCTTGTTGCAACAACAAAACAATACATCCATATTAAGCACCTAATAAATAGAAATGCCAATACTTCTAAATCATTTCACAAGAAAAAGTCTTTTGACCTTATCAAATCGCATTACTAAAAATCCTTTCTCCTATTCCAAACACATTTTATATCCTTACATCTACAAAAAGCTTTAACAAGTTTCTCTATTTCATTTTAATCATGCATTAACCAAGTCAACATAAGTAGAGAAAACCTTGGAGAACAAATAAGTAAACAAAAAATTCCAAGAAAAACCTTTTAAATGAGGTAAGAGAATCAAACCTCCCTGACATCTCTTGGTCTATGCTGATGATTATAAAATCCGCATGATTCATTGCAATTCGGCAGTGAACTGACAAGAGAAATGATATTTCTCTTCAAAAAAAATCCAATATATGTCAGAATATGGGTATTTAGTCTTGTCCAAAGCATTATCTTTCCAGTTTTTAGGTGTCATTTTTAGCATTAAATAAAAAATGAATTATATCGAGTATATAAATTTTTTAAATACCACTTTTAACTTTCAGTATCTTGTGCATATCAATTTATGGGTGAAGTTGCATTCCAGTTATATCATGCACAAAATATTTTACTCAAGCCCAAAACCAAGAAAAATTACTCTCATTACCCATTACGATCCAAAACATAACCCTTGTGAGAAATTAGAGAATTTACAGCTACGGTCACTAAAGTTCAAACCCTGGTGGGCATGATCACTGTATTGATGTGGCTATTGTGCTTAGAATTTGTGTGATGTATGCGTTTTGGATTTAAATATTCTCGCCTCTCTAAGACCTAAGAAGACAAATGTTGCATGAGTTCATCGGAATAGGTACCCTTCCAACATAAAATATATGGCAAAGAAAAGTCTTGGTTGAATTTATTGGAATAAATATGACTAGCTGGTAGAATATAAGCCAAATAAATGTATGCTCCTCCCCTAGTTAAAGGGGGTAAATTTAACTATTACCGAAAAAAAGGGGAACAAAACATAAACTGTCCGACATGTCATTTCGGAACAAGAAAAATTCTGAACGATGCAATTTCATAGATTTGCATTGAACCTATTCAATAATTTTTCATCAAATTCAAAAGCCTGAAACAATGAACATCTATGTTGAATCAAAAGGAGTAACATCAAATTTGGAAAGAGAAACCAAATATAACCCTAACAAACAAATCCCCATAGCTTGCATAGAAAATACTCCCGAGAAAAAATAGGGTTTCATTTTTTGTGAGCAAGAATCTTACCTCTAAAATGCTAAGCAGTTCATCTTTAGACAGAGGTGGATGCCTGAGTTTTTTGCTTACTTCTAAAAACCTCTTCTCCACGTCTTTTTCACCGATAACCACCATGGCACCCTCTAAACCCTACATAGTGCAACAATAAATTCAAAAAATAGACCCAAAGGTCTGTGAATCGAGTTCAGTTACCAACACTGTACCAGTACTCCACCCTCTTCATCGAAAGCAAAGCTTATTATTTCACACAGACTTTGTAATTTAATGTCGTAGCAAGAATCCTATAATAAGTGTGAAAAAAGATCTTTCTATCATCTTTTCCAAAATTAAAATAATGACTAAGAAAATGAAACATAAATTGCTCATCTTTTGTTTTGGCTTGGACTTCTAGCTACTGACCATGTTCTTGCATGTTCACATTTTCATGTGAACAAACTCATAGTGGTGCTATATCATTTTAACATTGTAAGATGTACCATAAAACTACCTTATATGCAACATTTATAATGTTAATACCCACAATGTCTTTTATGCCTTGAATCCTCTCCAAAACAACATAAAATGCATGTTTAAGATTAACAACACCCAATTTTATCTTAAAAATCAAACACTCACTATTATTAATTAAATTTAAAAAATTCATAGATTTTATTTAGAGGGCAATGGTGAAAAAGCATTAATTTCAAATTTTTTTTGCACAGCGACTCTGTTATCAAATCCCTTTTATTCTACAAAATTAATAGGAGACTCCATGAATAGAAAAATCCCAGAGTTTACAGGATCCAAACTTACGCTGAATGTAACGAGTTTCTTTCTTCTAAATCACATTTACCCTTCAAATAAACCCCCTCTTTTCAAACCATGTACCGATACAGGGATGATAAACATTACAACACTTCAAAAGAAACCAATATGCCAAAAATTGTAGCTAGAGATGAAATTTCTAATCTGTGACCATCGAGAGCTCGCACAATGTTTATTCGATCACCCTGGAAAACAACTAATCATACCCACATGTGTGAGCATTGATCATGGGGAACCCACAACTGAAATCCCTATAATATATTATCAATTTGTGTTTAAAGGAGGTGTGACTGACAAATTAAATGATTCCTACCAGATGGCCACTATCAAGATTGTGGCTTGAACTTTTCTGTTGTGAGCATTATTATTGAATATATTAAAGTCATGTCTTAAAAGGCGGTGTTGCCCAACCGTATGCTTTGAAAAATGTGAAACTACGCATAACATATATTTTTAATTTTAATTCACGTTTACCCAAAAAATTTGAGACATGCATTTTGACAGTGCATTCATTCTATATATTGTACATGACATCACCCTTCTACTCTTTAATAACATCTATGCAATTTAAGCCAATCAAAACACAAATAAATGGATTTTTTCATATTTTTGGTTATTAAATGTGCAACTCAACTTTTGAAAAAATGTAATTTTTAACGCAAAAAGAAATAATATATTCTAATTGGTCCATAATGCAAAGTTTAATCGTGGGTTAAAGCAAATTGAAATTTTTAGTATACCCTCCGAGACTAGTAAAAAAATAAATTAACACAAATATGTATCATGCAATTTAAGTAAACTCAAAAAATGTTTATATTGACCAAAGTTGAGGGAAAGGGGTATAGTATTCAAATGCGTATAAAAATGTAAAATATATTAGTTTTTAAATCTATACAAAAATTGATAAATGTTTTGATTTTTAACATTAAATATGTCGATATTTGATATTAAATTATGTATTAAAAAATTGGTTAAGTATTCATGTTTTCAACATTGGTCACATCGATATTAAACATTTAAATATATATAAAAAATTAAATATCTTTATTTTTAATGTAGATCACATCAATTAAAATTAAAAGTTAATGGATTGAGAATTTAAACTTCTTCATTGATTTGTGACACATGGAGAATATGTAATTTCTCAAAATTATTTTTTATTTTTAAATTAAAGAATGAATAAATAAAAAAGTTAAGAAAATAAATAAAGGTAAATATTTACTATATGTTTAAATTGTGTGTGTTGAATTGATGTGAGGTGTTTAAATTCATACACATACCCTGCATACATGTATATAATAAAATGCACTTTTTAAACTTTTGATATGATCATCAAACTTTTGTCTCTCATTTGCACACACAAGATTTGAACCAAAACATTGTTTACTATAAAAAGAATTCACTTCTACTACCATAATTAAATGATACAATATAAATGTCATATTTTTATCAAAAAATTTAGTAAGAAAACACAAATATTTCATAAAACTAAGAACTCTTGACATGTTGCTTACACTAAAATGTATGTGAAAAATATTTTAAAATTTTAGTATGTTTAAATGCATTTTTGTGTGTCATGTGTACAGGATAACATTAAAATATTTAATTCTTAGATTTAACCATAAGACCTAATGGTGGATTGTGAGTGATCTACCTGTTCTTAACCAAATTCAATATCCATTAGACTACATAAACCCAAGTATCCTTCTATTTATATATTCAGAAAGGGTAAGTAGTGCCTTCAGCATAAATACTTCACTTCGTTCCCTAACGATGCAATAAATGATGTTGCCGACCCACATCTGAATAAGACTAATTGGAAAAATATGATCTCTCAAAATCGTTCTATATTTTTTAAATTAAAAGAAGAATGGATTAGAATATATATATATATATATATATATATATATATATATATATATATATATATATATAAAATTATAATTATATATTATGTGATTGTAATGATAAAAGTAATGAGATAAAAAATTATCTACTTTATAGAGCTGTCCCCTCTATCTTGTATCTTATGAGTTAAAGATGCAAACAAAGATGTAAACTATTTAACTAATATTTTTTTTGGTTCATATTATTAAATAAAAAATTAATATTGTGAAAATATTAATAAATTTTATTTGAAAATTGTATAAATTAATTTAAAATAATATTTTGAATTATTTTAAATTAATTTTTTTCATTATATTTAATATTATTTATGTTTAGATTAGAGTAGAGTTTGAGTATTTGATTATATGAATAAGATTCTATTATTTTATTTAAGAATTTATTTAATTCAAATTCAAGTTTATTCTCATTAATGATTTTTTACATAATAAATGTATATGTCAATTTAAATTTTGAAAGTGAAGAATATTTTTTATTCAAATATCCTATCTACTATAACATTTATGAAAGATATTATTATATTTTAATATATTTCCATAGATCCTGAATAATCAAAGATATCTACTTTTGATTAATTGTGAAAGATTTCAATTTTAATAAAGAATATTCAAAATTGAAATCTCCACATGTAAACAATTTTGATATTATCAATTATTCCTTCTAATCAATGAATTTAAAAAACTGCAATAAATCATATATCCATATAACATAATCCAAATCTATAAAACAACATTTATTTTATTGATTTCAATATCTATTACTTTACAGGAAAAACAAGTTAACTATTTTGTAAAAGCATACATTCATCACTTATTAAAAAATGGTATTGATTCTAATCTATAATATTATTTATTTAAGCCAAATAAAAATAAAAAATAGGCTCACTATTTTGTAAAAGTATATGTTTATCATTTACTAAAAAATAATATCGATTTAAATATTTAATTTTATTTATTTTAAGGTAAACTATTTTTAAAATTATATGTTCGTTACTAATTTTTTTTAATTTAAATTAAAAAGTGCAATAATTTTAGTATTTATGTCTCAAAGTGGATACAGTTGGAAAGGAAAGGTTTGTGCACAATATGTTAAAGGATGAAAAATTGGCAGAGTAGAATGGGTACACATGGTCGGAAAAAATATAGTTTAATCATAGGTGGGAGTGTCAAATCTCAAATATTTGTATTAGTTTACATCAATTACATATAGTTCAACACTTATGTTTTAGTGAATGTTAATTCATGTGTTTAACACTATTCAATGTAATTGTTTATTTTGAGGGGTTATTATGTATCGATTTTAGTGACATTATTTTTATCTCGACATTATATAATATTTGAAAAAAAATATGGATATTCATTGATATTATGCATCCTATGTCTTGTCCCCATGTGAGTGGTATTGTAGCAATGATTTGAACTGTACATCAGACGAAAATCCCTGCTACAATCACATGACTACCCTTGAAAATAAGAAAAAACAAATATCTTTGAAGGTTTATTGTGTATCGACCTTAGTGGCATTCCCTTTGTCTCGACACTATCTATTTTTTTTTTAAATTATATTGATATTAGTCATCATATGTCTTGCCCCCATGTGAGTGGTATTATAACATTGATTCAAATTGCACATCAAATGAGGAACCATGCCTTAATCAAATCACTCGTACACCCTTAAAAATAGAAAAAAAAAAACTAATACACACACACACACATATATATACAATAATAATAATAATAATAATAATAATAATAATAATAATAATAATAATAATAATAATGCCTAATTTTAAATATATCAGACCGCTATAGCAGTTGGAGAAAGTATGCAAACACTATGAGGATTCAAACCCAGGGGTAATAGACTACTCAAAATTAGCAGCATTTGTAGTTTTTACGATGATTTCATATTTTCTCCATTCTCCAAATAAAAATAAATTAGCATTACTATTATGATTAGAATAGTTAATGTTAGTGTTATTGAGAGTGAGAATGGAACGAGCTTTGAAATATATGTATCCATATATATTAAAATAATTTTTTTTTTAAATACTATTAAAAAGTAACATTTCCAACTTTTTAAAAAAAACAACTACTACTTTTACATTATCCAAAAAAATGAAAGAAGGATTAAATTCAACTTTTTTTAAAACATATTATTTGGAGGTGACTTTTGGTTGCCGACAATCATCTAACTCTCTTTCTTTTCGACGATCATTAGCTTTTTAATGGTTGGTTTAAGATGCATATAACTTTTATGACGACCTATTCCATAGGTTTTAATAATAGAGACCTTTAGTATTTTAAATTAACGAATATATAATTTTAGGCAAGGACCATATAATTTTGAACAAATTAAGGAGGAATTACATTGTTCAAAAGAATATACATGCGCTTGCTCAGGAACAATCGGAAAATCCAAGAGTCATAAGAGTCCAAAGTAGGTGTGAATAATATTGTGTAAATACATCGCATAGCTAATCTTGTACTGGATGGGAAGGCGATGGATGCAACCGATTTGCTTTAATTTGAACGGCCTACAATTTTAGGAGATATAAAAAGACGGCCGTGCCTTCACAAATTTGAAATATCTTTAATAATGAGTGGATAGAAAATAAATTGATGAGTCAATCAAATATAGCTGTCTACAGCTGTGCTTGAATGCCACGTCAACCCGTACGCCTTCGTCGCCACTGCTCAGTGCAGACTACTTTGCTGCTCCTGCTATCTGCCCCACATTTCCCAAATCTCCCTCTTATAAATCCATCCATCTCCTCCATTCCAAACATAACTTTCTCAAATATCAAATATGGCCTTCTTCTACAGCGGGCTTCTCCTTTTCTCATTGTTTGTGTTGCTCCACTCAGCCAACGGTGGCTTAGATCAACAATTCTCTGTCTCCTGGGCTCCAGACCATGTTAAATTCTTCAATGCAGCGGAGGAATTGCAACTCACTCTTGATCAGGCATCTGGTAAGCAATCACAAAATCAAAGCTGTTTTTAAACATATTTGTCAAACCTTACGTTTGGTGGGTTTGTTGAACAGGGTCTGGTTTCGCGTCTAAAAACAAGTATATGTTTGGCAACATTGACATGCAAATCAAGTTGGTTCCAGGAGACTCTGCTGGCACTGTCACTGCTTATTATGTATGTATCAGTTATCACACGTATTACTCTGAAATTTCTTCATACAAAAGAAACTGGTTAATTATATGCAAAACAACTTGATTATTTGTATTGCAGCTTTCTTCGGAGGGATCGAACCACGACGAGCTGGATTTTGAGTTTCTTGGCAATAAATCGGGACAGCCGTACGTCGTACAGACAAATGTGTACGCAAATGGAAAAGGCGACCGAGAGCAGAGAATATACCTTTGGTTTGATCCCACTAAAAACTTTCACTCCTACGGTGTACTCTGGACTCCTCAACATATCTTGTATGTTTTTGCTCGCTAATCAAAACCCATCATTAATTTGTGTTTTAATTGCAATCCCAAATAGATTATGTAAAAATGAGCAAGCGCCCAACTTTCTTTCAACTGATCTCCTGATTGAGTTGTAATGATGCAGATTCATGGTGGACAGCGTGCCAATCAGAGTGTATAGCAACCACAAAGCATCAGGGGTTGCATATCCAGACAGACAAGCCATGGGAGTATATTCTAGCTTATGGAATGGGGATAGCTGGGCAACCCAAGGGGACCTTGTGAAAATCGACTGGTCGCATGTTCCATTTGTTGCATCTTACCGCAATTTCAACGTACAGTCGGTATCATCATCAGTAGAAGAAATGAAGGTAGTGAGTTCTGAACAGCGGAACAAACTGCAGTGGGTGAAGAAAAACTTCATGATATACGACTACTGCAATGACAAACAAAGATTTCCCGTGCCTCCGCCAGAATGTATCATGCCCATCTAATTACAATTAATTTTATTGTAATTCATTCCATTATAAATAGTTGAATCAAACGTTTTCTGATGTCTCCCTACTAAATCTAACTGTTAGAATGGATCATTTAAGAGCTACGAGGTAAACGAAATGTGGCTACCCATGTTTCTTGTTATACCAAAACAGAGCTTTTATATCCTCCGATTTTTTGACACACATTTACAAAGTACACAAACAAAGAATTCTTAGGAGTATTTTATATATTAAATGTTCAGTGTGAATTTATAAGAGTATTTTATATTTTAAGTGTTTAGTGTATCCTTTGAGATGCGCAATATATTTTCTATTTTTATATTTAAAAAAAAAAAGATTAAAGTTTTCTATTATATTTTATCCATGTGAGAAATGTAATATATTTTTTAATAAAATAAATTAAAGTTTTTTATCATATTTTATTCATTAGGAAGATTAAATAATATAAAATAGATTTTCAATAAAAGAGAATATAGGGAACAATATTTTTTAAGGAGATGATTTTATATAAAATTGGTCTTTTTGAAAAAGTTTAAGGAGAAGATATTAATATAAAATTGGTTATCTTAAAAAAGTTTCATTTCAATAAAAAGAAGAAGACGATGAGTAACAATATTCTTTAAAGAAATGATTTTATTTAAAATTGATATTTTAAAAAAAAATAAAGGAGAAGATTTTATATAAAGTTGGTCTCTTTAAAAAAATTACAAAAAAAAAAGACTCAATAACAATACTGTTTAAGAAGATGATTTTATATAAAGTTGACCTTGTTAAAAGTCTTAATATTAGTAAGAATATTGTTTAAGGAGATTTTATATAAAGTTAACCTTCTTAAAAAGTTTTAAGAGAATTTAGAGAAATATTATATATATTAAGTGTTTAGTATATTACGAAAACCTGGACAAATTTTATTAAGTTAGCATTTTCAAAGTCTCCATTCAATTATGTGATTAATTATTTAACTTCAAATTCTTTTCATCAATTTCAATTTTAGAAACATAAAAAACCTAATCAACAATCATAAATTATAAAGAAAAATATCTGAGCAACTTAATTCTTATATTTTATATATTAAATTTTTATTTGAAATTTACTTTTTGAAAGTCTTATAATAATCATTATTGAACATACATATATAATCAATACTCTAAACATCTCTTATTAGTAAGAAGAGTCTTTCTTAAACTCAAAGTCATACGCTGTGTTGGGAGTTATTAGGGTGATTAATTCATCATTAGATAATAAATGAACAAAATATTAAATTATTCGTAGTGAATTGTAATACGGTTATTTATCGTAGGTAGATTGGTAGGTTATTTAGGTTAGTAAATCTTGAAAATCTTTTAATGTTAGTAATTGTAATTCTTGATTAATATTTGGGAGATTTTATAGTTTTCTATAGTTTTATCTCTCCTATTTTTTCAGAGCTATTACGAACTCATATGTCTGTATAAATATGCAACTTGGTTTTATAATTGTTGGTTGGATTCAATATATCATATTTGAACCCCCAGATCTGTATCAGAGCCATCGTAGAAATCTCTGAACATGTGTAAATGAGAAGCTCGTGCTCTCATTAAGAAGCGTTAAAAAATTAAGCTTCCTTGTATGACCTAGAAGAAACCCGAGCACTCCCAAAGAATATCCAGGGGATAGCTTCCTCCTTATGAATCTTTTTTGAACCTAAGGCATTCCCAATGACGTCTATAGTAGAAGCGTTGAAGGCTCAGCATTAAAAAAAAAAGTTTGAAGGAGGTGTTGAAAAGAAAAGAAGCAGTCAACCTTGAAGCATTGGAGACCATGCATTCGTATAGAGAGATATGGTATTTATTTGTTAATAAAAAAAGAAAACAAATAAATACATCTCCAACGCATTTAGAGCAGTGGATGTAAGATTTTCTTTATTTCTGATGTGGTGTCTAGACATTTAAAAATTTAAAAAGTTTGTTGAAGATTTTATCCTACGAAAGCTATTGACATTGAAAAAAAGAACCATAAGCGTTGAGTTGCGTTGTGACCGTGGGCAAAGACAAAAGATGGGCATCATCCTTGGATGCCAAACACCAAAGCTCAACGTATAAATTTGAAAAGAGCCAAAGCGTGGAGAAGAGAGTGATTTTCAAAAATAACTTTTAGAGAAATTTTTAGTAGCCCTTCCAATTTTAGTAAATCTACTACATTTAGTTATAATTAACTAAATTAACAGTAAATGTACTTAAAATATTTTTAAAAAAAAAGAAAATGCAAAGTAAAAATAATTTCGAAAAGAGGTCAAAAAGCTCAAAACAAAAAACAAGTGATTTTTTCATTTTTTTGAAAAGCGTTGTATATTTATTTTGAAAAGAATTATAATTGTATTGTAAATTTTTGGTATTGTACAAAAAACATGAGTTTTTAAAAACTTGACGTAGTGTTTGGTCATAGCTATACGTCTGACTCACATTTACGTGTAATGTTGTCGTGCTTGAGTTATTGCATACACAACCTAACATAGATGCAACAACGACGTCTGGACATCATCTTTTTAAATCATCAGGAAGAAATAAGACACATTCACTCATAGCCTTCCCTTCATCTATCCTTTTATTTCAACAAAGGGCGTAAATCTTGACTGGTGGTATTTCTAAGTATATAGTGAGGTTACGCACGCCTATGCAGAAATTCATCTTAGCAAGTGCTAATGATTGAATGAACTCTTTTTAGTATTGTCTAGGTAACAAGTAGTGTATTTTTTTTAATACATTTATGCCTCTTTTAAATACCTCTTGGTATACATAAAGGGTGAGCTTCCTCTCCATACCGACAGGTATAAAGGAAGGACACGTATAAATAAAGGTCTGGTATATCAGTTTGATGATACATAGAAAGGGAGACCTCTATACCTAGAATGATAAGGAACCAATCCATCACTCATAATATTGATAATGGCTTCATAATAAAATTCATTCTGTCGAATTCATAGTTAATCAAAGGTGACAACTACTCTGCCTGGAAGACAAAGCTCAAAACTCAACTAGAGTTTGAAGAAATTTGGTCTGTAGTAGATGGTTCATCTACCCGACATGCAATAGACATTGATCAACAATGTAAATTTGATAAAGCCAATCAAAAGACTAAGTTGATTATCATGTTCAAATTATTAGATGAAGTCTAACCACACATCTGTGAAGCCAAAACAACTAAGGAAGCTTGGGACAAAATCCAAATTATATATGAGGCTAAAAATGATAGCACTATTCTGAATTTGCAAAATCAACTCCATATTCTCAAATTGAGATCAGGGGAAATAGTGAAGGCCCTTTTAAGACATGTTACAACGCTAAGGGCATTACTTCAATCCTTGGGTGAGATAGTTTTAGATGACTCTCTTGTACCTATTGTCTTGAGAGCATTGCCACCCTCATATAAGATTTTTATGACCACTTTCACTATCACAAAACAGAAACCATGTTTTAAAAAACTAGTAAATATGTTGCAACAGAAAGAGGCTTTCAACACTCATGACAAAAAAGAACATGTACTGGCTTCTCATCAATAGAGAGGCAAGAAACTAGTCAAATTTTTATCAAAACCTAATTCAAAACAGAATTCACTAGGACATGACCTAAAATATTGTTGGTACAATACCTTTAGAAAAGGATCTTCTAGTGGTCGGAAGTTCACTAACCAACAATCATCCCCTAGCTCTTTTAGTAAGACACAAGGATAAAAAAAGGGGACTTGACAGAAAAAATCAAAACAACAAAGAAATATTGTTGAACAAAAAGAACATGATGAGGAAGATGAATCCTTGTACTCTGCAGATACTCATGATTTATCAACATCACAAAGTGGCATATGGTATGTCGACTCAGGTGTAACCCGACACATGATAGGTAGAAAAGATTAGTTTTTCACTTTGAAAGACACACCCAATAAGAATCATGTTTCTTTGGGTGATGATACCTCATACAGTGTGCAAGGAATTGGCAACATTGCCTTAACCCTAGGCACACAAACATGTAAAATCATAGATGTTCTCTATGTATCTGGATTAACCAAAAACTTTTTATCAGTAAGTCAACTCTTAGACCATAATTTGAAGATTGACTTTGACTATAATGGTGGAACAAAATTATGTTTAATCAAAGACAAATCCAAAAATTTTAAAATTGTTGCATAAGCATCTAATTTGAACCGTATGTTTCAACTTGATTTCATTCTGAAAAATAATCAAGCACTCATTGAAAAAGACACCAACTCATCACAACTGTGGCATAGGAGATTTGGCCACATCAGTTTCTGATATCTTGACACAATCCACCATAAAAATATGGTAAGAGGCTTACCACCTCTTAAAAAGGGTATAGACAAATGTCATGATTACTTAGCAGGTAAGAAAAATCGAATTCTATTTTAGAAAAGTACCTATAGATCCAATGGTAAAATTGATTTGGTTCACACAAATCTGTGCAAATCAATGAAACCTAGCCATGTCAGATTTAAGTATTTTATGCTCTTTGTTGATGATTGTTCCAAAAAAATGTGGATCTACTATTTAAAAATAAAGGATCGAGCTTTTGAAACTTTAAAGAAGTTTAAAATCGCTATTGAAAATGAATATGGTTGACACATCAAGATCCTCTACACAGATCATGGTGGGGAATTCACCAGTAATGAGTTTAAACATTTTATGCAAAAAAAATTATTCGTCATCAAATGGCACCTCCACAAACACCACAACAAAATGTAGCTGTTGAATGGAAGAGTCGTACTGTCATAAAAATGGTGTGATGTATGATACATGACTCAAGCTTGACAAAGGCCTTTTGGGTGGAAGCTACCAAAATTGTCGTATATCTACTCAATAGAGTACCCATTATAGCTCTTGATGGAGTAACACCACATGAAGCCTGGTTAGGGAAAAATACATCTATAGCACATCTTTGAGTTTTTAGATGTCAAACAAGTATGCATTTTTCTAAAGTGGAATGGACTGAGCTTGATATGAAAGCAAAAAAATATGTGTTCTTAGGATACAGTGAAGAAACACTTGCCTATAGACTCATGGATTCAAAAGGAGTACATATGATCCAAATCTCTACCTCAAACAATAAGGGGGGAGATAATGATTGCAGTTGTATATGTCGATGATCTAGTCATCACTGACAGTTTAATGAAGATGATTGAATCAAAAAAGAAAGATATGAATTGATCATTTGACATGATAGATCTCAGGATTCTACATTATTGTCTTGGTTTAGAAGTTTGGCAGAGAGAAAATCATATTTTTTATATCTCAGCTCAAATATGCTAAGAAAATCTTGATAAAATTCAAATGATGGATAGAAAACCATTTGTCACACCTATGGAGAAAAAGCTTCAGTTGTCTTGAGTAGATCCATCACCACAGGTAAATGCAAATCTATATCGGTAGTTGATGGGGAGTCTCATTTATCTAACATACACTAGGCTAGACATCATCATGTTGTCAGTTATCATCAAGGTTCATGCAAGAGCCTAAGATTAGTTAGTGAAAAGCAACAAATTGCCTATTGAGGTACATCAGAGGAACTATGGATTTTGGTCTAGAATAAAAGAAGAATGATAACTTATTATTGACATGATACTTGGACTCAGATCATACAAGGAACATTGATGACAAGAAATCCACTTCAAGATTTGTATTCTTTTTAAGATCTGGACCAATATCATGGGGGAGTAAGAAGAAAAATTATGTTTCAAGGTCCTCCATAGAATCAAAATATCGCATCACAGGAGGAGTTATCTATGAAATGATTTGGCTCAGACGTATACTTGAAGGATTTAGATTACCTTAGGATTAACTAAGAATTCTTCATGTAGACAATGAAGGAGTAGTGAATCTTGTTTACAATCCAGTGTTTCATGAATGCACTAAACATATTGAGATGCAAGTTTATTTCATCTATGAACATGTTTAGAATAGCAACATCCAACTCCAATATTGCCCGATAGATCAACAATGTGTAGATGTTTTTATCAAAGCACTTGCACGGCAAAAATGTGAGGCATTTAGAGAAATTCTCTCATTTTCACTTGATACAATGCTAAATTAAGGGGGAGAATATTAGTGTGATTAATTCACCATTAGATAATAAATGAGTAATATTAAATTAATTTTAGTGAATTGTAATACAGTTATTTATCGTAGGTAGATTGGTAGGCTATTTAGGTTAATAAATCTTGAATATCTTTTAATGTTAGTAATTGCAACTCCTGATTAATATTTGGGAGATTTTATAGTTTTTTATAATTTTATCTCTCCTATTTTTTAGGAGCTATTACGAGCTCATATGTCTATATAAATATGCAGCTCAACTTTGTAATTATTGGTTGGATTCAATATATTATATTTGAACCTCCAGAGGAGCATCAAGTAGTTAGCTCTTCTACCTCAACTTCTTATTCATGACTAAATTTGACGGTCAATTTTTATATCTTGAATTTTTTTATGAACATTATTTATTTAATATTATCTTTCAAATGTTAGTATAACTTATAATAAAATAAGGAAACATTGAGTTTTAGGGTAATTTGAAATGAGTATTGGGCTAGAACTAGTTGACCTATGCAGAGAGGGATCGTCGATCCTGACAATTCAAAGGATGATGAAGAGGAAGGGGCCTTGTGGGGGTTAGGGGGATCACAATTTAGGGGGAAATGATGCTTATGTGGATAGGAGCAACCTGTCAAGGAACAAATGAACAAAGGTTTAGATATTGTGGGCATAAAGAGTAAGTAGACAAAAAATGTTAAAGCATTCCCTTGTTGTTTGTTTTCTTATAGATACCTATGTTGGAGAAGAAGGTTACCATTTAAATATCCCTGACAGGGTAGTGCATTGATCCCTTTCTAAAATGTAAAATTAATTGATCAGGTGGGAATTTTTATAGGTACCAGATGGAACATTGACATTTTTTAACCTCGTGTTGTTAGAAAATGGAAGCCTAAAGGGCATCTAGAGATCTCAACTATGACTAAAGGTTTTTTATACATCCCCTCCTCTATTCATGAGGATTGTGTTATAACACTCTTGGGAGACTTATGGCTTCCTAGGAAAACTTGTATGATGCTAGGCTTTGCTTCAAAGAAGGAAAACATGAATCTGATCCCAATAGGGGTAAGGTTCCTAGGGCTCATGTTGGAATATTGGGAGGTTGAAATAATTATATGGGTACTCTAAAAGTAGTTGGGAAGTTCACTATGTTTCATCTTGTTAATAGAAAAAGGAGAATATTAGTATATTTAGCTTCTATGTCAATGTATAAGTGGATAAGATTCTATCTTCATTCATAAAATCATTGTTAGTAGAGGTTCCTAGAATTCCTTGCCATAACATGCTAATGTTTTAGAGTCTGTGATGTTATAACATGGTTTGGTTTTAGGAAGTCATATGGTTCACTAATTATAGATTTATTTCATAGTGGACTCATTTAGAGTTAGTATTTGTTCATTTTATAAGCCATTTTATTTAATCCACTCAGACATCATGAAATAAATCAAATATGTAGACTCGTCCAAAACATAAAATAAACATTTAAGTAAAATTAATGCCCACATTATACACATAACACAAACTCTCAAATAACCAAGATCGCTATAGAATTATGTTTCTCAAATATTGATCCATGATTTTTATTACAATTCAGAGTATTTATAGAGATGTGGGGAAGCTCTATCGCTTCACCTTTCATGACCATTCAATATTCACATTGAAGGAGGCTCTTCATATTCTACATTATTTTGATACACAAACAAACCCCACACTTTATACAAAATAGTTCTTGTCACGTATACAATAGTTATATGATTTTACACTTCCCAATCTACTACCAACACTATCTTGGAGTTAAATGATTATCTCATTCTAAGACAAAGTCATAAGTAGCATACTAGATATTAGATCTGGTGGAATTCCTTGCGTTGAGCTATGAGATTCAGCGATGAAGCAATGATTGAAGTTATCAATTACAGTGTTGTTTCATGGAACAACCAATCTAGTAGAAGGATAATGTCGACAAAATATACCACTATATACTGAAGAAAAGGGAGTCAATGACTCAAAGGAAGAAGCCAAGAGTGATTGTAGTAACATGCTACAATAAATAATGTATTACATAAATACTTTTAGTGTAGCTTATAGTACAAGGTTTCAAACTAAGGAGGTTAACAATCCCAAGAGTAATCAGATTCAAGAGGAAGGGATAAATAATGTTATGCAGACTTCAAAATAGAAAAAACTCAAACCCATATACATGAGGAGGAAAATAAGCAGAGTGAGTATGATGCATCTCCTAGCTTGGAATAACGATAAATGTGCATAATAGGTAAACATGACAATAATTTTGATTCTTCAATCTTGAGACCTATAGTGAGCCTTATTTCAGTGAATTTCTTGCTTATTATTCAAAAAAAGAAAAGAAGAAACTAATTATGGGTATGGTTGGAAAACCTATTTGATTATGCGTACGTTGAGTCAAAAGATTGTGAAGAGCTCCTCTTTGGCTTGGGAGGATGACCTGCAAATAATGAAGCACTAAAGCAAATTTTTTTGTTAGATAAATAGTTGAATGGATTGCCTAAAGATAGCTTGATTCTAGAAGTAAGAGCTTCTTTAGGGGCTATCAATCCACACGTTTCAAATAATTAATTTTATAATATAGAATATAAGGTACTTGCATCAATAATCCAAAGGTACTAAAATTGAACACAAGAATGCTTACTAAGAAATTAGACTATAAATGATTAAATTAGTAATAAACTAATTAATACTAGTGCTAGATGGTTGGGGTATGCTTCATAAAATCAAAAAGGGGTCTTTGAATAGGCAAGAACATAGAAAATTAAATTTGGTTGGGGGTAAGTGGGTGAAAACAACTTGCTGAATTTTATTGCCATAGTGACCATCGATGGTTGGGCTAACCATAGATGATTAAGGTGATCATCAGTGTTTGGACAAACCATCAATGGTTGAGATAATCATCGATGGTGTAGAAACCTAAAACTGGCCATTGATAACCTCCAATTAGGATTTTGGCCAATTTCCACCCAAAATGCACAATTTGGCCTAAAAACACTAAAACATGATAAATGATGTGAAACTGACGTATTCAAGTGCCAATTTTGGCTAGGGTATCTCTAAATGGGGCAATGTAATTTATGGGACAACTAACTTTAATTAGTTCATTTTGAGTCAAAATACCAATTTTGCATCCATGTGTTTTGGAGTGCTCCTTTCCTATCAAATATTTTGCACAAGACTCGTGCCTTTGTTATTTTTTGTTAGCAACATCGTAAATGAGAATACACATCCAATGCATTTGACAATGACTTCCAATTCCAATCCAATCAAATTTACGACCAATAACAATGTATTCTGATCAATTTGAGTAATTTGTGCATAAAATGCTTAATCATGTTTAAGATATAATTAACCCAAATCAAGGCCTAATCAAGAATTCCATGGAAACTTGTTGAATACTTTGTTTTGGAAATGAATATTGAATATCTACATCATCAAGTGACCTCATTTCTTGGGAAGACATCCCTAGGCCATAAATGCCACAAATATCAAGATTCATGCCCTATATGCCTCATCAATGCCTTCCATGATGCCCTCCATGCCTCTTAATTTCTCCTTCTTCCAATGCCATGATGAGGATAATTACAAACTTAATTCCAAGAATTGAGCTAGTTTTAATCAAACTGACTGTGAGTAAGCTCAGTTAGGGGTTAGAGGGTTAGATTGGTACCGAGAGGGTCCCAAGGTGATCAAGGGGTACTTCAACACTCAGAATCATGGTGTGCATATTTTTAGTGTCTAAAAACCTATTATGGAAGAGAAAAGAGAAAAATGTCCTCACGATGAAAGCTGACATTTGGATTTGCTCCCATTTTGTAACACATTGTTAGAAATGAGGAGATGGGTCCATGCTTTTTGTATCAGTCCCTAGGGAAAAAATGGCTTCCCCTTCGACAATCATAAAAAATAATGATGATCAATGATGTGTAAGGCTAACGAGGAGTGCAAATAAATTTATTGATCTCGAAGTGGTAGCAAATAGGAGAAAGTTGAATCTCAGATAAACATAAAATTGATTTAGGGGGAAATGACGCTTATGTGGATAGGAACAACCTGAGAAGGAACAAATGAACAGAGGTCTAGAGATTGTGGGCATAAAGAGTAAGCAAACAAAAAAAGTTGAAGCATTCCCCTGTTGTTCATTTTCTCACCTATATTGGATAAGAAGGTTACCAATGTTGAAGGTCCCTAATAGGGTAGTGCACTAATCCCTTTCTAAAATTTAAAATTCCTGGCTTGGAAATTTTATAGATACTAGACCGAACATTAACATTTTTTGACCCTGTGTTATTAGAAAATGGAAGCCTAAAGGACAACTTGAGATATAAACTATGACTAAAGGTTTTTTATATATCCCCTCCTCTATTCATGAGGATTATGTTATAACACTCTTGGGAGACTCGTGGCTTCATGGGAAAACTTGTATGATGTTAGGATTTGCTTCAAAGAAGGAAAATATGAATCTGATCCCAATATGGGTAAGGCTCCCAGGGTGCATGTTGGAATATTGGGAGGATGAAGTAATTATGGGTACTCCAAAAGTAGTTGGGCAACTCACTATGTTTCATCTTGTTATCAGAAAAAGGATAAGATTAGTATATGTTAGCTTCTATGTCAATGCAGAAGTGGATAAGATTCTACCTTCGCACATAAAATTATTTTTAGTATAGGTTCTTGGAATTCCTTGTCAGAACATTCTGATGTTTTAGATTTTGCGATGTTAAAACATGGTCGGGTTGTGGGAAGTCATATGGTTTGCTAATTATAGTTTTATTTCATAATGTACTCATTTATAGTTAATATTTGTTCATTCTAGAAGCCATTATTTAATCCACTCAGACATCATGAATGAAATCAGATATTTAGTTTCATCCTAAACATAAAATAAACATTTAAGGAAAACTAATGCACACATTATACACATAACACAAACTCTCAAATAACCAAGATTTCTATAGCATTATGTTTCTCAAATATTGATCCATGCTTTCTATTACAATTCTAATTATTTATAGAGATGTGGGGAAGCTCTATCACTTTACCTTCATGACCATTCAATCTTCACATCAAAGGAAGATCTTCATTTTCTACATTATTTTGATACACAAACAAACCCCACACTTTATACAAAAATTTTCTTGTCTCACACTTGTCACTTATACAATAGTTCTATGATTTTACACTTCCTAGTCTACTACCAACAATATCCTAGAGTTAAACAGTTGTCTCATTTTGAGACAAAGTTACAAGTAGTGTACTAGATATTAGATCTAATGGAATTCCTTGCACTGAGTTATGGGATTTGGTGATGAAGCAATGATTGCATTTATCACTTAAGGTGTTGTTTGGTAGAAAAACCAATCTAGCAGAAGGACAATGTCGATAAAATATCCCACTATATACTAAATAAAATGGAGACAATGACTCAGAGGACGAAGCCAAGAGTGATTGTAGTAACAAGCTACACTAAATAACATATTACAGAGATACTTTTAGTTTAGCTTAAAGTGCAAGGTTTCAAACTAAGGAGGATAACAATCATAAGAGTAAACCGATTCAGGAGGAAGGGATAAAGAATGTTATGCAGCCTTCAAAACAATGAAAAACTCAAACCCATAGAAATGAGGAGGAACATAAACAGAGTATGATGCATCTCCTAGCTTGGAATAAAGATTAATGTGCATAAAAGGTAAACATGACAATAATTTTGATTCTTCAATCTTGAGACCTATAGTGAACCTATTATGGAAGAGAAAAAAGGAAAAATTCCTCACGACCAAAACCAACATTTGGATTTGCTCCCATTTTGTAACACATTGCTAGAAATGGATGAGATGGGTCCATGCTCTATGCATTACTCCCTAGGGAAACAAATGGCTTCCCCTTCTACAGTCATAAATAATAATAATGATCAACGATGTATAAGGCTAACGAGGAGTGCAAATAAATTTATTGATCTAGGAGTGGAAGCAAGCAGAGTAAAGTTGAATCTCAAATAAATCTGAAATAGAGAAACAACTAAGGAAGTAGTTAATAGGAGAAAGTACTTAAGAGTTGAGTGGATTCAAATCCACAACGACAAATTGTATGTAAAAGTTACATCATAGCTCTTAAGAGGGTTGAATGTCTCACTTTTTCTTATAATTGTAAGGATTCTGAGTAAGTAATTTTAGTTATGTGTTGTTGTAAAGTTATTTTTTTGTTGCATGATTGAAATATTGTTTTAGTTTGAGTTATATGATACATGTTGGGGTATGGACCATGTGATTTAGAATATAAGGATATATCATATGAATGATCATGTAAAAAAATTAGGCCCTTTCAAAAACCATATTTACCAATAACCTAAAATAAAAATTAAAAAAAATAATAAAGATAATATATATTTATTATGATTTTTTATAAAAAAAAATTAAATGATTTGTAAAAATATCGTCTTACATTTAATATAGTTTAGTAAAAAAATTGAATGCATTTCGCTAGGGGAAAAAGGGTGAATAATATTATACGACCATCAAATTTTATTGAATATTAGTTAATCCACGTGAATTTGTAAACTTTAAGTTTATTTTAATATAATATTTGGAAAAAAATAATGTTTAATTAAGATAATATAAAAATAAGAACATAATTTTTTTAATTGGAATCCATCTTAAAATTATTGTAAAAAAGTGAAACTTGCATTAAAAATCAACAATATTACTAATAAATTTAGTCAAAGTTTCAATTATATAATATAAATTAAATTAAAAACTTAAAAAAAATATGCAATTTAAATAAAAAATAATTAAATATAAATTTTTATTATATATTTTAATATTAGTTTTGGAGATTAAGGAATTAATTAAGTGAAAAAGACAGCATCAAAATCCACAACATAAGTTGAAAGCCGAGTGAAATTTTTTAAGGCCCCAAAAATTGAAAATTTTGAAAACGAGTGAACATGAAAATTTTAAAAGCCATTTGATCTCAAACATTGCTTTAAAAAAAAAAAAAAAAACTAAACTTAAATAAGGAAGATTTATTATATAATATTTTTTTCAAGTTTTATGTTAAATATATATTATTAATAGTAAATGACAACTTTTGTAAGTATCCAAATATTAATAATTTTATTATATATTATTATAATTAATATTATATATTTAAGAATTAAATTAATTTACTAAAATATAATATTTTTTTAATTTATTAAATATTTTTAACTTTTATAAATCCAAATCTAAAATATATTTAATAAATATATAAATATTTAATTATATTTAATTTACTCATTAATTTTTTGAAATATATATATTAATTTTTTTCTTAATTTTTGTAAACGTAAAATGATCATAACCAACATTTTTAT
Organism: Torreya grandis; assembly: GCA_037957365.1. Taxonomy (NCBI): domain Eukaryota; kingdom Viridiplantae; phylum Streptophyta; class Pinopsida; order Cupressales; family Taxaceae; genus Torreya; species Torreya grandis. Next base: position 6,273,257 of record JARHVA010000040.1, read on the forward strand.
TTTGAAGTAATGAATAAGATTTATTTAACTAATAATTGTAAGTATTGAATAGAACCTCTAAATCCATGAACAATTATTTGGAAATACTCTAATTTTATTATATGTTTTTTTTCCCCGAATTTATATAATAAAAATGGAGATGGAAGTAAGAAATAAATTAAAAGAGAATATATAAAAATATGTGATCATTGTATTTTTTGTTTGGTAATGAGTAATAAGCTCTTAAGTCAACGTCATTTTTAAACAAATAAAATTGAAGTATTAAAAAATTATGAAAAATATTTTGTAAGATAACATTGGGTCATGGATTATTTCAAAATGTGACTAATTAATGTTTATTTATTTATTTTTATTTTTTGATTTTAGGTGGGATTATTATTTTTTAAATGGGGTATCAATTATGTTTAAATTAATGAATATAGAGGTATGATTTTAATCAATAAAAATAAAAATGGACGGCTTTTTCATTGGAAATATATTATTATATTTAAAAAGAATAGAGGTAATACATAAATAATTTATAATAAAAGGATGGTCATTTGGTATTCACGTCCTGAAAGAAACGATAATAACTTAATAATCACGATTGCAAAACTAGAGTCTCACAACATATATTCAAATATAAAACAATATAAAGTCAAATTATGTACAAATAATAACACTAAATGGAAGAGGCAACAAATTATCTTGAAGAGGGATGGTATCCAAGAAGAAGATTTCCTTGATAGTGGATCCGGTGTCACCCATCCATCTTGCTTGGTATCCTACACAATTAGAGGCACAACCACAAAAAGGGAAACAAATATTTTAGTATTCAAAGCATCATGAGTAAGACAAGTCCATGGAAACGATACAATAACCACATTGCTACAAGCCAACAAACTCTAACCTCTCTGTTAAACAAGAGTAAAGAAATGACTATGTAATGATTTCGTCACAATATTGATACCAGTAATAAAAGAACAATGACAAAATATTAAAAAGAAGTATGTTCATGTTGTAAGAAACACTCCTCCAATAGTTAAACAAATCTTACAAACAATAAAATTATAAAACCACTTTTTCAACTTATATCTATATTTGAAAATAAAAATGAACATATAAAATTTATCATTAATTAAAAATTATTATAAAATAATTTCATTTTTTTTGAAAAAACATAATTTCTGATTTTTCAAAATAAAAAAATACTATAAACTTAAACCAAATTCGAAAAGAGAGAGAGAGTGGGGGGCGGTTAGTCAACCATTGGAAAAATGTCTCCTAACAAAGCCATTTTCCAAGGGACGAGATTTAGGTGGAAAGGACATTGTATAGTTGCCCATTCAATCATGTAGAAATATATCGCATTTCTCCCCATTGTGGATATTGTTTTCAAGGCTAAAATTAAGTTTGTTTCAACCCTCTATTATTTAAGATTGAGAGTAATTTACGTAATGTTTTTTAAAAAATTAAATATGTAAAATAAATATGATATTTTAAAAATGTATCCATCAATTTGAATATGAGTATAAAAGTTCAAAATGTAGAAATTTACAATTCTTAAATATTAAAGTAAATGAAAAAAAATTCTTTTCATTATTAATTATTCGAATAAAAATTCAAGTTTTTAAATCATAAGGATGGAAGTAAATCTACCAATGAGATATAGGTGAGTTGGTTAAGAGGTTTGGTTATTTCAAACTCATTCAAGTTCAAATCTCTAAAAATGAATATGAAGTCAGTTGTGGCTATTGGTTTATTCTCAGTATCATTAATGGTTGTTGGATATTCTTGAAGTAATTAGGCTATTGGATATTTTCGAAGTAACTGGTAATATATGGTATACATGTGGTATTACATGGAGATCTGGGCCCCTTAAAAAAGTTCAAGCTTTGGTCAAAAGCCATCATCTATTAAAAAAAAAAGATGGAAGTAAATATTACACCAAAAGCAACTTATTACAAATGAACATGAATAGTGTGAAATTGAATGCTTAAGCCCAATCCAGAAATTCATAAAATTATATCTTATTTAAATTGGATTAAGGAGATAAGAATTTTAATTTTGTTCAATTCTTTAAGCCTATACACAAAAAAGAATATAATTTTACTCTTCAGGATTCAAAGGGTAGAGTAGAATCTATCACTAATAGTATTAAACATATTCTTTTCTCATATTATCAAACTCTTATTCAAGATTCTTTGATTATGTTATTCAATTTGAGCTTGATAAATCGATTTGAAACTCCATCCACTGTAAAGTGTCTCAAGAAGTCAGCGAAGGGCTTGGTCGCACACTCCTAAGGAACTCAAAAGACATCTATTTTAATGGCCAAACACAAAATCCCTGGCCCTGATGGACTACCCATGGAATTCTTCCAAGCCTTATGGCCAATCATACATAATTATTTCTTTCAATTTTATCTAGAAGCTAAACAGTCTAGTTCATTTGAGAAGGAAATCAAAAGTGGACTCATCATGTTCATACCTAAAGGAATAATAAGAGCTCAGTCACCAGTTGGTGCCCTATCACTCTACTTAACACTGCTTGTAATATTATAGCCAAGGCTATAGTTTAAGGATAAAAACAATAAACAAAGACATTATTAGATTTAAACAAATAGGCTTTTTGGGAGGAATATTCATCCTCGACAATCTTGTCCTTGCTTGGGAAACCATTGATTGGGCATCTTATTTTGGACAAGACACCATTCTTATCAAACTTGATTTTGATAATGCTTATGATAGGATCAAATGGTCCTTTGTTCTCAAAATGTTTCAATGGCTTGGGTGTTTGGAGCAAGATTGATTAACCATATCAAACTTCTCTTTGTTAATGATGAGCATTTTTTTTTTTGTTAACAGATATTGTACCTAATCATTTGATCTTCAAAGATATATTTGATGGGGCTATCCTCTAGCTCTCTATATTTATATTTTAGTCGTTGATGCTCTTAGCTACATGTTTCAAAAAATCTACTTTCTTGGAAAAATTAAATAAATTGATCTGCCACATCAAAACATTATTCTCAATTATTGCTTCATTTATGATAGCATACGCTTTCTAAAAAAATAAAAATCAAAGGATAACAATGCTTTGGAAGTCTTAGATATGTAGTTTATGGCTTCAAGTTCTAAGCTTTCAATGCACAAACTATATTCATTCTCACTAGAATGGAAAATTTAGTTGATTGGGTTCCCAAAGAATGGAAGTAGTTGAGACACGGGGAAAACATGATGTATTTTGGCATTCCCTTTGGCATCATAATTACCCTTTCTCAGCCATGATACTAGGTTCTTCACAAATTCAATAAGAAGATTGACAACGCTAAGGTGAAATTTTTATCATTGGTTGGGCATGTTCATATTGTTAATAGCATCTTCTTAGCCACTCATGTGTACTACTCCTCTTGTTGGATACCATTCAAACATTTCTATCTTAAAATAATTCAAAAGGTGAGATGCTTCCTTTAGGCTAAATGGGATGGTAGAAAAGGCATAGTTATGATATCTTGGACTCTTTTTACACAACCTAAATATAAGGGTAAGTTGGGTATCATTGAGAACTTAAGGAAAATACTTAGTTTCTAAGTGGATATTTAGGGATTTTATTGGTAACTAACCTTGGAAAGTTATCCTTATGCATAAAATTCAACTAAAGAAAATTAAAGACAACTAAAGACAAATGGATGCATAACAATTTACAAGCTAAAATTATAAATGTTGAATTTTTCAGAATTAAAGGTTTTCCACCCATGATCATCTTGGAAAGCTCAACAAGTTACTTGTTAGTGCTTAGTTGGAAAGATTCCTCTCTTAGACATGGGATATGCTTTGTCAACTCCTCAATTTCGTGGAACCATTTGATAATAGTTAACCATTGTCCCTTATCTCTATATAACTCATATGAGGATTTGAAGTTATTTATAAAATGGATTTGTACTTTTAAATATCTTTGCAATTGCCTAGTTATGGAATGGTTACCTTGGCCAGCTATTAAGAACATATTTCTGTAGGTTTTACCGCATATCTAAGTAGAGTTGAAGCTCATGTGCCACCACAAATTTTATGCCAATCATCCACTTATTATGCATTAGCACAATATTTACATTTATAGTGCAAATATATCCTATAAACATGGAGATTATCTCTCTCCTAATATCTCTACACACACTGATCTGTAAGCTCCACTGATAAACTCTAAATAAAAAATTAAAAGTACGTATTCTGAATTTCTCAACTTATAAGATGTAAGAATGATTAAATCTAATTAAAATCTGATCCAAATCAAGTTTCAAAACTGAAATAAAGGTGAATTAATAGATCACATCAAATATCCATTGAAACCGTTAGATTTTTCAAATTCTCAATTTTATCCAATTTCCCGTAAATGATCAAATGAGTAATTTTTGCATTCTGATTAAAAATTTGAATTTATAATCTAAATAATAATTGAAAATGAAATTCAAAAAATAATCCAAAGATCAAAACACAGAAATTGTTTACGGGGTTCAGAATTCCTACGTCCCCGAGTTCATATCGAACTGATCCATTAATTGTTGCTAAATTTTCAAGCCAAAATAATACTTAAAAAACAACAAAATATCATATATCTCTATAAAAATAGTGATCAGACCTTCGAAATACCTTCGCTGACTCAGCACGTCCTTCACCTTCCTGAATCACATGCAGAGGCTTCTCCAAAATCAAAATCGATAACTTATATAGCTCAAAATAGCATTACCAATTCTCCAAAATGGTAAAATGAATATAATACATAGAGCGTATCAAAATTATAAACAACTTTGTAGTTTACTCCGAGCTCTGATTCGGCCTCTAAGGGATCCAAAATGACCAAATACTATAAGCGGGTCTATATTCTCCAATACACAGTTGACTTCTTGTGTCTATTCAAGTAGAAATTAGTCCCTTTTATAACACTTCGACCTCCATGGCTAAAGTGGTCAATGGATTAATTTTTAGGTGGCAGGTCAAAGGTTCAAAACTGCCTCCCACCTTTCTAGGTGCTTGGGAAGAGATTTGAAAGTTTTTCCCTCCTTTTTTGGCGCCTTTGACTTGGTTAATGCATGTTTGGCAGGTGACGTGGCAGTTTGGCCTTTGGCGCCTTTAAACATTCGAAAATTTGAAATAACATGTGAATAAAAAACACCAAACCAAATTTTTTTGCATTGAATTATTTTTCCACGTGACAAATGGCTATTGGTCCACTTTGCATGTTTTTAATAGTGCCACGTCACTTTCGACACCCCTGTCGCAAGATTTTTTCAACTTGCTATATCTTGAGCATCCATACTCCATTTTTCGAACCGCAAAAAGTGCCAAAAAGCTCTCGATGAGATCTACACTTTGAAATTGGTTTCATCATGATTTGGAAACTTTTTCTATAATGAACTCCAGATCACACCTTCCTACAAAAGAGGCTTTTGGTCTCCAAAAGTTGACTATCACCTGAAATCTTATAACTATTCTACTGCATCCATGAAAAGAGAACCCAATCATAGCAATATACATAAACAATTGCATTAAAATGATTTACAATCAAACTGTATAAATGCCTAATCCAAAGGTATGAGTAAGTGAATCTGCAACTGCAAAAGTGATTACAACATATCAAACTGCCTGCCCAAATGTCACATCCTATAAAGCGGTGAATTGCCAAAAACTAAAACAAATCCCAATATAACTGCAAGACAAGTTTATAATGCCGACAACATACAATAAATGTTGTGGACATGTTTTAATACAATGCCCTAGTATGGGACTTATATGTTAAGCAAATGCAAACAACCAAAAGTGTATGCTGCCTAACATCTAAACATGCCCAAAGGGTCTTAAAAAATGCATCTAAACATCTCTTGTGCCAAAATAGATACATTAAAAATAGCAGTCTAACTATCAAATGTTGTAAGGAAATAACTCACAACATCACTCTGTTATATCCCCAACTGTTTCAAATGAGTTAATGTCTTGTCCATTTTTAGATTACCCATACAATATATTTTGGAGATCAAAATCTTAGAGTTATCAAAAAGTGAGATTTGAAAAACTTCATATGGTAAACCTGTCTTGAAGTGTTCCCACCAACTCTAATCTACATCTATCAAAGCTTGTTCATTCCCTTAGGTGAATTCTTAACCATGCTTTGCAAAAAGAATGTAGTGATAATCCACTTAACCAACTCTTTCTTCCTAGTGAAATTGATTGTCTCTGTGGATTCATTATCAATTGCATATTGTTGACTTAACCTCTTGAATGGATTTTCACTTGTAGGTTTTACCTTATCCTGGGTTGTATTTTCAACTATATTATGTATTGAATTAGCTTCATTAACCTTAGTGAGAGGTTTGTAAATCATCTTAGTTTTAACATTACTTGAATGTGAAGATGAATGAAGCTTAAAACATCTATCAATCCTATGTCCATTCACTTTACAATGAGTACAAACATCCTTCTTAGGTGAGGGTTCCTTTTTGCCAATTCCCAACTTAACATGAGAATGATCTTTCAAACATGCAATTGGCTTAAACAAAGCTTTTCGTTTCCAACAAGTCTTAACACTATGGTTATTCATCCCACAAAAAGTGCATGGAAATGATTGCATTATCTTATGTACATTATATCCAAACTTCTTAAAAGTATCAATTGGATCAGAAGATTTAGTGTAAGAATCAGGAGGTGGAATCTCAATACCTCTTTTACCTTTACACCTTTGAACTAGTGGCCTAGAACCTTCGCTATTGGAAGCCCATTTTCCTTTATCCATGGAAGAAACTTCTCCATCATCCACTTGCACACTAGTATAACCCAAACCTGCATGAAGAGGTCTATGATCAACCTAAATTGGGTTATTTATACCTTGGCTATCTCTACCAAGTCCTCCTCCATTATAACCCATTTTAAACAATAATTTAGATCCTATGCCCTTAGTGTATCTTTCAAAATCACCAAAAATAATATTACTAGAATCTGAATCTGAAATGGTAGAAGAAGATGAAGATTCTTGTGGAGAAAAACTTGCACTGCACTTAGTCATAGTCTCTACATCTGAAGTTGAAGGCTTTACCTTTTCACACTCACCACATTGCAATATAATCAAGAGCTCATCCTTATATTCAAGCTCTGATTTTAACTTTGCCACTTGCAGTTCAAGTGCAACTTTCTGGCATCTCAAGATTGCATTTTCATCTTTGATGACCTCAATCTGTGATAACTTTCCCATGGTTTCCTGCAAACAACTGATTTCACACTACACATTGCAATAATATTCAATCTGCAAACCAATAATCCAACTATTTTGGAAGCAACTGTCAATACACAACTAGAAGCAATCCTTGCATTCTAACCGCTTGGATACCAACTTGATCCGTAAACTCCACTGATAAACTCTAAATGAAAATTTAAAAGTACGAATTCTAAATTTCTCAACTTATAAGATGTTGGAATGATTAAATCTGATTAAAATTTGATCCAAATCAAGTTTCAAAACTAAAATAAAGGTGAATTAATAGATCACATCAAATATCCATTGAAACTGTTAAATTTTTCAAATTCTCAATTTTATCTAATTTCCCGTAAATGATAAAATGAGTAATTTTTGCATTCTGATTAAAAATTTGAATTTATAATCTAAATAATAATTGAAAATGAAATGCAAAAATGAATCCAAAGATCAAAACACAGAAATTGTTTACAGGGTTCGGAATTCCTACGTCCCCGGGTTCGTACCGAATCGATCCATTAATTGTTGCTACATTTTCAAGCCAAAATAATACTTACAAAACAAAAAAAGATCATATCTCTCTGTAAAAATAGTGATCAGACCTTCGAAAGACCTTGGCTGACTCAACATGTCCTTCACCTTCCTGAATCACATGCAAAGGCTTCTCCAAAATCAAAATTGGAAACTTATATAGCTCAAAATGACATCACCAATTCTCCAAAATGGGAAAATTAATATATTGAACAGAGCGTATCAAAATTCTAAATAACTTTGTAGTTTACTTTGAGCTCTGATTCAGCCTCTAAGGGCTCCAAAATGACCAAATACTATAAGTAGGTCTATATTCTCCAATACACAGTCGACTTCTTGTGTCTATTCATGTAGAAATTAGTCCCTTTTATAACACTTCGACCTCCATGGCTGAAGTGGTCAAGGAATTAATTTTTTAGGTGGCAGTTCAAAGGTTCAAAACTACCTCCCACCTTTCTAGGCGCTTGGGAAGAGATTTGAAAGTTTTTTCCTCCTTTTTTAGCGCCTTTGACTTGGTTAATGCATGTTTGGCGGGTGACGTGGCAGTTTGGCCTTTGGCGCCTTTAAAAGTTTGAAAATTTCAAATAACATGTGAATAAAAAAAACCAAGCCAAATTTTTTTGCACCGAATTATATTTACACGTGTCAAATGGCTATTGGTCCACTTGGCATGTTTTTAATAGTGCCACATCACTTTCGATACCCCTGTCGCAAGATTTCTTCAACTGGCTATATCTTGAGCATCTGGACTCCATTTTTCAAACCACAAAAAGTGCCAAAAATATCTCGACAAGCTCTACAGTGTGAAATTGGTTTCATCGTGATTTGGAAACTTTTTCTAGAATGAATTCCGGATCACATACCTATTCTCATGTGAATATTACTCATAATATCACCTACATTATTAAATAAACTTAAACACATATTAAATATACACACACTAATTAATTTTGAATGATGTGAAGTAATAACCCAAACTCACGAATACACTCATTTAAGGAATAATTCCTAGCATTTCTCTCTAGTGGTCACATGGAATAAAACATTATAAAAATGTCTTTTTGTAACAGGCACGTGACTATCCTCATTCTTTAGTCACAGCATTGGGTGGCCTTGTTACCTATTGGTGGTGTATTCTAGGTTGTCACTGACATTCATCTATTTAATATCCCCCTCTTCCAATGTAAAATCTCCTTGGATGTCGATTTCCACTGATAATGCATCCATTCACAAAAAATAGTGACTTTAAAAACATGTCTAAAAAATACTTATATCTCCCTTTACAAAAATAATCCATTATAGGAAAATATTATTTTTTTGAAAAAAACACCCTCTTAAAAAGCCATCATTCATTCTCATTGTTATTTTCACTTTTATTACAAATTTGTTGTCTTGCTCCTTTTGCATCATGTTTACATCTCTTGTTCCTGCTCATGTTTATGCATTGTAGTCTTCATCAAGTTTGGATCTTCTTGGTCAACGATTAGAGTTTATGCCTTTGGAATATAAGGTAAGCAAATTTTTTTTGATCCCATCCTCTTTTCTTTTACAATTAAGTTCACAAAGCTTTATATCTATTATTTTTTCCAAACTTATATAAGCCCCTATACCTACTCTGGGATCCATTTTGTGTGGGTGTTATTGACCAATTTTGACCCCCAAGGTCAAAAGTTTAATCCCTATAGGTGAAAACTTGAGTGTCATGTATTTATAAGCTCATTAAAATCATTTTAATGTCTTATGAGGTCTTATAATAGTCTTTATAAAATCTTATTATCAAAGATTAAGGTTATTTTAGAGAAATTAAGGTAATTCTTTATCTTTATTTTATACTAGGTTAGTCATGTCATGGGGTGATGAAAATTGGTCAAGAGATGTCATAGGTCATTAGGAATCTCTTCAAGTATTTTCATGCCTTAACCAACTTGCATAAAAATTTTATGATGTTTTGAAGAAGTTAAGGTTCTTTTGTGGACATTAAGGTAATGTTTTATGAGGGAAAAAGTGATTTTTGCTAACTTTAATGTATGTCAAAGCTAAAAAATGAAAAAAAATCCATAAAAGGATATTTACAAGGTCCTTGGATCAGTTATAAAACTTCTTTATATGTCAGGATGTCATAAAATGGTCATAATCTTGAATTTTAACTCTTAGAAGGGAGTTTAGGGCACTTGTACGAACTTAATGAACTCACTTTCAAATGAAAATAGTTTATTAGTGTCATTTCAACTTCTATAGGTGAAATAAATGTTTGGATTGAAATGAAAAGTCTCATAAGTGCAAAAAACTCTTCCTTTTCTTCATTCCATTAGCAAGCTTGCAAAGGCAGATTTCAAGTGCTTGGTATGAACAGGAGAGAGAAGACCAGAACTTGAGATTTTTTATAGAGTATTGGGTCCTTAAAACCATAAAATTTATGGTATGGGTTTATATATCCATCCCCTCTCCTTTATAAATAATCATTAAGAAGATAAGGTGCTCCAAAACTGCTAGTCAACCCCACAAGCTCATTCTTTCTCCTCAAAATGGTAGTTTCAATCAAAATGAATACATGATATCTATTTCATAGCGTCTATAGGGTATATATAGAAATCTTCCATGTTTCTCTAGGTTTCATTCCACACATGTGGGCTCAATTTGGGAATAAAATCTCCATTATCCATAGTTTGTAAAAGTGGTTGTCATGGTTTCCTGTTCATTTAAGAGTTTTCAACATTTGTAGGGATGGAATAAGGTTTCATACCACAATTCACTCTCTCCATTTCTCCATAAATGATTTTACATGCTCATTTCAACATAGTTTTCTCAAAACATGTAGTGCTCTCAAATTATGTGATTGTGTGTGTAAGGTGCCTATAACATTGGAGTAACAAGGTATTATTTTACATTGTTCAAGGGTGTATAAGAGTATTGACCTCATTAAAAATAAAATGTTAGTATAAGAGAGCACATTTGAAACATTAAATTTCTAATAAAGTGAGAATAAGTCTAACATGTACTTTCAAAGAATATGAAGGTGTTTTAGTCCTTCACAAGTCTGTAGACATAGAAGTGAGCTTTCATGGTCTAGGTTTCATATTAAATATGTCTTGGTAATTAATAAATGGAATTAAGACTCATATACATCACTAAACATTTACTTATCCCATTGTATCATCAATAAACATGAATGAGTGAAGAGACTCCAACTTCCACACACAAGTCTTGCACAAAAATTTACTGTATAAGCATATGCCTGCATATATAAATGAGAGAATTTGAGACATGTATGGTTTAGTAAGAAGAATAAATACCATATAGGGTGATAAATAATTGGAAAGAGTTGATATAGTCTCAAGGAGGAAAAAATACTCAAGGGACTCCTTCCTAATAGTCTACACAAGCAAAAAATAGACCTCTAGGTTCTAAACCTATAGGCCCCCTTTTTGGACTAAAAGCTTATGGCCATGTAAAGGGAATAAGTGTTGAGACATGATTTAGTGCAGACATATGAGGATACATAGATCAATGAATACTCTTGTGTTATTTAAGAATCAAAGGGTGACAAGACTAATGCCATAAACACTAAGGGAGTCTACAGACCTAGATATTTATATAGCCTATGTACAAAGTTAATAAGGCAAAGATTTGTTGGTGCTATGAAAGGAAAATGAAATTTTTAAGATAGTGGGAAATATTTTTCAAAAGTTTCATCACTCTCATGTCCATATCCTGATTGGGAAGACCATTTCTCAAAGCCCGTGTTAAAACTTTCTTCAATCAACACCTATAGCTAGGTCTAGACCAAGGAGCATGTGTGTACTTATGTAAATATGAATTTTAGGGAAGTTAAAAATATTATAGAGAATATAATGGTGTCCTCAGAACGATATTAAAGATTATTGAATATTAAATAGTTTGTAATGGATGTCTCAAACTCTAAATTCATATCAAAAGCCTCCTATGACCACCTAAAATTTGCTAGAAATAGCATGCCATTTTCAAGTTGAAGAGAAAATAGAGTGAGACAAGGAGACATTAAAGTTTAATTGAGATGAGAAAACAAGTAAAATATCCCAATTGAGTTTCATGATCCCTAAATATAGTTCAAGATAAGATGACTAAACAGAGTTCTAGACCTTGCACACACACAATCAAATGGATGTCTACAGGTCAATAAGGCAAAGATTTGTTGGTGATATGAAAGGAAAATGGAATTTGTAAGATAGTGGGAAATATTTTTCAAAATTTTCATCACTCTCATGTCCATATCCTGATTTGGAAGACCATTTCTCAAAGCCCATGTTAAAACTTTCTTCAATCAACTCCTATAACCAGGTTTAGACAGTCAAAGAACAAGTGTGTACTTATGGAGATATGAATTTTGTTGAAGTTAAAAAGATTATAGAGAAGATAATGGTGTATTCATAACTATATTAAATATTATTGAATATTAAATAGTTTTTAATAGATGTTTCAAACTCTAAATTCATATCAAAAGCCTCCAATGACCACCTACAATTTGCTAGAAATAACATGCCATTTTCAAGTTGAAGAGAAAACAGAGTGAGACAAGGATACATTAAAGTTTAATTGAGATGAGAAAAAAAGTAAAAGAGGCCAATGGAAGTTAAATATCCATAAATATATTTCAATAGAAGATGACTAGGTAGAGTTCTAGACCCTACACACACACAATCGAATGGATGTCTACAGGTCTAACTGCCCTCATGAAAGATAGTTGCTTGTATTGAGAGAGATAAAGGTTTGAGAGAGGTCTAAGGGAAGGAAATTAATTTTATATGGTTCATGGTGATACCATAAATCTATAATATCATCAGACCCAATGACGAAGTGAGGAAAAGCAGACAAGCTCTATTCAAGCCTAATAAGTCTAAATTCAAACAACACAGACTTATATTGGTTGATGAGGAATAGTATTTTGAGGGTGAGTTAAGATGTAAGGAATATAAATAAGTGGTATTATCTTCAATAATCATCTCATGAATTTTCTAATCCTTTGACATTGGATAAAATAGATCAAACACAATCATGAGGGTTTCTTTTAGCATTATACACATAAACCATAGGAGTCAACTAACAGTGATCATGATAAGTATGAAGAAGAAGGATGGAAGAGAACAATTTTAAAATGAAATTGTAAGTATTATAGACCTTAATTGGTCATTGGAAGCTCAAAATAAATTCAAGATAGCTCTCTCAGACCTCATATCTCTCTAGCCCTCATAAATACACACTCAACCACCTAAGAGACACAAATATTTTGTTCATATATTTCTTGACAAGGTTCATGGTGGAAAAATGAGTTTTAAGGTGTTAAATAGGTTTATCAACTTCCATATTATGTCATTAAGAGAGAGAAAAAGGATATGTTCTTTAGGAACAATCTTTATGAACATAACATGCCTTAAACCCTCCTAGAGCCCTCCTAGTGACCCGATGTGATAAATAGGCTCTGTAATGAATTAAAATGGATTTATTGGACCTTGGAATGATCTTAATGGACTTAAAAACTCTATTTATCATCATTTTAAGGTATTGGTTGACACGTTCAAGTACAATATTGTATGAAATAGGCTATAATACATGACTGTAAGCGTGTTTGCAGGTATCAAGGTGTAAAGTGGATTACAAAAAAATAATTAGGGTTTATAAAGGTTTTTAAAAGGTCATAAAACCTTATATACACTTCTCTAGGTCCCTCAAGATGAATACAAGCCCTGAAATTCAACTACTTGGTCAGTAAGGTGAGAATGCATGGTTTTGCAAGCCAAATGACCTATTTTTAGGCCTAAAAAACATATAAATAGACCTCTCCTCAGTGGTTTGATTATCATAAGGGTTTTTCCTGCCTAAATAAAATATATCCAAGCCTTAGAGCCTAAAAAATTCTTTCCAAACTCTCAAAATGTCCCCCATACCTATTCAATCACCTAGACTAGGGTTTTTTACCATTTCATGGTTGACCTATATGTATAGGGTCTCGGGGGCTATAAATTGGCATGGAGGTTGGAATTATCATGGGTAAAATTAATCACAAAATTTATATAATCTTCACACATGTGTAAGTGATTTATATCCAAGACTCAATTTCTAGGCAAGGAGGCCTAATTGAGGAGAGAGAATGGGCTAGAAAGGACACTTCCACTCAGATTTAAGACCTAAAATTTTGCATGGAAATATAAAACCATATTGGGTCCTCAAATATGTGCTTATTTTCATATTATAATTCATATATTATTATACACAATGAGCTTTACACATTTTCAAGGCTATAAGGATTGAGGTTAAATGAGAGCTTTTGGTGTAGAACGAGTTCTTTGGGGTAGTTTGAGACCTCCAAATGAGTTTTTTCATGTCTAATATGATGTGATTAGACTATCCATGGATATATAATGCATTTGAGAATATGAATTCAATATTTGACACTTGTAAGCAAGATTAGCCTAGTAAGACAAAGAGACTTCAAGACACCTAGCAAGAGAATTAAGTGATGTGTCAAAGGGAACCTTTAGAGATAAGTTAAAAGGTTTAAAGATAAGATAAATGTTGTAAATAAACATGACATGATGGTCAATATTTCCATTTTTTCTCTCACAAGCCAAGGCAAAGGGTGGTTTTGAAGAGCAAGGCAAGGTGTCAAACAAGGTTTGAAACTTCCATGCCACTTGAAGTAGAAGAGCATCTTCAAGAGACCAACACTTATCCTTAATGACCTGATGGGGAAGTTTCATACCTCTTTATTATTTTAAATCTCTCATGAAACACTTGTCTTCCTCTCTCCTATGCCCTTATCTCTTATTATTTCACATTTCTCTATATATTCAACCTTGATAGGATATGTTTGTATCCTCCACCTGGGTATGGTGAAGACCTACCCATTTCCAATATTTGATCAATGAGAAATTATTGTTTTACCTCCTATTTTTACTGGTTAAATGTGTGTGCTTGATTAGTTGATCTTATCAAGTGATTATCTTTGCTTTCTTGGTATGTTGTCCTTGTTTAGCATTCATGTTTAGTTTGAAATCCTTTTTCCAGGTCTTGTGATTTGTTTAAGTGAGGTGTAAGGGTTTATGGAATTATATTTTCAATAGTGTCATGTCATGACCTCTTGACTAGTCCTCCTAGCTCAATAATTCTTCATAACCTTCATGAGAAGTATTGATGTAAAGAGGTAGATTTGGGGAAGTGTTTATTGTAGGTTAGTCTCATGGTTGAAGTGCATTTTAAGCTAGTTGGTAGTGGCCAAATCATATTTGGTGCATTTCCGCCATTAGAATAAGTTTGTCTCCCTTTTCATAGTTAGTGTTAGATTAGTGTTTGAGCCTAAGTGATTCATCAAGGGGACCTATCCCTTTAACCTAGAGATTCACCTCTCTAATAGGTCACCCAAAACCTGAGAGGTGTTTCCATGTTATTTCAAATTTGGAAGGCTTGAACTACCTTCCAAAGGGTTAAAATTTGATTGAGGTGTTTTCATGTCTTTCTAAGCTCATTCAAATCCTTGTAATGTCCTATGAGGTCTTATAATAGTCTTTATAAAATCTTATTATCAAATATTAAGGTTATTTTAGAGAAATTAAGGTAATTCTTTATCTTTGTTTTATACTAGGATAGTCATGTCATGGAGTGATGAAACTTGGTCAAGATGTGTCATAGGTCACTAGGAATCTCTTCAAGTATTTTCATGCCTTAACCAACTTGCATAAAAAATTTATGATGTTTTGAAGAAGTTAAGGTTCTTTTGTGGACATTAAGGTAATGTTTTATGAGGGAAAGTGATTTTTGCTAACTCTAATGTATGTCAAAGCTAATATATATATATATATATATATATATATATATATATATATTTATAATGATATTTACAAGGTCCTTGGATCAGTTATAAAACTTCCCTATATGTCAAGATGTCATAAAATGGTCATAATCTTGAATTTTAACTCTTAGAAGGGAGTTTAGGGAACTTGTACGAACTTACTGAACTCGCTTTCAGGAGAAAATAGTTTATCAGTGTCATTTCAACTTCTATAGGTGAAATAAATGTTTGGATTGAAAGGAAAATTCTCATAAGTGCAAAACACTCTTCCTTCTCTTCATTCCATTGGCAAGCTTGCAAAGGCAGATTTCAAGTGCTTGGTATGAACAGGATAGAGAAGACCATGTCCTGAGATTTTTTATAGAGGATTGGGTCCTTTAAACCATAAAATTTATGGCATGGGTTTATAGATCCATCCCCTCTCCTTTATTAATAATCATTAAGAAGTTAAGGTGCTCCAAAACTACTAGTCAACCCCACAAGCTCATTGTTTCTCATGGTTTCCTGTTCATTTAAGAGTTTTCAACATTTAAAGGGATGGAATAAGGTTTAATACCACACTTCACTCTCTCAAATGCTTCATCAATGATTTTACATGCTCATTTCAACATAGTTTTCTCCAAACATGTAGTGATCTCAAATTATATGATTGTGTGTGCAAGATGCTTATAACATTGGAGTAACAAGGTATTATTTTACATTGTTCAAGGGTGTATAAGAGTCTTGAACTCATTAAAAATAAAATGGTAGTATAATAGAGCACATTTGAAACATTAAATGTCTAATAAAGTGAGAATAAGTCTAACATCTAATTTCAAAGAATATGAAGGTGTTTTAGTCCTTCACAAGTATACAGACTTGGAAGTGAGATTTCATGGTCTGGGTTTCATATTAAATGTGTCTTGGTAATGCATAAATGGAATTAAGACTCATATACACTCACTAAACATTTAATTACCCCATTTTATCATCAATAAACATAAATGAGTGAAGAGACTCCAACTTCCATACACAAGTCTTGCACAAAAATTTACTGTATAAGCATATGCCTGCATATATAAATGAGAGAATTTGAGACGTGTATGGTTTATTAAGAAGAATAAATACCATATAGGCTGATAAATAATTTTAAAGAGTTGATACAGTCTCAAGGTGGAAAAAATACTCAAGGGACTCCTTCCTAGTAGTCTACACAAGCCAAAAATAGACCTATAGGTTCTAAACATGTAGGCCCCCTTTTTGGACTAAAAGCTAATGGCCATGTAAAGGGAATAAGTGTTGAGACATGAATTAGTATAAAAATGTTAGAATACATATATCAATGAATACTCTTGTGTTATTTAAGAATCAAACGGTCACAAGACTAATGCCATAAACACTAAGGGAGTCTCCAGACCTAGATATTTATATAGCCTATGTACAAAGTTAATAAGGCAAAAATTTGTTGGTGATATGAAAGGCAAAATGAATTTTTAAGATAGTGGGAAATATTTTTAAAAATTTTCATCACTCTCATGTCCATATCTTGATTGGGAAGACCATTTCTCAAAGCCCATGTTAAAACTTTCTTTAATCAACACCTATAGCCAGGTCTAGACAGTCAAGGAGCATGTGTGTACTTATGCAGATATGAATTTTAGGGAAGTTAAAAAGATTATAGTGAATATAATGGTGTCCATAAAAATATATTAAATATTATTTAATATTAAATAGTTTGTAATGGATGTCTCAAACTCTAAATTCATATCAAAAGCCACCAATGACCACCTATAATTTGCTAGAAATAACATGCCATTTTCAAGTTGAAGAGAAACCAAGTGAGACAAGGAGACATTAAATTTTAATTGAGATGATAAAACAAGTAAAATATCCAAATGGAGGTTCATGATCCATAAATATAGCTCAATATAATATGACTAAACAGAGTTCTAGAACCTGCACACACATATTCAAATGGATGTCTACATGTCAATAAGGCAAAGATTTGTTGGTGCTATGAAAGGAAAATGGAAATTTTAAGATGGTGGGAAATATTTTTCAAAATTTTCATCACTCTCATGTCCATATCCTGATTGGGAAGACCATTTATCAAATCCCATGTTAAAACTTTCTTCAATCAACACCTATAACCAGGGCTAGACAGTCAAGGAGCAAGTGTGTACTTATGGAGATTTGAATTTTGTTGAAGTTAAAAAGATTATAGAGAAGATAATGGTGTCTTCATAAATATATTAAATATTATTTAATATTAAATAGTTTTTAATGGATGTCTCAAACTCTAAATTCATATCAAAAGCTTCCAATGACCACCTACAATTTGCTAGAAATAACATGCCATTTTCAAGTCGAAGAGAAAATAGAGTGAGACAAGGAGAAATTAAAGTTTAATTGATATGAGAAAAAAATTAAAAGAGGAAAATGGAGGTTCATGATCCCTAAATATATTTCAAGATAATATGACTAAACAGAGTTCTAGACCTTGCACACACAGAATCAAATGGATGTTTATAGGTCTAACTGCCCTCATGGAAGATAGTTGTTTGTATTGAGAGAGATAAAGGTCTGAGAGAGGTATAAGGGAATGAAAATTATTTTATATGGTTCATGGTGATAGAATAACTCTATAATATCATCAGACCCAATAACAAAGTGAGGAAAAGCAGACAAGCTCTGTTCAGGCCTAATAAGTCTAAATTCAAACAACACAGACTCATATTGGTTGATGAGGAATAGTATTTTGAGGGTGAGTTAAGATGTAAGGACTATAAATAAGTGGTATTATCTTCAATAATCATCTCATTAATTTTATAATCCTTTGAAAGTTGATAAAATAGATCAAACACAATCATGAGGGTTTCTTTTAGCATTATACTCATAAACCATAGGAGTCAACTAACAGTGATCATGATAAGTATGAAGAATATGGATTGAAGAGGACCATTTTAAAATGGAATAGTGAGTATTATAGACCTTAATTGGTCATTGGAGGCTCAAAGGAAATTCAAGATAGCTCTCTCAGACCTCATATCTCTCTAGCGCTCATAAATACACACTCAGCCACCAGAGACACAAATATTTTGTTCATATATTTATTGAAAAGGTTCACAGTGGAAAAAGGAGTTTGGAGGCTTTAAATATTTTTATCAACTTCCATATTATGTCATTAAGAGAGAGAAAAAGGATATGTTCTTTAGGAACAATCTTTATGAACAAAACATGCCTTAAACCCTCCTAGAACTCTCCTAGTAACCCGATGTGATAAATAAGATCTCTAATGCATTAAAATGGATTTATTGGACCTTGGAATGACCTTAATGGACTTAAAAAATCTATTTATCATCATTTTAAGGTATTGGTTGACACGTTCAAGTACAATATTGTATGAAATAGGGTAGAATACATGACTGTAAGTTTGTTTGCAGGTATCAAGGTGTAAAGTGGCTTAAAAAAAAATAATTAGGGTTTATAAAGGTTTTTAAAAGGTCATTAAACCTTATATACACTTCTCCAAGTCCCTCAAGATGATATACAAGCCCTGAAAGTCAACTACTTGGTCAGGAAGGTGAGAATGCATGGTTTTGCAAGCCAAATGACCTATTTTCAGGCCTAAAAAACATATAAATAGACCTCTCCTCAGTGGTTTAATTTTCATAAGGGTTTTTCAGGCATTAATAAACTATTTAAAAGACTTATATCCTAAAAAATTCTCTCCAAACTCTCAAAATGTCTCCCATGCATGTTTAATCACCTAGACTAGGGATTTTTACCATTCATGGTTGACCTATCCGTATAAGGTCTCAAGGGATAGAAATTGGCATGGAGGTTGGCCTTATCATGGGTAAAATTAATCACACAATTTGTATAATCTTCACACATGTGTAAGTGATATAGATCCAAGACTCAATTTCTAGGCAAGGAGGCCTAATTGAGGAGAGAGAATGGGCTAGAAAGGACACTTCCACTCAAATTTAAGACCTAAAATTTGGCATGGAACTATAAAAACATAATAGGTCCTCAAATATGTTCTTATTTTAATATTATAATTCATATATTATTATACACAATGAGCTTTACACATTTTCAAGGCTATAAGGATTGAGGTTAAATGAGAGCTTTTGGTGTAGAACGAGTTCTTTGGGGTAGTTTGAGACCTCCAAATGAGTTTTTTCATGTCTAATATGATGTGAATAGACTATCCATGGATATATAATGCATTGGAGAATATGAATTCAATATTTGACACTTGTAAGCAAGATTAGCCTAGTAAGACAAAGAGACTTCAAGACACCTAGCAAGAGAATTAAGTGATGTGTCAAATGGAACCTTTAGAGATAAGTTAAAAGGTTTAAAGATAAGATAAATGCTGTAAATAAACATGACATGATGGTCAATATTTTTATTTTTCTCTCACAATACAAGGCAAAGGGTGGTTTTGAAGAGCAAGGCAAGGTGTCAAACAAGGCTTGAAACTTCCACGCCACTTGAAGTAAAAGAGCATATTCAGGAGACCAAAACTTATCCTTAATGACCTGATGGGGAAGTTTCATACCTCTTTATTATTTTAATTCATTATCATGCTTTTATAATCTTTGAATGTCAGTATATATGGTGAAAACATTTCTCACAAAATGACCTGTCTGGTTCAAATAAGATTATGTGATATAAGGTCAAGAAACTGTTCTACAAGACTAATACTTGCCATTAGACCATATAAATTTTATATCTAAGGATGGTATGGAGATATCATATGAAAATTTAAATTCATTAGGAGTTATGATAAGTTTCTGCATAGGTGTTTGAGTTCTAACTCATCATGACTATTTTTGAGGTAATTGGCAGTTCTAAGTGAGTGAGTTGTAGAGATGTTATTGAGCCTTTATCTCCTGAGTGAAAGTGTTAAAATAATTTGGTGATAACCATTAGGTCATGGATAACCTTTATACATGTATTTTTTATTATATTTTAGTATCTTAAGGGTGTTTAAGCTTCATTTTTTTAAGATAAACTTTTGAGGTACATAGGCCTAATAAGGTAGTTTATCCTAAAAGAGCTTTCTTGGTATGAGCAGAGGATACAATTATAATAAATCATGTAATACATCATAATATTTCAATATTTAAGTTTTTTAATGGTTTTTAGTTATTGGAGAAAAGCCATCTGGTCCCAAGAAGATCAATATTTGGCATTAAGAGGACATACCTAATATAATTAGGTCTTCATGAGGCCTAAAAGAGGAGTAAGGCCTAATATAAATTCATGAGGTTGATGAATTGGTGTTGATTCACATAGGTATTTGGTGCTTCCTTGCAAGTAGGTGCTTGCTAAAGCCTAGTCAAGTGGGTGTTTGACTTCATTGGGGTTAGTGCTCCAAGTTGAGTTGGTGCTAAAAAAAAATTGGTATTTTTTTTATAGGAATGTATTCCATTTTTAGATATCATAATGGGTTTTCTTACCCTTGAGGGTTTCCCACTCATATATGTGTTTTCTTGTGTTATACTCATGTGAATGGTTTTTTATGCATTGTTATATCATTGTATTGCTTTCATGGTTCAAGTAACGATTAAGTATAATTGACATAAATTTTTAAACATTGATTCACCCCACTTTCAATGTTTTTGATTCCAGCATTTTGTATTAGATCTTGGTCCTTTGAATCAGGTCTAACAGCTTAAAGGAGATCTTAGAAGCACAAGCATGTCTAGTCATCAAGTACAAGGAGGTTTCTCAACCAATAAGGCTCCTCTCTTCAATGGGAATAACTATGAATTTTAGAGCATCATAATGAAGACCTATTTAATTTCCTTGGGCTATGACATATGGAAATATATTTTTGATGGATTCACTCCACCTTAGACACCACAAACTGATGCAGCAGGCAAGAAGGTAAGTGAGAATAACTCTAAGACAATGAATGGCATCTTGTGTGGTCTTTTATGAGGAACAAATCAATATATTTGAAGAGGGACTAAATAATAACACCAATGAACATGAGGAGATTAATCAAATAGTGAGAAACTCATATTGAGATTGTCACTACAAGTCTTAAGACCAAAGAGGAAGAATGCATCAAGATTGGAATAGAAATGGAGTCCTTGAAGGCAAAATTGGATCAAGAAACAATCAAATTGAAGACACATTAGAAATTTGAAAATATCACTGAAGTCCTTGGTGATATTTTTAATAGTCAAAGGTCTCCACATGACAAGATAGGTCTTGGATTCAAATAAGACCAAAAGGAAAATAAGGGGAGTCTTCAAAGGATAATGGACTATCAAGAAGTGATGGTACTATTAGAGTAAAGACCTATGCAAAAACTCTCAATTTTGAGACTATAATTGGTCTTCAACAAATCAAGAAGAATGTGACTCCTTTAAGAGATAACAAAGGTAGAGGTGTATCATTCAACATCAGACATACAAGATATGTGAATCCTTTCAATGGTTACTATTTTTCATGTAATCAATATGGACATGAGTTATGGATTAAAGACATCATGCTAGAATCAATTCATCATGGAGGATTAAGACAAATGTCCATCTCAACAATAGAATAATAATTCTATGCTATAATTGTGATCAGAGAGGATATATTATAAGGGATTGCAAGATAAGGAATATGAGGAAAATCAATCAAGATAAAATTTTATACAAACATACCATTGAGAAGTGATTAAGAAGTTAGACCCTATGGATAAGTTTAAGGAGGAGAAGAAGACTAAAGGAGAAGAATCTATGCTATCTAAAACCGCCTTTCACATACAAGATGAAGGCATGAAATGGTATATAGATAGTGGTTACTCAAGCCACATGATAGGGGATAAGAGCAAGCTCATCTCATTAAATAAGAATGTTGTAGGAATAGTGAGATTTGGAGATAACATAACTACCAATATAGTTGGCATGGGTATCTTCAGTTTGAACAATGAGAAGACCAAAATAGAGAATTATTGTACGTGGAAGGTTTGAAACATAACCTGCTTAGTGTAAGTCAAATATGCAACCAAGGACACACACTAACATTTCATGACATAGGGTGTGATATAAGGAGAGCTAAATCAGGAAGGCTAATTATCAATGCTAAGAGGACTGAAAACAATCTATATGTCTTGAATGAGATCAAGGAGAGATGCTTTATGAGCAAGATGGATAAAATTTGGTTATGGCACCAAAGGTTTGGCCATCTAAACTTTGATAATTATTGTATAAAAAGGTAAACAAAGTTATCCTAGTTGGTTCTCAACTTATTATAACCAAGCGCAAACATGGGATATTACTTTTTCACTCAAAATTTTACACTTAGCTGCAATATCATTAATTCACATAAGGTATAGGCCATATGCACTCACCTGAAGTGAAACTAAGAAGGAACTGGGGCCCGCATTGGGCTAGTTGTGCCATGGTGCAAGATATCAATTATAGGATTTAGTCAATTCAAAGAAGGCTTTACATAGATCCATAGGTGCAAGCCTTTTTTTGGACTAGTCTTAGAGTCATATAGGCACATGCCTTTGTTAAACTATGCCTAACATCATATCAGTGCTTTAAGGGTCAAAGGGTTGCTTTCACTTTAAGTACTCATACTAGCCTTGCACTTCTTAACAAGGATGGGAACACTTGGATATTTATACACATTATCTATAGATTTATGGTGACATCATCATTTATTATAGGGACTCTATTAATGATGTGAAGCATAATCTCATACAAAACATTCTTAACATAAAAATATTAAAATTACAACATTACAATCATTACGCATTAAAATATCAATACCAAAGATTCATAAACTAGGTATTAATATATGTTAACGTAGCCACCTTCATCATTAATAAAGTTTAAAATAGAGTATACAAGTCATGGCATTTAAAATAGAGTATGCCTAGACATACTACTCAATGACCCAGAGGCTCACAAGTGAGCTTGGGTCCTTACAAATAAAGACTTAATGGAATATATACTATCCCTAAGTCTAATGTCTACCATAGTAATGCATATAGATCACTTCCAATCTTCTAGAGCTTTGCTACACTATATTTTGTATTTTTTTATCAACTAGTTTGAGCTTATTTTATATCTCTTTAGGAGCATCTCCGCCAGGGTGGAATGCATATGCTTAGTGTTGAGATGGAGCCTTGGTGATCATTACCATTGTATCCATCACCTTTCAAGCCTCACACTCTAGTTTCCACATATCACCAATCTTGAAAGATGCCCTAAAGATCCAAGAACCAGTTAGTTTCCTGTCAGCTGGCATAAGGTATGGGTTGAACCCTCTAAATGTTGCCAAAATGCCAAAATTTAATAGTCACACAAAATGATTTCCTCACACTGATATGGATGTCATGTTGGTGTGAATCTTATACTTCATGAACTAAGGGTCCCAACATTACCCCATACAAAAATTATAGTCCATCATCTAACTAGGCTATCAAAGTATTTGGAGCACAGAACTTGGGTGTGTTATCTTTAAGCTCAGTGCTAAAGTCTTCAAAGCGTTTAATGGTGAGCTTAATTTATTCAATAACACTATCTATTTCAGTGGACACAACACTAAGCACAAACACATTAGTCTTCTCCATCTCCTTCCAGAAGGCCTCTAAATTTGTGTTAACCTTTTTCACACTCTTGTCTAGGATTGTTCCTTGCCCACATGTCTCAGTCTATAAAGCATGAAAGAGAGTTTACAAGTTTTTCTCTTGATCCTTGATTTGGGTGTTGAGTGCATTGATTTTCCCTATGATATGTTCTCACTCCAATTTTCTCATTAAATACACCTACACCATCAACTTCTCCTTCTCTTTTTCCTACTTTAAGTGTGCATCTATGAGTGACATTTGGTTTGAGAATCTCAAAAATATGGAATCAATTGCATCTATGCCCTCCTGTAGTTTTTCAAAGAGGTCTTCTACCTCTTTGAGCTTACCAACTATCTCAATCTATATCACAATGTAGGGATCTTCTTCTTATTCTTGCACTGAATCTAGTTTTAACCTTGGGAGCATCTACTCCACTAGCACACAAATTTTGTCAACCTTTGAGAGGTCAAAAGTATTGACATTAACTAGAAAGGATGGTTTATTCATATCTATGCACTCACAAAGTTATTGTGGCTTGAATTTAGTGGCATACACTTCCTCCTAGGCTTCTTTATAGAGTTGCTTCCATTTTCTTGCCCTACCATCATTGATAATGTTTTAGCATACAACCTCGGTGGCTTTACTAATCAGCACATTCCTAGATCATAATAGGTTTATGGCATGAGGGTTTATAAGGTGGGAGTCCTACCCTTCCTTAGGCTCTTCTAGGCTTGAAGTATCCTCTTTAGGTGCCTCACAATGAGGCTCATCCATATAAGGTTACTTCTTGACAGGTCTTACATCATTGAATATCTTGATGCTCATCTTCTTGAGGGATGGGTGTGTGCCTTTCATATCTTGAGAATTCCAAGGGAAAAAGTCTTGAAATTCCTTTAAAAGGTCCACAATACATGCTAGCTCTATTTCAGACCGATAAGCACCTAGAGTAGTAATCTTTGGTTCCCCTTCTGAGTTGATATCTACCTTTAAAGTTTTTAACAGCTTATAGGAGGATTAATTCTTCTCTTGGTATTAATCCTTGACCTGTTTGCTTCCATCAATCATTTATATCCAAAGATGAGTAGGGTCTTCTTCTTCTGGGGTGTTATCCTCAACTTGGCATACTAACTTTATTTTGCCTATCAAATTCTTACAATTATGCACCTTCCATATTTCATCATCCCAATCACTAGAGTCACTATTGAGGGTTTTCTCTTCAAAGAAAGTTAGGAGTGCCAACTCTTTTTCACCAAATATGTCTTTTAGGCTCTCCCTAAATATTGCAGTGTCCTCAAACACTGACCTTCAAACTACTTATAGTGGTTCAATCAATTCAAGGTTTTACAGAGAAAAGGAGAAGGTGTGAATAAACCACTCCTTGAGTGCATCCTAGTTAGCTATATTCTGGAACATCTAATTGACAATATACCATGCCCACACCCAATTCTTTAAGGCCTTATAGAAGGCATGCCCCCATAGATTCCTTAGGTCATTTTCACCATAGACAGTCAATGTTTCTTCATAAAGGTGCACATGTGTTATGGTATCAAAGTCGCTAGAGTAGGCTGAGATGTCCAAATCCGTGTTACTCTTTCTTAAGCTAGTGAAAATGGTTGCCTTTAAACCTTGCCAAGTTAGCAAGCTAGGCTTTTATACTGCCCGCCCACTAACGAGCGATAATGCTCTTCAATGTATACACTAGAGCACCCATTTTATCCACCTCTTTTGGGATATATGATTCAAGGTCTTAGACATAGTGTTCCACTCGATTACTCCCTTCATATCTTGGGAGTGCTGTAATTTTTACCTTACTAAGGAAAAACAATCTCTTTCCCTTCTTCTTGGTGTAAGGGACCCACCTTTTATAAGTGTTATTAATATATACCCAACTTGTCTTTACTAGTTTTGGTGACTTTACACATACCAAATGGCACCTTCGATTAATAGTCTCATATGCTTCCTCAACCCATCGATCGTAGGTAACATTGATGGTGTCTAAGGTTGATTGTCCATCTTCTCAAGAGAGGACTCCTTGATCATTAGGGTCTAGCATCTCGGTGCCTTGCACCATGATGTTATATATGTGGTTGATCTCATCCTTGATGTCCACACTTTTGACATAGGGGGGTCCTTCATCATTTGAGAGAGGTATAACTACTCTTTGTTTTACATTCCCAAATGTCATGTAACACCTCTTAAAGTGCATATTTGCATTATTTGCATAAGACCATGGCCTTTCTAGAAGTTTCAAGTAATTATCATGCTTTGCTAACTCGATTACTTCAAATTCAATGCAAAATTTGGTGCCCATGATATCTACAACTATGCTTTTCATAATTTTGATTGGCTGCACTTAGGTCTTGTTGGCCATGAAAATTACATGAGGGGAAGGCCTAAAGGCTAGCCTAACCATTTTATCCTAGGCATTCTTGGTCAATTTTTTGACCTCAACACTTGTGTTGATAAGGACCTCACAAATAGACCATCCATCAATAGTGGCATCCATGAGGAGTTCTTGGTCATACTCCACATTTTGTATATGTCAAACTTCTCGTACCCTCTCCATACATGGTATGATGACCTCAAATTTATTTTTACCTTTATGCTCCAAGAAAGAGTTCTTAAATAGGGGTAGAATTCTTTATATTTGTAAGAGGTGTAAGATCTCAATTAATTCTTGTATCTCAACTTCCTAACTATCTCATTTCTTTTAAGAGGTAGCAACCTACACATATAGGTCTCATGCTAATTATAACTCCCCTTGCAGGTTTAGAATTACACTCATGGCCTACTAAAATACATCATTTTAGCATGATGGGTTTGGGTAAGGTGTAGATCTTGGTTGAGTCTATGTTTTGCACTCAATGTGACCCTTATCCCCATATTCTAAGTGTAACTCATGTATTACTGCAACTAGAGGTTGAGTGGTGAATCCACTATGAGTATTCACTTGTACCTTGACTATTTTTGTGTGGGTTGGTTGCACTTTTAGGGTCTATTTTTCTATTTTTAGCTTGTGCTTGATCATATCTATGCCCTTATCTATGTCAGGTGTTTCAGATAATTTTAACTTATGTTCCAAGAAAGGAATAATGGAGAAACTAGATACGAGTATGGCTCAAAACCATATTTGGTTGTGTACATGTTGATTACATGATTATAGATACTCCTCTTTGGCTTGGTAGAAATGACTTACAAATAAGAAAGTACTCAAATAAATAATTTGTTTAGTTATGTAGTAGGGTGGATTGCCTAGCAAGCTAGATCCAAGAAGCACAAGCTTCCTTGGAAGTTGTCAATCCACAATTTTAAACAATCAAGTTTTGGAAGATAAAGTACTTTCATAAATCATAGAAGATACCAAAATTAAGTACAATAAGTGTTTAATAAATAAATAGATGAAATTGACAAATTATAGAAATAAATAGGTCAATAATAATCCTAAATAGGTCAAATATGCTTTAAAAAATAGGTTGGGGTTTTGTGAATAGGTAGAGATAAAGAAAGTTAGATTTGGTTGAGGTCTGGTGGGTGAAAATAGTTTATTTTTATTTTGTGCCATAGTGATTGTCAATGATTGAGGTGACCATTGGTGGTTGGGGTAACTGTCAGTGGTTGGGACAGATTGTCAGTGGTCAGGGTGACTGTCGATGGTTACTATGGGTTGGGTTTGGATAATAAAAGGTCAGAGGTTTCAAAATGAGATTCTAGGAGATTGGCTTGGGTTGGGTTGATTTTTAAATATAAATAAAGTGATTTAAAAATAAATACTTATCTTAAGGGTTATTGATTGGATGAACGGTTGAGGTGTTTGGCTTGTTGGTGGAGTCTAGAGAAAATTTTGGTAGATTAACTATACTTGGCTATTGGTTGATGGATAAAAAAACTTCAGCTCTATGTCATGATGACTAGATTGTTGGATTACTAGAAGAGCACTTGCAAAAGAAACTCTAGATACAATATCCCTTGATAGTTGTGGATCCCTTTTTCACCCTATGCTCTTCTCTTCTTATAGGCAGGCAAGGAGAGGTGCAACAAGATGTTAACAAGAGGTCCAACTTGTTATCTAATTTTAACTTCAACATGCATAGGTTCAGACATAAATTAGAACATCTAATTATAGAAAATCAAGTCAAAGTAATGTTGGTGTTTAATGGTTCAGATGGTGGAACCTGACCATCAACGGTCAGGGTGATCATCAATGGTTAGGGTGATCGTTTGTGGTCGAAGGTTCAGCCAATAGGTCAATATGACTTAAGTTAGGTCTGGTTTATAGTCAAGAAGCTAAGGTTGGGCTCAAGGTGATTTTGACATTGAGAATCATCATGTGCATATTTATGGTGTCTACATTTTCCCCCTTTTGTTATGTAGTTTGTATGAACAAGATGTAAAACAAAAATGGATTATGGGTCAAAGGTTTAGTTGCCTTGAGCATGGGAGGAGGTGTTCCCCCTAAAACTAGGAGCTAATGGGGCAAAAAAAATTAGGTACAAGTTTGACAAGTGGTGAAGGTGATGATAAAAGGTGGGTGATAGTTTGGGTAATGAAGTGCAAACATGCACACAGAGTGTTACAAATTTGTGATAGCCAAGATCGCCTATTGACTAGGTTATTATAGTTGGTAAAAATTAATGTTGGTGATAGAAGGATAAGTGACAAGTAGATTGCATGATTGTATTTAGGAATGGTGGTTGGGAACACTCATAAATGTAGTTCTCTTAGGCACGGTCTATATTTTTGTGGGTATCTAAGGTAGGAAGTACTCTCAAGAAAAAAACAAATTGGTCTGGTCTAGTCATGGGTATCCAAGGTAGGAAGTAATCCTATGAAGACACAAATTAGTCTAGCATGCACAAGGTAGTGGAAGTCCAAAAAAGTTTAACATGAAAATTAAGATCATTGAAAAACATGTGATAGTTTGGGCCAAAATGGCCAGTGGTAAGGTGACATTGTTGGTGTCTAAGGTGGGTAGAGAAGGTAATCTCCATGGGTGTGCACTGAGTTTGTTATGTACCAAAATTTTGAAAAGTGGGTAGTTTAGTGGAAAAACCCCAAAATGTTGACCATATATGGTTAGGGGTCTTATGGGTAACCATCGGTAGTCACCCTAACTGTCGAAGGTCAGGGGAAAAACCTAAAAGGGTGGAAATAAAAGTGCCATTGAGTTTCATTTTAATTCATTTGAGAATTTAAACTTTGGTATTTGTGCTACTTGGCATTTTGTGTGAAGAGTTTTTTTAAGTAGGGGAGTAATTGAGTTGGATTGCATTGACCAATCTATATAAGGTTTACCTAGCTAATATGTGGGGTGGATGAGGATGTGATCTAGTAGTGGGTCTTAGGATTCCTCCTTGACAACAGCTAAGGAATGAGGTAGGGGTTATATTAAATTGATAGCATAGGTTTGAGTTTTTAAATGTGTTGTAAGTTGAATTTGGTTACTTTGTCATTATTTGGTGGGTTGGTTTTAGGGTTTGACTTAGTTTTAGTGTTTGCTTGGTTTATTGGTGAAATTGGTAGTTAAATTTAGAAATTGATCAGGGTAGGTTAGTTAGGGGAGGGTAGAGGTAGGATTAGCTAGAAATTGGTGGTTTTGTTTTGGTTTTTTTCTATGTTTGTGGGTGGGTAGGGTTGAGGTATTCCATCAGTGGTAACACATAGTGACCATATACGGTCATACCCAACCATTGATGGTTAATACCGACCGTAAATGGTTGATAATTGATAGGAGTAGGTTTCTTGACCATTAGTGGTCACCATGGCCATTGGTGTTTGATAGAGGTGGGAAATGATTTTTAAACATTTTAAAGTGTTTGTTATTTTTGTTGAGGGTTGAGGTGAATTATATAAGGGTGAGGGTTAAGTGTTTGTGCTAGAAGTGTGATTGATTAGGGTAAAAATAAGATAGGTTAAAGGTTTAGCCATGAAGATAAGACATAGGTATAGGTGTAAATTTGTAGGAAAAAGGAGTATAGAAAACTAAGCTTGGTTGCTATCAAACTTTTTAGGCAAGGGAGAAGATTCAGATGTGAAATTGGGTGCCTTAGATCTTTGCTAAGATTCACCAAGGTATGATTGTTATTGATTGGCTACATATGGAAGAGGTGGGGCTTGGCACGATGTTACATTATAAATATGTGTCATAAGACATGATGATTATAGTGGTCCTCATTGAGATATGGGATTTGACCACTAACACCTTCCTACCACCCACTAGTGAGATAATGATCTTACTTGAGGATGTGCACAAGATTACATAGTTACCCATTCAGGGTGAGCTGATTTATCATATTGAGAGAGAGGAGAGAGATGAGCTCATGGAGCTAATATGCAAAGATGACCACAATTTTTCTAGGTGGCATGATGGGGGTTTAAGTTATACTCTGTTATATCAAAGGGCTAGAGATGATAAGAAACTAATGATCATGATGATTAGGGAAATCTCATGTTTTGTCATACTAGACTCAAGTAAAAGGAGGTTTCCCTATCTATTGTTGGGCATTCTAGTAGAGATATTACTAGGTCACATAGTGTTAAGTTGGGTGCCTATGCTTGTAGTCTAGATATATAGGGAGATGTGGGGTTTTAGCTCTGATAGGATATATGGTATCAACATTAAATTCATTATACACTACTAGGCATATGAGCATATCTGAGTTCTAAAACTAATGGGGATGTCATGGGAGGGGTATGCATAGATGGAGTTTATAGTTGGATTCATGTAGTGGAGAGATGATTTTTCCCTTTTAGGACTGGGTGGAGGTGTTCACAATATTAACTAGTTTAGAGGGGTATTAGATGCCTTGGTTGCTAGAGATGTGATTTGGAGATCCTATGTCAGGTTTCTAGAGTGGGATGGATACATGAGACATACACTATCCCTACAAAGCTAAAAGTGGTTCTTCAAAAAGAGGGATGGTGAGACATAGCTCATCCCATTTGAAAGGGTTCGATGATAGTTTGGTCTAGTGTAGAGTATCCTGGGTCTATTCTTGAGGTATAGGAAGGAGGATGCAGAGCTTCTAATTCTTAAGCCATAACCCATATAGGTTTTACTTGATAATGAAGAGTTATAAGCTAGGGTTGATATATATGATGTAAGGTTTGTAGATGGGTACCCATCATAGTACCAGTCACTCTATGTAATGACCAATTTTGAGGGTGATGATGGTGGTAAGAAGTTGACAGATGTTGACCCAGTTGGCATAGGTACAAGGGGCTACCCCAGATGTACAAGAAGTGACTTCAGAGAGAGATTAAGATCAAGTGGTACTAGTCATGGCATAGGCTAGTATGAAAACATTATAGGGTCAGTTGGTAGCAGCACAAGGTCAAGTGGTTATAGTTACAGGTGAGAGGGACCAAGATGGAGCTGCACTAGCCTTGGTTATCCAAGAGAGAGACTATTTGAGATAGGTTAGAGGAGGAGCCAAAACACCTATAAGACTACTAGGAACTATCCTCATGGCATGATATACAACCATAGTAGAGGAACTATGTTATTCTGAGGCCATAGTCCTGAGACATTATCATGATGAACCCTGATAGGGCAAGTACAGAGCTAGTTTGGTAGGTGGTGCTAGCATGGTGACACCAGTCAGTGGGCTAATTCTATAGGTGGATAGGTAGGTACCTTGGGAGGACATGCACCAGTAGGAAATAATGCCCTAGGTGATAGTGGTGCCCCAGGGGCATAGCCATGATATAGTTATGAGATATTATACTTTGTTGTATATCATTTTGATATCAACCTATGAGCTAATGCAATGAGATGTATATTTTGAGAGAGATACATGTATATTTGTTGTATACATAATGATTATGTGGTTATTTATGGTTATATATTCATGATTTATATATATGATCTTTGTTTATTACTTATGATGTTGATGTTCATGTTAGTCTTTGATGATGTTATGGATAATGGTTATGATATGGATATGGATGTTGATATAGACTCACCTAGGTAGGCATGTGATGGATTTTATTTATGTTAATGATGATGCTTATAACATTTTTTTTCATGTTAAAATTTAATGAGTATATGCTTCCTCATTTAGATTTAGACACATGGTAAAAATGGTTTATTAACTCATTTGGTTATGGATGTCATGTTGTTGATATGATGTGATGTGATGTGATATGGTTATGATTATGTTTATGAACATGGTTTATGCTAATGATGTTTGCTTTTGTGTATGATATGATGTGAAGTGGTTATTATTATGGTGATTTTTCTTATAGTAGAAAACAAAAAGTAGGTTTAATAACAACACTAGATGTGAGAAAGAGCAGATAATTAAGAGACAAATTGCTAAGTGAATATATCAACTAGGTATGAGAGGATAAGAAGATGGAACAATGCTTCTTCTTTGGCAAGGAATAAAAAAAACCAAAATTGGAGTGGCTTAAAGAACATAATACCATCAAATGCTTTGCATTAGCGCTCCTTAGTTGGTCAAAACGTTATCTTGATCACATAATGTTAAGTAAGCTCAAAAATCCCTTGATTTATAGTGTATAAAGGGGAGATGGATAAAAATAGAACTATCTTGTGAGATGAGTGTGCCTCTTTTGGAGGTTACCAAAGAGTCAATACAAACAATTCGATGACATATAAGGTGTAGACTGATCGATGCGGGAAGCCTACTCATGAGAGTCAATTATGGCTTTCAAATTTTTTTGCTTTAAGAGTTGATTGCTGCTTTCAAAATTATTTTTCTTTGTATGATGCTTGATAATGGGTTTTTTACTTCTTCTTTTATTTTTTGGGAGGTTTGGGGAAGCTAATCGATGTGGGAAGCTCTAGTAAATTACTAGGATTTGAAAAATGCTTTACTCATCAATCCTTCGAGGGAGTCGTCTATGTTTGTGTGCTTTGCTTAATGCTTTTGATAGTTGTCCTTCAAGGGAGCAATCTACCTTATTTTGAGTAATTTTGATATGTTTCCAATAGTTATCCTTCAAGGGAGTAGTGTATGAATGCTAGGAATGACCCATGATTTTTTTTGGTCATGAATTTGCTTTGAATGTTTGCTTAACATAGACTTGCTTATATGGTCTTAAAGGTTGACCTTTATGAAGGCAAAACTAAAAGAACGAGAAGGTTCATAAAGTGTAAAGAGGTTTAGGTGAAAATGATCATGGGAATAGATCTTATAAAAGGGGTAGAAATTACCATGAGAATCATGCCATGGGTAGAGCCATGGTACCCATTGTTCAATATTAGGCCATGATTGTGATGGATAATCACACGATTCAGTTTTAATTAGTTGCCCCTAAAATAGGGAGATGAATGTGGTTTGTAAGCAAGGTATGAGCTTAAGTTAGACAAAGGGTGAATTTCATCCTTTTTAACAAAAGAAAGGATGTAGATGTGAAGCATTGAGGGGCTCAGGTTTTGGGTTTCCCTCAAGAGAGGATAACCGGTAAGCTCCTGATCCATACTTGTGGGTTATGATATAAGGTCTAAGACCATTGAAAGCAAAATTCCCTTGATTGATTTTCTCCATATTGGTGACATGTTTATTTCTCACTTTAAAGTGTTTTTTATAAGCATGTTTGATTCATTCTTGATAGACATGAAGATGGCTAAGGGCATCTAAATGATGCTCGCCAAGTATCTCAAGTTGGGCTAAATGGTGTTGACGATAATCATCTTCAGAAATGAGATATTGAAAAGATATGCAAAGAGATGGGATTTTAACTTAGACAGGTAAGACAACCTCTACTCCAAACACAAGAGAGAATAGGGTAGCACTCGTAGGGCTTTAGATGCTAGTATGATATGCCCATAAGGCAAAAGGGATGAGCAAATACTAATTTTGACTAGATGAATTGACCATTTTAGTGAGCATGTTGTTGAGAGTTTTTTTATAGGCCTTAACTTATCCTTTAGCTTGAGGATGATAGGGTGATGAAAAACTAATCTTTATGTTAAATGCATCATAAAGACCTTGGACTTGTTTATTTTTAAAAGGTTTTTCCATTGTTAGTGATGATTTTGTGAGAAACATCAAATTGATATATAATGTCATGATTGATAAAGTCAACAATATTTTTAGCTTTGGTCAAGACAAGAGGAATAGCCTTTACCCATTTAGTAAATTACTCGGTGGTAGTGATGATAAAATTCTATCATTATGAATAATGGGGGTTAATTTTACCAATAAGGTCTAGACCCCATTATTAGAAGGTCCAAAAATATGTGGATATGTAAAAATTATGGATAGTTGTGTGATGTAAATTGGCATGTTGTTGACACTTAACACACTTCTTCACATAATGACAATAGTATTGGTTGAATTTAGGCCAATAATAACCAAGGCAAAGGATGCATTTAGCCACGACAAGGCCACTAATGTGTCCCCCACAAATCCCATCATGCATTTTATTAATAGCACAAGAGGCTTCATGACTATGTAGGCAATAGAAGAGGAGACCATCAAAGCCAAATTTAAAAATAATTCCCCCCATAATGGTGTAACATGAGGTACTCTGCATAAACACTCTTCAAGCATTCCTAGAAAAATTAGAAGGAATGATGACAAGGTTGAGATAGTCAAAGGTCTACTGATACCAAAGGTCAGGTTGGGTCTCCTCCACATTAAAGATAGTGGGAGAGTCTGGTTTGATATAAGAAGTTTGGGTAATTCTATGGATAATGATAGATAACTTAGAGTCAAAGGGTTTAGATAGGATCCGAGAGGTGAGGGAAGTTATGGTGTCAGCAAACTTGTTAGTAGATCACGAGGTGGCTTGGATATGGTAATGTTCAAATGATGTTAAGAGCTCATCAACTAATTATTTTTACTATTGTAAAACATCACTCTTAAATTAGTAATAGCCATTGATTTTATTGACCACTAGTTGAGAGTCATCAAAGATGTTGATCATTTTAACTCCAAAGGCTAGCACAGTTTTAAGGACTATCATAGGGCTTCATACTCATCCATATTATTGGTACATTCAAAATATAGCTTGAAGTATAAAGGAAGAGGTTCAACATGAAGGGGAATAAGGATAATGTCAGCTCCCCCACCATGTTGACACTTTGATCCATCAAATAACATGGTCACTTGATAGGTGAAGTCTACTTGAGAGAGGGTCATGATGGAATCATCGAGAAACTCAAGAGGATGAGGTTGATTGTCTGCTAATGGTGCATTAACCAATTAGTCAGAAATGAATTTCCCTTTAATTGACTTCTACTTCAGAAACTAATGGTCAAACTTAGATAAAGTCATGAACCACTTGGCCATATCTTAGTTTTGGTATGACTTGGAGTGAATATACTTGAGTGGGTCAGTGTTGGTTACGACATAGGTTTGATGGTTGAGAAGGTAGTGGTGAAGTTTGGTGGCCATGAAGAATAAAGCTAAGTAGAGTTTCTTATTATAGGTGTATCTAGTCTCATACTCTACAAGCATGCGACTAATGTAGTAGATGGATTTCTCCTTGTGTTGTACGTCCCAATGAGCAAGCATTGCCCTAAGGGAGTGGTTGGTGGTGGAAATATAAAGGTAGAAGGGTTGATCATCTTTGGGAGGGGTAAGTACAGGTGGTGATAAAAGGTAGCTTTTGAATACATCAAAGGCATTTTTGTAGTCATCATTCCACTTGAAAGAGACATTCTTCTTCAGGAGGTGATAAAAGGGTTGGCATTCATCCAAGAGCTAGGAGATAAAGCGATGAATGGATTGGAGCTTCCCTTGCAAACTATGGAGTTACTTGAGGTTGATTGGAGGAAGCATATAGAGGATGGATTTGATTTTGACTAAATCTACTTCAATTCCCCAAAGGTAAATGATAAATCCAAGGAGCTTTCCTGATAAGACCCTGAAAATGTGCTTCTATGGGTTAAGGCAGACATGATAGTGGATGAGGTGCTCAAAGATAATCCTAAGAACAACCAAGTGATCCTTACGATACTTGGATTTTCTAATAAGGTCATCTACATAGTCCTCAATGATTTTATGGATAAGGTCATGGAAGATATAGGTCATAGTGCATTGGTAAGTTTTACTAATGTTTTTTAGGCCAAAAAGCATGACCCTATAGTAGAAAGTCCCCCATTGGGTGATAAAGATAGTTTTGTGTTGATCTTTGAGGGTGATCAAGATTTAATTATAACTCAAGAATCTATCCTTGAGAGATAACATCTCATGGCTGATTGTAGGATCAACTAGTTGGTCAATGCTTGGTAGAGGAAAGTCATCTTTTGGGCAAGCAAGGTTGAGGTCACGAAACTCCACACAAATGCATAGTCCCCTTGTGCTTTGGTGACATGCATGATGTTCGAGACCCATTGGGGATAGTCAATGGGTTGAATGAAATTGAAAAATAAGAGATGTTGAAGCTCTTATTTGATGAGAAGGGATATGTAGGGGTACATTCATCAAAGTTTTTACCTAATAGGTTTGGCATCATGGTTGGTGACTATGTTGTGGGTAGTGATGGAGGGGTTAACTCCTGGCATGTCACTATAAGACCAAGAAAATGCTATGTTGTGATCATGCAGGAAGTAGGGGAAGTCCTAAAGCTCTTTGGAATTCAGTGATTGACTAATTTTGACAATGCAGGGGTTATTCAAAGTGCCCATGTTTATATCCATAGTGGATTCATACAACATGATCAAAGTCTTAGGAGGAAGAGATTTGTGGTTGGAAGAATCTGGTACACCAAGATAGGTGAGAATGGAATCATCATCCTGACATTGAAAAATATTAATGGTATGAGAGTCATCTATTATCATCTTAGAATGGGTCATAGGGATGGTTACAGTTACCCCATCCTTTTTCTAAGTCAGGGGTTTGAGGCTGATCATGTTGATGAAAAAAAAGTTAGGGGGGATGATATCAAAATCTATAGCTATCGATGGTGGAAAAGAGGTTGGTGAGGAAGGGACGTCTTCCTTAAAAATGGTGATAGTAGGTGGTTTGCTTTTCTTCATGGGTAGAATGAAGTTGAGACCATGTTTCTCATGATGTTTTTTGGTCTTAATTGAAATCAACTCATGTAAGCCATGCTCATATCATCTAAGACCAAACCCCTTCTAGGCATAGTTATGGAGGTCTGTCTTGGAAAACTTGGGTTTATCCAAGTGGGAGAAACCAAAGGTGAATGGTTGAGGTAAACAGGAGGAAACCAAAGTGTCAAGAGGTTTGTCAAGTCCCTCATAGATGAAATGGATTTGACAGTTTGAAGGTGCAAGGGGAATAATGGCTCTGATGTTGGGGTCATACTCAGGTTGGTTGTTAAGTTGCCCATACTCATTGGGGTTAGGGAAGGTGTCAAGGGTCAAGAGGTGATATTCCCTAAGTGAGAGACATTAGAGTGCTGATTCTAAGTGATCTATGGTGGGAATTTGATCCAAGGGGGTTGATGATATAGTAGACACCTCATTGGTAGAAGAAGATATGGATTCATCCTTTGTGGTTAAGGGCTTGTATTTGGCTAATGAGGGTGTGCTAGATGGAGGTAAGAGGATGCCATTGGGTTGATAAGTCATGTTGTAATGCAAAAAGGGACTTGGGTCAGATTCTATGGTGATTACTTGACCTTCATGCTCAAATTTGATGCAATGATGAAGGGTAGAGGGTATACAACCCATGGAGCAAATCAAAGGTCATCCTAACAAAACATTATACTGGAATTCACCTTCCACTACATAGAATAGTTCTAGGAGTGTGTGAGGTCCTACATGAATGTGAAGGACAATAGTTCCCATAGTAGTGGCCATGGTGTCATTGAAGGATCAGAGGATGGTTGAGTTTTTTGACATGACATTGCTTGGTAGATTAAGTTGATCATAGGCATAGAAGGAAATGATATTAATACTAGATCCTCCATCAATCATAACCTATTTGATGCAGGTTTGGTTGATGTAGGCAATGATAAAAAGAGGGGGATCTAGGTCATCAGGGTGGATAGAAGGTTTTTATAAATCCTTAAAGGTGACAAGGTTGGAAATTTAGAGAGCACCAATAAAGGCTGCCAGAGGTTGAGAGTCTTTAGGTTAGACCTTTATTTCTTGCAATGCCTCTATCATTTCTTGGTGATGATGAGGTGAGGTAGAAATCAATTTTTATATGCTCATCTTTGCTAGGGTTTAGTGGTGTTATTTGAGAACCACTCTTTTGATTTATCCAGAGGGGTTGGATGGAGAGGTACCCAAGATAGATACCTTGGGTTTGGCTGAAGGTGAAGGTGCTTGAATTTTACTTGGTTGGGAGGTGGAAGATGGGTATGTCCATAGGATGGACGTTTTCACCTTCCCTTTATCCTTCTGTTGAGTGTGTGATTGTGTGACCACATGGATAATATGGATAGAGGGAAGAGTCAAGGTAGGAGATTAGTTTGGTTCCCTATCACTCTAAGGTGAAAGTGGGGGAGTAGGTGGGTGTTGGGTATTATTTGTTGTTTGTTGGATTAGTAGTGGGCTCATGGGGGGTTCACATTGTAATAGATCATCTTCATCATAGAGTTGATGGATTATGTTTTGGAGAGATTTGTAGTTCTATGTGTCATGATTGGGTGTCCTATGATATGATCATACTTGGTGATCATTATACCTGACTGGTTTTAGACCAAGAGAGTCAAATGATCTGATAGGAGGTATCATCAAGAAAGAGGCTTGCAGTAACTTTTGGAAAATATTTGAGTAAGACTCAGATAAAGGTAGTGAGGGTTTAGAGGTTTTGGCCTTAGTTGGTGAGATGGAAGTCTTTTTAGAAATAGGATTGGTGGTAGAGGTCTTGTGTAAGGTGGTGTTCTTAATTGATGATTTTGGTTTAGGTAAGGAAGTTTATAAGTTGGAGGTAGAAGATGTCAAGGTAACTAGTTTGGTTATTGATGGCTCAGTGTAGATGGGTGTGTTAGAAAGCAAGAGTGATGACATAACTAAGAGCGGTGGTTGGGTTTTTGTTAAGATAGTTGGCTTCCCAATTAAAGTAGAGGAATGAGGCCCCAAAATAGAGGGCAAGGTTGAGGTAGGTAAAACTTTATCTTTCTAGATTTTTGGTGACTTTACCTCCTTGATTGATTTGGCTTGGTGTTTGGTTGGTGGGCCTAGTGAGGTTAGCTCCAGTTTCAAGGGTGGGTGATTAAGGCTTTGCATAAGGAAGATGTCAAGGTTTTTCGTTGGTTTGGTTGAAGTGATAGAGGATGATTTTTTTATTTGGTATTTGGTTATTTTGGATGGTTGAGAAATGGTCAGGTTGGTAGAGGTTTTCATTATTTCAGTTGATATGATGGCTTGGATAATATAAGTGGTGGGTTGGTCCATCAAATATGTGGTTGGAGGTTCCTAAGGCTTATAAAGAGAGAATGCACTTGTGAAGGCCCAAGCACTCTAAGCATAAAGTGTTCAGGTCTTTCTTGCCTATGCTCGAGCCTAAAATAGAAGCACAAGTTTGTGTAGTAGTATAGTGATGACTCACACCTACATAAATATTTCAATTTGTGCTTGTGTATAGGTTTCTATGGCACACAAGTCAAGGAATATATGAGTTCAAGAATACAGGGCCCAGGTTCCAAATGGCCAAGTAGAAGAAGCATGCAAGGAGATATTAAAAATTAAGAAGAATACACTAGGAACCTTTAGCCCTCATGTGCAATCTTATTCAATGATTTCCCCATGCCAATCTAATATAGGCTTTCACTCATGCATAGGATCCTACATCTACACCCTTATAGTACGTAGGGTGAAACTCTTTCTTCTACTACTACCATGTGGTAGTCTAGTGTTAGTTACAAAAACATTCTCAATTTTCCTAGGCTGAGTGCCAACACTCCATGTGTCATGACTATGTTGCTTTCATCCAAAATCCATAAAAGAATCCTATGAGAGCCTATCAAGACAACATTTGTCACTCCTAAAATTCCACATTCAGGATCAATTAGAAAGTGCCACATGTTGGGTAATGGCCAGATATAATTAAGGTTGTTGGAGGTAGTTGAGTAGAGTCTAAGGATTTATTAGAGTGATTAAATGCATAATTAGTTATTAATAATCGAGATACGGATTCATGCCTCCCTATAACCTTGTCATAAATATCTTCCAATCCCCTATGCATGTGTATCCCAAGAGGACCTTGCCACCATCTCTAGATCTAATCAACCTACCAAAATTCATGAATTAGTGATGCAATGTTGGAAGGTTATTAAATGCTACATCTACCACCCAATTGGCGCATTTATTGTAAAACATACTTGATTCACTATAAAATCTTGGTTCTTCATTGTAAAAAGGGTTGATACATTTCCAAAAACCTCACACTGCTGAAATTTACCCTTCGTGAGTGCTTGTATTGGCTAAATCTTACAAATTAGTGAGAATTAAGTTCACCTCTTTTCATTATTTTGATGATCTATGTGTTATTTCATGTTTGTTGACCTTTGTCTATGGGTATTGTTTTCCCCTCTCATCATCATCCATTCCTAACACCTCCTCATTAAACTTGAAGCTCACTTATAGTTCATATCCTATGCACACTAGGGTTTATGTAAGCTTTGTCTTTGGATAACCCTCATCCCTCTCAACACTATGCTATGTTATCATGCCTCTATGTGAAACACTTATGCATTTGGAGTAACTTTTCATAAACTATGTGATATTATCTTATTCTCAAAGGTTTGCACTGTGTTTATGATAGTAAGAGCGCTCACTCTATTATGAGCGTATCACCTTTTAATTTCAACATTATCTTACCTTTTCCCTCCTTTTTCCCTCAAGATCCTTGATTTAGATTAGCAGTAGTTTACCTTTTTGCTCTTCAGGCCTACACACCAGTCTTCAACTAGGTGTACTTAGAATAAAAGGAATCTAGACTACTCTGGAGGTTCATCCCAAGGAGTGTAAGGGTCCCACACCTTAAGGATGTTCCCATAATTACAACAAGATAACTGATGTTCATGCACATAGCTGTATAATAATACTTTTGCACCTAATGCCTTAGACTCTTTCACCTCGCACAAGGACTTTGTAATCAGTGCCCCATCGTAAAGTTTCCCCATGTCATAGAGCATTCCATAGGTGCATGTTTTGAATGACAACAATTTTTGGCACACCTAGTGGGACCAAGTTCAAAGAAAGAGATAAAGGATCAGTGTTATCCTTATTTATCAAGTGTTGAAGACACTCTGTAGAGCACCTGGTGAATTTGAATGTCCAAATCTACTAGTTTAAGTAGTTTGAGTGCTTAAAATATGTCTTTCCACCCACCATTCAATGAAAATGCTACATTTGTGTCTTCTCATTTCCCATACCAAGCTCATACAAACACCTATAATCCTCCCCTAGTTTAGCACCTATAACAACCCCCTTTTGCTTATAATTATCTCTATGTAACGTACCTTATTCCCAATCAACATTACTACCCTCCTAATCCACTTCAATAGAGCATCAATGATGTACATATTGATTTCCATAGAAAGCAAAGGGAAATTGAGAGAGTAGATGTATTGTAGACAACAATAGGAGCTTTCTCATCAAGCTCACATTGTTAGCACGAGATGATGGAGTGGCATAAATTTGAAGAGGAATGCTTGGATAGATAGATCATAGCCAAGGAATAACATATGCATCAGGTACTTGTGTATATGCAAATAATTGAATCATAGCCAACCACTTCTACTCCTTCCTTTCCTAGCATCCAGCAAGCACCCCTTGCACATGTAAGCCAAAATGTGGGACATAAATATTTCATTCCCAAATTCCCTAGATTTAGGTAGGATAGCTTTGTTGAGCCTTCAAGTAAATCACTTGATTTCAAAGTTCCAAGATTCAGAAATCCTATGCTTGTGTCAGCTCAATAACCCATCCTTCCTTAGGAGCCTCGAGTGTAGTCATGGTAGCCTTCTTGGACCATGCATCCTAGCTTCATAATTCCCAACCTTGTAAATCCCCTTTCTTCTACACCAATTAAATCCTCTTACCCTCCCACCATCTTCCTTTTTAAAGGAGGACTAGTGTATGGAAGGCATGAGCAGACCATTAAGATGAGGAAGATAATTTGAGTGAATATGATAAGGATATCATCATTAGAATCCCCCTCTATGCCATCACTCTAAAAATATTAACCTCTCTACAAGAAGATAGATACAATCTGATAGCATAATAGGTTGATGAGATAATGAATGAAGCGGTGGTAGAAGGGGAGGACCTTAATGAGGAAGAACCAATCTACACCACTCCATAGTGCATTCAAAGGCCTAGGCCTAACCTCTC
This sequence comes from Torreya grandis, assembly GCA_037957365.1. Taxonomy (NCBI): domain Eukaryota; kingdom Viridiplantae; phylum Streptophyta; class Pinopsida; order Cupressales; family Taxaceae; genus Torreya; species Torreya grandis. The sequence continues at coordinate 6,315,635 of JARHVA010000040.1, forward strand.
TTGGGTGAATCATCTACCATTTGGTGCTATGAAAGAAGACCTTGAAGAAAAGGCTAATCTTTAGGAGGAGCGTGTGATCAAAGAGAGTTATTGTGATCACCCCAAGGTGAGCATATAGGCACAAGAGGAGGACTCTTTTAGGGATGAGCTAGAGGAATTTTGTGCAAGCTTGGAAGATAAGTTGGCATCCTCTCAGGAGCATTCCCATGACCAATTCTATGCTAGTGGCATTTTTCAACAAGGCATGCATATGGAAGAGGTCATAATTGTGAAAATGGTAGAGGCAATCTTGGATGCACACCTAGGTTCATATGAGTCATCGTAAGACTCATTAAAATTAAGGGAGAAATGTTAGTCAATCAAGCTTGACGAGCCACATGAAAACGTAGAAGAAGCTATGGCAATAAGCACTATAAATCCTTAGACATCTAGGCACATATCAGAAGGGTTTCCAAGAGGTACATTGGACTTATAAGAGTAGTTGTGAGAAGCATGAAGGCAACATGCTAGATCTGTGAGCTTCTTAAGCACTGAGCACATGCATCCCACATTTTAAAAGGATCTTTCTGAGAAAAGAGCACAACTAGGCACTGATAGATTTGGGAAGGATTGGTTTGAATTTAAAAACATTAACCATCTAAGAGGAAAGATTCTATGCAGTATGGTGAAAACATTCGTCAAAGAATGGCTTGGGAAAAAGAACATCCTTGAGCACCTCCTTCATAGAAAATAGATGTCATCACACCTCCACCCATCACATATCAACAATAGGAAAGCACACAACATAAAGGACCTAAGAGGTTTCTATTTTTATCCAAGAGGATGAAGGCCCATATTTATAGGTTGTATATAGTAGACTATATTATCCTGCATTACATTTCCCTAAGTGCCTATGTACACATTATATAGTCATAGTTTTGATTTGTTTTCCTCTAAGTGTGTTTCATACATCTATTTCTTATTCTTCTCCCTTTTGTTTTATTGAGGGTATAACTCAATTCAATCTATTTAGGTATAAGCTAAGCATGTTATAGATTTAATGACTTCATGCCTAATGGATCACTTTAAGGCCACTAGATTCCCACTTAGCAGGTAAGTGACCCGTAGTGGTCACTAGAAGTGTTGAATTTTTTAGTCACCCCTTGATCAATATAGGGCCTCCTAAGGCTTACAAAGAGATAAATCACTTGCAAAATCCCAAGTGCTCTAAGCATAAAGTGCACAAGTGTTTCCTACCTACATCTAAGCCTAAAATAGAAGCATAATTCTATACAGTAGTATACTGATGACTCTCACCTATATAAATATTTCAATACATACTTGCGCATAATTTTTTGTGGTGCATAAGTCAAGGAGCACATGAGTTCAATAATATAAATCCCAGGTTATAAATGGCCAAGTAGAAGAAGCATGCAAATAAATATCACAAATTAGGAAAAATTCATGAAAGACCTTTAGCCTTCATGCATGATCTTATTCAAGGATCTCCACATGCCCATCTAATGCAGTCTCATACTCATGCACATGATCCTACAACTGTGCCATTCTATTATGCAGGGTGTAACTCTTTCTTCTGCCACTGCCACATGGAATTACAATACTAGCTAGATACAAAAAAGTTCTTGGTTTGCCTAGGATGAGTGCCAACACTCCTCGTGTTATGACTGCATTACTTCCATCCAAAATCCCTAAAAGACTCCTCCAAGACCCTGTCAAGATAACATGTATCACTCCTATAGTGCCACATTTAGGATCAATTAGAAAGTTCCTTGTGTTAGGTAATGGTTAGATATAATGAAGGTTGTTAGAGATAGTTAAGTAGTGTATGAGGCACTGTCAAAGTGATTAAATGCATAATCATTATTAGTCATTGAGATGTGGATTTATACCACCCTCTGACCTTGTCATAAAGATCTTCCATTCCCTTATTCACGTGTATCCCAAGAGGACCTTGCCACCATCTCCAGATCTAATCAGCCTACCAAAATTCATGCATTAGTGGCATGGTGCCACAAGAGAATTAAATGTTAAATTTTCCACCTGAGTGGTGAATTTATTTTAAAATTGGCTTGATTCACTATAAAGGCCTAGTTATTCATTGTAAAAAGGGTTGACACATTTCCAGTAACTTCACACTATTGAAATTTACCCTCTATGAGCACTTACATTGGCTAAATATTGTAGATTAATGATAATTAATTTCACCTCTATTCATTATTCTGATGATATATATTTTGTTTCATGTCTATTGATCTTTGTTTATGGGTATTATTCACCCCTCTCATCATCATCCATTCACAACACCTCCTCATTAAACTTGGAGCTCACTTGCAGGTCATATCTTGTGTGCATTAGGGCTGCATAGGCTTTGTCTATGGATAAACTTCATCCCTGAAAATGTTTTATTGTGTTCCCATGCCTCTATGCAAAACACTTATGCATTTGGAGTGACTTGGCAAAAACTATGTGATATTGTCTTATTTTGAAAGGTTTACAATGTGTTTACTGCAGTAGGAGTGCTCACTCTATTTTAGGTGCATTGCCTTTTAATTTCATCATTCTCTTACCTTCTCCATCCCTTTTCCCTCAAGATCTTAGGTTTATATTATTGGTAGTTTACATTTCTAATCTTTAGGCCAACATGTTGGTCTTAAACTAGGTGTGCTTAGAATATAAAGAATCTGGCCTACTCTAGAGACTCATCCCAATGAGTGCAAGGGTTCTAAACCTTAGGGACATTCCCATCATTGTGATAAGAAATGGATGCTCATGCACACAACTACACAATAATAATTCCACACCCAATGCCTTAGACTCTTGTGCCCCATGCAAGTCATTTGCACTCAACACCCCATCACAAAGCTTACCCATGCTATAGAGCATCCACTAGTGTAAATTTTGAATGATAAAAAAATCATTTATAAGCAGTCAAAAGGATACTTAGGTATCTCAAGGGAAATATTGAGTTTGGGTTGTAGTATCCAAGGATAAAGGAGTTTAACTTGATAACCTATATAGATGTAGACTGGGTAGGAAGTCTAGATGATAGGAAGAGCACTAGTGGAGGAGCTTTCTTCTTAGGAAAATTCTTAGTATCATGGATGAGCAAGAAACAACCATCTATGACATTATCTACTTGTGAGGCTAAATACATTGTAGTATCTTCATGTTGCACTCAAGTCCTATGGATGAGACACGCCTTGAAAGACTAAAAGTGGGAGTATGATAGTCCTAGCCTTATCTATTGTGACAAGACAAGTACCATATGCATCTCAAAGAATCATATCATTCATTCAATAACTAAGCACATTCCCATAAAGTATCATTTATTAAGAGAGCAGGTAAGTAAACAAAGTGTTAAACTTGAATATGTTTCTACAAAGGATCAAATTGCATACATTCTGACGAAGCCACTTCTAAAGGCAACATTTGAACATTTAAGATAGGAATTGGGTGTAGTTCCTTCCCCTAGTAGTCATTAAGGAAGTCAAGTGTATATGGGGAGCTAATCAGGTGGTTCATTAGCTCCAAGAGTAAGTGAATAGTGATAATAAGGTATGCATGGAGATAGGGGCAACATGTTTGTATGGTGTTTCATACACTCATAATCATGTGTGTCGACTATTTTGGTTGCAAGAGATGTGATCCAAGAAGTTGTAGACATCTCTTTGTCATTTATTTCAAAGGGGGAGAAAGTTTAGAATGAGGGATAAATTACCTATTGAGATAATGTTCTGAAAGTGGTTTCCATCAGTGACAAAGGGGGAGATTGTTGAGTATTTCCATTGATGTCAAAGGTGCATATTGTGAAGGTTGATGCCAAAGGAGACTAAGGTTGATGTAGAGTGTTGTCATGGAAGGGTGTTGTATTGAGAAATAATTTAAAGGAAATAGAGAATTTGAAGGCAAATAATGTCTTAGATTATTTATTATAGTCTTATGTTTGCATGATGTTACAAGTCATTGATGTCAAAATGCATATGAAGCCTAGTCAAGACATAAAGAGGTAAGTGCTTGGAAAAAGAATGAACACAGTTGTATGGAACTATTTGATTATGTATGTAATGCATTGAAGCATTCATGATAGTTTAAGGGTGAACTTATAGGGGTGGTACTTTCAATCTGAGTCTGCACCTAGACCACTCTTAAACCCTACCTGGCCTAATGAGGTATAAAGATCAGATTTAAAGGAAAGTATACATATGTGAACATGGAAAAAGGTGAGATAAGTTTTTTATTCATATTCACGAATTTTTAGGTCATGGTTTGAAGGAAATTGCATAAAACAGTGTTTTAGGCCTTCTCAAATTCATAAAATGAAGTCTCAAGACCCAAGAAGCACTTTTAGCCATTAGTTGGCACATGTAACCTCTGCATGGGAATATAAGATATTAAAGTGAGATGGGGAAGGGTCATATCTAAGATATCTAGACATTAGTTTTGGATTCAAGGGGTAGTACTTTATGAACATGTATTCAACTCTCCTAGGTACCTCTAGGTGGTGGTGGTTAGTCAGATGAGAGAGAAAATGCATATATACAACCTTATTTATCAAGAAGTTGTGTTTATTAAAATTTGTATTGGTAAAGAAGATCAAATGGATGGGAGAAGAAACTAGATACTCATGTTTCATGTTCATGATGATTTATGGATAGGTTCTAGCCTTCAAGTGTTCTAATTTGGTCATCCAGGTTAGCTAGTAGTAGACAGACCTAATGGTGTGAATAGTGAAAAACCCATGGAGAGATGAATAGATAGATATGAAGGTTTATGCATGATAGATTAATGAAAAAAGTGAGTGAAGAGGTTATTTATGATTTTTACGTCATTATCATGCTTTGAGTAGCTTTGGAGGTCAGTATATATGGTGAAAAAGATGATCACAAAATGACCTGTTTGGTTTAGATAAGACTGTGTGATATAAAGTCAATAAATTAGTCTGCAAGGCCAATACTTGCCATTAGACCATATGAATTTTATATCTAAGGATGTCCTGGAGATATCATAAGACCATTTACATGCATCAAGATTTATGAGAAGTGTCTACATAGGTGTTGTAGGTTTAACTCATCATGATTGGTTTTTTAGGTAAATTCATAGTTCTGAGTGAGTGAGTTGCAGAGATGTTCTTGGCTTTATCTCCTAAGTGAAAGTGTTCCAAGAATTTTTTGATGACCCTGAGGTCATGGATATCTTTTCTACATGTTTTTTTATCATATTTTAGTAGCTTAAGGGTGCTTAAGCTTCATTTTTACAAGACAAACTTTTGAGGTATACAGGTCTAATAATGCAGTTTACCATAAAAGAGATTTCATGATATGAGTGAAGGATACATGTATAATAAAGCATGGAAGAGGTTAGAATAGTTTATTAGTTAAGTGTTTAAATGGTTTTTATTTTTTTCATAAAGCCATCTGGGTCCAAGAATATCAATAGTTGGTGTTAAGAGGATAGACTTGATGCAATTAGGTCTCCATGAGGCCTAAAAGAGGAGTAAGGCCTAATGGAGTCATTGTAGACCAAAAATGGATCAAATTTTATTTGAATCATGTTTATAATATGTTCTAATACCTATTATATGGCCAACCTAAGATGTTGAAGGTGTGTGGCTGACCAAGTGTGTGTAGTCAAATAAAATGTTCAAATTGGTAGTTTGAGTGTAGTTTGCAACACCCCATTCATAGGTATTTTTTGCATGATCTTACAACCCTTCTAAACACCTTTTTTCTCATTTTCAGTCATCCAAAACCTTATGAATAGTCATTCCACCTCAGCTAGAGAATATTCCCCATGCCAATCCTATTCCCCTAGGTCTCGAGCTTGTAGGATAAGAGTGACCCATTTGGAGTATAGAACCCCATAGAGAAATGTCCCATTTTTGGTGATCCTATCCATTTTCACTTTGAGCCCCAATGGTCATATTCATCCGGTCCTTAAACTTAATTACGTTAACCTAGCATACATCTGACCCATGACTAATTATTCCCTATAAAATCCCACTCAAAGCTCATTTATAAGTGAGGTGACCAAACTTACAAAGCAAGTAAGAATACAAAAAAATCACTAAGGAAAACTTCCCTATTCTTTGCACATAGTCACCCAACACAGTTGCAAACCTACTCAAATTCTCATACCAATCCCTAGCCACCTTAAACACTATCAATTTAGCATTTACATCCACATCACACTATTGCATAAAGCATACTAGGTGGGAGAACTACATATGGTTTGATCCCTCTTTGGAGTATTGGTATGTAGGCAACATGCCCACACAAGGGGTGTGGATGGCATATTTAGTACATCTTTCACACTAATCATCCATTTTTCCTAAGTGACTCAAATGTTGTTTTATCAAGCATGATGGAGAGTTAGGGTTTGAAGACAAAATTAGCTCCATAATGAGTTATATCAACAACCAATGCTCAATTTTTCATAGGGAGGCTTACACAGCCACAATGCAACTAACTAAAAAAATTTAGGTCTTTGTGATTAGTTTGGATAATAACAATAGGAATGGACAACAACACTAGACACCAAAGCATCCAATTTTTGGCACTCCTATCCTTTTTCCCAATAAAATCCATATTCAGGTTTATGACATCTTCCTAGACCTGCACAACAATTTTTGACTTTTGTATTAGCTATCTCAGTCTATTTTCTAGCTAAGTTATATTTCTTCTTATTTATTACTATTTTTAGAAAGGTGAAAAAGATAAATAGTTGCACAAATTAGGACTATATTTATTGCTATATTCATACTGATTTATTAATCCATACCCTTAACTAAAATAGGAATAAAACTCTATTATTTTCAAAATAAGTTAAATCATTTGGTGAACCTAACTTACTTCATTTGTGCAAAAAAACCCTAAAAACTTTAGGGAAAATTCCTTTTTGATTTTAGCAATATTCTTTTGATTTTTCCTGCATATATAAATCATAATTTCATATTTAATTTTTAAAATTCACCATTGTAATTTTAAAAATCATGTCTTTCAAACCCTAGTGTAATATACTAGGTCCCTATGCTTTTGAGGTATCACCTTACATGTCAGTGAGCTTCGTATCCTTTTTATGCATATTCTAGTTTGTTGTTTTTAGGAATTTACATTTTATTTAGTCAATACTTTCCTTCCATAACATTTTTCTTATTACAACTTATTGTAAAAAATTCTCCACTTTCGCTTTGTTTTTCTACTTTAACAATGGCCCAATATACTGGCTTTGATAAAACTAATAAGAGGGAACTTCAAGACCTTTTAACTAAAAATATTGATATACAAGATGATATGCTTAAAATACTACAAGAAGAACAACAAAAAATAAACAATGGTCAATCCTCTCAAACCATAGAACAACTAATTGCAAATGACACTATGGGGGCAACTATGTCTCAACAACCCCTATAGCTGCCCAACCTTCATATGTGGCACCACTAGTTATGGCTAGTACATCTTTGCCTCTTGATGTGGTTTCCATTGTGTAAGAGATCAAATATCTTCAATCCAAATTGCTACATCTTGAGCAAGGTGCCTCTATACCAACACAATATTTGGACTCTTTTGCTCTACTTCATACACCATTGGCATGCCATATTTCTTCTACACCCTTACCATTAGGTTTTGTTTAACCCAATCTCACTCTATATGATGGCAAGGGTGATCCAAAGACACACTTGAGAGATTTCCATGTAGCATGCTATGACTATGCGCCAAATGACTGGTTACTAACCAAGCTATTTCTATGGAGTTTAAAGAATAATGCTCTACATTGGTTTTATAGTCTACCAAATCAGTCAGTCAAAGTATTCAATCCTTTAATTGACAGGTTCCTAACTCATTTTATCATTAACATATGTGACAAGATTTCTTATGCCCAAGTTTCACAACAAAAACAAAGGTCAAATGAGCATCTCACAGATTATGTTCTTAGATATAAGACTATCTTGGCTAAAATGACTATACCCATGGTCGATCAAGAATTAAAAGATCTCTTCAAATAGAGTCTTCTGTTAGCTTTGAATGAGTCAATAATGTTCAAAAAGTTTTCTTCTTTCACTAAGTTATGTCATACACTAAAGGAAAGGGAATTCAAATTACTATGCCATATACTAAAGGAAAGGGAATTCAAATTACTTTCAATGGGCAAACTCAAGTACAAAAGCCTATCAAAAATAATAAATAAGAGTAACAGTAAAGTCCCATATAAAATAAAGGTTAATGATAGAAAAAATCAAAATCAACCTATAATTAATGTGGCTTTAGATCCCCCTTAGTGAAGGGTTTTATCAATGCCTCCTCAATGAGCCTTTACCAATCTACTAGTATCTCCAGCTAGAGTCTTACAATAGCTATTGGAATACAATGTCCTATCTCTCCTTCCTATTCGAGAAGTTGATATGATAAAGCCTCTTCCACATGGATATGATCAAAATGCATTCTATGATTTTCATAGGGCACCAGGCCACACAATGAATAGATTCATTAGTTTGTGACACAAGATACAGGGCTTGATAGATGGCAACCTTATTGATCTTGGCACTCTAGTTAAGCCTCCTTAGGCAAAGCAAACACAGGGCAAGGCTCTAAAAATTTTCTCAGATCCTTTCCCATAACATTCTATATTGGAGATAGGGGGCACATCAGGTATTCACCATGCATATAATGCACACCATCCACCATCTACATATCAGATACCTTCAATCGAGTCACATCCTTTGAGCAACAAGATTGGTGTGTATAATTCTAAAGTTCCAGCTAGACCTTTGATCTCATTCTCAAAGTAAGAGATAGTTAAGGATGATTTAGATTACTATGCACTCTTTATCAAGGCCTACATTGATCACCATCCCATTCATAGTGTTATTGTACACATTGGATCTAGTGTGAACATGTGCATTATGACATTACTTCAACATTTAAGATATTCAGAGTAGGATATCACCGTAACAGACATAATTATCAATGGATTTAGTAGACACATACAAAGTTCATTAGATGAGATTCAACTTCCTCTAAAAGTTAGTTCAGTACATGTCACCACACTATTTATCATTATTTCTAGTGCAGGAGTCTTTGACATGTTGTTTGGTCGACCATGGATCCAAAATATTCATGCAATACCTTCTACAATTCATAGATGCATGAAATACATTCACACTAATTAGGTTGTTATAGTTGGTGGAGTTTCATATGTGTTATCATTCCCCACTTTAGATCCATATCCTACTTTGAATTCGCTAGTTTCAACTCCTCCACCAGTTACAGTTCTTCCTCCAGTTGAGATTTAAACACAATCGAGGACTCCCTTGCCAGTATAGAGGGTTCATACACTTCCATGGAGGCCTCTCTTAGAGAAACCACTACATGAGTGATAGTTTCCAGACTCTATATAGATTTCAGCTAAATTATTCACACCCAGGGAAGTATCATTAAGGTCTCATGCCTCTACACATAGAGCACATTTTTAGAGAGCTTCTTCTACTAAAAGATGGGTCCCAAAGATCCCCATAGTTGCATCCACTTCTCATAGTTACAAGGGGACCCCACAGTCAGTTTCCACTATAGAGATTTCATAGCACTTACAACATACACAACTTTCAGACTCACAATCTCAACCCTTCCATTGTGCTTCATGATCATGCATGATCCTTCTCTTTGATATAGGATACCATGATAGGGAGTCTCTTATGAGACTCATCAGTTAGTATCATTTCTTTTTGGTCTTTCTTATACATAATTTCTTAGCTCACTTGTACATAGTGTCTTTTTGCTTATTTATACATAGCTTATTTAAAAATACTAAAAACAATACAATATTTCAAAATAATAAAAACAATATAACATGTCAAAATACAAAAACATTCAAATAACTCAAAACACCAAAAACTTTTGAATTTCATTCATTATCCATGCTTTACATTTATACTACCATGCTAGACTTACATTTTGTTGTTATATGCTATTATTTATCAATTTATCTACATTACCATGCTTCACTTGATCTTATTTGAGTGTGTTTAGTGATACCCAGATCCTTGATCACTTTACTCTACCCATTGAGGGGGCATCCTAATTTTACATTCAAGACATACATCAACATATCTACCCATTGGGGGCATCTTTTACATGACTACACCATCTAGGTTATGTCATTCTTACACCACACACTTTAGTTATCATGTTGATATACATTACTTATTAGCTTATATATATTATTCTATCAATACTCACTAGTATATAACACTTTTGTATTTCTTAACATCTACCTAGTCTTGTACTACATGTTTGCATATTTTCACTTCTAGTATTTCCAACATTTACATGCCTTCCTTTATTACTTTGTGTAGCTAGATGTCATTTCATTTCTTAGTTCCTATTTTGTTACTTGTGTGTGCCTTAGGACATTTGCCAATGTTCTTTGTTTGTACTCTTGTACGTGTTTATGGCCCTCATGCCAATCTTACTTGTTTTCAATTATATGTGTATGTGGGTATTTGAACATGCCTCGTATGCTTTCTTTCTCAATTTGACATGTGCCTCTTTTGTATGCTTTTTTCCTTGTGTGCTTGTTTACTTCTCATTTGTTTGCAATGCCATGATTCACATCATTTATTATTTTGCCTTCTTGGATGCCATGATGGACATCATGCTCCATCCCTCTTTGACAGATAACCAAATTTCTAGTTTTAGTTTAGTATACCTACCCTCATAAGAGAGGGAAACAAATAGGATTTTTGTCATAGAGATCAGAGCCCTCTACCAGTCAAAATTAGTTTTTAGAACACTCAGAACAACAATAAAAAATCAAAACATGTAGAATAGACTAGAAAAATAGGGACAAACATAGGAAACAGTCATTAGAAATAGTAAAGGATAAAAGCGCCCCATTCAAACTATAGCGCCCTACAACAAAGTGTCCAATTTTTAGTGCTCTTTTGCACATAGCCAAAAACCCAAAATATTCAAAAATAGATAGAAAGGTAAGGTCAATTATAGTTTTTTCATCTATAGTCCAGTTTAGATTGGGAAGTTTTAGTATAGTTTTACTTAGATTATCTAGATATAGGGGCATCATGCATAGCATGATGGCTTTTATTTCCAATTTTAGATTGGGTAGTTGATACAAATTCTAGATTAGAATCCATGTTATAGACACCAATGATTGGAGGCAATATGCACTTCACATTTGCCTTATTTTATTTATAGTTCATTGTATTACCTAGGTATTCTCAACAATTGTGTGCCTTATTCCATTTGTAGGTGGTTGACATCATTTTAGAGTGGCTTTCATATAAGCCTAGTTCTTAGTTTCAAAGTGGCTTTCATCCATGCCACATTGTCATATTATAGAGCATTCATGGGATTCATGAGCCATCTCATATGACACACATTCAGACTAGTATCAGTCCATAGTTCACACTTAGTGGGCAATGATGGAGCCAAAAGACTAGCTAGTCTTTGTATTCTTGAGCCACCTACTCAGAGGGATTGGACACATAGTCCAAACATTGATTAAAACACACATGATCACATACATTCACTACATAGTGGGTGATGATGGATCCAAGGGGAAAACATTTATATTCTTGAGCCACCTTCATAGAATTGAGCACTCAGATCCATTTGGGATATTACTATTAGTACAACACATGCCCAACATCACTCAACATTACAATAGGTTTTGTATTAGTTCACGTACCTAGTGAAGTGTATTCATTCCTTTCTCTTCCTCTCTCTTTTATCCACCCTTTGTATATTCTTCTTTTAGACAGAGCTTGTCTAGTAAAAATTGATCTACTCCTTATTTTCTATTATATATTTACACTTCATGATGTGCTCTATCTACGTATACTCAGTATCACACATCTTCATGTTCTTCACCCTTGTAGATAAGTTTAGGTACGCTTTCTATTTTTCCTTTATCCTAATATTTCACTTTGTTGCATAACTAGAATAAAGAGGGGGAAAATATAGTCATATAAAATGTCCAAATTGGTAGTTTGAGTGTGGTTTGTGACACCCCATCCATAGGTCCTTTTTGCATGCTCTTACGACCCTTTTAGACACCTTTTTGCTCATTACCAGTCATCCAAAACCTTCTAAATGGTCATTCCACCTCAGCCATATAGTATTTCCCATGCCAATCTTGTTCCCCCATGTCCTAATCCTATAGGATAGGAGCACCCCGTTTGGACTATAGTGCCCCATAAAGAAGTGTCCCATTTTTGGCAATCCTATCCATTTTCACTTTGATCCCCAATAGTCATTTTCATCTGGTCCTCATCCTTAATTAGGCTGACCTAACATGAATCCATCTGACCCATGACCAATTGTTACCTATAAAAACCCACTCAAAGCTCATTTACAAGAGAGGTGACCAAACTTACAAAGCAAGCAAGAATACAAACAAAGCACTAAGTCAAACTTCCCTATTCTTTGTACATAGTTACCCAACATAGCTATAAACCTACTCAAATCCTAATACCATTCCCTAGCCACCTCAAACACTATCAGTTTGGTATTTGCATCTGCATCACACTATTGCAAAAAGTACACTAGGTGGGAGAATTACATATGGTTTGATCCCTCTTCGAAATATTGGTATGTAGGCAACATGCTCACACAAGGGATGTGGATTGCATGTTTAGTACATCTTTCACACTAACCCCCCCTCTTTTTCAAGTGACTCAAATGCATTTTTATTAAGCATGATGGAGTGTTAGGGTTTGAATACAAAATCAGCTCCATAGTGAGTTCCATTGATAACTAGTGCTTGATTTTTCACAAGCACACTCACACAGGAACAATGCAACTACCCAAAAAGTTTTAGGTCTTTGTGATCAATTTAGACAATAGCAATAGGAATAGACAATAGTGTTAGACACCAAATCATCCACTTTTCACTGCTCTTATCCTTTTACCCAATGAAATCTAGATTCAAGTTTATGATACCTTCCCAATCTTGCATAGCTATTTTCAACCTAAGTATCAATAGTCTCAGTCTATTTTCTAGATAAGTTATATTTCTTCTTATTTATTTTTATTTTTAGAAAGGTGAAAAAGATAAATAGTTTCACAAATTAGGATTGTATTTATTGATATATTTTGTACTAATTTATTAATCCAGACACTTAACTAAAATAGGAATAAAACTCCATTATTCCAAAAATAAGTTAAATCAGAGTGTGTGACCATGAGAATATTATATATACAAGGTAATTTAGGCCTATTTGGTGTATGCAATATAAGAGAATAAAATATTGCATGGTTGAGCAAAAAGAGGTCTTGAAATGAGATCATGAAAGAAGATCAGAGGTATGGTGATCACAATTTATGAGGTGTTTGAGTTGGTGCTGAGTCACTTAGGGATTTGGTGTTTCCCTACAAGTAGGTGATTGTTAAAGCCTAGTAAGTGGGTGCTTGAATTCATTGGGGTTGGTACTCAATAAAATTTAGTCTTTTGTTTTATAGGAATGTATTTCATTTTCAGAGATCACAGTGAGTCTTCTTCCCCTTGAAGGTTTCCTACTCATATATGTGTTTTCTTGTGTTATACTCATATTATTGGTTCTTTATGCATTGCTATATCATTGTATTGATTTCATGGTTCAAGGAATGATTAAGTATAATTGATATAAAGTTTTAAACATTGATTCACCACCCTCAGTGATTTTTATTCTAAAAAAATTAACTTCTAAGTTCCACATAACCTCTTATCTTATATATGCAGTTACCAGGAGATGATTTTATAGTGGGTTATGTTGATCAAATTTGAATTTTAGTCAAATTGGGTCAAACCCTACATGTTTTAACTTTTCACAAGCTCACATATGTCTAATAGGGTCTCATGTGTGTCTAAATACCTTACTTACCCCTGCTCTAGCCTTGGTTTAAGCCTAACTTCCTTATTCTTGCCTAGTCAACCCAAGTCAACTATAGTCAACTCTGGTCAAACATGGTAAAATGGTCAAATTTTTATATAAATGTCTTAATTTTGTCATTTATATGTTTTAAATTTTTCTTATGTTATAAATTTTCCCTTTACCATGTCTAAAATGCAAAAAATGCCTTTTGGTCACTTTTTGGGTTCATTAAATGACTTGTACAGACTTTCCAAGGAAGCATATTTGTCACCAAAAATTTTTCAACATGGATGAGGTTATAATATGTTAAAAGGTAGTCAGATTCAGTTTAAGAAGTAGTTTCATGCATGAAAATAAGGAAAACTCCTAAAAAATTGCCCCTTAATGACACTTGTACAAACTTAGGAAGTGCACCTTTAGCTAAAAATGTGGAAATATGCCTCTTCACCTCCCTCAAGTATTTAACATTCTTGGTTTGTAGATAAAAGGTCAAATGGATCAAATTTTTCTTCTATTTCTTCGTTCTTGCCTTTACAAGCCAAGGAGAGTCAATTTTACATGTTTGGTATAAGTCGTAGAGGTGGAGTTGGGAGGAGTGATCTTGGGGTTGAAAGAGGTTTGAGTTAGCTTCAAATCTATGGAAAGATTTTTTAGTTTCATGGCTCTTCCTTCATGAACCATCACTAAGAATCCAGACAAATTTTTATGCTCTTGCATTCAAGAGGGGTCCTTGTTTGAGCTAGTTTCTAAATATTTTGCTTTGGTTTGATGGTTTTATTGTTACATATGTTCCTCAAGGCCTATCCACATGTTTTCCATTGTCATCTTGGATTTGTAATTCTTAAGGATTCAATAATCCTCTTTTAGGCTTATTTGTGCTTGTAAATAGGTCTTCTCACACTTACAGTGTCTTAGGTGTCATTTGCATAATCTTGAAGATGATTGTATAGAATGGTGAAACATGGTAAAGTCTCTTTCAGACCCTTGCATGTGGAAAATCTAAAAATAAACCTCCTTAAAATACCAATTAGGCAAGAGAAGGTGCAAACTACTTTTAAGCATAAGATTCTGAGTTTTGGTCTTTTGTCTCTAAAAACCCAAAATAGAGGTCCTGTAGGTTTTGGAGTGTGATTATAATTTAGTTTCAAAGATCCTTTGATGATCCGAAATTGCTTGAACTTGTAGCCTCTAGCATGGTAAAAGGCCCTTACCAAGTTGAAAGAGGAGATACTAGAGGGAGAATGATCTTCAAAGGTCCTCAAAAGTGCATATAAAACATTGAGTTCAGGCAGTAAACACCTATAGGATTTGAAATTAGAAAGACCCTTTACACCTAAGATTATGGTCCTAAGCCTTGTTTTCATATTTGAGAAGTTTTTCATAGATTGGATTTATCATTTTTAACCCAAGAATAACTTCAATGCATGATACATAATTTTCCAAGATCCATATGGACCTACAGGTGTTCCTAATTAAGATATCAACCACCTACAACAGGATTTCAACTCTTTGAGTGAATTATTTGTGTCCAAGGTTGGTACTAGACCATCCCTAAAATTTTAAAGGTTCTAATGATAAACATGGAACTTGATCACATATATGTTTTGAATACATTTCTTTTCTTCTCTGGTATACCCTGGTGTCTGTACATAGGGCAGAATGCAACCTACAAGTTAGGAAAGTAGGGTACAATGACAAAGACCTAAGTATGGTGTCTTGATGGTTGTTTGAACATAAGAATGAGATAAAAAGCATGGAAAAGTTTTTTATGGTATTAATGATCAAAAAAGGATCTATAATACCATCACTAAACATCAACCAAGGCACATGTATACACCTATAAACTAGAATGTCTTAATATCAGGCAGTGACATAAAAAGGGGTACACGTAGATGTCCATATAGCATGAGATGAAGAAAAAAGGCCTAAAAAAGTGTGAGAAAAGACTGAAGATATATGGAGAGGTTTCAAACATTGATTTTCAAGGATTAAACAAACCAATAACACCTACACGAGCTATCAAACAAGGTGACTCAGCCATATGTTGAAAAGCTCAGTCTGATGTCTCCAACATGCATATGATGAATGAGAGAAGGTTTGAGGGGTGAATAAGAGTTGAAACACATTCATAAAAGGTATGGAAACTTTAATATACATTTTTAACATGAAAACAAGATCAAGAGAGTTAAAATTAGTGCAAAACTTAGTTAACTCTTGAAGTATCCTGCAGACAGTCTATCTTATTGAAAGTCTGCCTAGAAAATGGAGAGAGTTAGAGGTCTTATACTTGGATTAAAGAGTTAAAAATTGGTATAGAGAACCATTTTTAATTTTATAATCCCCTCCAAGAAATTATTTTTCTGATAAAATAGGGAAACATGCCTCTATTTTGTCTCAGAGGTAGAGTTCTTTCTCCATGCACCAAACTGGCAGTTTTGAGGAAAAGAGATGAAATGGTGGACCAGAACAAGAAGAGACCCTTAAATATTATTTTTGGATCTAGGAAACACATAATAAATAATGATAAACCAAGCTATAATTTTTGAATCTAATCAAGGTGGTTTGGACAATAAGGTTTGCAGGCAAGGTAATTAGACAAGATACAAACCTAACTCCAAATAGGGAGTCACTTCTAGTCCTAGCATTTTCAAAGAATTATAATGATTTGAATCATGTTAATGGGGGTGTAAATGATGTGTTAAAACTATATAAATGCATGGAAATTGTCAAAAGGGGTCATTTAGCTCAAGAGTGCAGGGCAAACCTACCAGGCAACATTAGGCCTAATGCCAAAGTGGGGGGTCTTTTACATTTTCACAGAAGATAGGAATTATATTATATGGGAAAATATTTTTGGGATCATCCTAGGTATGTTGGAACCATAATTTTTTAGATGAGTCCACCAAAAATCCATTTCTTGGCTTGAAAACACTCATACCTCACAAAATACATGGAAAAGGACACGAATGACAACTTAAGATGCTTGTATTTATAATGGCACTTTTCATGGAAAGTTGAGGTGATTATATATGTTATATATTGTTCCTATAATTCTCTCAAAAATATTTGGAAAGGGTTTGGATGTTTAACTTTCATGAACAAAGGTTAAGACTTGAAACTACTCCAAAACCCTCAAAAACCCTCATTAAGGACCTGAGTGGGGAAAGAAGTCAATTGAAGAATATATATGGAGAGTACAGGCAAAGGAAGTGATTTTAATCTGTAGATGACTCTCCAAGGACTTGACACATGAAATTGAGGTGTACCCTACCTATATAGATGGGGTACAATAGGCCTTTTCTTGACAAATTTATGTGTTTTTCAAGCATGGAGAACTTTCAAAAGATACAAACACCTTTGGGAGAGAGATTAGGAATTTTTATAAGTACTCATGTTAATATATTGAGTTATCCAATCTCCCAAGTGTGCCTACCATCCTCCTCATCTCAACCAGTCACAATGAACAAGCAATGAACACTTAGTGAAAATGGTGAAACTCTGATTGATTAACTTGATGACTTGGACACTCTTTAAATGTTTCATTCCTCCTTGTGCATGTATCATATTATATAATTGGAAGGATTTTTAATGCCAAGTGTGAGAGGTGTATGAGAAGGAGTTATTTGTGACTGTCATGAATGATTGCTCATGGTCAAAGGAATATAAATGATTGAGGACCAATCCAATGCATGTAGGGGATTTTTAATAACCCCTTATCCTCATATCAATCATCATATCTAACACTACTTAGTGATGAGGTATTTTTGTGAAGGTAAATCATGATGGCAATTTCTTATACAAGGAAGAGAGAATATACGACATATATGGAGGAGTTAGATGACTTGCGAGACATTTATCCATATTTTCCTTGTAGGACCTATCTCATGCCTGATTCTATGACTATTATAACTCCTTATACTTTCTTGATAAGTGTCTTAGTGACTCATGAGGTTCCCCTTCTCTCTCTCCTCTGATAATTGCTATATATTTTGTCCTTTTTGGTTGATGCATCTATCTCTCCACCTGAGTATGGAAAATCCCTACTCAATTTTTTCCTTGAAATAATAAATAAAATTCTTTTACCTCATTCAATATTTCATTAAGTGCATGTTATGGTTTTTGGTCTTGTGCAAGTGTATTTTGCTTACTTTCACATGTTATTCTTCCTAGTACCTTGTGTGGATTGAAAGCTCTCTTTTGCAGGTCAACAAGAAGTGTCTAATGTGAATTTTAGGTATAGTGAGTATCTCATTCATTAGTGTTTCTATAATATCTATTGTTTAAGTCCTCCTAGCCTAAGCTCTCTTCAAAACCCCATTCTTGAAATATTGATGTAGAAGAGGAGTGTTTAATTGAATAAAGTGTACGTGTGGGATTTTCTTTGGTTTTAAGTACATTGTAAATGGGTGAGTAGACTATCTATTTGGTGTATCACCTCCCCTATATTAGATATTTTTTCAGCTATCCTTCTCCCTTTTCACCCCACAAAAGGTTAGTAGTAGGTTGGATCTATAGTGGTACATCAAGGGAACTAGCCCTAATCTAGATATCCACCTCAAATTTGGGTCACCCAAAGCCCTAAGGTTGTTCCATTATGCCACTTGAATGAGGAGAGACTTGTGATCTCCTCAAGGGGTGAAATTTCAAGGGACAACAAGTTGAATATGGAAGGAGACATCACGACTGCAAAAATATATGAATTTTATCCTCAAGTTACTCTCAAATAAAGTTCACACCAATTTCAAAGAGTAAATGATGGATTCCTACATTATGTGATTCAAATGTTTGATCAAGATCCCTATAACATGAGGATATTTTTAGAGGCAACAACATAGATTACTAAATGAGGAGCCTGGTTTATACAATCTCCCATCTTCACTTATGTGTTGATTTGTGGATCTGAGTTGTTACCATATGTGCTCCTAAGATATGTTAATAAAAAATGGGATTTGATGGAATTGGTGATGCAATTGGTTGAGACTCACAAGTTATTATAAAATAAACATAAATCTGGAGTAAAGTTTCCTATCTATATAGGAAGATACACGTGTGCATCACTAGCAAAATCCAAATCTGTTGAAGAAGAAATGACATGTGTTATAACGATCACATTTGAAAGCATGCCTTTATTTGTTATAATAGGCTTAATGCTAAGTATTATTGGTTATTCATATCAACATGTGCCTCATTTAGAGGATTATTGGTCAAATTGTGATGATGAAAGAGACGTGAGAATTTGGGATTACTCATGGTTCATAATAAAATAGGTCATTACATTTATCATTATGAAAGTCTCAAAGAAGATAGTGGATGATGAAGACACATTGGACCCTATTTATGAGAAATAAATAATATAATTAGAACCACTCCCTAATTTTGATTGGAACAAGAAGGAATCAACTTCTCTTATAATCATAACCCGAAATGTGCTTGATAGAACATTGAGATGGTTAAAAATACAAGGGATTCAATGTTGATAAAGCAGGGTTTTCACCACCACTAAAAGATATTGAATTTGGGAGATTTCATATGCAGTAATAATTTAAAATTGGGATGTCACTGGCAACCTATGTAAGAAAAGACACTATAGAGGTAGAAGAAGTGATTAAATTTTAAGTTATTATATATGTTTCTCTAGTTCATATGCCCATTAAGATAAAAATAAAAAAGGTTAGAATAAAAATCTTCTTGTTCTCTTAGTATTTATATTTTTAAAGATATTCCTCTTTATAATCTTGTTCAGTCTCAGACATTAGTAACAAATACCACTGAGTAATTTCTTGTATCTAATACTTCATTATTGATTCCATCTTCTGCTTCTTTTCAACTTGAAACTTCTTTGCCTCCATCTCTTCTGAAGGATTATGAATTACCTCTTGTGTTTTCACCCAAAACTTTGATTGACGTAGTAAAAAAAGATGAAGACAAAATAGTATTAGAAGAAATCCAAACCTCAAAAACTATTCTTCCTTCTCTTGAGATTCTAAAAAAATTTGATTCTGCCCAAGTGCAACAACCTCTTCCTAATGCAGAAATTTCTAATTGATTAGATGAGATAGTAAAGAAAATAATGAAAATTTTTGAGCATGCAAAAATTGATTTCAATTCCCTATCAAATCTTCCTTCATGAATAATAAATAAGCCCAAAACTATATAAAGAATAATCATAGATAATAGAGACAAATATGCAAAAGTTATGGTTCCCAAGGTTGTGGAAAAGGACAAAGACAGTGTCAGTTCCTCAAACTATTATATCTCAAAAATACATTTGAATAAGGCTATGAGGGAAGGAACAAAAGAAAATATTCAATTAGAAATTTATACCTTGTTCGAAAGGATAGATCATGATAAAGGTGACCAAAGATCAGCTTAAAGAAAAAGTTAAGGAGTTAATAATAATAATTCAGAAGTTGATAAAACCAATTCAATCTTCTTCAACTGTTCATCAAATTTATGATACGAAAACACTAAAGGTCGCTAAAGAAATTGGTTATATGGGTAAGGATATAGAAGAATGGTCTAATAAATTTCTTCAATAAGACATCAATACTATTCATATGGTAATGACCATGTGTTTTAAAATATAATAAAAATATGCTCAGGCAACTGAAGCTAAAGACAAGTATGATGATGAGGTACAAAAATGGAATGAATTGCTTCCCAAGTTGAAAGGTTTCTCCTATACTTGTCCAAATGACCTCATTCAAGAAAAGGATATTCAAAAAGAAGTTGTATATCTCATGAAGTTTCTAGGGAAACTAAGTTCAAAATCTGTATTGACAAGGATAGTATTAAAAATTTAAATAATTCTAAGTCAATAGGAGATGATTATCTCCTTGGAATAATAGGAGGAATAGGGAAATTGAATTACACATACATTGATGATGATGGAAACATGGTTTTACAGGAAATCATTGGGAATCAATTCAAAAAGAATATTGAGGAAAATTTGACTCCTAAATCTACATTTGATTACAGGTCAATTCAAAAATTGATCAAATATCAGAATAATTTTAATAATCTCAATACAATGCTAAAGAGACTTCAAGGAATAGCTCAGAACATGTTAGATCCACAATGTGATGTAGAGATAACTTATACATATATAGATGGCCCAAATGAAGACAAAGTGTTAGGAATCTTGAAATTTTTTGATGAATATCAAAAGAAGAAGACACAACAAAAGAAGAAAAGATCGAGATTATCCTCATTGAAGAAGAATAGGAATAGTTCATTATCAAATTTTGACTAGTTTCATATTTTGAAATTTTTGAGTTATTCTTGTAAATTTCATTTACATATTTTTTTAATAGTAATTTTCACATTATATGTTTCCTTTACGAATTTCAAGTCATGCAAATTTTCCAAATCACTTTTGAAAGTTGTGCAAATTTGCTATAGTACTTTTTCAAGTTGTGCAAAAATGCTAACATAGTTTTGCAAGTTGTGCAAATTGTCTAATGTGTTTTTGCAAGTTTTAAAAATGTGTAAATTTGTTATTGTATTTTTGAAAGCGTCTAAAAGGCAACAAAATTGGTTAAGCACTATAAACACCCACTTCAATAGGTTATAAATAAAATTTATATTCTCATTTATAAGGGTTATTAATAATTAGAGTTTTCTATCAAAATAGAGAAAGAGGGGATTATATTTGCAGCTTAAACAAAATCAAAATAAAGAGAAAATTTTTAAACTTTGTGTTCGAAATCTCTTCATGGATAATGTATGTGTATACATTCATATATATTTGATTTTATTATATCAAATTATTTCTCATATTGTAGTTAATTAATCAAAAACATAAGGATTTTAATGTAGAATTTCTTCTTTAAATCTACATTCTTAATTTCTACAAATAGTGAAACCTTGGTGGGGTGAAAATCCTATTTTTTACAAGGAAATATGAGATAGTTGTCATATTCTTGTTATCAATAGTAGAAAATTATTTTGGTGTATGTTGTGTGTTCTTATGAACATGCAATCTCTTTCATACCCATTAAATAATAAAGGATTTCTTTTAGTGAAATCATCTTCTTTCTTGACATTTCTAGTAAGTCTTTGAATTTGATCCACTAGACTTGTTATTCTCCTATATTCATTTTTTCTATTGTTTTTTTTATGTTTTCGTATTTTATGGTTAAAAGTAATATGTAGCTAAAAACTATTTTTGTTGTAAATAGTTTCTTTTATTGTATCTTTTTTAGTTTTAAATAAAGGTAGCTCCACTTACTAATAGGATAGGGACTTTGCCCCGTGACTATTATTAAAAAAATGAATTTGTCCTCTCAATAAATTTTTATGTCAAAACATGCCCAAAAAAATAGGAATATATAAGGCATGCAATATAAAACATGAACATAGAAGGCTCAATAACCATAACAGCCATATGAAAATATAAATAACTAGGAATGTTTGTTGGTGGCAAGTAGTGGAACATTAACTTACCACAGTAATGGATAAAAACCCGTTG
Source organism: Torreya grandis (assembly GCA_037957365.1). NCBI lineage: Eukaryota > Viridiplantae > Streptophyta > Pinopsida > Cupressales > Taxaceae > Torreya > Torreya grandis. The sequence goes on from JARHVA010000040.1 coordinate 6,337,969, forward strand.
AGCCATGTGGAAAATGGTGGTGGCTTTCATAGTAATGAGTCACGTGTTTTCCATCTCAAGTTCAACTTGATAGATAAAAATATGTCACAAATATAAATAACATAATAGGGGAAAGGTCCCAATAGTTGAACATGTTCCAATGGTGGAACAACCAATTATTCAACAAGGACCCAATAGTTGTACATATTTTCTCCAATAATTATTTTATTTCCATCTAAAAAGTAAACACATTTAATTATGTCTTTGTGCAAAATGTATTATTATTAGGACATTGACATTTGAAAATAATACATGCACCCAATAATATATAAAACCCAAAATTGAATATATTTTGAAACAATACAAATAAAAAATATGTGTTTCTCTATTCCAATAAAGTGACAATATAAAAATTAAGTGTTAACATTCATTAATAAAGTATTTATGTAAATATAAACTCAAAATTTTTTGTACATATATATGTCCAAATCTATTCGGCTATTGAAACAATGTATGCATCTTTTAAATTCTATTGAATATAAAATCATTCATTTCATCCCATCATTCAACTCCTCCAATGTCACCTACTTCAACAATTATGCACAACTTTTGCATTAAACCCAATACCTGTAAAAAAATAATGGTGTAAGGTTCACTATTTAATTAAAAAACATATAATTCAAACACAAATTTAAATGTTACCTCTAAAATTTGAATATCCCTCCAATTCAAATTTTAGATAACAAAATATATGTTCCTTGTGAACATTTGAATAGGTTTTACACTTAATCCAAACTTTCAGATTATAAGTCTATACATCAAAATGGTAGATACTAACATTCATTTCCACTCTACAGAATATGCATATTCTTTTTGTGTCATGGAGAAGAGTGATATTTATAGTTTTGGTGTGGTTTTATTGGAGCTTGTTACTGGAAAATAACCAATTGAGCTAGAATTTGGTGATGGCAAGGATATCATTTCCTATATTTCAGAGAAAATATGTTCACAACAAGATGCTCTTGGGGTTCTTGATTCAAAGATTTCCAAATCATTTGAAGAAGAAATGATCTGGGTCTGGTAAATTATAATGCGTTATACATACAAACTTCCAGTGGTATGACCAAACATGAGAGAAGTTGTACACATGTTTTTTGATATTTATCCTTGCAGTATTAGTTCCAAGACAACCCAAAAGGAAGGAATCCAAAAAAAATGCAACCACGGGTATTGGCATTTTAGTGAGAGAAAGTTCTCAACACAAATATTGAAGAAATAAACATTGCAAATATCATATCCACTAGGCTTTATGTTGGGTTTAGATTTGATTTGGAGGAAGACATAATTTGAGTTTGACTCACAGTTTGGAAGGTCCTAAACATAATGTATTTCACTATCAAATTTTGACAGATCTATTTACTTGAATTGTCATGATAGACAGAAGGTGATACAAGTTGAATTATGAGCAGTTCAAAAATTTACCCTGCATTTTTGCTTGTGATATAGTTTTCCTTTCATACTGGTAATGCAGTATATTGGTCTTATGTGAAACATTACATGTAACTTCACGCATTCTTAATCTTATTCAAAGATTTTTTCCTTGCCCCTATGCTTGATGATAAATTGGTAAACTTTTGCCAAGGTATATATGTATGTTGATGTAGTTGTATTCTTGGTTAGTAGTGCTTCCATATCAATGAAGTGCAAATTATATAGAAGTATTCATCTACTACCCTTGGATGTTATCCTCTTGTCCTGAGGATTGTATATTTATGTTTGCACTTTATTATAAGTCATGAATAAAATGTATGAAAGTATTGAGACTACTTAGATGTGATGTTTTTTTAGATTGGGCATGTTCTTGACAATCAGAATGGCATAGTGTGTTTTATTACACACTGACCTAAGAAGCTCAAGGTGTTATAAACTTTAGCATCTCTCAATGCCATATGTAACTAAATTTCTATATAATTTTTAGCTTTAATTTTATTTATATGAAAAATTAGCTCATGATGTAAATAGTAGAATAATTGAGAACATGGAAATTGGTATAGGGGATTTATCTAGGGTAGGAAAGCTTGGGAAGTCTCCAAGACTTCATTTGGTCTCTTCTATGTTTCCAAAAATTCATGTCTCTTACCCCATGTGTGTGTGTGTGTGTGTGTGTGTGTGTGTGTGTGTGTGTGTGTGTGTGTGTGTGTGTGTGTGTGTGAAATTTAATAATAAAAACCTAATAAAAAATCTTACATCAACTTCATTCATGTCATTATTTTCTATTTGTAGTCAAAAATAAAGAATACAAAGCAAGAGACACATCATTTTAGTTTTAAAAAATATTAATATATAAATATTATTATTTTATTTATTTCCCAATAATTACAAATTGACATATTATCCCCATCCCCATTTTCATCCCAATGACCATGCATAAAAAACTATTCAAAGTTTTCAAACATTAATTTAAAGTGTCATTGATTCAAAGAAGAACATAATGAGCTAAAGGAGAAAAAATAATTGCCAATAATAAATTGTGTTTAAAAACACAATAGATAATTCCACTCAACCCTTCAAATATGTCCACTCTTTTCCTCATGTGTCCCTTCTTTTCCTACCTTCAAATATGTCCACTCTTTTCTTGGTGTGTCCCTTCTTTTCTTGCCTTCAAATATGTCCACTCAACCCACTGGCCATCCTTCCAAATCAATGATGGTCGAAGGTTATAAACTTTTATATAGATGTATCACCTTCCCCTATAAAATTAGAAAATCATATAAGTGCATATATTTTTTTACTTCTTACATCATACCAACAAGTATCTAATCTTTTCCTGGTTCTAGGCCACCTACTTTTATTCCAATTTTATAAAATAAATGGATTATCAAGTCATTTTCATGCATCAATTTGATTCCATTCAGACATATCAAACTTCTAAAAATGCTATAACAATCATAAGTATAACAACTATTAGGAATGAGGTAGTCAGTCCACTTTTTTTAGAAATGTTATAACAATCATAACTATGCCAAGGAAAACACATAATCTCACATGTCAAGCAAACTTTACAAAAATAAAAAGGTTAGGAAGAAAGGGAACCAAAAAAAATTTATAACCCTACATGAAAAAAAAAAGCAAATGGAACAAGGTGAAATGAAGATGAATAATCCCACAAACACAGTTATCTTGGACACCTAATGTTGGCCTTTGAAAATAATCTAAGAATTATTTTATATTCTACAGAGTTAAGATCACAAAAAAAAATTGAGAAGTAAGATAAGAAAGTAGGTGTGGAACTTTATAAAATGGAAAAAACCAATCAAAAAAATAAATCATTAAGTTTATCTATTGATGCCTATATCTTCATCTTTAATAACAAAAAAATAAAGCTCCAGATTAACTAAGTAAAATAAGAGATTTGGATTCTTCGTTTTGGAAAATAAATCATTGGTTTCTCAACTATGTTTGCTAATTAATGGGTGTCATCAATACCCTTCATTTAATAATGTCAATCTAGGGCTAGTATCAGAATTCCATTTCCATCTTGCATGAACAATTAGATCTTCCTTCATAATGTTAGCAATTATTGTTTTCTACACAACAATATTAGTATTGGGTTTTTTTTTTTTTTTTTTTTGTTTTTAAATCTAACATCTAATTGTAGATAAATAAATTTTAATCTACGTTGCAGAAAAAAAAATCTAAAGAAACCATTAACTAAGTGTCTCCTGTCATAGAATTTACAAAAAGATATTTCCTCTCACTAGAAATTTCTTAGCAGATCCTGAATCTCCTAATAATATTGTGGGTCCCTGGCAATGGTGCCAAAAAATGATGGGTGTCTTCAATACCCTTCATTTAATAATGTCAATCTAGGGCTGGTGTCCGAAGGTTGTATGCAAAAAGAGAAAGAAATATTTGGAAAATGATTCCTTCTATCACACTCCACACTTGTAGGAATTAAAAATCACATTTTTTGGAATTAAAAATCACACTTGCAAGAGTCAAAGCACACTTGTATGAAATTAAATCACACTTACATAAAATAAAGCACACTTGTAGAATGTAAATTACTGAATTGAAAATAAATGTCAAACACACAAAATACTTGCAAGTTTACAATAAATTGTATAAAATAAATTGTTTACAACAATAAGGAAATAAATTAAGAATTTACAACAGAATGCTAATTACAAAATAAAGAAATAAACATAAATACATGATCCATCTTCTTTGGAATGAGTGACCAACTCATTCCTCAGAAGAGGATTTATTCAAAACACAAATTTTAGATGGACTGCTCAAAGTAATGGAAGGAAAAAGTGTATTGATTGATTGATTTGAGTGTGTAAGGTTGCTTTTATAATTCATGCTTCCAACCAAAACTTTATTTGGGAGTAACAATCGAGATACTCTATCCTATCTTAATCTCCACAAAATATGGAGAGAGATATTTATTCTAATAAATAAATCTATTAATTTCTAATCTCGATCTCTACCAAATATGGAGAGAGCTAATTATTTGAAGTGAAATTATATAAACCTATATTCGAATACAAACTATTATAGAAAATTTATACATAGAAATCTATATATAGAAAGAATCTAAATGGAAATCATTCTTCATGATAGCTGTAACATTAGAATACTCTTATATATACTTCCCAAACAAGTCTATAGCAATTTTGTTGAAGTATGGAGCAATTTTGTTGAAATTTGTAGTAACTTGTTGAAATCCATAGCAAGCCTGGTGAAATCCGTAGCAAGCCTGGTGAAATCCATAGCTAGTCTGATGTGATTTGTAACTGATCCGTAGCAACCCTGTTGTAATCCGTAGCTATTCCGTAGCAAGCATGTTGTAATATGTAACTACTGTGGGAGTCTGCAACAAACCTGTAGGATCCATAACTTGACCCAAATATTGAATCTTGTAAAATATTCTGATACTACTCCAACATTATTATTGAATGGTTACTCTTTATACTTTGAATCATTCTTAGCTTAGTATGGACTGTGTATGCACTCATTGACATATTTTTCTCAATAATCATTAGTAATAACGAAAAAATAGATAACAATGAATTTCAAAGTCATAACCATGAATATAATTGCTATTTTATTCTAAATAAACCATAATTTTGGAAACTACATTTAGATTCACTTCCTATGTAATAAAAAAAATGTTATTTTATGGATATAATGATCCATTTTATGAACTCATCACTAATGTTTCCATTTTTTGTAGGAATGTATTAGACATTGAGCATAGACTTGGCATATACTATACAAAGCAAATAGGGGACACTCAACAACCCCATTTAGTTTCACCACTAATGCCTGGTAACATACATCTCATTTATGTTACTATTACAAGCCGACAACACATTTAAGGTGACACAAAACCTTAGAAAATATTTACCAATTAAAAAATGGGACAAAAACATAATAAGATGCACCAAATAGATTAAAAACTATGTACCATATCTATGTTGAAATATTAAAAACTCCATATTCCAATGTTCGAAGAAAAAAAGTCCATCAACAAAACCTCCAATTTGAACGCTAGCAATAAAAATAGGAAAAATCATACAGTGGTAGTCATTCAAATTAAAAATGTCTTCTATTATATTCACCAACCCATCATTTAAAAAAAAATGCCCTCTATCTGTTAATGGAGAAATAAATGGGCCGATCAACTGGAAGAAAGGAATCCAAACATGAATAGAACAGACTTTAAATTATGCATAAAATCTTGTATCAAAATCTAATTAATCTAGGGACTACATAAAACCCTCCCTAAAAATAATATGGATAGATATCATTCATTCCTCTATAAAATAGGTATCGAGAAGTTCATATTCTTCAGACCAAATCATCATGTATGCAATACCCATCAAATGGTTATTATTCTTCAAATCAAATCATCATCCATACAATCCCCTATCAAGAATTTCAAAGGATAGGAATGTCCAATGTAAAGCCCAAACCTAAAGCAAAAGACATTAAAACCCTTAAAACCGCTCAAATTCCCAAAAGCTTATGTAGATTTAAAAAAAAAACCCTCAAATTTACCAAAATGTTATGGGCAAAAGCAAATGAACCCACATTCGTAAACTCATTAAACATGAAAATTGAGCACAAGGGTACTGTAAAGTGATATAATAAGAGGTGCCTAATTGGTCAAAAATAATTAAAAACGCTGAGACGGTGGTGCCACCAAGATCTTGTGAAGATGCAATCCAAAGGGCCTTTAAATAAACTAGAATCCTATGAGAAACATCAAAGAAAAAAGAAGAATGGGTGGATTCCAGGCTGATTATTTGATCCTAAGTGAGTACTTAAAATTTTGACACAATAATGCAACACAAAAGCCTTCATGCAGTATAACTGTAAAGATCAATATAGAAAAATAAACCAGAAACTCCAAGTTAAAATTTTAAATAAAATGTTGAGAAATTCACCATCCATCTTTGTCTGTCCAACCTTTACATGCACAGGGTGTCAGATCATGTACAACCATACCTCGATATTTACTCAGTTTGCATCCTCTCTCCGACTGCATCACCGACTGCATCCTCTCTCTAGACTTTGTAGGCATCCTTCTCTTCATTGTTTCCCCATTTACATCTCTCTTACACGCCCCTCATGAGCTTCTCTCTTACATGCCAAATATTTAGATGTCCCTGATGAGCATCTCTCTTCCGCTGCCATGGGAGATTCCATGGAGATTTACAGTGGTTGAAGAGGTGCATGGCGACCGCTGTTAGGAAGGAGCTCAACATTCTATGATATCAAAATGACTTGATTTTAGGGTTTTCATGTTATCTTTGGGTGAAGGGGTAAAGTGATTAGGATTACATTCGTTTGGGTTGGGTGAGGAAGGTTTGTTAATAGGGCTTTTTAAAATATAAATATATGTATTATTATTTTATGAATGGGTTTTTTATGTTTGGTTATTGGTGCTTTGGGGGTTACGAAATGGTGTTCTTAAAGATATGTTTTGGTCATTGGTTTAAAAAGTGCATTTTATGACCTCTCATGATAAAACCGTTAATATCGTAAAATGTATAATGTGTTAGACCTCGAAAACTTAGTTATAAGTAGTTAAGATGACATATTAAAATGGGTAAAAATTTCAAAGTCTAATATGATATTATGACACCTTAATTCGCCATCCAAAGTTAGGATGCACGACTACTGGGACCTTTCCCCTAGAGTGAATGAAAATCATATGAACAACAATTATGTTAGTCCATTAGCATGCCAGTAAACATTTACTTGGATGTGAAAGTATGCAAAATAAATGAACAAAGAAGGCACACAAAAAAATCGAGAAGCATAGAAGGCATGTAGAAAAAATCATGAACATGAAAGGCACTATAACAACAACAATCATGCAAAAACATAAAAACAAATTTTGTGGGTTTAGCTACAAGGAACGCACTTGCACATATGCTTTCATCCCTCCATTCTATCGACTGAAATTCCTCTACATAATGCGACATGGCTGAGAATGTTTAGGTATGTTCCATCTGTTTTGGGGGAAGAGATGCAAAAAGGTACAAAGAGGCAGAAGTTGGTGGCATGCATGGTGGCATTAACTTGTCACATTAATGGAAAAAAATCTGCTAAGCCATCTGAAAAATAGCATTGGGTTCCACATTAATGAGCCTCGCATCTTCCAACATGGCAAATCATTTTATATTAATAACCCATATATATTTCAATTTGTAGCTTACATGTCAAAATTACAAGCCAACAATAAAATAATGTGTTCATTTGAAAATTATTGTTGAATCTTTTATTTCCAATTATTGATTCTTTCAATCTCAACACTAGTCAAACCTAAAAATATAAGAAAATTGACACACTGTTAAAAATACCATCATACAACTTTTCAAAGTAATTTTTTCTCTTCCAAACAAAACAAATTTTTCATACTTTAAAATATTTAACTATCAAAATCCAAATTCAAAAAACGAAGACTATCGTAATATATAAAATACAAGACCGTAAAATTAGAGGTGGTCCCAACTAGTGATTTCTTTCCTCTTCCCCTAACATACCGTTCCATCAAATTAAATAAAAGAAAACCCCCGCCACTTACTTTATGGACAGCCAACAAAGTCCATCATATGGTTTTGTTAACTATCAGACGGCGGCTGGAAAACCCATTATACTAAACTCCTTTGACGTGATCATTACAGCACACCAAAGAAATACAGCCAATGACGGAGGACGGCAGCAACTGGCTGTCAGAGGCGAATGGAATTTGATTGGATTAGATGTCCATTCATCACCTGTCAATGAAGTGCAGCTGGTTACAGCTCAGCGTCCAAATTTGCAGATATCCCATGGCAGCAAAAATGGGGACGGGTGGGCAACTCGAAGGAATGCTGGGTCACGGCTCACGACTCACGAGTCACATGTTTCATTTGTTTAAAAAGATAAAGCTGGATGGGAAAGTAAGAAAACAAATAAAGACAAGCAATGCTGCCTATCTGATTGGGGTGACGAGCAAAATGACATATCCGGTGGAAAATCGAAACCTGTCATTATAAGTAGTCGGATTCCTCTTCTCTTGCTCGTCAATGGCTTGTCAATTCTCAAAGGAGACAAAATCAATTTCCCCCGGAATTTGGTATTTAGGTGTAGGTGACAAGTTTAATTTAACAAGTACCATGGAGCAGTTTGGTATAGCATATGTAGGTTGTAAAAAAAATATATAGATCTTAAAAATATATTATATTTTAAAATATTTTATTATTATTTTGAAAGTTAATTATAAAATATTATGCATTTAAAATTTATTTTAATTATTGATACATATTTAATTAGTGGTACTTTTTATGTATGTAAATATCTTATCGATAGAAAGGTTTAAGTTATCTTATTCTTTAATTTATTCTACTTTCTTAATAAAGTATAATATATTATTAAAAAATTTACATAATCAATATAATGAAGAAGATTTTGTTTTCTTCATGAAAGAACGTATTTAAATTATTATATTTTTTAATGTGAGTCTTTTATCCAAATACTTATTTTCACAACCAAAATAAAGATTTATAGATTAATTGTTAATATCCAAATTTTTAAAAAAAAATTAGAAAGGACAAATATACTTACTTCAAAAGACTTCCAATTTGGATGGCTCATGATTTTTTGCCTTAAATAGTCTACAACCCATGATTTTTTCAACAATAACATTGGTGGTTGCTAATGTGCTTGCAATTACATGTACTTCCTTGATTGTAAATGTAACTGTGAACATTGATGGCCCTTGTTACTCCCTCATACTCCTTTGTTCTGCACCCTGCATCTGACAATACACAATCTCACAGAGTTAGAATTTTGGCAAAGTTTAGGGCCCATGCCAATAATGTAAGAAACAAAATTCTCTAGATGAAATCAGGGTGCATTAAAGCAGTTAACGAAGAGTTGATTATCACCTTCGAACATGACGCTATTGAAGAAGAAATGGTTTTCCTAACAAAGAGAGGGTTGATCTACAATTTTTTGCTTTTGAAAGAGTTACAAACCTAGGTTACTAAGCACTAGAAGGTAAAAGGGCATGTAGATATTCACAATGGTACTCAAACCTTCTTCATTATTATTTTTTCAGTATAAGAGGACATAAATAATGTGTTTGAACAGTGACCTTACTTTTTTGGTAAACTAGGTTTATTCATGAGTCCATGCAATCCCAACTTCAACTATTCATAAGAGTATCTAATGGTAGCCCCAATCTGTACACATTTATGGATTGAATATATTATATCAAGGGTTGGAAACTCACTTGTGGAGATGGTTTGTGTTTCTCATGAAACCCATACTAAGAAGCATATTACTTATGTAAAAAAATTGTGTTCAAAGGGATGTAAACAAACCTATTCCTAGAAAAATATGGTTAAAATCTATGGAGGGAGAGTTGTTTGAACAACCCCTACCCTATAAGAATGTTTGTTTTAGGTGTTTGTTGTGCCACAATCACAACCATCTAGCTCAAGACTGCCCTTCGGATGCTACTATTAAAAAAGAGAGGGAAAATGAGGGCTTTCAAATGGTTGATAAAAAAAGGAAATAAAATTCCTCAACTTGATACTAAAGGGAAGAAGAAAATTCAATAGACCATGAAGGCCATCAATCTGCAATTCAATCTAAGTTCCAACCATTTTGAGATTTTAAGTTTAAAGGTGGATGACATTCAAGAAAACGACATTGGAAATATTAGAGCTCTTAAAAGTTGTGGCCAAGACTTGAGTTTTTGGGACATGGGGTCCACCTATATCTTTTGACAATATCTTTGTAGCATGAGTTAAATCAACAATGTAACAAGTTTCAATTTGTTTCTCTTGTGTAGAGATTGTAAAATTTTTTTGGGAATAAATCCAATTTACTTTCTTCTAAAAAGTATTGAAGTTTTTTTGTGTGATTGTTTTGTTATTTTATCGTATTTACCCTTTTTTTTAAAATTTTTATACATTAATATTTTAAGTTGTATATTTTGCTAACATAGAAAATAAATAGTAAGTATCAAGTGACCAATATTTTATTATAACTATCTACTAAAATTTTATTTTTAATTAATAAACAATATAATATATCAACAAAGTCCAATAAAAAAATAAACTTTCAATTTCAAAGAAAATGTACCAAAATAAAAATAAAAATGACAAAACTTAATGATAAAGTCTAAAAAGTTCTCTAAACGTCTTTTGCACTTTTGCTTCCATTAAAGAAATCATTGGAAAGAGAAATTTTTTTTGGCATATTTAAATTCGTAAACATGCATGAAAGGAAGGAAAAAAAGTCCTCGATACTCATAGCTTAAACATGCATCAAAGAAAATAACAATGTACTCAACACTCAACTCAAGGAAAATTTATGGTGACTTCCTTAGTTTAATGGTTTGGCCGTGTAAAGATTCTTCAATGCCTTTGCATGTTGCTTGTATCTTTTCATTATTATGTTGTAAGTGTAACCTTCGGTAGGCTCATGATTAATGCTAACTTGAGTTCATTTAAAGAAATGGAGAAATTTAGTGCGTAAAACTAAAATCAACATAAATGCAAGTAATATTCAAAATAAAATAAAGAATACATGCTTTCAATCATAATATCGATTATTGAAAAAAATATAATTCACATTATTACTATTACATTGAGTGAGATGTGTGCCACAATTTGGATCGAATTTATGTTGGAAATCAATGGTCTTTTATATTTTTTTACTAGTTTTTTTATAAAATTCGTGTTGAATTTGGTGGTAAAAATTATGCACATAATTGATACGCTTTAACATTATTTTATTATGCCAAAGATATATCAAGTTTGCATCACATTTGTGCTAACAATTGATTCCAGGTTTATAAAAAAAATGATTATTTTAAAAATATATATAGTGCTCTATTCTTTTTATTTATTTTTTTATCATATTCTGTAAAAAAAATGTAAAGTACATCATATTAATTTTTAGAGATTTTAATTTTTGTTACTTTGAGTATAATATTTCAATGTTAGATTTGTAAATATAAATATGTAGTCAAAATAATTATATAGTATTTAAAAAATTAATTATAATTACGGATAACGCTCCTATTACTCTCAAAAACGATTATACAACTTTCTTTAAAAAACAAATTTTTACTAATTCAAAATAAACTTACATAATTAAAAATAAAATAAATAAATGATAAATATTTTCTTAAAATTTACTTTTCAATAAGCTATATTCCGAACATTATATTGGACAAATATTACATTATAATTAACACAGATGAAAAACTACTGCTAACAAAGTTGAAACACAAAGATTGAGGCGTGATTTGAAACCACCCAATTTTTATTTAAAATATTGTAATTTTTTTTCTAAAGTAATATGCCAATCTTTATTTCATTTAAAATAGAAGAAATGGTGTGGCATTTGCATTCATTGTAGTTATCGGGCAAAATCAGAAGCCAAGTGCTGGAAACACCTGCTTGGAAATAAGATAACAACATGGCAATGATTACTGTAAGAATAGAGTCAAATCTTACCACAGTGGATAATATTAATATTGTCAGTAAATTTGCATTCGTCATTTACAGGTGCATACCATTGAGGGAGAAAGATGAGTTTATACACGACAAATAACGTGACCGCACGCCATATCAAATATCTTTCATTCGAGTCTTATTCTGCGACTGCCAAGTTTCACAATAATTTTTTTGGATTGAATGCTTTGAATGTCGTTCCTGCCCGTTTGTGGGGTGCATCCCAATAAGTTTCTGTGTATTTTCGGGACACAGATTGGACCCCTAACCATAAAACAAAAGAAAAACGAGGACAAATTGGAAAACAGCTTTGCTTCAGAGCGGAAATTTTTTGATTGGGGTAAGTTATATGAGAGACACGCACGCATCTGATTGATGAGTACATCTGTCTACAGCTGTGCTCGAATTCAACGTCACCGACTTCCATCTTTCCAACAACTCCGATCCTCTTCCTCTTCCTCATCCACTCTTTGCAAATCTTCCTCCTATAAATCCACCGTCCTCCGCTTCTTTATTTACAAAATTATATTAACTTCTTCTGAAATATGGGCTTCTTCTACCACGGCATTCTCCTTTTTTCATTGGCAGTGTTGCTACAGTCAGCCGAGGGTGGCTTAGACACACAATTCTCTGTGTCGTGGGCTCCAAACCATGTTAAATTCTTCAACGCCACTCAGGAATTGCAACTCACTCTCGATCAAACATCTGGTAAGCAATGAGAAATTCAAGTTATATATTAAACGTTAAGGTGGCCTAACAATTAAATTGCTTGTTCTTAGTGTATATTAATATTAAATCTGTCAACAGTCAACAGGAAGATACTGTTTGATCCTGAACTCGCACCTGTCTCATTATTCGGCTGACATGTAACGGAGTCTCATGCCATTTGGTGGGTTTGTTGAACAGGGTCTGGTTTCGCGTCGAAAAACAAGTACATGTTTGGCAACATTAACATGCAAATCAAGTTGGTTCCAGGAGACTCTGCGGTTACTGTCACTGCTTACTATGTATGTATCAGTTACCACACGTATTACTCTTACTTTTCTTTCATATAAAAAGACTGATTGATTGATTATATGCAAAAACAAGTCTTTATTAAAGAATTGCATTGCAGCTATCTTCCGACGGATCGAACCGCGACGAGTTGGACTTTGAGTTTCTGGGCAATAAATCGGGACAACCGTACGTCGTTCAGACAAATGTATACGCAAGTGGAAAGGGTGACCGAGAGCAGAGAATATACCTTTGGTTTGATCCCACCAAAAACTTTCACTCCTACGGTGTACTCTGGACTCCTCATCATATCTTGTATGTTTTTGCTCGCTAATCAAAACCCATCATTAATTTGTGTTTTCATCATAATCCCAAATAGATTATGTAAAAATGAGAAAGCACCCAACATTCTTTCAACTGATCTCCTGATTGATTGAGTTGTAATGATGCAGATTCATGGTGGACAACGTGCCAATCAGAGTGTTTAGCAACCAAAAGGCATCAGGCGTTGCATATCCAGACAGACAGGCCATGGGAGTGTATTCTAGCTTGTGGAATGGGCACAGCTGGGCAACCCGAGGGGGTCTTGTCAAAATCGACTGGTCGCACGCTCCATTTGTTGCATCTTACCGCAATTTCAATGTACAGTCGGCATCATCGCCGGTAAAAGAAACGAATGGAGTGAGTTTTGAACAGCGGAACAAACTGCAGTGGGTGAGGAAAAACTTCATGATATACGATTATTGTAATGACAAACAAAGATATCCGAATCCGCCGCCAGAATGTACTATGCCCATCTAAGCTTCTTATGTTTCTAATAAGAAAGGATTTAGGTGGCCTTCCATCGTTCATGTAATGTAACGTAAGATATAACAAGAGTCTGTATAGATAGAGTTTGTATATGCTTGTAATTTGTGATAGTCAAAAGTTTGATACTATTTATAATGTTACTACATGCCATTAAAGCTACTGGACAAATAAAGGAAGGTTTTGCATATGATTTTTTTTGGGAAGACCCTGTCTTCGTACTTGTGTCGATCGGTCAATGGTTAATTATTCTTTGTTATTTCGAATTATAGATAGAAAAATAAGAAAACAAATAAACAGAGATATGCCTTATGCACTTTAAGTAAACTTTCAACATATTTATGTTGAGCAATGTTGAGTGAAAGAGGTTTAGTATTCAAATGCATACCAAAAATAAATGTTGTAAAATTAAATCTATATAAGAAGTATTAAATGTTTTAGTTTTTAACATTAAACAAATCAATATTTGACATTAAAATACATACTAAAAATATGGATAAGTATTCATGTTTCTAATGTCAGTTATAATGATATTAAATATTGAAATATATAAAAATATATTAAATATTTTTAGTTTTCATGTCAATCACATTAATTAAGACTAAAGGTTAATGAATTGGGAATTTAAACCTTTTCACTGATTCTTGACATATGGGAAATATGTAATCTCTAAAAATTATTTTTGATTTTAAAATTAAAAAACGAATAAATAGAAAAGTTAAGAAAACAAATAAAGATAAAGATTTATTATACATTTAAACTAAACTTTGTTTGTGTTGAATTGATGTGAAGTATTTAAATTCATGTATATAGCCTATGCACATGTATATAATAAAATACACTTTCGAAATTTTTGATATGAAAATCATCAAGCTTTTGTTCTTAATCTGCACACATGAGATTTGAACGAAAATGTTGTTCAATATAAAAAAAATTCACTTCTCATACTGTAATTAGATGATACAATGTAAATGTTATATCTATATCAGAAATTTAGTAAGAAAGCACAAATCTTTTATAAAACTAAGATCCCTTGAAAAACTACAACAAAGTGTGTATGGGAATTTTTTTTTTTAAAGTTTTAAGAATTTAAACCTCTTCACCGATTCTTGACATATGGAAAATATGTAATCTCTCAAAATTATTTTTGGTTTTTAAATTAAAGAATGAATGAATTAAAAAATTAGGAAAACAAATAAAGATAAAGATTTATTATACATTCAAACTAAACTTTGTGTGTTTTGAATTGATGCGAGGTATTTAAATTCATGTATATAGCCTATGCACATGTATATAATAAAGCGCACTTTTGAAACTTTTGATCTGACAACCATCAAGCTTTCGTTCTTAATTTGCACACACAAGATTTGAACGAAAATGTTGTTCAGTATAAAAAAAATTCACTTCCCCTACTGTAATCGAATGATACAATGTAAATGTTATATCTATATCAAAAATTTAGTAATAAAGCAAAAATCTTTTATAAAACTCAGATCCCTTGAAACACTGCAACAAAGTGTGTATGGGAAGAATTCTTTTAAGTTTTAATAATTTAAACCTCTTCACAGATTCTTGACATATGGAAAATATGTAACCTCTCAAAATTATTTTTGGTTTTTAAATTAAAGAATGAATAAATAGAAAAGTTAAGAAAAAAATAAAGATAAAGATTTATTATCCATTCAAACTAAACATTATGTGTGTTGAATTGATGTGAGGTATTTAAATTCATGTATATAGCCTATGCACATGTATATAATAAAGTGTACTTTTGAAACTTTCAATCTAACAATCATCAAGCTTGTTTTCTTAATTTTTACACATGAGATTTGAACGAAAATGTTTTTTCGATATTAAAAAAATTCACTTCTCATACTGTAATCGGCTGATACTATATATATATATATATATATATATATATATATATATAATAAATTTAGTAAGAAAGTACAAATATTTTAAAAAATTAAGATCCCTTGAAACACTGCAACAAAGTGTGTATGGGAAGATTTTTTTTAGGTTTTAAGAATTTAAACCTCTTCATCAATTCTTGACATATGGAAAAAATGTAATCTCTCAAAATTATTTTTGGTTTTTAAATTAAAGAATGAAAAAATAGAAAGCTTAAGAAGAAGAAAAAAGATAAAGATCTATTATACATTCAAACTAAACTTTGTGTGTGTTGAATTGATATGAGGATTTAAATTCATGTATATAGTCTATGCACATGTATATAATAAATTGCACTTTTGAAACTTTCGATCTGACAATCATCAAGCTTTTGTTCTTAATTTGTACACATGAAATTTGAACAAAAATGTTGTTCAGTATATTAAAAAATCACTTCTCATATTGTAATCGGATGATACAATGTAAATGTTATATCTATATCAAAAATTTAGTAAGAGAGCACAAATCTTTTATAAAACTAAGATCCCTTAAAACACTACAACAAAGTGTGTATGGGAAGAATTTTTTTGATATTTTAACATGCTTAAATTCACTTTTTGTATCATGTATGTAAACCAACAAAAAAAAAATAAAATTTGACCTCTAAATTTGATGATGAGACTTAATGGTGGGCTCTGATTGATCTACTAGTCCCCACCCAAGTTTAATGCCTATTAAATCACACGGAACCAATTACCTTTGTATTTATACATTTCAAAGGGAATAAATAGTAATGGTTATGGGATAATTACTTTACTCTATCCCCCGATGATATAGTTAATGACGTCTCCAACCCTTGTATCCCTGATTAAGACTAATTGGAAAAATATGATCTCTCAAAATTGTTCTAAATTTTTTAAATTAAAAAAGGAATGGATTAAAAAAAAAAAAACAAATAAAGACAAATTTAATATGTATCACTTCATTGTGATGATGAAAGTGTGATGATGAAAGTAATGAGATACAACACGGAGTAGGAAAATCAAAATCTAATCATTGTCGTTTAGTAGTCTAGTAATGGAGGTATCGGTGGTTGACCTTCTTACTCTTTTTCTTCCTGATCAAATTTAAGGTCAATGCCTTGTCACGCTTTATGATATGTGATTGGAAATTTTTTTCTCGTAAAAAATTATGTACTTTATAGAGCTGTCCCCTCTATCTTGTGTCTTATGAGTTAAAGATGCAAACAATGACGTAAAATAATTATGTAAATCTTAATCTTGGTGTGTAAGAGTATTAGGTTTTTAATTAATGTCTTTCGGTTAATATTAATAAATAAAATAATAATAAAAGATTAATAAAGTTATTTGTGAAAAAATTAATAAGTTTTATTTGAAAGTTGTATGAATTAATTTAAAATAATATTTTCATTTTTTTTAATATTATCTGTATTTTGATTAGAGTTGAATTTGAATATCTAATTTTATAAATAAGATTTTATTATTTTATTTAAATATTTTCTTAGATATTTGAAGACTTTTATTTAATATGATGATTAAAGATGTTTACTTTTGATTAGTTGTAAAAAATTTCAATTTTGATAGATAATATTTAAATTGAAGTTTTTGTATACAAATAATTTTGATATTATCAATTCTTTTTTTTAAATAATGAGCTTCAAAAATTGCAATAGATCAGATATTCATGTAACATAATCTAAATCTATAAAAACAACATTCGTTTTATTGATTTCAAGATTTATTACCTTCAAATAGCAAAATAGTTATTTCTCATTAATATTTTTTCCTTTTATTTTTTTTCTTTGTATCTTATTTTGCACTCCCTTTATTTATTAGATTTATGTAATATCTTTTTTAATTTTATTTTCCATTCTTAACTTGTAATGGATATTAATATATAAATTAAATTAAAATTAAATTACTTATAACTAATATATCTCGTTGGATATGCACAGAGAATAATTGTGCACATAATGTATATGCATTAAAAATTAAGTAAATGTTGAACTAAATATATTAGGTTTTTACCTTAAAGGCTTAAAAGTTGAATATTTATTATGTTGACCAAATTTTTGTCTTTATATATTTGTTTTTAGGCTGGAAATTAACATGTACCTATGTATCTATTTCAAAGGGAATAGGTTAAATATTTTGTAAAAACGTATGTTCATCACTTATTAAAAATTAGTATCAATTTTAATTTATTTATTTTAATCAAAGGTAATAGACTGACTATTTTTTAAAAGCATATGTTCATCACTTATTAAAAAATAATATCAATTCAAATATTCAATTTTATTTATTTTAGTCAAGAGTCTTATCGACTAAATGATAATAAAAAATCATTGATATATTTTTATAAAATATATAACATTTTTCATTTCAATGATGAAAATGAACATGAATACAAATATGTTAAATATTAACATATGCCTATATATCTATATAATTAAGAATAGGTTAACTATTTAGTAAAAATTTATAGTAATCACTTAATAAAAAATAATATTAATTTGAATCTACAATCTTATTTAGGTTACTCAAGAGTCTTATTGACTAGTCGATGGTTAAAAATCATTGATGTGCATTTTATATGATAGTTAACCTATTTAATTTCAATGATGAAAATTAACATAAATGCAAATATCGATGAAGGGTACTTTTAATTTAAAAATAAATAAAAATCATAAAAAAATTGCTTGATATTAATAGATGATCTTCAAATTTAAATTTTCAATTGAAGTAAAAGTTTAGTGTGTAATTGAAGTTTGATATGGTAATCAAATGCTAAATGCTACGGTGTAGTAACTTATCAAGTCTATATTTTTCATAAATGAAAGGTTGTAGACATATGTAAAAAGTAACTATATATCTAGATTAACAAATTAAACTTAAAATTCATATGGAGATAAAAACTTAAAAAAATAATATACAATGATACGTAAAGAGAATTGTAATGATGGTAAGTTAGAAAACCAGAAAAAAATACTAATGTAATAATCGTAAAGAAAACCTCATTGGCATGGAAGATAATAAGATTTTATAATTAAGAACAAAAACTAATACATCTATTTAGAATGTTGATTATTCAGCTAATATGTCCCTCTATTTATCTTGTGCAAACAACCAAGAATTAAAAATTAAGATAAGGTTTTTATGGCATATCCTTATCAAAACATTTTATTTCTAGGTTGTGTAGAATGACCTAGTTGGCCTTGAGGCAACACTTTTGGTTTCCTCATCACCTTCGATGTTGTTAGAGATCATTAAGGTGGACTTGGGTTAATTTGTATTTTTAGAATGGTGAATTGAAAACAAGATCTCAAGACTCAAAATAACATTAAGTAGGCACCCTTGTGAGATCGGGGAATACTGGGTTAGAGTCACCATTCAAGTAATCTAAAGAAATATCTTGAAGGGACCTTGTTCATAGTCATCCATAGTGTTTCTAGGACACAACATTGATTTATGTAGGAGAAATTATTACTGAGATAAAGTGTCCATTACGTTGGGCATTTGTTGAGCAAATGTTTGTTGTGGAGAGAAGAATCCAAAACATTATTATTTTTGTGACGAGATTTAGAATGATGTGATGTACAAGCATTAATGTTGTGGCTTGGTATTCCCAGATGTGTCAAGCTCTAATTATGAGTTTTAAATCTTGGTGATGTGAAACCACTTGGAGTTTACCATCTAAGTGTAGAAGTAGAGGAAGGGGTCAACATAGAAGGGTGGGTGATCCTATTGACTTGTTAGATAAACCCCTTTAGATTTAGTGTCAAAGGTTGGAGCTAAGTGGGAGATCAGGAAATTGAAGGATTGTGCACTTGCTTCTAGGAATGGATGAAAATGGTTTTTGCATAATCAATAGTGCTACTAGTCTTGTTGATTCGTCTCATTTAGTCTCAATCTTAGTGACATGTCCCATTTATCAATGCAATCTTTAGATTCCACTAATTTGTTTCAATGACCCGATACATGAGTGAAATAGAAGTTAACACAATAAAAATGGGTGTCAAATATCCAACAACTCCAATATATAATGCACTGTGATCTATGTAGTAGAAGAGAAGATCCATAGGAAGCAAAAAGAACTAGCATGTAACATGCCTCCCTTAAATTTGTAGTTCACTCGTTGATCATTTATATATCCTTGTAGTGGATACTTTATCGAATTCTTTGTGCATGTGTTTTGTATGTGTTACCCTGTTTGGCCGTCATGAACTAGGTATTCGATACTGTCTTATGAGTAGTAAACTAAATTGTAATGCATTTTCACATTCTTTTAAATTGTGAAACCGAAACTGTTTTATAATTAGAATGTTATCTCTTATCCTTAGTTCGTTCGGATTAATGAAGGTGAAAATTAAGTTTAATCATGTAAGTATAATAGATTCTATTTTCTATTGACTAAGAAGATATGTTTAAATCTTGGTCCCTTATGCCTTCGTTGCTCAACAAAAAGGTTATTCATGTGGTCAAATCTACGTGTCATAAATTTATAATAATTATTATCCAAACAACCTAGAGCCTATAACTTTACCTTATTATTTATACTTTTCTCTAGTCTATACCATTATCGTTTTTCACCCATGTCTTAGATACTCACATTCTGATGTCCAAATATAGAGAAGAGTGAGTAAGGTGTGTCAATTGTTTAAAATAAGCCTAACATTACTTTATCCTAAGTTTCGTCGAATTTATGAAACTTATATTAAAAATAAAATAACTATCAATTTAATCTATACTTATAAACAAATTTAAATAAACACAATTAAATTAAGTTTTAGTTGTTTGTTTGTTTGTTTGTTTTTTGTTTTTTTTGTTTTTGTTTGTTTTTTTTTTTTTTTTTTTCCCGGGTTGGTTGGGTTGGGGGTTGAACCCATCTTATAATTCAGTGGTCATTAATTGTAATGGTCTAACTTTATAATGAAAATGTTAAATTTATATTTTCCTAGGCGTTAGATGTATAAGTCTATTTTGACGTAACTAATAAGTAAGATTGACAATCAATGACAAATTAATAAATAGACATTGGATGCATTGACATGAGCAAAGAATGTAGGCGAATGTTTAATATTAAATTGATTATAACATATATGATGTTAAGAGTTCACATCGTAGTCGTCACCTTGGAGTAGATAATGGTCTTATCTTACCAAGGAGGAGGTGTATATTTTTAACTTTATTAAATTCTTCCAACAATAAGTAATGGCCTCCTCACCTCCTATGCCATCCTCAAGTAAAAGTCAATGAAATGAGTTTAATGTGGTCATTGAAGCTTTCACCTTTTACAAAATGTATTCTTCCTTAAGGAGCACGTCGGGTTGGAGAAAAAGGAGAGGATCAATACGCCATGTATGATGGGAAGGAGAATGCCTCCCTCAGAGTGTAAATGGCTTGAGGGCCTGGGAGATCTGGGACGGCGTATGGATTGAAGGAGAATGAAAGATGATTTGGATGGAGTGGTAATAAAAATTAATTTACCTTAATGCTTGATTAATTTACAACATTCTAGTTGTAAGGTCATTGGGGAAGGGAAGACGTTCTCAAGGAAGCACCCAACAAAACATGATAGTTTGGTATAACATTGTTAAGTCTACTAAAATCACTCAAAACAAATATATACAGATTAAAATAATCGTTTATTAAAGATTACAAATGTTTATCTAATGAGATTTTTCGAGTACTTAGTGGAAGTTTGATTAGTTGAACCAATAAAATTATATTAACAAATTTGAAATAAATACAATCGAAAGCATGGTAGAAATTCAATTACTTTTATGCTTTACAAAACTACTCTGTGCTTATCAAAATATTCCTTTGTAAAAAAAAATTATTTACCATCATATATGAGCAAATTACCTTTGTAATAAAAATTAATTTACCTTGTAATAAAAATTAATTTACCTTAATGCTCGAATAAATTATTTATTAAAAAATCAATTTATTAATTAAGCCCCAGGCTTATAGAATGGGGGAAGGCCTAAGATTCGTCTCATATGAAACAAACAAAACACATATACTATTATCAACCAATCAAATGTTGGCAATAAAGGATGAAGATCGTGGCGTATAATGTGAATGGGCTTCCGGCACTGGTTAGTTCGTATGGATCCCTTCTCAAATTCCTCAATTCCCTCCCTGCAGATATCATATGCCTTCAAGGATTTTCTTTTTCTCCCCTGGATTCGATTCTTGTGACTATTAAACATTCTGATCATTTGAAAGAAAAAAAAGTATATGCTGATAGTGTATATCATAATATTAAATGATAGCCCAGATTTAGTGCATCGGAATATGTAAGCAATTCTTTTGAGGGTAGGAATCGGGAATTATGAGGTGTTGCTCTCAAAACAGGAAGACGAACACAATATTTTACATCATGAACAACGTTGTCTCTGGATTTTATGGATAAAATATCAAAAGAAAATGACATAATCCATCAACCTTCACAGATAATAGGTTTATATTTTTTTTCCTTTCCTAATCACAATGATTCTTTTAAAGACAATTCAAGTATATGCAGGTCATTCTTTAAAAAATAAAAACCAGGTTCTTTACACTAATATGTCAACATTGATATTTGTAAGCTTGTATCAGAAGTCAACTACCAACACCGACATGTAACAGTTACAGATTCAAAATTGTGTAGAGGTTGCCAAAACTATTGAGAGTAATCTACCTCTTAATACTTAAATCTTCTCACCACTAACCAATTTTTGTGGTGGATAACGAGTTCTTATGTCTTTTATTCTGGCACTTCTTAAACACTGTGGGCACTACATTCATCAATAAGTAAACCGATTAACCTATCCATAGCAAAGGTATTACAATGAGCCTTTTCTGTAAAAAAAACAGAATGATATTTTCTGGAAAATAGCTTTGTTACCACTTATTATTTTCTTTAGCACATTCCAAGTCTCTTTCCATTGCAGCAAATAGTTCTAACTCATTACATTTTTGTTGAAAATGTAGCTTGCAAGAATCTGCTTCCTCTTTCATCTTCTGTGGATCATCTGCCATTTTCTTGTGCTTCTCAGCCAGTTGTTTTGTTTCAGCTTTAAGGTGATGGAAAATATCATCTCTGGCCTTCTAATATTCAAGAGCTAGTGAGGCAGAGATAAGTGAAGATTGGATATCAATAATGTTCCTGCGGGTTTAGGAAGTAGCAACTGCAGTGAAAGAAACTTTGGGCTTCTTTGTTGCAAATTTATCCGACTTATCTTCTAAATTTCTCTGTCGGTATTGTTGTTTCTCGTGACTTGCATTATGTTCTTCATGGTTGGCCTCATTTCCATCTCCATTATTCCTCTCATTGTCTTGGTCACCGATACTCTCATTTCCTTATTCAGAGTAACAATTTTTTTTCAAAATAGAGTCACAACCTATAACGTAAGGTTAAATCTATAGTGATAGAATGAGATCAAGTGTTGGGCAATAGCTACGTGTATTCATCGTGATCACGCACTGCAAACAAAATTGATTGATAGTTATTATCATCATGGATCATCCGTCCTGTGATTTCTGGCGTCCTTTTGTAGTGCAGTTTGTTTAGCAATTAGAAACAAATATGTTTTTATAGGACCCTGAGCGTATTAGCGTCAAAATTAATATTTCAGACGAAGCAAAAGGAACAACCAAAAGTTTTTATTTCATAAATTGTTTTTTATTAATTAGAAAAATATTCATATATTTTTTATGGAGATGATTGTAAAATGAGGTTGTGGGTTTTTTAAAATAATGTAGCAATGTGTTATGTGTGGGG
The DNA here is from genome assembly GCA_037957365.1 of Torreya grandis. Classification (NCBI taxonomy): domain Eukaryota; kingdom Viridiplantae; phylum Streptophyta; class Pinopsida; order Cupressales; family Taxaceae; genus Torreya; species Torreya grandis. Next base: position 6,361,455 of record JARHVA010000040.1, read on the forward strand.
GAGTTGTTTTATTCGATGATGAGTTTGAGTAATGGTGAAATATAAGGAAGGACAAATCATACGGAACATATAAGTGTTAAAATATTTTGTGCTGATCTAAGACATGATGGCGAGGGGAAATTACAACTGTGGACTTATTCATTTTGACTTATGATGTCACCCAAAAAATTCTTCAATCAGTTGTGCTTTTTTCTCAGAAAAAAGAACTTATATTTTAACAAAAACATAGTGGTGGCAAATCTTTATAACAGGGAATTGTGAAAACCCTTAAAAGCTAAGCTAATTATATTAAAAAAATATATGATGTTTCAAATAACACTTATTGATTCACAACACTATTACATGCCTTCCCTTCTGAGCACTACCAAAACATTGACAAGGTGGCAGTCCATAGGTAGGTGAATTTGAACCGACTTCAAATTCTATAAATGAGACCTAGATTGCAGTTAAAGGTTGATGCAATAGGCAAGCAATTAGTAGCAGTGAGCCAATGAATTAGATGCAAGAGGAAGTGAAGGTGAAAGAGGATTTTCATAACGGGTTAGCAAGTCCTCTTGTATTTTTTTGATGTCTTTTGCAATATAACATTCAGTTATAGTGTATTATACACTGATAGATCTTATAAGTGCATAAATCAATGGGTATGCATCTACTCTATCAAAAACTTGATTTCAAACATAACGAAAAAACATTGGAATTTTCTCCATTTGTTCAGGTGCATAGGACATAATAGCCTCTGGAGATGCCACATGTTATGATACCCATAAAGAGCTTGCCAAAATCACTCACCTATAACCGCCATGGTTATTATTATTTTAAATGGCCTTTGCATGATGTATTCTCTACATCAAATAACTGGTTTTATTTAGTGAAACATACATGAAATCCTAGAGTTAAAGCTAGAGACAAATTTGGCCTAAAGAAAGTTTAATTTCCCATATTAATACCTTTAAATTAGGAGGATATAGTGGAAGAGGAGTGCTGGTGAAGGTGAAACGAAGTGTAAAACTTATATTTTCCATACTAGATATGACAAAGTGCTAACCAAACATGTCCTTCACTATTGGTTGAACAATTTACAATGTTCCAACAGATGGCATTCAATACACACTGTGAATAGTTGAGAAAGGGAAAGTTTAAGCATTGGACCAGTCCATAAATGGTGTCGTTAGTGGAGGAATCAATGCCTTCTCAGGTGGCACAACCTTTGTTTGCAAGAAGAGAGCCAAAAACACATAACCAGTTAGAGAAAGTCCCCTTACTTGATTTTAAATTTACAAACATAAAAACAAATACATGAAAGGTAAAAACAATTATGTTCTATTGGTAGAAGGCTAGTAACAAATTTTAAGTAAAATAACTACTATAGAAGAATAGAGAAACAACTATTGTAGAAGAGATCAAACAAATAGAAGATGACAAAGACTTAATAGGTGGCTTAGAAACAGGGGCACAAACATGTGGGGAGTGAGATGGAGAAAGGGTAGAGCAACACATCAGTTAACTTTAAAGAAAAGTGCCCACCATGCGTTAAGGGTTTAGTAGGTTTAATATTTAAATTATTTTAATTTTATATTGTGATATTAATATAATATTATATTAAATATTGTATATATATATATCTCTCTCTCATATATATATATATATATAAATTAATCGTATATATAATAATATTATCTTTTATTTTAATATAAAAATAAAAATTAATCATATATATAATAATATTATATTTTATTTTAATATTAATATTACATTTATTATTATTATTATTATTATATATATATATATATATATATATATATATATATATATTACAATTACAATATTATATTATTTATAATTAGTATATATAAATATAAATTCCAAAATTTATATGCTATATTATTGTGAGCTGGTACATCAAATTAAAATAAATTAATAGTAAAAATTCTATCCAAGATGATTTCAGAGGTTTCCTTTTGGAAATCTTTAAAAACCAATGTTCTTCGGAGCAAGATATTGAAACATGCAAATGGAAAATTTAAATGTTTAATGAATATTTGTTTATAGGGGAATTTGAAGGCCTACAGTAGACAATTGATGCCTTAGTTTTAGGTATCTTGTTTGTTTATATTATATTGCATTTCCTATGTGTATATTTGTTGAAGATGAAGCTAGAAAAATGAACTAAATTTAGATAATTGGAGCAACTAGCTATACTGGAAAATATATAGCCAAAAAACAACATTTCACTTGGCAATGACTTCTCATTCCCCCAAGTCACAGTTACTCCAACAATTCAGAGAAGATGGCATTCATAATCTTCAAGTGAGTCATCTAGATCTCACAAACATATTTATTTTTATTGTGTTATATTAGAGCAATCAAATATTTTTATTTTATATTGATATGGGTATGAATGTTTAGATGGTCATAACAATGTTGTGAATGCAGTCAAGCAAGTAGATATAGTAACATCTACAATTTTCATCCCCAAATTTTTTATCAGCTCTATATTATAAAGTCTATTAAGGAAGCAAGAAATATAAAGGTATATACTTGATATTGATTTTAACATTATAGTACTAAGAACATGAACAAATTTACTTTAGAAAACATTAATCCAATCATACATATTTATTTGTGTATTAATATTTTCAATTTAAATAAGTGGATGAATTTATTATTCCATACTTACATAACATTGATCCATTTATACATGTTTTATTATGCAATGATAGTTTAAATACACTTGATATATGATATTGAAAAGAATGACTCATTGTAAATCTGTTATTGGTGTCACTCAGACTGTAATACATGTAATGTTTATAGTGTGCTAATTTAGTTGTCCCACAAATAACAAAAAAACACTTAAAAAAAATCATAAATTAAAATACTTTATTGTTGCAGCAAACCACATATAAACTACTTTTAACTAACCTCCAACGTTTCTTGCACTATGGGGGCAACTGCTAGTCTATGTATTAGGCCAATCATCTCGTGTTAGTATAAAGAAGATCAATTTATCTTATGCTAGTAATTTTAGTTATTGTATGAGATACATTAAAAGGTGATTTTTACTAATGTGCTATATTGCATTTGAGAGGTAAATGTAACTTTTAAGTATGATTTATTACCCAATAGTCTACAATTTGAAATTTTCATTTAAAATTGAACGTTTTAATAAAATCAAATATTGGCCATGATATGAATTGATTCATCAATTCATATCTTTAAATTGTAAGCATTGGTACTTCTATACATATTATGTATTGTATGCTTAGGATAGTTTTTAGTCTATAGGTAGCTAAGACTTCTAAATTAGCTAAGGCAAAGGAACATGGGAGTCTTTATCCTTGTTAAAGACACTCGTGTGTTCCCTTATGAGTTGTGTTTTTTAATAAGCACATTCAACTTAGGTTGTCAAGGTGTTCTAAGTGAAGGATTTTTTGACTATGTGTTTTAATTTGAGCTCTTAATTTTTAGAATGAATTTGATTCTTTCCTTGTTAGCTTATAACCTAAACCATTGTTAGTCATGACATATTGTGAAGAAAATCTTCACAAGTTATTTGAAATAATTATATCTGGCCCTCATTTTGAGGAAATAATATGTAGGTTGTCATGTTGAATTGAGACATCAGGTATAAGTCTTAGGTTAGATTAGGGTTGTGATTTCACCAATCCTCAAGTTAAGTTTAAAACTCCCTTTCAGTGATCATTTGTTGAAGATTAAACAAGGATGTTTTGGTGTCGATTTAGTTATGAAATGTTTTTGAGCTTATAACTAAATTTAAGTGAAATTGATTGGTGTTAACTATTGTGTCAACCATATTAGATTTATCTTCCTTATATTTTTTATCCAATCTTGAATTTGGGCCTATGGACTACTTATTCTACTTCATCAGTTGTAGATAAACTATACAAGTGGGATCAACATGGTTGCATAACGACCATGTGATCACTTGCATACTTTTATTATTGTCATGTCAACATGTTATAAAAATTTCACATCGCATCATGTCACGAAAATGCTAAACATTGGCAACATAAGTTGTGTTAATTGCATGTTGTCTGATTTTTAAAAACTGGCTAATTTTGTAGTGTGAATTTTAGTCATGCAAAATTTTGGGCATGGCATAATAGAATAATTTAAAGGAAAAAAATCAAAAAGTGTAATAATTTTTTTGTACCATTGTATTTAAAAAAAAAAAGGTTTCAATTGTAATCTTGGTGAATGGACTGTTAAAAGTATTTGTTATGGTATATATAGTCTATTGCATAGATCAAAGGGAATGAAGTTCTTTTTTACTACATTAAATTTTGGTCTAATTTTATTTTTATGTCTCAAACTGGATACAGTTGGAAAGGAAAGGTGGCATGTTGTGCATGATGTAGTGAAGGGTGAACATTTGGTAGAGTAGAATGGGTACACATGGTGGTAGGAAATGTAATTTAGTCATAAGCGGGAGTGTCAAAACTCAAATATTTGTATTAGTTTACATCAACTACACAAATTTCAACACATATGTTTTAGTGAATGTTAATTCATGTTTGTTTAACATTGTTCAATGTAATTATTTATTTTGAGGGGTTGTTATGTACTGACCTTATTGACATCCCTTTATCTGTATACTATTAATATTTGAAAAAAAAATATGGATATTCATTGATATTATGCATCCTATGTCTTTTCCCCATGTAAGTGGTATTATAGCACTAATTTGAGTTACAAATCAGATAAGGAACCCTATCATAATCAAATGACTCGTTCACCCTTGAAAATAGAAAAAAAAATTGGGGGGTTCATTGTGTATCGACCTTAGTGACATTCCCTTTTATCTCACCACTATCTAATATTTCAAAATATAATTTATATTCATTGATATTAGTCAGCATATGTCTTCCCCCCATGTGAGTGGTATTGTAGCATTGATTTGAGATGCACATCAAATGAGGAGCCTTATCTTAATCAAATCATTCGTACAGCCTTAAGAAATTTAAAAAACCAATAAAATATGCTTCCACCCTACAAGTTGTGAACCCCTTTGTGATGGGTGTAGATTATATGTATGTATGTATGTATGCAAGTATTTATATTATAAATTTATATCATTTATTAAATAATATATATTAATGGTGGTGCCTAATTTTAGATACATTAGACCGCTATAGCATTTGGAGAAAGTATGCAAAAAGTATGGGGATTTAAACCCAAATGCATTAGACTACTCAAAATTAGCAACACTTTTGATTTTTATGATGATTTCACCTTTTCTCCATTCACAAAATAAAGATAAATTTGCACTACTATTATGAATAAAATAATTGATTTTATTGTTATTGAGAATGAGAATGGAACAAAAATTTGAAATATATGTATCCACATATATTTTCATATGGAATCATGCATAGATCGATTATATTATATAGGAGGTGTATTTCATTAATGAATCCTTTCCATTTTTTTGTCTAATTGGTTTTAGATTTATCTAACTCAATTTGATATGGTTAACACAATCGATATATTTGTCTAATTATTTTTAGATACATCAAAATTAGCACATGGTGTATTCTACACATTTTTAGAGGAGTCATTCGATATAAGACACATGTTTCCGTTGATATGACATATGTTTCGAACATGTGTTGGGTAACTAAAATAGTTTGATGGAAGCTATAGGTTGCATTGACAAATGTGGCATGCCACTTAATTTCACACATGTATCTTCCTCAACTTCTTCGAGCCTACCACCTAAAATAACTTCTCATTGCCTCTCATTATCACCACCCAATTCAGATTTAAATATTTCACCAATTTCATGTTCTATATGTCCTTAGCCTTTCCCACTACTTTGCCATTGCTCAAGCTCACTGTGAAACAAAATTCATCCTCTCCACATAGCACATTACCACAAAATTTGAAGGAAGACACAAGCTCATTTTCCATTGCACATCCACCAGAAATATCATATAATTATTTCTTAACACTTTATGCAAAAAAGTTTAGACAAGGTCACCGATCATGGGTTTTGAGTTAGACCATACAACTACCAATTTATACCCATTTGCTTTACAAACCCCAATTTTACCAAATAAAAACTTACATTCCTTTCAGTGTAACTTCAAATTTTGAGGCAAGTGTGTGTTAAATACAATGTGTGTCATAAAGCACTAATAACAAACATGTAAAAGATGCCATTATTATTAGTATGTGCAAGAGTACTATAATCACCAAAAAATCAATTGTATTATAATAGAGACATGTTATAAAGCTTTATATGTGTATTTACCTGAGCTTCTTGGATTCCATCTCTTAGAATACCCTATCATTGTCCTTTACCAACACTACCTAGCATACTTTGAAATATTTAATTAATTTCATGCTTTATATGGCCTTGCCCTTTTCTAGCATCTCACCATTACTCATACTCACTCTGAAGTAAAACATCTCCTCCATAGAAAGCTTATTAACATATGAAAGAACACACAAATTCATTTTTCACCATCATTTCTACTAAATACACAATACAAGGTAAGCATTTGTCATTTTCAAGTGAAATATGATTATCGATTTACACTTTCACTTTGCAAAACCCCCTTTAATAATGCATGGGGTAGCTGATAATCAATAGTGTTGGTAGTCTTATTGATTTGTCTCATTTAATCTCAATTTTTTTTTCCTAAAGTGTGGTTTGGTTTTATGTTGCTACCCTTGCCTTCTCGATTAGAGATGAATGGGTGTTTTTCTACATATATTTACTAAAATTTAAATGATGTCTGACATGCTCCATTGAAAGTGTTAAGGCTTTCTCTGTAAAGTACTTATTGGGTAGAAACATTGGACTACTATTAAGATGGTGCAATTTTTATCATTTGCTTTAGTATATCTTTCATCATCTTCTACAAGGCTTCAAATTGTTTTAGGGCTACATGGATAAACTCATGGACTTATACTGACAAAGGAAAGGTTGAAAATATTTGTCTAATTGAGCCACATGGGAATGTGTAGGAGCCTTTATAATGATTATGGGTGTTACACAAATTAAATAATTTGTCTTTGTAGAGGGTGATCTTACATTGGATTGAAGTCCCAAACAGGGGTTAAATTTTATGGGCACCCTTACCTATCAATAAATTTTTATGTGATGGTTTTTAAGTAAATCTCACCTAGCACATGATGTTCATTTCTCATTTTTGACATTCATATTTTCATATAAATATTAAAATAGAATTTTTATATAATATACTAATATAGATATTAATGATATAAATGAAATCATATTCTATTTAATTTTAAGACATTTAAAATTATATAGTACTTATAGAAACCAAATAATAAAAAATAATTAGATATAAAAAATTAGATGTTACTATATAGAATCAATTCTTAATTCTTATTTTGGAGCTCCTCTTAATTTTTACTTTATTCTATAGTGACTAGGTTAGGTTGAATGAAACTATTATTTGCTAAACTATTTGACAAATTAAAGGCTATCCAAGAAACTACCCTTATCCTTCCATCACACTTGTCATCTGAATCGGTGCCCACCCAAAAAATTTATGGTGTTATCAATGTTGATTTAAAATATTTATTTATATCAAAGGCTTCTTAATTGGTAGACCAGTACCCACTTTTTTGTTTAAACAGCAACTGCAACTTTATCTTGTTCAATAATGCAGGCATGACTCATTATTATCTGACATTAATATTTTTATATTTATTAAGATTTCCTTGGCATACCCCTTAAATATCTATGTATCTTTGATGGGGAAGTGGCACAATATGATGTATTAGTTTAATAATAATGTGATTAGATGAAATAGAGGCAAACCACTATGGATGAAGATGCTTCCAGTGTAAAATATATTATTAATATGAAAAAGTAACCATAATGGGTTAATAGAAAAATTACATTTCAAATAAGCACATACAAGAAAGAAATGTGATAAAACATAAAACAAAATAGATAAGTTGTTAGAATCTTCCACTATCAACATCTGACTGTCTATTAGAATAGTGGGTATGTTTTCCTCTCTAAAATTAAGGACAAAGAAATGAGTGATGAAACAAAAGAAGTGGCCTTCCTAGTAACACAATGATAGATTCGTACCACCATAAAATGAAAAAAAATCAAACAAGGAGGAGGTTGTCCATTTATTTTAACTCTTGGACATAATTTTTTTTCAAAATAATTTATATTGTTCACTTATCACATCATATGATGGCAAATGACAATTTAAAAACTTAAAAACGTTTTTTGTTTTGTTTTTAATGTCATAGAAGAAGATTTTATGTCTATAAGATGAATTAGCTTAAAATGGAATTATATCAAATCACGGGGTATAAAAATTAAATAGAAATTAATCTTCATTATAGCATACAGACATATAAAGAATTATCAACTCCTCTTAAAATCATTGTGTAATTTTTTATAAGAATGTGTGTAACGCTAAAATTTGATAGGCACATTACAAAAAGGAGAGTAAAAAATAAATGATTGTGTAGAGAGAAAAGGTTCATAGCCTATGCAACGATTGAAAACATATCCTCACTTGCTTTGTTCCCTTTGATTTCTAGCCTAGTCAAGTAAAAGAGTAAGGGAATAACATGGTTAAATTTTTGATGGATCAAGAGAAATTGAGAGTTAATACCATAAAATAAGGAAGTTAAAAGAAAAACAATAGCGATCCATTTAATCACAAGTGTATACTAGGCCTTGCATTTCCCTTGCCTTATAAAAAATAATATAAAATCTAAATAGAGAAATGCAACTGCAAACATGAAAATGAATAAGAGTAATTTTAAATTGCAATAATAAAAAATTGAAAATGTGCCTCCAACCTTTCATCTCAAACGGAAACACCTAAAATTACACATTCAAAAATATGTTGTGAAAATCAACCAAATGAAGGATGATGAAAGACATGCTTTGCTTACAAATAGGAGAACAAATAAAAAATCAGGGCATTCAATTGTAATGAAAAGCAGTGACTAGATTGGCACTCATGTTGGCATTTTTATGATGATCGATAGTCCACCTATTAATAATGCTCAATAAATATAGTGTCAACACATTCACTAGAGCCTAGGAAATCAATTTTTCTATAGTAATAAATGCACATTGGGAGGAGGGAATTATTGTAAAGACAAGACAAACATAGTGGAGGATGTCATGTATGGGATAAATCAAGTCACATAATAAATGTTTTTACTTCAGTTATAAGTAGAATATGTAGCACGTTAATATCTATAATATTTTTATATTAAATATTTTGTGATGGTTGATTTTTTATTGTGAACACCATATTGACGGTTTGTATAATTTTTTGCCCATCCTTTGATACAGTTGAAAATATAAATTGGCTTTATTTTACAACTAAAAATAAAAAAAAGTTCTAAACGGCCATCAAATTTAACCCCTGACTCCCAAAGATAAGTTATGCCTTGAGGAATGAAATGTGCACGTGCGTGACATGACATTTTCTTCTCCAAAAAGTTTGATTTACTATTGACATGGCATTGTCAGAGTAATGCAGATGTTTTAAATTAATAGGCTCGCATAGCTTATTTTCAATGGCTTCACCCTTGAAATCAATGGAAACAAAATTTAAGAGTGAAATAAAATCATTACCCTTGCTTCCACGAAATGCATAATCTACAGGTTTATAAGGTGGTCTCATGGAGGGGGAAAATACAATTATTGTGCTGTTACAGGTGGTTTCATGCAACTTTATATTTATGCAACTGTAAAAAATTGAACATTTTCTTGAAAAATAGGAGCAACAACTGCAAATTAGAGAGATTTTCAAAGATGGGTAGAGGTTGGGGGAAAGAATTTGCAGCACCCACATATAAAATTTAGGCACAAAAAAGTACCTTACAACCAATAAAAAATTATGCTATAATTTTTTTTTAATATTCAAACCTCCTAAATTTCATGTGCATGGATAATTTTCATAGTTTTAAAAATCCATGAGACTACTTTACTTCATAATTTCTCCTAGAATAATCTCTGCAGTACCCAGTAAATATTTTTACATTCGCTGTACCATGGGACCAATCCCTTAACACTGCCAAATTGGTCTCTACACATTATTATTTTTAATAATTTTCAAATGGCTTACAAAAAATTGTTGGGTTGTGGATACGAATATTAATTTTTTGAACATATCACTGCTAAATTAGTAATTGTGAATAACTGAGTGAAATTGGAACTAATATCATGGATTGTCTTCGACATGATAGTCAAAATAGCAGTGCAAATTAGCTTTTCACATTGTGTCTTAAGCTATGTTAAACCATGAAACTGCAACTGTAGCAATAACTTGAAGAAATAGTCAGAGGTTACAAATATTATAAATATATAGAAATCAGATTTGAAAAATTCTCTCATAAACTTGAAGTGAGTAGTATTATAAAAAAAAATTCTTAGAGTAGTTTGTTGGTATAGGTAGTTCATAAACCAGAGGTGCAATTCTTCTAATTATATTCAAAATTTTAAGAAGAGATATCTCCATTTTTTGTTTCTCTTCTATTTTTGTTATAAGTTACGGGTTTGGAAACATTGAAGGAGAAGTTGTTGGAGGGCAAATAATATCCTTGTAAGGTTTTTAGATTTTGATCCTATTGCTTTGGTGGTATCCAAAATCCCAATTTGGGTTTAGCTCCTAAATCTTCCTCTTCCTTTCTGGTGCCTTTCAGTGTGAGAGATTATTGGAAATGCCCTGGAAAGTTTTATCAAGATGGATTGTGAGAGGTCTATATAAGGACTTTTCACTTTTTCTCCTATTTATGTGGAGGTGGATCTCAACAAAGGTATCTCAAATAGATTACAGTTGAAACATGACAATTTCAGTTAGATCCAAATCTTGGATTATGAAAACACAACTTTTAGATGTTGATTTTGTCATCAAATCAAGGATATCTAAGTAGCATGGCCCCAAGTGAATAAACCAAAAAAAAGGACCAACCTCTAAAATCTAAAAGTTGGCAACCATATGAAACTTCACCTTAAAATAATGAAGAAAGAAAAGCCTTAATGGATATAGATACCTCTGAGGTCAAGATAAATTATAAATATGGTACAAAAAAGAATAATAGATCAGAGGCTAGGGCAGAAACACCTGTGGAAGGCCCCCCTCACAATGAGACATTTGTAAATATAGTTACAGGTGAAGGAATAAAATGATTTCATGAATCTAAATCTTCTGAGTTTGATAAGGATGAAGCTTCATTTGATCCTTCACTATAGATATAATTTTTAGTCATCATCTAAACATATGCATAGATGTCTTAGAGAAAAAAGGCAAAAAAAGATGTCTTCGGGAAAGGGTGATCTCATAAACTCTTTGGATGATGTGATGTAATGTTTATTTTATTCTATTATATCTGAGTCAGAACTTCTTCTCCAACATAAATTTTGGGTTGTATATACCAACCGATCATTTTACCATGTAACCTAATGTTCTTTTATTATTTTTTTAATAAATTTCTAATGAAGCGTTCCCATATTAAATTTGAAATGGATTAGTTTAACTTTATTTTGTATAAAATTTTAATTGAACTTGAATATATATATATATATATATATATGTTTTTATTTTATTTAGTATAAATATTTAAATTTTGTAATTAAATAAACATAATTATATATATATATATATATATATATATATATATATATATATATATATATATATATATATATATATATATATATATATATATTGAAATAAATGTTTTTATTTTATTTAGTATAAATATTTAAATTTTGTAATTAAATAAACATAATTTATGATGCAAAAAAAAAAGGTCGATCTTCCGGAGGCCATAAATTTTGACCAGTAGTTTCGTTTGAGCTCTTCCATGCGCCAAAATGACTGTCTCAAAAAATTTGATGCTGTCCTAAGCTGCACTATCTGCTTAGAGTTAATTTTAATGTTTTTCAGAGGCTATACGTGATCATCTGAGGGTCCAAAATTAACGTTTAATGATTTTTTCAAAAAAAAAATATATTTTTATAAATTGTATATTTTTAGAACTAGACATCAACTTTAGTTGAATTTCATCTCATATGCTAATTATATTGTTTAGAGTATTTAAAGAGATTTTTAGAGACACACATGCTTGCATGTGAAACTTACTATAAATATCGATTGCTAAAAATATAATTTTTTTTTAGATTTTAACTTTTTTGAATTTTTGTATGTCAACTCTAATTTCTAAGTTGAGGCTTATTTAAGCATGGTTTGGGTTTGTAATTATTTTAATTCATTTAATACGAATCAATTTTGAGTATTTTTACAAGATGTTAGCCTATTGGTAATTTATTTGTCTCGATAGTTTTCAGGTTCATTAATTTACCATTCTTTTTAATTTTATTATTTTCATTTTTTATTTATTGTTTATTATTTTTTTCCCTTTATTTTAGCATACTATTTTAATAGTTTACTCTAGTTTATTTATTATTTCTTTCTTTCTATATTTTAACATATTGTTTATTTATTTATTTCTATGTTCTATGATATTTTCAATATTTAATTTAATTTATTCTTTCCTTTTTATATATTAGCACATATATCTTAAATTTACATAAAATATACTTGATAGATATCATTCTCGAAGTACTTATTTCACTCATGTTATAATTCAATACGATAATCTAAAATATGTTTACTAGTTTAATATCAATACTAATATATCTTATACATTTTCAATATTAGGCTATCCTACACACATAATATCAAATTATTTAATTATATTTATAAATTTTCACTTGAGTAAATTTTATGGCAATTAGCCATTAAGTTTACTTGGTAAAAAATAAATTATCGTTATTATTACTATAATACTTTTATTTATTTTTAAATTATAAAACCCCTTTAACATAAGTTAACCAAATAAAAAATTCAACCATATTTATAGAGTTTTAATTTATTATTTTTTTTACCTAATTAACCACTAAAGTTACTTGATAAAAAGAAATTTTAACATGATTATTACTATAATATTTTTATTATATATATATATATATATATAAAAGTCCCTTTAATATAAATTACTCAAAAAAATATGATATTTTAAATAAAATTTATAATAAGATAATTTAAAAAAATTATTATAATAAAAATAAATTTAGAATAACTAAATATTTTAAAGTTAATAAAAAATTATCTAAAATTTTACTAATATTTTTTTTCAAATGAATTTATCATAAAATAAAATTATTATAATAAAAATAAATTTAAGATACAATTGAATATTTTAAATTTAATAAAAAATTGTTTGTGAAACCTTTTAAATTAGATTACTCAAAAGAGAGAGGAAGCCTCCAAAGGCAAACATACTCATGGAGAGACTAATGGAATGTGAAAATAAGCATTCGAATGTAATGTATTTTTAGTCCCTTCAAAGATAGAGTATTATGATTTTCATTCAAAGGAATAAATTTCTTTGTCCTTGTCAATTAAAAGAGTTATATTATTGTGTCAATTAAAAGAGTTATATTATTGTAGCAATTGTAAATTTTGCCTAAATATTTTTCAAAATATTATTTATTTTTTAAAAAAATGTATTTTTTTAATATTAAAAATACACATCATTTAAAATTAATAATTTATTATATTAATTTTTATATTGAATTATTATTATTGTATTATATGTAATTTATCTTTAATTAATTTTAAGGTTGATATAAATTATAATTATATTATATTTATAATTACTATTTATTTTAATAAATAAATTAAGAATAAATCATAATCTTTACCAAAAAAATATGAATTTATATTTTGATTAAAAATTATAATCTTGAACATAAAATGTTAACTTTAATTTTTAATAAAAACTATGAATAAATTATAAATAATATTTATTTTAACATATCAAAAATACAAGTCACTCAAAGTAAATAATTTATTATATTTAATTTTATATTATGTAAATAATATAATTTACATGTTATAAATTTGTATTTTTTATAAAATTTCCATGATTATATTGATAACTAAATTTTGTGCATCTCCTATTATTATTATATTCCATAAAAATGTTAAACTTTTAACAAAATAATTTATCTATTTTCTTCATGTTTAAACATTTTTCATAGTGCATATATACAATTTACCCACTAACATAATTTGGAATACAAATGTAATTAGTAACAATGATTTTTTTTTCTATATCAATTTATAATATTACAATTCAAAAATATGCATGAAAAATGGTTTCATATTTCACACATTATTTTAGGTTCAAAAATTGTAACATAATTAACGTTAATTTTTTTTAATAAATTTGAAACAATAAAAATAAAGACTAATCACTAAATAACCTTTATTCGTATTTTTGAATCTAAAAAACAAAGTATTTTTCCAAAATATAGTCTCATTATTGTACTATAACTAAAAAGAAATCAAAAAAATAATCTAATCATTATACTTTAACCAATAAAAAATTAAATAAACAATATATTTTCAATTTTATTTTTGATCAAAAATATTAATGTTTAAAGTTAAAACTTAAAAAAGTAAGTTAAATATTTATGCTCTATCGGAAGCTTGTGCACTAAGAGTAACTGATGGTGTGACTCAATAAATATATATCAATGTCATTATTCAGAAGACGGTGAGCGATAGACATGACATGAAATTTAATATTTATGAATATATATACAGTGAAATTTAAAGTATTTTATTGACTGGATTGTAGTTTAATGGTGAGATAATGGCATAAAAGGTATTGTCTAGTTATCCACCAAGGCACAAATCTCACAAGATATCATTAAAAAGAAAGGAGCTTGGGATCATATCCTGAATGAATTTGGCAAAGAATAAATAACACTTAATCATTGGCAGTAAGTTAAAGAAACACTTTCTTGTATTTTTAAATCTAATAATTAAATATTTTTTTCAAAAAAATAAACTCATCATTATAATTTCATTAATTAAAAAAATCAAAAAATATTTTTTTATAATTTTTCTTTTTCCAATATACAATGTAAATTATAAAATTATCTTAATCTAAAATTTAACACCTTAAAATTTTAATATATATTCTTCAGTTCTAATAAAACATTTCACTATTCCTTCAAACATTTTTTTTAAATAATTAAATAATTTGATGGTTAGATATTGAAGTGAGTTTAAAGATTTGAAAATTAATTCTATGATTTTAAATATAATTTTAAAGATAATTTAATTAACTTATTTTTCAATTGAATTATTAATTTTTTATATGTTTTATTTAAATTTGATTGATTATTAAAATATTTATACATAATTAATAGAAATTTTTATTAAAAAAATCTTTTCCTTTTCCAAAATATAATATAAATTAAAAATTTACCCTAAATTTAAAACAACTTAAAAAATAATATATATTCTTCTAATTTCAATAAAGCCTTTCATTATTCACTTTAAGTTTTTTTTAATTAAAAATAATTAAATAATTTAATAGTTAGGTAAAAATATATACATTAAAGTGAGCTAAGGATTTAAAAATGGATTTTATGCTTATAAAGATAATTTAACTATCTTCTTCATTTTCATTTTGCGGCTAACTTTTAATATGTATAATTCAAATTGGAATACCAAGTGATGATTTTACAATAACATATAGTACTCTTAAGTTTGAACTTATGAACTTTGCTTGTAAAGATAATTCATTTTCTTCCTTTCTATTTAATTTCTAGACTAATTTTTAATATATTAAAATTAAATTTGAATACCAAATAACGATCATATATCATTTACAATCGCACATGCTACTTACAAAGTTGAACCTAAAATTTCCAGCTTCATTGGAATGTTAAGGCAATGATAAAATGCTTAACCCCAATTTGTTATTTTCAATGATTCCCTATCTTCTTAGATAATAGATGTTATATGATTATTGTTTTAAATAATGTAAGAAAAAAGAAACCCAAAACCATCTTTAGTTATATATATTCGCTTGTAATAGTACATGTCTGTGAAAAATTTATGCAAAATTTATTCATCGAGGGAATATAATTTGAGAAAGTGTGATATATAGCTCACTTTAAATAAAACTTTTTTACACTTTGAAAAAATTGTCTACATCACAATAGAAAAACAAGATTATGCATTCATCAAAGCACTTAATAAATCTAGAGATTACATTTAGAATAAGTGCTATAATGTAGTTATAGTACTTGTTCTTTGAAGGATAGGGAATTGTGAGTTATGGTAATGGATTGATTGATTTAAAGTATCAGATGGTAATAGACAGTTTTAGAATAGCAGAGGGGCTACTGAATTTATCTTACACTCATTTTCCTGCCATCGTTGACCTTCCAATGTATCATAGGGAGGTCGATCTTTCGTTTCAAGAAGGCCTAGGACAAACAAACCGCTCTTAATAATTGCAATTCCAAAAATGGCAAATGAAAGATATAGAGCGCTGTGGCCAGTCACCACATTTACAGGGATCACAATGGCTCCAACGTTGATCGCTTGTCTTAACATTGACATCACTTTAATTTATTTTTATTTACAAAAGCTGATCTTGTTTTTTACAAAGATGCAATTACAATTGGAATTTGTTAAATGCTATGGATGATAAAATTGAAGCAATTGAGAAAAACGACACTTGGGAATTACTGCCCCTTCCACCAGGAATAAATGTGATCGAAAACAGTAGAGTATTATATTAGACAAAGAACACTTTGAATAACAAAGTACACCCTCTAATTTCCAACATCCATGAATGCTGGTGAGTTGCATGCATAAATATTTTGCTTGTAATTTGAGAAATTGATTTGGTGGCACCTAATAGAGTTAGATGGAATGCAATACTGTTGATACACAATGCAATGCCACTAGAAAAAATAAATTGAAGAATTGATATCTCTTTAATCAATTTGTGTGCTTTTTAAAAGGTGTTTGGTCATCTATGATGGCATAATACTTTAAAATGTTCTATAGTTGTGCTTGACATACTTGGAGAATACTGGCTAAGGTTTTCACATCTACCCTCACACATGCCAATTGCATTTCCTAAAAAAGCTCTAGAGCCTTCTTGCAGTGCCCATTCTATGGAAATCCAACAATCAATACATTCCATGAAACTAAATTTGGTTGAGGCATTTCTTTGAAGAGTTTCAAGGCCTCATCAACAAACCCATTTTGTGCATATCCTAAAATCATTGTTGTCCAGGACACATCATCTCCCTGATGCATTTTGTCAAACACATTGTGTGCCCTCTTTATGCTTCCACATTTTGCATATATGTCTATCATAGAATTTACTACCGTGCGAACAAACTGAGATGCAGTCCTCATTATTTCTCCATGGATCTCCAAACCTTACTCCATCCCTGCCAAGTTGGCACATGCTGGGAAAATACAGGCAAAGGTTGTGGAGTCTGGCCTCATACAGCCGATTGCATTTGCTGAAAATGTTTGACAGATTCCTCATCATATCTACTCCATACAAATCCTGTAATGAGTGCATTCCATGACATGACATTTCGCTGAGGCATCTCCTTGAAAAATTTCAGGGAATCTACCACAAGTCCACTCCTTGCATAGCCTACAATCAAGGCTATTTAGGAGAAATTGATTGTCGAAGCATTTTCTTAAAGAGCTATAGAGCCTCATCGACAAGTCCAATCTGCCCATATCTTGCAATCATGGTATTCCAAGACACAACATCCTAATGAGGCATTCCCTGAAATAGTTCCAGTGCTTTATGCATAAGTCCAGTCTGTGCATATCCTGTAATAATGGAATCCCAGGAGACTAGGTCTGGTTGAGGCATTTTGCAAAACAATTGTCAAGCCTTATGAATGCTTCCACAACTCACATACATGTGTATGAGGGCATCACCCATAACCACCTCACCTGAAAATCCACTTGTAATTAACTTTTCATGGATCTCTACACCCAGTTGTATCGATGCCAAACCTGCACATACCGAAACAATAGTGGCAAAGGTAAATTGGTTTGGTTGGACACCCGCACCTGCCATTTGAATTCTCAGCCAAATAGGACTGCAAAAGCAACATAATAGCAAAAAATGAGCAATGCAAACAAAATATTCGCCCATGATTTTTTTGATGATCTTGGAGCCACTCAAATTAACCCAAATCAACAATATTGAAAATTTTATCAAAAAATAACCAATTAGCGAAAAATAGACTACCTAGTTTTTACTTTAAAACAGGTGCCTTTTAGACTACATCCAAGACATACCCGCCCAACATCCCGTTCAACAGAAATACAAAAAGATTTAAATTTTTCATCAATGTCCACTTTCTCATTAATTGAAGGCACAAAAGTTTTATTGCCTTCAAAAATGTTCGTGCATTTACCGGAGAAACAACCCAATAACCATCTGCAGATATTTAATAAGATGAACTTGGCAATGCATGTACACCCTTGTTCGAAACCTGATGCAGGATGATTTTTTGGAAGAGGTGGCTTGACAAATGCCAAGCCACAAGGATTATGCTATCGGGGACTAACAGAGCCGCTAAAGGGGTGGCAACAAGCTCAGAGACAGTTGTCATGGTGTCAAACCCCCTAGTAGCAGTCACATCAAGCTGCTACTTGAAATTTGCATGCAGATCAGATTTATACTCGTCTCTTAAATTTTTTGTAATTGTGTGAGAGTTGGAACCGCTACATTTCTTAAGCACCGTAATTACCTCAATAAACATGTGAAACAAGATGAATAAATAAATGCATATAAGTGCTCTAAAATGCATACAAAAAAGTCTATTAAATCAAGAGTTATGGAGGGTATCTACATGCACTAGCAAGCCAAATGTAATGCATTTGCATGGTCTCCATCCGCAGTTTCCCCTAAAGACACGTCCTCCAGCTGGTCATCATAACTAACAAGCAACTCAATGTTGTTTCGAAAATGGCAGGAAGGAAAATAAACTCAGTGAAATCTTCTGATTCATCCCTTGCCAGACGGACTATTCCTTGTTTACCCACAACTAAAAATATTATTATTTTGAAGTGGACATTGAAAAATGATTTCCATTTTCAGTGAACACCATATGTGATTGGCAGTCAATAGTGGAAGATTAGATTAATTGTTGTAGGCCGATACAATAGTACCTGATCGACACGTATTAATTATAGTATAATCATTAATGTTCCTCTTTCCATGGTCGAATGTCAAAGATATTTTTATCAGTAAAAATGGTGTGGGTGTTTAAGAAGATAACTTATACAAACTCAAGAATTTGACATAGAATTATAAGCAACTAAGTTGGTCTACGGATAATGGTTAGTTCAATTAATAGTAGATAATATGTGTGAGAGAGAGATAAAAGAAGAATAAGAATGAAGAGGAAATGCAACTCGAGGTGTTTGTGGTGTTGATTTTTTTAATCTAATCATGATTGGTATGAGAATATTATTTATTATCTCGAGCACTTCAATAGCCTTGAAGGTATATGAATAAGATTGAGAGGTGTCATCTAGAATTCAAATTAGTTAAATATAGTTTGGTTCAAGGAAGTTTGATTTGGAAGAAACCTTATGTGATTTAAGGAATTTGAATTAGAATTGACAGTAACTAAGTTTCTCTAAGGGTAGCAGTTATGATCTGCACCATGGGGCTTAGGATGCAAGAGCAGTGGACAATGTCAAGCTTGGTAGTAAGCTGTAAATTATAAAATGTGCAAAGGTAAACTTAAACATGCTAAACCAATAACACACTCAAATGCATAAATATTTATAGAATGGTACAACTTATATTCAATATTTAGAATAGGTAAAATTATAAATGTGTACAATATTTAGTAAGAATAGGAGTGCGATTTCTTCTGATCAAAAGCAGAAATACCTCCTTTTTGATTTGTCTAGATCAAAAATAACTCAAAACTACATGTGTGTGAATGCTAGATACACAAAGCATCTAAAAATATCATATCTTCTCTTTAACTAATGATTCTCATCTATGATTTCTAATGTGTTAGATGGTTATAATACATAAATCATTACAAGAAGCAATTACAACATACCAAAAATACAAAAGGGCAGAAATTCACCTTTTGGCCAAGTGACAGTTGGTATTCTTGTAGATGTGCAATTTGACTTCTTGTTGTGTGGTATTGCTGACAGATTTCTTGACATGTCACAAACCTAGAAAGTACTAGATTGTACACCATGTGGTAGAAATAATATAAGACATGGATGTTAAGTGTGAATGTTCTTGCATGCCACCACAGAGACGTGTAGTAAGTAACAAGCTATTGTGGAAAATTGAAGATGTACCACAAGGAAACTAAAGTGATGCACACATGTTGTAGGGGGTGTACTACATATAGATTTCATATGTGCATTTGCAATGTCAAACTACTATGTAGTAAGAAATAAGGTAATACAAAAACTCAAAAAGGTACCAAAAGGTTGTGCATATACTACAATAAATTTCTCTTCTAGGGAATGCAAATTCCATGTGAGGAGTGCACAGACCCATGTGTAAGTTGTTCCAAATCATTAGCCTTTTCTTTATAAGCAAGGGCATCCATTGTACATGAATATGTTGGTGCATTGGTCAAGCTGAAGGGCATAACTAACCATTCATACAGTGATTCATGTATTTTGAATGATGTCTTTGAAACATACTTAAGATGAATTAGTACCTAGTGATAACATGACTTTAGGTCAATCTTGGTGAAGTATTATGCTCCTTAAAGTTGGTTTGGGATGTAATTAATTTATGATATTGGGTATCAATTCTTCACCATTATCTTGTTAAGTTTGAATTATTCTATGCACAAATTTTGAGCACCAATTTTATTTGGTATGAGCACTATCAGGCTCCCATAAGGAAAATAGTTTGGTCTGACCTTGCCTTAATGAATAATCTAATGGATTTGTATCCAAAATTTATCATTCTCCCAAATGGCCCTATGATATAGTGGATAATTTGGAAGAGGGGATCTAGGAATGAAATTGATGTGATTCTTTACTACTCAATATGTTGGCATACCCTTTGGCTCTTCAAATACATATCAATAATGTTGTAGTATCTTATCAAGTTAATGTTATTATGGTGATGTTTTTTGTGGTTTAAAATTTTGCGAATATATTATTTCTATCTTGTGTAGGTGCTTTTGGGAAGACCTACGTAGCATAAACTTCAACGTGTGTGAGATTATCATGAAAAATTGCTTGGTAGAGACAAAAGGGATCTTGGTCATAAGAGGTTATTCCAAGAGGATGAAGAACTGATATTTTACATGTACAATCCACCATTGTGACTTGGATTGATATTGAGCATCATGGTCACACAAATGATAAGAATTGGCAATGCTTATATGTAGTCTTAACTCATACAATTAACAATAGAGAGCCGAACACAATAGATAGTTATATTTTAATCACACTAATAATATGTTATTTCTGCACACTTTGATAATAAAAAATTTAGGACATTACACATATGTATAGGAATATGACTCCTACAATTTATCCATTCTTTTCTCACATGAAATATCTCAAATTAAGCACACTCTTATATATGATATATTTTTATAACTTATTAACAATATATCTCAACAACTATAATATTCTAATCTATATTTGTAATATTTTTTATACAAATATTACTACCAAATATTAACTAACATACTATTTACCTCTTGATAAATACTCAGATTTACACAATGGAAAAGCTAGATTTCTTAACATTCCTACCCCATAGTTTTTACATGGTTCAAAAATATTCACAATCTTATCTACAGTATGCTCAACCCTTGTAGCATGCCAAACTATGTGGCTCATAACCTTGATATAAAGAGAGCCTCATTCCTCCGATGAATTTTACATATTTACCACAAACCTTGACATGAACATCAACACCATCTACCTCTAAGAATTGGCACGAATAAAACTATATGCCATCATATACTCTTAGGTCTGCATATTACTGATGTAATCTTGATGTACATGACCAATACTATCTAAAGGAATGCATCTCACATTTACTTTACATGACCTCAATGGACATGTCACTGAGGGTCATCTTCATAAAGAAGTAAGGAAACCATTGGATCTCTGCAGTAGTTTCTCTCCTGACTATTGCCAAAACACTGTTCACCTCCTATAGTTTTTAGGATCTCTACCACAAACACTTTCAAGATTTATGAGCTGACTTACATTGGTGCATTCTATCCTTTCAAAATATTTTTACATTAGGTAATTGTTGACGCAGTGGATTGCACTCGGGGCAGGAGGCCGAGCTCCTGCCTTTCCACACGCAACAATGGAAACTACCCTCTCACTTGTGGGATTGATGAAGCTGGAGGGGAGAGTCTCTAGATAAGGGCTAGCTCCCTCTGATGTATCTTTTAGGCCCTGGTTTCTCCTACTGCTAATAAATAAAATGAAAAAAAGGGGGGGGGGATGGAAAGGGAGAGAGAGATGCTGAAAACAAAACCTAAGCCTAAAAATGAAAAGGTGATACACCAGAAAATGTGACCCACGCAGCCCGAATATACAATTTTCACCAAAAGGGAGCACCCATACACTTCATCTGAAGTGGGAAGTTCTTCTTCAACAGTCAGCTAGGGGTTCGTGGAAGTACAGGGAGGAAGAAACTACTAGAGGCATCATCAGACACACTTATGGCAGCCTATTCATAGGCACCTACACTCCCCTGTAGACACTTTTGGCAGACCTGCAGAAAGGAGACTTCACAATGCACTGGACATGCTGTAATCGATCTATGAAAAGCATGAAAGACAATGACTTAACACAAAAGAAGAAAATAGACATATACTTTAAAGTGCAAGTCCAGATGGAGGCAAAAATGCTAAGTCCTGATTCAAGGTAAAATCTGGCAGTTCTGCCTTACAAGCCCGAGACATTTTTGGGCAGAGTTTTGTCTTAAGGCTAAGAGAGTCCATTTCTCCAATGAGAATTTTACAATATATAGCAAGAGGAAGAGAACTTGGCGCTTCTTGAGAAATATTTTGGCACTCTTTTTTCAAGTGGCCCATGTGCGTTCTGAACCTTGGGAAGAGGAGGACATCTGATTGTCAGCTCCTGCTTTGACTTTGGCATTCCATATTAATGTAAAATCATGGCCGCACCTCTTTTCTACAAATAGACTGCGGTTTGTCACCTCATAAATGCCAACTGGAAGAAAAATAGGCCGCATCGTTTGGTGACCATCTGGCAATAGCTCACCTCCTCTTTGTCTCTTTATGCACCTTATCTTATCCTAGTTTGTCTCCTTCTGGTCTTTCAGCCCTTGGGGGTGATCTTCTAGCGGGTTGCTGCATTCCTTGGGCTCTTTTCATGGTTGGCGCTCAGGCAATTCAAAAGCAAACGGCTACTTCACCCAAATTTTTTCAGACAAAAAGTTTGAAAGAATTCATCCTTAAGATTTTATGTGCACTTTTGAACTCCTTCAGCTGCCCTTTGAAACGCTCCTTGCCCTCTATAAAGGCTATTTGACTTAGAGCTACCCTCCACAAGGGCACCTGCTCTTCAGCTCTGGGACGCCCCCTTGAACCAAGCTGTTGAACCAAAAATGGTTCAATAGTTCAACGGTTCAACACTGCATGTCGAG
Organism: Torreya grandis; assembly: GCA_037957365.1. NCBI lineage: Eukaryota > Viridiplantae > Streptophyta > Pinopsida > Cupressales > Taxaceae > Torreya > Torreya grandis. Next base: position 6,384,999 of record JARHVA010000040.1, read on the forward strand.
CCCTTTGAACCATTCACTTGAACCAACTGTTGAACCAATCTGTTGAACCGATTCAATGGTTCAACACTGTGCGTTGAGCCTTTGAACTGTTTGATGAATCGAGCGATGAACCAAGTGGTTGAACCAAGTGACTGAACCCACCGATTGAACCAAGCGATTGAACTCGCTGATTGAACCAAGTGTTAAACCATTTGATTGAACTGAGTGATGAACTTAAACGTTGAACCAATCCATTGAACTTTGCCGATTGAACCAAGCGTTGAACCTGGTGGTTGAACCAAGTGATGAACCAAGGTCGATTGAACCAAGGCATTGAACTTGAGCGATGAACCAAGGATGCCAACCTTCATCATGATTTTCTTCAGACAAGAGCCCAAAGAATCCTTGTAAACCCAGCACTCTCTGAATTGATTCTTCATGTGCCAAAAGACTAACTTGTAGAGTTCGTAGAAAAACTTCTTTGCAAAATCAATAGAAACCCAATAAATCTGCAGAGTTCGTAGAAATTCCACCTGCAGAGTTCGTAGATTTAGACCTACAGAGTCCATAGACTTAGACCTATATAGTCCATAGACTTAGACCTATAGAGTCTGTAGATATTCCTGGACTTGTGCAAAATTGAAAAAGCAATGGCCTAGAATAGCAGGGACAGAAGGGGACTGATTTTTGGCCTGTTGGGCAAAAATTGGTCAACAAATTGGCGACTCTTAGGGGAAGCATGCCTGCTATGCTTAGAGACCAGTTTCCTTGTAGTCCATTGGGCACATAGTCAAAATGCAACTTTGAAGAAAGGTTAGCAACAGCCTCAAAGATCCAAGAATCAAACATGAAGCTTTTACCCCATACACAAAGGAAAAAACACACACAAGGCTAAAAACACTACTTGTGCAAACTGCACTTAGGGAAAGCAGGAAAGAAAACTGAAAACAAACTACTATATATAACTAACCATGTACATCAGCTTCCGTCCTGGATTAAAGGGAAAACTTCTTAAGTCCCCTCCTTGGCAAGGAAACTTATGGTGCCAGACAAGTGGCTGAATGAAATGGAGAGCTGGTGACCTGCTCCTCTTGCTTGCCACCTGAGTTGGCTTGTACCTAAGTGGATCAGATTCAAACATGCTTCCAATGTATACGTACTCTATTTGTTCTTGGAAACTTGCCTCCTGGTGGTTCTTCAGGCTAGTGTATCTCTTCAAGAAATCAATTGCTACCGGCTCATCACCATAAGCCCCTTGATATGCATCATTGACTGGCTTGTTCTCTTCTGCCTCATGCTTGGGTTCCATGGTATGATCATCCTCCTTGATGATTTCAAAGAAGCTATCTTCAAATTCACTAACCTCTTGAAGGGGTAAATCTAAAAATCTGCAGCCCCTTTGCAAACTTATATGAGTCCCAATGTTGCCTTCTCCACTCTTATCTATCTCATAGCCTCCTTGAAGAACAGTGCAGCTTGCCCCAATGACTTCAAATGAATCATTCAAAACATGAACAAGAGATTGTCCATGCTCCTTCATGAAATTAATGGTGATCTCCTCCTCATCCGTACTCATGAAGTCTCCCTGGTCAGCCATAAACTGAGCATAATCAATATCAGGCAAAGCCTGATAGCTTTCTTGGAGGTGTGTGGATAGAGTGTATTCAGACATGGAATCTGCTATTTGGTCTAAAATGTCCATCACATGTTCACTGAGGAGACTTGCTCTAGACTCTAACTCTGCAATCCGCCTATCTATATCTTCCTCGAAGAGCCTTTCCTGGAAGTCACGATCATCATCAAGACTAGGAGCAGCCTCATCTTCCTCAAGGTTTTGAGCAAAACCTTTCTCCTCCTCTTCCTTTCTACCCCAAGATTCCACTGTTTGCTTCCAAATCATGATCTTGGGATTGGAATCTTGCTCTTGTGAATAGGCAACAACTTTATCCTCTTCAAGTTCCTGAGCTGGTTTATGATGTTCCTCCTTCCAGCTTGGAATTTGGAGATCATGTCGAAAGACTTGAGGAGGTTGGGGAAGATTTGGGAGGGTCTGCTCATGTACAGGAAGAGATGTCTAAAAATAGGCATGCTGAAAAGCTAGGTGTACAGGGTTAGAGGTAGGATCGATTGATGTATGAGATGAGTCAGAATGAGCAAGTGTCATCTGATAGAAAGGATTTGGCACACAAGAAGGAGTTTTCTCTATACTAGGAGGGGGCAGAACTTGGGCCAAAATTTCCTAATTTTTGTCCCTCCACTTTACCAACACTTCATCAATATTGAAATTAGCTTGTGGATTAGTGGAAGAGGTATCTTTTGGCATCGGCTCCTCTACAAGGTCTGAAAACTCCATCTCTCTTTCTCCAAGTAGTCTCATCTTAGCTTCCAACTCCTCAATCTGCTTAGCTAGATTATCCTCATTTTGTACCTCTTGGAGCTCATAGGATTCATTGTAGAGATGGGGAGTACATGAAGGTTGCCATGAAATGCAAGAAGATTCTTGAGGAAGGGTGGGAGGTACTTGAAAAGGACTAACCTCATTTTTTACCTCACACTCTTGGACAATGCCTTTCTCCTCCTTGTTGTTCCATGACTCAACCACTTTATTCCAGCTCAAGATATTCGGACTGGGCATCTCCTTCTGGGGTGATGGGGCCACAATGTGAGAGGGTAGTGAGGGTTTAGATTCCACTTCCCTTGCTACCAAAATAAACTGCTACATTTGAAGATTTGCCAATTCGATATGTCTATCAAGATTAGCCTTAAACACAAGATTTACTATCTTGGAACTCTCCTCAACATGATTGGGGAATGGACTTTGACAGGCTTGACTTGGCTCATAAGCAGGGGCTGTATATGACTGATATGATACTTGGGGTAGCGAGTATGCAGGTTGATAGACTTGGTAAGGCTGCCTCTCATAAATACTTAGCTTCTCTTCCAAAGATGTAATCATACCACTCACATCCAACATCTCACTTGTAAGCCTTTGCCAGTTGGCTCTTTCAATACGAGTCCATTCACTCTTAACCTGATCCAGTGCATTTCTCACTTGATGGATGACATGATCAAGAATTTGTCGGCCACATCCCCTTCTGGTGTCAAGATCTATTACATACTTTTCGTATCCCAGAAGTGCTTGTTTGAAGGTGGAAACGGGTTGATTGGCAAAGAGACTAGGTTGAGTGGGGGAAGTGACACAATGTGAAGACTAGGCATAAGGCTAATATAGCTCATGATAGGGCTGGGACCGGTCATATTGGACCTGATAAGGATCAACATAAGGCTGGTGATGATCATAGCCATGCTGGCCAAGGAAAACATGGTCCATGGCTCTGAACGATGGGATTATACATACCAAAATACTATTTCTTGATGGTACAGTACCAGAACTGCTTAACCAGTTGATTTAACTCAGAGTCACCATTGGTGTTGATGTAAAATCCTCCAAAGGCTGGTCAATTGAGGAACACACCAAAAAATCTTCAACTCTCTGGAAAAAACTTGTCCTAGTTGGTCCCATTGGGTGTGCCAAAAATTGTTGATGCAGTGGATTGCACCCGGGGTAGGAGGCTGAGCTCCTATCTTTCCACACGCAAATATAGAAACTCCCCTCTCACCTATGGGACCTATGAAGCTGGAGGGGAGAGTCTCTAGATAAGGGCTGGCTCCCTCTGATGTATCTTTTAGGCCCTGGTTTCTCCTACTGATAATAAATAAAATGAAAAAAAAGGGGGGGATGAAAAGGGAGAGAGAGATGCTGAAAATAGAACCTAAGCCTAAAAATGAAAAAGTGATACACCAAAAAATGTGACACACCCAGCCCGAATATACACTTTTCACCAAAAGGGAGCACCCATACACTTCATTTGATGTGGGAAGTTCTTCTGCAACAGTCAGTTAGGGGTCCATGGAAGTACAGGGAGGAAGAAACTACCAGAGGCATCCTCAGACACACTTATGGTAGCTTATTCACAGACACCTACACTCCCCTATAAACATTTCTGGCAGACCTACAAAAAGGAGACTTCACAATGCACTGGACATGCTGTAATCGATCTGTGAAAAGCATGAAAGACAATGACTTAACACAAAATAATAAAACAGACATATACTTTAAAGTGCAAGTCCAGATGGAGGCAAAAATGCTAAGTCCTGATTTAAGGTAAAATCTGGTAGCTCTGCCTTACAAGCCCGAGAGATTTTTGGGCAGAGTTTTGCCTTAAGGCTAAGAGAGTCCATTTCTCCAAAGAGAATTTTACAATATATAGAAAGAGGAAGAGAACTTGGTGCTTCCTGGGAAAGATTTTGGCACTCTTTTTTCAAGTGGCCCATGTGCGTTCTGAACCTTGGGAAGAGGAGGCCGTCTGATTGTCGACTCCTGCTTTGACTTTGGCATTCCATATTAATGTAAAAACATGGCCGCACCTCTTTTCTGCAAATAGATTGTAGTTTGTCCCCTCATAAATGCCAACCAGAAGAAAAATAGGCCGCACCATTTGGTGACCATCTGGCAATAACTCACCTCCTCTTTGTCTCTTTATGCACTTTGTCTTATCTTGCTTTGTCTCCTTCTGCTCTTTCAACCCTCAGGGGTGATCTTCTGGTGGGTTGATGTGTTCTTTGGGCTCTTTTCATGGTTGGCGCTTAGGCAATTCAAAATCAAATGGCTACTTCACCCAAATTCCTTCAGATTTTTTGTCCAAAGGAATTCCTTCAGACAAAAGGTCTGAAAGAATTCACCCTTAAGATTTTTTGCACACTTTTGAACTCCTTCAACTACCCTTTGAAATGCTCCCTACCCTCCACAAGGGCTTTTGGACTTAGAGCTACCCTCTACAAGGGCACCTGCCCTTCAGCTTTGGGATGCCCCCTTGAACCAAGCCGTTGAACCAAAAATGGTTCAATGGTTCAACAGTTCAACACTGCACGCTAAGCCCTTTGAACCATTCACTTGAATCAACCATTGAACCAATCCGTTGAACCGGTTCAATGGTTCAACACTACGCGCCAAGCCTTTGAACCGAGCGATGAACCAAGTGGTTGAACCAAGTGACTGAACCCGCCGATTGAACGAAGCGATTGAACTCGCCGATTGAACCAAGTGTTGAACCATTTGATTGAACCGAGTGATGAACTTAAAAGTTGAACCAATCCATTGAACTTTGCCAATTGAACCAAGCATTGAACCTAGTGGTTGAACCAAGCGATGAACTAAGGCCGATTGAACCAAGGCATTGAAATTGAGCGATGAACCAAGGATGCCAACCTTCCTCATGATTTTCTTCAGACAAGAGCCCAAAGAATCCTTGTAAACCCAACACTCTCTGAACTGATTCTTCATGTGCCAAAAGACTAACCTACAAAGTCCATAGAAAAACTTCTTTGCAAAATCAATAGAAACCCAAGAAACCTACATAGTCCATAGAAATGGACCTGCAGAGTCCATAGAAATTCCACCTGCAGAGTCCGTAGATTTAGACCTACAGGGTCCATAGATTTAGACCTATAGAGTCTGTAGATATTCCTGGACTTGTGCAAAATTGAAAAAGAAATGGCCTAGAATATCAGGGACAGAAGGGGACTGATTTTTGGCCTGTTGGGCAAAAAATGGTCAACAGTAATTATGTTTGAAATTACATACATAATACATATATTTGAACAAGCATATTCTTTAGTTTTTATTTAAAAAGTCATACGATGGAAACTATAACAACACACCACACTAAAAATAACACAGCACACAAAATGTCACAACATCATTGGTGCAGCCCTATTTTTGGCGACTAACGAGAGGTCACTAAAATACCTCCAACCTCCTGTGCCTCCATCCTCCATTATATAACTCAAATATCTAGATCAATGAAGAGAATTCCTCCCACCCACACTCTTGACATATCTTTTGTAAAATGGACATTGGTTACCCCAATAATGTGTCCATGTAAAATTTTGATTTTTGACATAAGACTTTTGAGACAATGACTCAACACACAAATTGAATCTTGAATTATTATTATTTTCATGACTAAATGACTAATGACCTTGACATTCAAATTAAATTTTGTTGACTTGACGAAACATTGACACATTATATAATAACCCAAATAACTAATTGACTGACTATCAACTTATATTCTCTGAAATACAAAATTCACTCATATAAGAAAACTTTTTAATAACTAATGGAGATAATCCATATTGACTTAAACTAAACTATGGGCTTATGGGCTTAGCATTCATTCGAATGTATTTAAAAATAAACCAAATAAAAAAATTATGATTATACCAGTAATAAATGAAATTAATTTAAAAACTTATCACTTTCCTTGTCGTGATGGAGGATGTAGCTATCAATTCATAGCTAGCAGAGAACTGCAAAAAAAAGACCTTGTGGAGTTGACTATCGAGATGTGAAGTAACTAGCGTAGGTCTTCAATAAAAATGTACAATAATAATACCTCTAACAAAGATATATATAATGCACGTCATTTAATAAAATAGATACACACATAATTCTTTTAAGAGTGTATGCGCCAAGCTCAAATATTTGATGAGGCATGACCCACATCTGGAAATATTAAGGTGGTTAAAGCATAAGTGTAAATGATAAAATGCATAGATCTTTCCAATTGTATCAAAGCTCCAATGACTAGCACAAAGACACTCGTAGTAAAGCTCCAATGACTAACACAGAGATCTTAAACAAAGGTAGATAGTGACGCCTGAGTACAAACAACATCTAAAAAAATTTATCTCAATTTGTGATTTCCATTATATGGGGAAATAGAACAAAGCTGCCACTTAACAAACCGTTCTCATAGAAAACTCCCTGCTCTGATACCAATGATAAGAATTGGAAGATCTTATATGTAGGCTTAACTCATACAATAGATAATAGAGAGCCAAAAACAATAGATAGTTATATTTTAATCACACTGATAATATATTATTTATTTACACTTTGATAATAAAACATTTTGGATATTACACACACACACACACATAGGAATATGATTCCTATAATTTCTCCATTATTTTCTCACCCGAAATCTTTTGATTTAAGCACACTCCTATATACGATATATTGTTATAACTTATTAACAATATATCTCAATAACTATAATATTCTAATTTGTATTTGTAATATTGTTTATAATAATATTAGTACCAAATATTAAATAACCTAATATTTACCTCTCAATAAATACTCAGATTTACACAATGTAAAAGCTAGATTTCCTAACAAATAGAACCTTCCAAAAATGGCCCACAAACTTCAGGTAGCACGATGGCACAAGATACTTCATCTTCCATGGGATTCACATTGTGCTATAAAGTGAATTTTTGATGGACCTATATATCCTTACCTTGTTGAATCCAACCCAAATAGTATGGTTTTAGATGTGTTTAAATGGTAAGGCCAAGGCACTATATTATTGATTTCACAATGGTGTTCTTCTGGATACCACTATCAATGATGACATGGAGACACTGAGCCTTCACCTCAAACTTGGTGTGTAAGAGACACTCTCATTCCTTGAACTACCTTCTTCCTTTTCATGCAAGTGTTATCGCACATATTACTTACAAGATTGTATTTATGGATTCTATGCTTTTAAACATAACTTTAAAGGTAATTGAAATATCATCTTCATTTATATCTAGTTTTTCCACCTTTATATATATATATATATATATATATATATATATATATATATATATATATATCCCAAGTAACAATCATATATCATTGACCTTTGTAGATGATAATTACAAAGTCAAACCTAAATTTCAAGCTTCATTGGACTGTTAAGGCAATTTTAAAATGCCTAACCCCATTTTGTTTATCTCAATGAGTCTATATCTTCTTAGAGAAGAGATTTTATTTGATTATTTTTTCTATAACCTAAGAAAAATGAAACCAAAAATATTCTTTTTTTGACTTGATAATGTCTTTTAGTTGGAGCTAAAACTAGATCTGGGGTACAAATAGGGGCCTAGTCATCGAAAAACAAAAGGAGTTAAGAAACACAGGTAGGGTTGATTCATATCTTGGAAACAAAAAATGAACACAACACCCAAGAAAGATGATAAAGATAAAAATTAAAACCTAGAGTAGAGTACCCCACACAACCAAGACAAACCACACATAATACCAACAAAAGAGAAGAGACTGTTGGAAATGAAACAAGGGTGAAAATAAGAGATAAACACATTGAAAAACCAATCATTGAAAGGATATAATCCTAACTACATGGATTCTCAATAGCAAGCCGTAAGCATTCTCCATCTCATGATATAAAGAAGGGCTACCATTATCCATTATGTACCATCATCGATGAAGCTTAGAATATCTAGTTATAGATGTTCTACAACTAAATTTTTACCTCTTCTACTTTTCTTACCAAAATTGAATTCTGAGAAAAACTAATTACGTTGTGCAAGATACAAAACCTCTATGGATCAAAATTGATCTTATTAATCAGCCTGAAAGGATGCAACAACCTCTTCTTGACCACCTACCTCCTTCCTCCTTTAAAAATATAATACCTTAACTCTAAATATTTGTTGTCCCTCTTCTACAACATGAAGACAACCTATTCAAAGAGGACAAACCCTCCCAACTCTAGAAATAAATGACCCATTTCTTATTGAAAGGACTAATCTACTTAATGTTGATCTCTTGAAAACCTTGCTGAGCTTCAGTGAACAAATTCCCCTGATAGAGGCTCTTAATGATTGGAGGATCAACCAAAGAATATTTTAAACTATTTATTGGTGTATAAGAAACAATATTATTATCTAAATTATGGACCAAAGGTGACTCTTTCCAAACTATTGGTGACTTAGAACCATGCTTAATTGAATTATTTTTAACCAGGTTAGTAAAGCCAATAAGATGATCTTTACCATGCTCTAGGGAATGGATATAAGAGGCAGTAAGTTTCTAAGAGTTATCATCAAGATCCAAGTTAGGGCAACCAATATTTTTCACCCATTTCTTCAAGAAGGGGGATCTAGATCTTGCCCTAATTTTCCTTAGACACTATGCCATTCTATGACCAATCCGGTTGCATTTGAAACCTCTGAAAGGCATCCCTTCATAGTTGATGAATTACATCCAATAACTAAGGGATGACATGATCTTTATATATTCATGGAATGGTTTTGATAAGGGTAAGTGCAAATAGTTGGGAGACAAAAAGGGGCCTACCTGTGGACATGTTTTTTTTCTAAAAATCAATAAATCTTAACTTTTGTAGATTATTTGAGATGGCTACACTCAAATTTTGAAGAGGGTATAAGAACTTGAATTGTATAATTTGAAGAGGAACTCGTATTAGTTTTTGAAAAAGAGTAGATAGTTAGTCGTATGACACACATTTTTTTTAACATTGTTTACTATTGTTGAGACCCTTTGGTTAAAATTTAGATAATATCATATGGTTTGTGGCCTATATATATATATATATAATTAATAAATATATTTTTAATTAATTTTGAAAGTAAATAAATCTTGAAAATTGACAAAAAAAAAGATAGATGGTCGTACGACCTCCAAAAAATGTTTTTTTTTAATGCATATAGAATTAGGCCTAGTTTGTCACCATATATTTTTTTTTTGCATTTAGATCAATAAAAAAATACATAAACATATATAGGCATGTATAATTTCAGCATGTATTGCCCTAAAGAAACCGTAGTTATAAATCACCATATATAGAAACCTTAAAATAGTCCAAAAAATTAAAAAAATGTATATTTGGAAAGAGAAGAGAATGATTGATGTTTTAGTAATAATTTTAAAATTGTTTCATTGAAATTCATAGTGTTTATGAGGATGGAACGTGGATTTTCTTATTTTTGTCAAAAGACTTGAATTCAATTGTGTTAGCATGTCCAAGCCTCAGGTTCAAGAATCTAAGCCATTTATGAGCCAAAGGCATGGTTTTTTAATTCAAACATAGCAAAGTGCACATGTGGTGCTTTAACATTACACTAAAAAAACAAAATGGATCTATGTATACATGTTTTTATTCGTGTTTTGAGATCTATTCACATTTAAAATTTTATATTTTTATTTTAAAGTGGAGTGTGTTAATATATACACCACCAAAAAAAGGACATAATGTATATAGTGGTGCAATTTTGGTGTGTTTATTCTTGTGAATATAATTTTAACTATATAAAATATGATTTAGGCTCAACCAAGCCCGATTTCATAACCAAACCCATGAAAGAGTCAATTTTTTCAATGGTGGAGACAATTAGCGCCAAATTGAATCCATTGAACATAATTGTGACTATTTGATGTCATTTGTGGCTAATTATCTTAGATTTCCTGACATATTGAGTGAATGAATTAATTGGTGCAATCATTGATGTAGTTTGAGTGAAATTGAACCTTGTGAAACCTAATTTTGACTATAAATGATGTAATTTAGGGATTTCAACCCCAATGTCATAACAAAATAAACCAATTAGTTCATTGGTTCAATCCAAAGGCAATTGGGGCTAATCTGAGACCCTTCAACCTAACTATGACTATAAAATGTGATTTAGGGCTTAATTGACTCTAATTTCATCATAGAATAATGCAAAGAATAATTTGGTTCAATGACATGCAATTTTTACATGTATAGGATGTGGTTTAGGGCTCAGTAAACTCAAATGTCATCATATAATGAATGAAATAGTCCATTGGTTCAAATTTTGAGGCAATTAGGGTCAATATGAGCCCCTTTCACCTAATTGTGACTATAAAATGTGATTTGAGGCCAAATTGGCTTTGATTTCATCATAGATTGAGCCAATTAATCAAATGGTGCAATCAGTGACATGATCTTGGAAAAACTAAGTAACATAAGCCTAGTTTCAATTGTATATGATGTGATTTTGATTGAAATTGACACTAATGTCATCATATAATGAACCAAATAGTTGATTCATTCAATCAAGGAGGTAATTGAGGTTAATTTGAGCCCCTTCAACCTACCTATGAACAAAACATGGTTTGGGGATAAATTAGTTATGATTCCATCATGAATTGATCCAATTAGTCAATTGGTGCAATAAGAGACATGAGTTAGGCCAAATTGAGCCTCATGAACTTAAATTATGGCTCAATCAATTGTATAGGATGTTTAACATATGGCTTAAATTACCTTAATTTTATCACAAATATAAATATGAAGATAATTGGGGCCAATCTGAACTTGTCAAACCTAATTATGAGTCTAATATTTGATTTGGGGCTAAATTAGCTCATATTTCTTGAAATATCAAGCCAATTAGTCAATTCTTATAATTAATTATGCAAGTTGGATGAAATTGAACCCCATGAACCTAATTTTGACTTGTAAGATGTAATTTGTGGGTCAATTGGCCCCATTATCATAACAAAATAAATAAAATAGTCCACCAATTCAAGCACAAAGGAAATTAGAGCCAATTTAAGCCCATTCAATCTAACTACAAGATTAGAATGTGATTTCAAGATAAATTAGCTCAGATTCCATCATGAATTGATCCAATTAGTTAATTAGTGCAATTAGAGACGTGAATTGGGTAAAATTAAGCCCCATAAACCTAAATTATGTCTCAATTGATTTTATAGGATGCAACATATGGATTAATCAACCCTAATTTTATCTAAATGTAAATATACATGTAATTGGGTCCAATCTAAACTTGTTGAACCTAATTGTAAGTCTCAGATGTGATATGTGATAAGACATGATTAAAAAATTACTTTACTATGTTTTAGAGTGTTATATTAGTCTACATGAGTAGAGAATTGGTTTCTAATCTCCCTTTCCCTACTGATGGTATGATCAAAAAGACCTGAAACTTCAAAAATCTTAAATTCTACACAGTTGTATTCAGAAACCTATTATACATAAAATTGTATATTGTCATGTTCTTGATATTCCTAAAACTATGAGCTCTTGTAATTAGAAAAATTAGACAATCTCTTTAGTATCCCACTAGATAGAATATAGTCCCTCTTGGTGTTTAAAAATTATTATAATAATAACAATTATAAAGTTTAGACATTATAATACATTCAGAGTCTTGCTCTAATTTAATGGATGGGACTCATGTCAATAATTAGTAATATATTTTTGTTTTTTGTTGTCTGGATTTTTCTTGAGGAGTAGTTGCAAAAATTGTACTTGTAGTAAGATTTCAAAATTAAGAAGCACAATAATATTTCCAAGTGGGAGGATTCTTTACAATTGGTTTATCAATAAGGATACATTTCATGTCCATTTGAAGCTTCAATGATATGATTCCATTTCTTTGCTCAAGAAATTTCATCACTGATTTTAGGTACTACTCTAAAGAAAAAGTCATAAATTTCATTTCTTATTATCTTATTACATGCACTTGTGGATTTTTATTGAAACAAGTACATGTTGAGATTTATTACAAAGGTTAGGCAAGTGATTTGGTTTTAAACCAATTATTTAGGACATTTTTTCTTGTATCAATACATGCAATTTACATTAAATGATTTAATTAAATCATTTCTCAAATAAACAATCACTGACAATGTAATCGAACATATATTGTCTACAAAGATGATGTTGGAGTAGCACATTGTTAATTCTTTGTTGTGTTTTTTTTCATGGCCTTATTTTTTATATATTGAAAGGTGTGCATCACTAGTCTATCTTTTCCCTTTTCTAGATATATTTTTAGATGGTTTTTTTCTTAAATCCATGATAAAAATGTAAAAGGAAAGCAAAATAAAATATGGAAAAATAGACACATCCAATGCATAATGCTTTGATTAAGTTAATATAATTTAGGAAAAAAACCAAAGAAAAATGTTCAATATTTATGCTAAAAAGAATCTAAGGATCAAATTAGCTATGGCTAGTCCAAAATAGGAAACACCTATAAATAATATAGAAATTATTAGTATTAAACTATCCTTGAGATTAGTAAGTGACAAAATTATTAAATGTATACCAAAACATAAATATCTATCCATGTATAAACATATGTAAAACTACACTTTTGCGATGTTGTGGCCAATGTGACATCAAGGGAAATAAATTGTGACACATATAAGTCCAATATTATCAATGAATTCATAGCTTTTGTTGAAGACAACATATGAACAAAATAGGGACCCCATGTCTTAGTCATGGCATTTTATGACCTACCCACAAGATATGAAAATATTAAAAGGTTTTTGGACATAGATAAACATTAAACTATAATTTAGTGATGCCATAACCTCTGTGACATCAAGGGAAACAAATTGTGACAAATGTGCAGCTAAAATTCTCAATAGATTCACAAAGTTTGTTAAAAACTACCTAAGAACAAACCAAGGAGCAAAATCGAGAAGCAGTGAGAGGGGTGGGATTCTAACTATCCTAAAAATTCCCTTAAAACTATGTGTGCACTACAACATAAAGCCTCGATATATAATGTGTTTTCATCATGGGGTAACTCACACATGATTTTAGGATGGGAAGAAACAATCAAAATAAAGGGCTAGGGGAAAAGAAAAAACATAATCCATATAAATTAAGAGGATAGAAAAATGATATGGAAATCATAAGTGAAACCAAACAAGGAAGTCAACAAACAACCAAAATATACAAGAGTAGAAAGAGGAAGATAAATTCAAAATTAAAACAAGATAAATATGAAAATAGAAATAACTTGAGGAAAATAAAAGACAAAAGTGGGCACACGATGGAAGAAATGTAGAGAAAGAGGCCTACAATCCATATGCAAGATTGGGAATAAAGCATAGCTAAAGACAATCAAGTGAATATAAAAGACAATTGCGTACAAGATAGATTTTTTACTTCATATCCATGGGGTTATCAAACAAGTCTAGAAAATATAACCTTATATAAATAAATGAATTTGTCCTTAGGGGATATGTCTAGATGTTGTGGGACACATAAGTCCAAGAAGACTAATGCATCATCATCGTAACTATCATCATCAGCATAATCATCAGAACTATAAAAGGTATCATATTTAAAATCATTTCAATTAGAATTTTCTTTATTCCAAATGGTTGCATTATCCTCTTTTAAATTTTTACTTTCCTTTTTTTGAATGGTAGGTCTTATAATGATTAGAACTTTAGTGTTTTATATTAGATAGATGTAGTAGACTCTGATAATATTAATTTGATATATGGATGGAAATGAAGAAAAAATAACTGAAACCAATACAAGAGAATCAATACTAACATAATATTTATGTTAAAATTGAAGTGGAGAAATTGACACATACAATAATTTACATAATACACAAGACTTTACCTGAGAAATCCTACAAGGAAAAACATAGTGTACAATAACCTTATTTACTATTGTATTAACATAACCATCTTGCAATACGATAATGTACTTCTTAGTTTTATTCTACCCCTACTGTATGTGTGAATATATATAGGCACATCAATAGGCAACTACCTAATCAGTCTTACAATATCATGCGTACCAAAACTATGGGCCTAAAATACAACCCGTAATAATTCCTCATAAATTTATTGGTCATAACACCACCCATCCTATTATTATAGGTAAAAATACATTTGGGATCACTAAAATGTGAATTTGTTTTGAAAAAAATTACCCAATTTTGATGTCTAGTTATATAATACCTAAGGGGTGTAATACATGAAAAGTATACAACATATATCTAACATGGTAGGTACTTGTATATTAGATACAAATGGTTGAGGTAGTGTAATTAACTTTATCAGTTATTCGTTAAGTAACACCTCACATTGCACTTGTAGAATCTCCTCCTCATTAAAAATGCATGTTCTAATTTTTAACCATCCTCTTCTCGGTATTGAAACCTATTAAATGTATTTCTCTAAGCTTGGTTTGTGTCAATGTTTTTAGCAACAAATTGAGTTTAATCTTGGAGAATTAAGTTTTAATAGCTTTATATTCTATAAGCGTGTACTCATGAAATAAACACAACACCCTCTATTTCATTGTCATTGTTAGATATGTGACACCAAAGTTAAATTTTGGATCCCTTTGCAGTGCAATTTATATCCCACTCCTCGACAAGGGGGTCTGGGGGGCAAGCCGCCCCTTTGACCCCCCAACCCCCCCACTATTGTTGCATGGGGTCCAAGGGACAACAAAAATCAAGGAGTAAAATACCTATTTCTAAGAAGATGAATTCCACCTAATTTTATTTTTAGGAAGGAATGTCTTAAAGGTATTTTTCCACTTTATTTTTAAGAAGAATTTAAATGGTGCTTGTTCAATTAAATATATTTATCTTTATAGAGTTCGCATGTAATCTATGACGAGTTCGCATATAATTCGTTCATCTTAAATTAATATTTCCTTAACTTTATTAAAATTTTATCATATAATTATAATGTTTTGTCTCATACATATTTAATTGAAATATCTTTATTATTAAAATTTTGTATTCTATTTACTGATTATTTATTGTTACAAAATATTTAATTTCTTAATAATTATTATGATAAAATTAAATAAAATAAAAATAAACATTTCTAACACTTCAATTCAATTAAAATATAAATGTCATCTACTAGTCTCAATCTCAAAATCACAACTTTACACACGAAGGATTAATTGAATGAAATGCAACACATTTTACTTTCTACGTGCACCCTCTTTTATATGACCATTTAGTGCATGCACCCGACCAATCTCTCATAGGTCCCCTGTCCACCACCCTGCCTTTCCTCCAATTTCTATGCTGGATTTCCATCCAACATTAGAAAAAATATATATTTTTGGCTGCCCAAAAATGAGTTAATTACAAAGCAATGCAAATCATTTTACGTTTGCACGCCTAAACATTTTAATTTTAAAATTTTAAAATAATAATAATTGTAAGTTTACACGCCTCGAAATTCCTAAATTACAAAGCGACACGAAGGTGATGCCCATTAGTTTAGGGTTTTGCATTTAAAGATAAAAAGTAAAAAGCAATGCAAAAAAAAATGTGTTTATATTTTGTTTCCGTGTAATTTGTGACACGAACTTGATCCTATTTGGGCCAACTCTACGTCGAATGTTTAGTGTTGGATTCGTATTGCATAAACATTGCCATTGAGTTTCATAAAATAAAATATATATTTGATCGTAACGCTATTCCTATTTAAATATTAGTGTTTATTGTATTATACATATAGTGTAGAGTTGAACTTTTATTATTCAAAAGATGATGTTTTGGTAGGAGTTGATTGTGTTTGGTCTTGTTAATTTTTGATGAATCAATATTGTCATGAGACAAACAATGTGAATGTGTGGAAAGTGAAAGAATCGTGAATGATGTTTTAATATTAAAAATAATAATTTAAATAAAATTAATTGGAAAAGTTTAGTTTTATATAAATAATTATTAGTTTAATTAGTAAATATATTTGACTTTCAAAAAATTCATTAAAGATCAATTCTTATTATTAACAAACTTTGTTATGATATAAGAGATGAGATTGGAATCATATATGAAATAAATTGGAGAGAAAGAATATTCCTCAAACATTAATTCTTATCCTAAAATCATTACATAAAAAAATGATCAACAAAAAAAAAACTTAATTTCAATTATATAAATAAGAAAAAAATATTAAATTCAAGTTTCATCAACATATTATTGAAAAATAGAATTTATAACTTTCAACCCCAAAAGTAAAAAACAAACAAATAACAAAACAAAATAAAAAAAAACAAACTTACTTAACTTTACATCACAAAAGTAAGGAGTAAATGTTAAATTCAACCTTTTTTAAACATATTATTGAGAGGTGACTTTTGGTTACCGACAATCATCTAACCTTTTCTTTAAAACGATCAGTAACTTTTTAATTGTTGGTTCACGTTAAGTATGGCCACACATTCTGTCGGTTTTAATAATAAAGACTTTTACTATTTTAAATTAACGAATATATTTTTAGCAAGGACTATATCATTTTGGACGAATTACAATGTCCAAGACACTAAGAATATATATATATATATATTTTGCTTGCTCAGAAACAAACGGAAAATCCAAAGAAGGCATGGAGTCTAACGTAGGTATAGATAATATTGTGGGTGTAAATCCATTGTTCTCCCACTGCTGGATGGGAAGGCGATGGATACAATTTTCTTTAATTTGAACGGCCTACAATTTTAGGAGAAACAAAGTATGGCCGTGCTTCACAAATTTGAAATATCTTTAACAATGAGTGGATCGAAAATAGATTGATGAGTCAATCAAATATAGCTGTCTACAGCTGTGCTCGAATGCCACGTCAATCCGTACGCCTTCGCCGCCACTGCTCAGTGCAGACACCTCACCGACTACTCTGCTGCTCCTGTTCTTCCCAAATCTCCCTCCTATAAATCCATCCATCCATCCATCCCCTCCTCAAATATCAGCGGGCTTCTCTTTTCCTCGTTGTTTGTAATGCTCCACTCCAGACCATGTTAAATTCTTCAATGCGGCGCAGGAACTGCAATCACAAAATCAAGCTGTATTTAAACGTATTTTTCAAACTTCACGTTTGGTGGGTTTATTGAAAAGGATCGGGTTTTGCGTTGAAAAACAAGTACATGTTTGGGAACATTAACATGCAAATAATGTTGGTTCCAGGAGACTCTGCTGGCTCTGTAACTGCTTACTATGTATGTATCAGTTATCACAAATATTACTCTTAATTCTCTTCATATAAAGACACTGATTGATTGATTATATGCAAAACAAGTCTTTATTAAAGAATTGTATTGTAGCTATCTTTGGAGGGATTAAACCGTGACGAGTTGGACTTTGAGTTTATGAGGAATAAATCGGGACAACTTTGTTGAAAAGTGACGCTGAAGCGGAATTCACTCAGTTCTATTTTTAAACTATTAGTGTAAATTTAGTTTGCAAACAGTTTTTGTGGAGTTAAATTTAGACAGTTAATTTTTAGTTAATATATTTTTGGAAAAAAAAAAGCCTTATAAAGGTTAGAGTTAGTTTTAGTTGATATTACATGCAAATTATTATTTAGATAAATTTAAAATATTTTATTTAATAATTAGAAAAACATGTTTACATGCAATTCTATTAATACATTGTAATTGATCTTTATTTTCAAGGGAGAAGGAGAAGGAGAATGATTCCAATAATTAGAAGAAGTATTTTTTATTTTTGTAATGCTTATTTCTTTTATATTATGAATATTGCATATATTTCGCTGTGATTTAATTTTATTTAAAATTCTACATCTGGTATCAGCACTGGTATTTTTCTTTTGGGTTAAAGATTTAGTAGTTGAAATTTTACCAAAAATTTATCATGTCAAATTCTAACTCCTTTCCCATTCCAGAATTTGATGGAAATGAGTATGATTATTCGTGTATCAAAATGATGACTTTTTTTATAAGAAAAGATTTGTAGGAGATTGTTGAATCAGGTTATGCAGAGCCAGCTAATTGGAATGCCCTCACAGTGAATGATAAAACATAAGAATGAGACTAAGAAGAAGAATGCCATAGCCTTATTTTATATTCAAATAGCTCTAGATAAGAGCCTATTTCTGCGAATTGCAGGAGCAAATACAACAAAAGATGCTTAGAAGACTCTGAAAGAAGCTTACCAAGGTAGTGATCATGTCAAAGTTGTCAAGTTATAGACATTAAAGAGACAATTCAAGAATTTTAAGATGCAAGAAGCTGAAAGTGTGAGTACCTATTGTGTCAGAGTAAAAGATGTGGTCAATAAGATAGCTACACTTGGTGAAATTGTGAACAATGAGGTTGTGATCAAAAATGTGTTGAGGACTCTCACACCAAGGTGGAACCATGTTACCATAATCATAGAAGAAAGCAAGAATTTGTCTACCCTTCAATTTGATCATCTAGTTGGATCTTTAATGTCTCATGAAGAAAGATTGAGAGATTCATTTGGGGATAGTGATGAGAAAGCTTTTTCCTCCCAATTAGTAATCACAAAGAATGAAGACACCAATAGTAGCATCAAAAGTAATCAAGGGCAAAGTAGAGGTCAAAATCAAAGTAACTCAAAAGAAAATAGAGGCAGAGGTGGTTTTCGAGGAGGAGGTGGTTTCAGAGGAAGAGGTAGAGGCCAATTTGATAAAATAAATATCCAGTGTTATCATTGTAACAGGTATGGCCACTTTAATTATGAGTGTAGATTAAAATAAAGTAATAATGATAAAAGCATTCATTATACTCAAGAAGGTGATGAGAATCCTCCAGATAATTTATTTTTATCTTATGACAAAGCTGAAAATATTTCTAAATATGTTTGGTATTTAGATTTGGGATGTTCTAACCACACGTCAGGAAATGAAAAAGTTTTTTTTATAATGGATGAAATTTTTAAATCCAAGATCAAGCTTGGTGATGACAAATCATTGGAGGTTGCTGCAAAAGGAGCTATGGAAGTCCATAAAAAATAAGGTATGGAGAGTGTTAAAAACATTTATTGCACTCCAAAGTTAAAGCATAATTTGTTGAGTGTTGGACAATTATGTAAAAAAAATTATAAAGTTGTATTTGAAAATCAACAATGTATAATTTATGATAAGAATCAAGGAAATAGGGTGGTAACAGTTGTCCCTATGACAAAGAATAGGATGTTCCCATTGAAGTTTGGTGAACATAACAAGAACCTTGTCAATATGGCATATGAGGATATAAATTGGTTGTGGCATCTCAGGTATGGGCATTTAAATTTTCATAATTTGAAGATTCTAACATCAAAAGCATTAGTTTATGGTTTGTCTAAGGTTGAAGAGCACAAGGAAATTTGTAAATGATGTGCTAAAGGAAAACATTCAAGAAAGAAATTTTCAAAAGGCAATGCATGGAGGGCTCATTATCCACTCCAGTTAGTTCATTCATATATTTGTCGTCCTATGCAGAGAAAGAGATTGGGTGAGTCATCATATTTCATTATTTTTATAGATGATTACTCACAACAGTGTTGGGTTTATTTTTTGAAGACCAAAGGTGAAGCTCTTGAGACATTCAAGAGGTTTAGAGCCCTTGTAGAAAATGACAAAGGGTGCAAAATCAAATGCTTAAGGACTGATCATGGAGGAGAATTTTTTTCAAAAGCCTTTCAAGGTTATCGTGATATTCATGGCATCAGAAGACAACTCACCACTGCATACACACCTCAAAAAAATGGTGTAGCTAAAAGGAAGAATCATACAGTGGTGGAGATGGCACGAAGCATGCTAAAAACAAAGGGATTAAGCAATTCTTTTTGGGGAGATGCAGTTGCTACAACAGTATATATTCTCAATTGGAGTCCCACTAGTGCACTTGATAGGATGACTCTATATGAAGCCTAGTATGAGAAAAAGCCAAATGTTAATTATTTCAAAGTTTTTGGTTTCTTAGCCTATGTTCATGTTCTTGATCAAAAGAGGCAAAAGTTAGATCCCAAAAGTGAGTCATGTATTTTTTTTGGATATGGTGAGGAAAGTAAGGCTTATAGGTTATATAATCCTCTCATTAATAGGATTACTGTGTCAAGAGATGTGATTTTTGATGAAGGGGGAGTTTATGGTCATCAAAAAGGCCATATGGAGAAGTCAAAATCTATTTTAAATGAAGTTATTATGGATGATATTGATCATGGGCAACCCACTAATATTTCTATTCCAAAGTGCTACAAATCCACCAAGTAACCCCTCATCTAGTTGTTCAAATCCAAGTTTAAGTCCAGATTCAAGTCCTAGTTCTACAAGGAAGGTAAGAAGATTGAGTGACATTTATCAAAGGAGTTTAAATCAAGCACATGAAGAAAATCCAAGAGGTGAGACACTGAATTTTGCTTTACTTACCAAGGCTGATTTTGAACCATCATGTTTTGAATATGCATATACTAATGAAGTTTGGATGCAAGTAATGAAAGAAGAGATGGAATCTATTCATAGGAATGACACTTGAGAGCTTACAAAGCTTCCACATGACAAGAAGAAGATTGTCACCAAATGGGTCTACAAGACTAAGTGTAACAGTGATGGAAGTGTTGAAAGGCATAAGGCGAGATTAGTTGCTAAAGGCTTCACATAGAAGTATGACATTGATTATGAAGAGACATTTTCACCAGTAGCAAGACAAGAGACCATTAGAATGTTGATTTCATTAGCAGCTCAAAAGAATTGGAACATCCATCATATGGATGTGAAAAGTGCCTTCTTGAATGGGTACTTAGAAGAAGAAGTATATGTGGAACAACCACAAGGTTTTGAAGTGCAAGGAAAAGAAAATCATGTCTACAAGTTGAAGAAGGCTTTGTATGGCCTCAAACAAGCACCAAGAGCATGGTATGCTAGGATTGATGGATATTTTGAAAAGAATGGCTTTCAAAGAAGTAAGAGTGAACCTACCCTTTACTACAAATAAGAAGGTAATGATATTCTAATTGTAAATTTGTATGTTGATGACTTGTTGTATATGGGTAGCAGTTCTATGATGAAGGATGAATTCAAAGTTTCCATGATGAATTAATTTGAGATGAAAGATTTAGGCCTCATGAAATATTTTTTAGGAATAGAGGTTTATCAAAGGGAGAATATAATTTTCATTTTTCAAACAAAGTATGCTAAAGATATGTTGAAAAAAATTGATATGGTTGATTGTAAACAGTCTCCAGTCCAGTTGCTCATGGAGTTGTGTTGTGTAGAGATGATGGTGCTGAAAGAGTTGATGAGACAACCTATAGAAGTATTCTTGGAAGCTTAATGTTTCTAACTCATACAAGACCTAATATTGCTTATTTAGTTGCACTTATTTCAAGGTACATGACAGAGCCATCAGAAATACATATGAAGGTAGCCAAGAAAATTTTGAGGTATGTGAAAGGCACTCTAGATTTTGGTATTCATTACTACACTTCTAAAAGGTTCAATCTTGTTGGTTTTAGTGATTCTAATCGGGGAGGTAGTTTGGATGACCGAAAGTCAACATCTAAGAATTATTTTTCTTTTGGTTCTAGTTTGATTACTTGGAGCTCAAAGAAGCAAAGTATAGTTTCCCTTTCTTCTACAGAAGCAGAGTATGTTGTAGTCACTTCAGTAAGTACACAAGTATTATGGCTTAGAAAACTTCTTGAAAAAATTGGAGAGATTCAAGTTCAACCCACAGTTATGTTTTGTGATAACATTAGTGCTAATAAATTAGCCAAAAATCCAGTCCATAATAGTAGGACAAAATATTTTTATTTAAAACATCATTTTATTTGAGATTTAGTGTAGAAGAAGGTAGTAGAATTGAGATACATCAACACTAAAAAATATTTATCAGATATCTTCACTAAGGCAGTTGCAAAGGATCAATTTTTGAAACTCAGAGATCAAATTGTGAGCCCTCTCAGCATCAAGGGGGAGTCTGTTGAAAAGTGATGGTGAAGTGCAGTTCACTCAGTTCTATTTTTAGACTATTAGTGTAATTTTAGTTTACATGAACAATTTTTGTGGAGCTAAATTTAGACAGTTAGTTAAATTTTATTTAATATATTTTTGGAAAAAATAAAGTCTTAGAAAGGCTAGAGTTAGTTTTAGTTGATATTACATTCAAATTATTATTTAGATAAATTTGAAATATTTTATTTAATAATTAGAATACATTGTAATGGATCTTTATTTTCAAGGGAGAAGGAGAAGGAGAATGATTCCAATAATTTGAAGAAGTATTTTTTATTTTTACAATTCTTATTTCTTCTGTGTTATGAATATTGCATATATTTGGATGTGATTTAATTTTATTTAAAATTCTACATTAAAACAAGTCTTTATTAAAGAATTGTATTGCAGCTATCTTTAGAGGGATCGAATTGTGATGAGTTGGACTATGAGTTTCTGGGGAATAAATTGGGACAACCTTATGTCATTCAAACAAATGTGTATGCAAGTGGTAAAGGCGATTGAGAGCAGAGAATATACCTTTGGTTTGATCCCACCAAACACTTTCATTCCTACGGTGTACTCTGGACTCCCCAACATATCTTATATGTTTTTGCTGCTAATCAAAACCCATCATTACTTTGTGTTTTCATCATAATCCCAAATAGATTATGTAAAAATGAGCAAGCACCCAACTACTATGCATGCTTTCAAAGCAACCACAGATGAATCATGGTTATGCCATCAACGTTATAGTCATCTGCATTTTCAATGATTAAATTTACTTCACAAGAAGCATATGGTGAAAGGACTTCTAGCAATTCAGACAAAAGAAGAAGTTTGTTCATGGTGTGCACTTGGCAAGTAACATCGAGATAGTTTTACGGTGAACAAATCTTGGAGGGCAAAATCCCCTCTAGAGCTTGTGCATGCTGACATTTGTGGTGTTATGTAAGAGGAATCTTTGTGTAAGCATCATTATTTTTTAACATTCATTGATAATTTTTCTCACCACACATGGATTTTTTTTTTAAAGTAGAAATCCGAAGCTTTTGAATGCTTCAAAAAATTTAAAGCTATGGCTGAAAAATAAAGTGGGTATTATCTCAAAATACTAAGAATAGATAGAGGGAGAGAATTCACTTCTAAAGATTTTTTTTAATTTTTGTAACAAAAATGGCATCAAGAGACAACTTACTGCATACTATACCCCTCAACAAAATGGTATTATAGAAAGAAAGAACCGTACCATTATGGAAATGGTGCAAAGTATGTTGCAGTCAAAAAATATTCCACATTGTTATTGGGGAGAAGCAGTGGCAATAACAATATACATCTTGAATCGAAGCCCCACAAAAGCAGTTCACAACATCACTTCAAAGAAAGCTTGGATTGGTCACAAGCCTTTAATGGCTCATCTTCGTGTATTTGGTTGTCCTGCATATGTTCATATCCAAGTTTAAAAGTGGAAGAAGTTGGATACAAAACCCCAACATTGTATCTTTGTGGAATATTCTAATGCAACTAAAGGATACAAATTTTATAATCCTAACACAAAGAAATGGATTATTAGTCAGGATGTGGTTTTTGATGGAGGAGAATGGCAATGGAAAAATGGTGCACAACAAAAACACCACCAGTAATGATGAACATAGAAGTTGGAAGTGTTCCTCCTCTCTCCAAAATCTCAAGTGAAAGTTCAAGCCCCAATAGTAGCTCAATTTTTAGCTCTCGAAGCTCAGGTTCACCAAGTTCATCTACTACCACACTCTCAAGTGATAGTTCAAGTCCAGCATCAAGTCCAAGCTCTTCAAAAAAGGTACGAAGATTAAATGAAATTTATCAGAGTAGTAATGTGATTCCAATTGCTAATTTTGCTTTGCTTAGTAAAATTCAAGTTGAACCTTATGTATATGAAGAAGCAATAAAATAAATGGTATGGATTGATGTTATGAATGATGAGATGCAAGTTATTGATAAAAATAATACATGGGAATTAGTGCAACTTCCAAAATATAAACAGATGATTGGTGTCATATGGGTTTATAAGGTGAAATATCATGTTGATGGTTCTATGAAAAGACACAAGGCAAGACTAGTTGCCAAGGGATTTGCACAAATCCCTGAAGTAGATTATTCAGAGACTTTTGCTTCAGTTGCACAATTTGATATAGTCAAGATTATATTGGCTATTGTTGCATAATACAAGTGTCCAGTCTATCAGATGAATGTAAAATCAGCGTTCCTGAATGGTTATATTGATGAAGAAATCTATGTGGAACAACCTATTGGTTATGAAATTCCAGGAAAATAACTTTTGGTCGACAAGTTAAAAAAAGCTCTATATGGGTTGAAGCAAGCTCTTCGTGCCTGGTATGCAAGGATTGATAGTTATTTCTTGAAGAAAGAGTTCATTCATAGTCCCTTAGAGCCAACCCTCTATATCCAACATCTTGGTAATGATATTCTCATTGTTTGCCTTTATGTTGATGATCTTGTTTATACAGGTAATAGCCCATCTGTTATAGATAAATTTCAAGCAGAAATGAAGTGAGAATTTGAGATGTCAGATCTGGGACTCATGCATTATTTTGTTGGAGTGGAGGTGCAACAACACCATGAAAGTATATCTATTTCTCAAACCAAATATGTGGTTGATTTAATGAAACAGTTTAGAATGATGTCATGCATAGCAGTTGCAACCCCTGTAGCCCTTGGTGAAAAATTAACCAAAGAAGATGCAAGTTCCAAAGTGGATGCTATTTTGTACAGAAGTTTGGTTGGAAGCCTCATGTACCTCACTACAACGAGACCTAATATTATGTATGTTGTGAGCCTCATCTCTCGATTCATGAAGGATCCACATGAGTCTCATTGGCGTGATGCAAAAAGAATCTTAAGGTATGTGAGTGGTACACAAAATTTTGGTATTCATTATTCTCCCACACAAAATTTTGAGGTAGTTGGTTACATAGATTCTGATTGGGTTGGTTTAGTGGATGATAGAAAATCAACATCTAGTTATATTTTCTCACTTGGTTTTGGAGTTGTTTTATGGAGTAGGTAAAAGCAGGGAATTGTGGCTCTCTCTTCCATAGAAGCAAAGTGTATTGCAACAGCAGCACCCAGTTGTCAAGCCATATGGATTCGAAGGATTTTGAAAGATCTACGATTAGTTCAGGAACATCCCACAACTATCTACTGTAATAACAGCAGTACCATTGCAATGACCAAAAATCTTGTGTTTCATGCTAGATCGAAACATATTGAAATTAGACATCACTTCATACGAGATTTGGTTCAAGATGGGATAGTGGAATTACAGTTTTTCCCTACATCTGAGCAAGTAGCTGATATTTTTACCACATATTATTAAATAAGTGATTATGAACAGCGCTTAATCAATTGAATACAAATCAGTCCTTTGGATCTTGATTTTTTTCTGAGTTTTCTTGAGCAGCTGTGTATTTATTTTGTCTGTACTTTTTTCAACAGCTCAGTATAGTGTTAGTGCTCTGTTTATTTCATTTCATCATGGTGGACAGTGTGCCAATCAGAGTGTTTAGCAACTGCAAGGCATCGGACATTGCATATCCAGACATACAAGCCATGGGAGTATATTCTAGCTTATGGAATGGGGTTCATTGGGCAACCCAAGGGGGTCTTGTGAAAATCGATTGGTCGCATGCTCCATTTGTTGCA
Organism: Torreya grandis; assembly: GCA_037957365.1. Classification (NCBI taxonomy): domain Eukaryota; kingdom Viridiplantae; phylum Streptophyta; class Pinopsida; order Cupressales; family Taxaceae; genus Torreya; species Torreya grandis. The sequence goes on from JARHVA010000040.1 coordinate 6,411,070, forward strand.
TCTTACCGCACTTGCAACGTACTGTCGGCATCATCATCGTCCTCATACTCAGTAGAAGAAATGAAGGTAGTAAGTTCTGAGCAGCTGAACAAACTGCAGTGGGTGAAGAAAAACTTCATGATATACGACTACTGCAATGACAAACAAAGATTTTCCGTGCCTCCGCCAGAATGTATCATGCCCATCTAATTACAATTAATTTTATTGTAATTCATTTTATTATAAATAGTTGAATCAAATGTTTTCAGATGTCTCCCTACTAAATCTAACTGTTAGAATGGATCATTTGAGGGTGAATTTATAGAGGAGTATTTTATATTTTAAATGTTTAGTCTGAATCTATAAGAGTATTTTATATTTTAAACATTTTAGACTATCCTGTGAGATACGCAATTTTTTTTTATATTTTTTAAAAATAAATTAAAGTTTTCTACCATATTTTATTCATGTGAGAAATGTAATATATATATTTTAAATAAATTAAAGTTTTCTACTATATTTTTATTGGTTAAGAAGATTAAATATGATATAAAATAGATTTTCAATTAAAAAAAGACAGGTAACAATATATTTTAAGAAAATGATTTTATTTATGTGAGATATGTTATATTTTTTTATTTTTTAAAAATAAATTAAAGTTTTTTATTATATTTTATTCGATAAAAAGATTAGATGATATAAGATAGTTTTTTAATAAAAAATGAAAATGAGTAGTTATATTTTTTAAGAAGATGAATTTATATAAAATTGGTATTTTTGAAAAAGGTTTAAGGAAAAGATTTTATATAAAATTAGTTTCTTTAAGAAGATCTCATTTCAATTTAAAAAAAATGATGGGTAACAATATTTTTTAAAGAAATAGTTTAATTTAAAGTTGGTCTATTTAAAAAGTTTTTGGAAAAAATTTGATATAAAATTGGTCTCTTAAAATAAGTCAATATTGTTTAAGGAAAATGATTTTATTTAAAGTTTATATATTTAAAAGTTTAAGAAAAATATTTTATATAAAATTGGTCTCTTTAAAAAGGTTTCAACTTAAAAAACCTGGTAACAATATTGTTTAAGGAGATGATTTTATATAACATTGACCTTCTTAAAAAATCTTAATACCCGTAACAATATTATTTAAGAAGAAGAATTTATATAAAGTTGAACTTCTTAAAAAATATTAACAAAATTTAGATAAATATTAAATATATTAAGTGTTTGGTATATTATAAAAACTTGGGTAAATTTTATTTCTTTTGAAGAATAAATCAAAGTTTTTTACTTGATTTTAAGTTCTAATAAAGAATAAACAACTTTTCAAGTTTTAAAAAAAGTGCAATAGTATTTATTAAAGAGATGATGGAACATAATGTTGGACTCCTTAAAATAATTTAATATAAAGTTAGCCTCCTTAAAATCTCCATTCAATTGTGTGTTTAATGATTCAACATGAAATTTTGTTGGTCAATGTCAATTTTAAAAACATAAAAAACTTAATCAATAATCACAAATTTAAAGGAAAATATCTCAACAACTTCATTCTTATATTTTATATATTAAATTTTATTTGAATTTTATTTCTCTTGAAGCCTTATAATAATCATTATTAAACATTAATACATGTATTCAATATTCAATATTCTAAATATCTCTTATTAGCAAGAAGAGTTTTTCATAAACTCAAAGTCATATGTTGAGTTGGGAGCATCAAGTAGTGAGCTTTTCTACCTCAACTTCTTAGTTGGAATTAAATTTGATGATCAATTTTTAAATCTTAAATTTTTTTATGAATATTATTTATTCAATATTGTCTTTCAAATGTTAATATAATGTATAATAAAATAAGCAAACATTGATTTTTAGGACAATTTGAAATGAGTATTGGGCCAAAACTAGTTGACCCATGCAGAGAGGGATCATCGATCCTAACAATTCGGAGGATGATGAAGATGAAGGGGCCTTTTGGGGGAGGGGGGACCCTCATGATTTAGGGGGAAATGATTCTTATGTGGATAGGAATAACCTGACAAGGAACAAAAGAAGAGAGGTCCAAATATTTTTGGCATAAAGAGTAAGTGGACACAAAATGTTGAAGCATTCCCGTGTTGTTTGTTTTATTATAGACACCTATGTTAGAGAAGAATGTTACCATTTGAATGCCCCTGATAGGGTAGTGCATTGATCCCTTTCTAAAATGTAAAATTCCTTGCTGGGAAATTTTACAGGTACCAGACTAAACATTGACATTTTTTGACCTATGTTATTAGAAAGTGGAAGACTAAAGGACAACTAGAGATCTCAACTATGACTAAAGGTTTTTTATATATCTCCTCCTCTATTCATGAGGATTTTATTATAACACGCTTGGGAGACTTGTGGCTTCATGGGAAAACTTGTATTAGATGTTAGGTTTTGCTTCAAAGAAGGAAAATATGAATTTGATCGTAATATGGGTAAGGCTCCCAGGCCTCATGTTGGAATATTGGGAGGATGAATTAATTATGGGTATTCCAAAAGTAGTTGGGCAGCTCACTACATTTCATCTTGTTATCAAAAAAAGGAGAAGATTAATATATGTTAGGTTCTGTGTAAATGCAGAAGTGGATAAGATTCTACCTTCAATCATAAAATTGTTGTTAGTAGAGGTTCTTGAAATTGCTTGTTATAAAATGCTAATGTTTTAGAGTGTGCGATGTTAGAACATGGTTGGTTTGTAGGGAGTCATATGGTTCACTCATTATAGTTTTATTTCACAATGGACTCATTTAGAGTTAGTATTTGTTCATTCTAGAAGCCATTTTATTTAATCAACTTAGACATCTTGAATTAAATCAGATTTTTAGATTCATTCAAAACATAAAATAAATATATAAGGAAAACTAATGCGCACATAATGAACATAACATAAACTCTCAAGTAACCAAGGTATTTATAGCATTATGTTTCTCAAATACTAATCCATGCTTTATATTATAATTCGAAGTATTTATAGAGACGTGGGGAAGCTCTATCGCTTCACCTTCATGACCATTCAATCATCACATCAAAGAAGGCTCTTCATCTTTTGCATTATTTTGATACACAAACAAATGCCACACCTTATACAAAATAGTTCTTGTCACACACTTGTCACTTATAAAATACTTCTACAATTTTACACTTCCTAGTCTACTACCAACAATATATTGGAGTTAAATAGTTGTCTCATTTCGAGACAAAGTTACAAGTAGTGTACTAGATATTAGATCTGGTGGAATTCCTTGCACTGAGTTACAAGATTTGGTGATGAAGCAATGATTGCGATTATCACTTAAAGTCTTGTTTGGTAGAAAAACCAATCTAGAAGAAGGACAATGTCAATAAAATATCCCACTATATACTAAAGAAAGGGAGACAATGACTTAGAGGAGGAATCCAAGAGTGATTATAGTAACAAGTTAAAATAAATAATGTATTGGAGAGATACTTTCAGTGTAGCCTATAGCCAAAGGTTTCAAACTAAGGAGGATAACAATCCCAAGAGTAATTAGATTTAGGAGGAAGGTCATAAAGAATGTTATGCGACTTCAAAATAGTGAAATACTCAAACCCATAGACATGAGGAGGAACATAAACAGAGTGAGTATGATGCATCTCCTAGCTTGGAATAAGGATAAATTTGCATAAAAGGTAAGTATGACAATAATTTTGTTTCTTCAATCTTGAGACCTACAGTGAACCTATTATGGAGGATAAAAAAGAAAAAAGTCCTCAAAACAAAAGCCAACATTTGGATTTTCTCTCATTTTGTAACACATTGTCAGAAATGGATGAGATGGGTCCATGCTCTCTGCATCAGTCATAAAAAATAATGATGATCAACGATGTGTAAGGCTAACGAGGATTGCAAATAAATTTATTGATCTAGGAGTGGAAGCAAATAGAGAAAAGTTGAATCTCAAAGAAATATGAAATAGAGAAACTACTAAGCATGTAGTTAATAGGAGAAAGTACTTTGGAGTTGAGTGGATTCAAATCAACAATGAGAAATTGTAAGTAAAATTTACGTCATAGCTCTTAAGAGGGTTGAATGGCTCACTTTTTCTTAAAATTGTAAGGAATATGAGTATGTAGTTTTAATTCTGTGTTGTAAAGTTATTTTTTTGTTGCATGGTTGCAATATTGTTTTAGTTTGAGTTATGTTATACATGTTGGGTTGTGGACCCTGTAATTTAGAATATAAAGATATATTATTTGAATGATCATGTAAAAAAAATTAGGCCCTTTTAAAACCCACATTTATCAATAACCTAAAAAAAATTTAAAAAAATATTAAAGATATTATATATTTATTATAATTATTTACCAAAAAAAATTAAATGATTTGTAAAAAAATCACCTTACATACGACCATCAAATTTTATTGAATACTAGCTAGTCAACGCAAATTTTTAAACTTTGAGTTGATTGTAATATAATATTTAAAAAATAATAATATTTAATTGAGATAATATAAGAATAAGAAAATAATTTTTTTAATTGGAAGCCATCTTGAAATTAATGTAAAAAAGTGAAAATTACATTTAAAAATAAATAATATTACAAATAAATTTAGTCAAAGCTTTCAATTATGTAATATAAACTAAATTAAAAACTTTAAAAAATATACAATTTAAATTAAAAATAGTTAAATATAATTTTTTATTATATATTTTAATAAAATTTTGGGACGTCAAGGAATTGATTAATTGAAAAAGAAATCATCAAAATCTTTGAAATTTTTTAAAATTTCAAAAATTGAAATTTAAATGACTATTTGATTTAAAATATTGAAAAGAAAATAAAAACATTAATTTATAATCAAGATGGTTTATTATATAATATTTTTTTCAAGTTTTATGTTAAATATATATTATAATATTACTAATGGTAAATGATGACTTTTATAAATATTTAAAGATTAATAATTTTATTATATTACAATACAATTATTATTTTTATATATTTAAGAATTAAATTAATTTACTAATATATAATATTTTTTAATTTGTCAAATATTTTCAACTTTTATAAATATAAATTTAAAATATATTTAATAAATATATAAATTTTTAATTATATTTAATTTATTTATTAATTTTTTGAAATATATATTAATTTAATTTATTTTTATTTTTTAAATTTTAAATGTAAAATTATCATAACCAACATTTTTATTAAAGTAGTGAACAAGATTTATTCAACTAATAAATGTAAATATTGAATGGGACCTCCAAATCCATGTACAATTATTTAAAAATACTCTAATTTTATTATATGGCTTTTTTTTTCTCAAATGTCTTTAATAAAAATAGAAATGGAAGTGGGAAATAAATTAAAATAATATAAATTAAATAGAGTTAAGTTTTGTTAATGATGAATAATACTTAATGAATTGAAATATAAGTTAAAATAATAATATATAATGATTTTAAAAACTTTAAATCTAATTTTATGGAATCTAAAAGTATTAAATTTTTAAAATATATTAATATTGTGTCTCGATGAATTATCATTTAAAGGAGAATATATAAAAGAATGTATCATTGTATCGTTTGGTTGGTAATGAGTAATGAGCTCTTAAGTCAATGTCATCGCTGGCAAATAAAATTGAAGTATTAAAAAATTAAAAAAATTACTTTGTAAGATAGTATTGAGTCATTTTGATTATTTAACAAAAATGACTTTAATATTTATATTTATTTTTTATTTTATTTTATTTTAGTTTTAAGTGGGATTGCTTTTTTTTTAATGAGGTATTAATTATGTTTTAAATTAATGAATATAAAGGTATGATTTTAATCTATAAAAAAATAAAAGTAGAGATGAAAGATGACTTTTTTAATTGGAAATATATTATTATATTTAAAATAAAGAATAGAGAAAGTATATAAATAATTTATAACAAAAGGGTAGTCATTTGGTATTTACCATTTAAAATAAATGATAACAAGTTAATATTTACTATTGTAAAATAAAAGTCTCATAATATATAAAAAATACAAAATAATATAAAATTAAATTATGCATAAGCAATAGCATTAGACAGAAGAGGCAATGGATTATCTTGAAGAGGGATGGTATCCAAGAAGAAGGCTTCCTTGATAGTGAATCCAGTTCACCCATCCATCTTGCTTGGTATCCTACACAATTAGAGACACAACCATGAAAAGGGAAACCAACATTTTAGTATTCAAACATCATGATTAAGACAAGTCCATGAAGACAGTGCAACAACCACATTACTACAAGCCAACAAACTCTAACCTCTATGTTGAGGAATAATAAAAAAATGACTATATAACAACTTCGTCACAATATCAATACCAATGAAAAAGAAAACTATAACAAAATATTGAAAAAAATTATATTCATGTCATAAGGAACACTCCTCCAATAATTAAACAAATCTTACAAATAACAAAATTATAAAACCACTTTTTCAATTTATATTTAAAAATTAATAAAAATAAACATATAAAATTTATCATTAATTAAAAATTATTATAAAATATTTTCATTTAAAAAAAACATAATATCTAAATTTTTAAAATAAAAATAAAAATAAATACTATAAACTTTAAACAAATTCAAAAAAGAGAGAGAAAGGAAGATTAGCCAACCATTGAAAAATGTCTCCTAACAAAGCCATTTTCCAAGCGACGAGATTTAGGTGGAAAGGACATTGTATAATTTTTAAGTTAGTTGCCCATTCAATCATGTAAAAATATATCTAATAAAATATATCACATTTCTCCCCATTGTGAATATTGATTTCAAGGCTAAAATTAAGTTTGTTTCAACTATGTATTATTTAAGTTTGAGAGTAATTTACGTAAGATTCTTATAAAATTTAGGTATGCGAAATCAATATTATATTTTTTAAATTAATACATCAATTTGAATATGTGTTTAAAAGTTTAAAAGGTCGAAATTTATAATTCTTAAATATTAAAGTAAACGAAAAAAAAATCTCCATTATTAATTACTTAAATAAAAATTTAAGTTTTTAAATTATAAGGATGGAAGTAAATTTGTCAATGAGATGTGGATGAGTTGGTTAACTGTCTTGGTTGTTTTAAGCCTCACTCAGGATTAAATTTCTAGAAATGAATATGAGGGCGATTATGGCTATTGGTTGTATTCTTAGAACCGTTAATGGTTGTTGAATATTCTCAAGGTAATTGGGCTATTGAATATTCTCAAGATAAATAATAATATATGGTATATACATAATATTACATGAGAATTTAGACCCGTTAGAAAGGTTCAAGCTCTAGTCAAAAGCCATCATCTATCAAAAAGAAAAGATGGAAGTAAATCTTATACCAAAAGCAACTTATTACACATAAACATGAATAGTGTGAAAGTGAATGCTTAAGCCCAATCCACAAATTCATAAAATTAGATCTCATTGAAATTAGATCCCATTTAAATTGGATTAAGGAAGGAGATAAGAATTTTAATTTATTTCAATTCTTTAACCATATACACAAAAAAGAACATAATTTTACTTTTCAAGATTCAAAGGGTAGAGTAGAATCCATCACTAATAGTATTAAACATATTCTTTTTGTTAGGACTTGTTCCAAAGTCTTAACATTAAGTTAGATTTTTGGTAGGTTAATTAATATTATTGTTAATTGGGGCATGCATCTTTTAGTAAAGACACCCCCATAAAATAAAGTTATTTAGTTTAATTTTAGGTAGTTTTCATGTTTTATATTTATTAATTAGAACTACCTTACGGGTTGTTTTCACGTAAATAGTTGGATATAGGTTAGTTGTTTTTACCGGTCATTGGTAAAAACTATATAAATCAATGTTTGCTATGAAAAAGGGTTAATGGAGTAAAGGCACCCTTATGTACTTGATTTTTTTGAATATTAATAAAATACTTGTGCACTCGCACTAAGCAGGGACAAGGTTCAAACTATTTTATTCAAGGAGTTATCAGTGGTATCAGAGCATGGTCATTTTTGTTAGGATCCTTGCTCATAAGAGCACATTTGATTACCTTTGTATAAGCAACTAAACACGAAATTTAACCAGAAGTAAAATGTAACTAAAATTCAGAAGCAACACAGAATATGAGAGACAATACACACTTGTATTAATACTCTTCCAGAAGGAAATACAATAAAGAGATCACACTCTTCCCACACCTCTTGGGCGTACCAGTAACCTTCCCTAAAGAGTTCTCTCTCTCACAATTACAAACACAATCAACTCAATAACCGAGTTGGTGTTTCAACCAGTCAGTAACAATACTGCCAGTACCATCGAGTACACACACATACTCCAAGTCCAAGTACACCACGTACTCCAAGTAGATCTCACTGATCTTGCAACAACCTGCAAATCAAATGATCTTATTTATCATGTAGATCTCACCTGATCTTTCTATATCGCAGATCAACCTGGTCTTGCACACCTATCGACCTAGATCTTACAATCAAGAAGAACCCTTGTCCTTGACTATCCAAGTCCTTATGATTCTCCCTTGGATAGAACCCTTATAATTCTACAAATTACAATACAACCCATGGGTCTCTTAAATAGATCCCATACAAACAATAATTAGACTTTCCAATTACAATAATTAGAAACGCAGCTCCAAGACTAAAATTAGTCTTTACATGTAAATAACTAGTTCGTTAAACAAACTGTTCGTGTAACTAATATCAGTCTCTATCTATCTGGAGATGACCGACGTCGGTCGATCCATGACCAATGTCGACAACGTTTTGTCTACCCCTGACCGACGTCAGTTAGCCTGACTGACGTCGGTTACTGTGACACTCAGCAACCTCCTCCTTGTTTGCATACATGTGAAGCTTTTAGCTCCACAACCTAATAATCTCTCACTTGTAGATAAATAGCTGCACTTGTACATGTACCTGTACATCATCTAATTTATTTCTTGGCTTGTATCCCTCTTCAAGTTCAATCTTGAAGACCAACCACCACATATCCTATGGTGCTACGCCTGTCATCCAAGTCCCTTGCCATATTCGAATCTACATATCTATGTAGAGAAGTCCCTGACCCTACATCACATGTATACCTATTGCTGGTCCCTCTCAGATACCGAAGAATCCATTTAACTACTTTCCAGTGCTTCTTTCCTAGTTTGGCCACAAACTCGCTGACAACTCTCACTACTGGGGCAATATCAGGTCTAGTACACATGTACTTAATCTCATCATGTGAATTGGGACACTATTCTATGAACTGTCCATCCATAGGTGTGATAACCAGTTCTGCATCCTGCATATTGAACCTCGCCACTACCTTATTCACACAATCATCCTGAGACAACATCAACCTATGATCTTCCCTGTCTCTAGGAATACTCATGCCAAGGATTTTCGCTCCTCCTAAATCCTTCCTGGTACACCTCTGAGCTACTTTTATCTTTAGCTCAGCAAAATCTTACATGTATGAACCTGCAACAAGCATTTCATCCACATACAGTAACAAGATAATGTTACGACCATTATCTAACCTGGTAAAATAAACACAGTGATTACATTGACATTGACTAAATCCATGCTTTGTCATACACCTGTCAAACCTGTACCACTGACCTGGAGCTTGCTCAAGACCATATAACCTGGCCTTCTATCTCATGTATCCATTCTCTCCTTTCTTTAACCAAGGAATCCATTTGTCTTTCAGTGCTTTTATCCTGGCTGGCAACTCTACCAAATCTCTCATTTGGTTCTTTCCCAAGGAATCAATTTTCTCATTCATGCCATGCTCCCACTATTTTCTGGATTCTACCAGCTCTGCTTCTTTAAAAATTCCTAGTTCTTGACCATCAGTGAGCAATAAGTAGTATAAAGAAGGTGAATAATGAATTTGAGGCTTACTTACACTTTCAGTCCTCCACATGGGCGTTTGAGACTCCTTGACAGCTTGCTGTCTACCCAAAATCTATTCTTTGGTCGACCCTGGTCTGCACTCGACTGATGTCAGATCCACCTAATCGTCGACGTTGATTCCCTGATCGACATCGATGTCCTAGTTACTGACGTTGGTTCCCTGACTGACGTCGGTCTCCACCTGCCTGACACCATTGATTGTGGTCTGCACATGATTGACGTTGATAACTGTGTTTTCCTGTGAGTGATGACTTTTTACCCGCGAGCTCACCTTAGATCATAACCCTGTCTAAACTGCCTACTCAAAATTATTCAGCCCCTTGAGCTGATCTCTGTCCATCATCTCCTCCTTGAAAACTAAAGCTTTTTAGTTCTTAAGTTTGTCAAAGACATCAGACTTCCTCTTAAGAACATGCATTCCCTTCTCACTCATGTGACCAAGCTTACAAAGCCACATCTTTGCAACAGAAGAAGAATCAGTAATACAAGTAGATAGATAAAGAGTACCTAATTTCTTACCACATGCTAATTCAAGTGCATCCGCTGTGAGAGTTACTATGCATCCCTCATCACCCAACTTTCTTAAATAAATTAGCCTCCTCTTTAGGACTGGGACCTGCATGACCTTCTTCAACACCCATGTGTTGCCCATCTGCAATTTCAGCCGCACTTCTCCTTTGCCAACAATTTGACAAGGCTCACCAACCCCTAAATAAATCTTTCCAAAGTCTCCCTGGACATAATCATGAAAAAATACTCTATTTCGGGTTGCATGGAAAGAGGAAACATAATCTAAAAACTAAGATTCTACTTTATCCAAGGAACATACAAGAGCATTCTGTGCAACAATCTCTACAACATCTACTTCTTCATTTTTTTCATGTTGATCTTCTACCAAACAACAATCTTTCTTTACCTGCTCTTTCTTTCCATAATTTCATAATTGAGAATTCTTGCCATTTAATTCCTCCATTCTTAACTTAATTTCTTCTGCCATTGCTTTAGTCCCACTCAATCAAAAACCCCTAAGAGTGACCTGTAATCAAACAAACACTAACCTGCTCAACCGCTTGTTAGTTGATCCTAGCTCTAATGAACCAGCACTCTGGCTCTGATACCACTTGTTAGGACCTAGGCTCACAAAGTTCTGATACCACTTGATAGGACCAAGGCTCACAAAGCTCTGATACCAATTGTCAGGATCCCTACTCATAAGATCACACTTGATTACCTTTGTATAAGCAACTAAACACAAAATTTAACCAGAAGTAAAATGTAACTAAAATTCAAAAACAACACAGAATATGAGAGACAATACACACTTGTATTAATACTCTTCTAGAAGGAAATACAATAAAGAGATCACACTCTTCCCACACCTCTTAGGCATACCAGTAACCTTCCCTCAAGAGTTCTCTCTCTCTCAATTACAAACACAATCAACTCAATAATCAAGTTGGTGTTTCAACCAGTCAGTAACAATACTACCAGTACCACCGAGTACACACACATACTCCAAGTCTGAGTACACCACTTACTCCAAGTAGATCTCATTGATCTTGCAATAACCTGCAAATCAAATAATCTTACTTACCATGTAGATCTCACCTGATCTTGTTATACCGCAGATCAACCTAGTCTTGCATACCTGCCGACCTAGATCTTACAATCAGGAAGAACCCTTGTCCTTAACTATCCAAGTCCTTATGATTCTCCCTTGGATAGAATCCTTTTAATTCTACAAATTACAATACAGCCCATGGGTCTCTTAAATAGATCCCATACAAACAATAATTAGACTTTCCAATTACAATAATTAGAAACGCAGCTCCAAGACTAAAATTAGTTTTTACATGCAAACAATTGATTCGTTAAATAAACTGTTCATGTAACTAACAGTTTTAAAATCGCATAGGTGATCGACATCAGTCCCTGTTTGTCTGGAGATGACAAACGTTGGCCGATCCATGACCGATGTTGGCAGCTTCCTGTCTAACCCTGATCGACGTCGGTTGGCCTGACCGACGTCAGTTACTGTGACACTCAGCAACCTCCTCCATGTTTGCATACCTGTGAAGCTTTTAGCTCCACAACCTAACAATTTTGGGAGCTTGGTGAATTTGAAAGGAGCAAAGTGAAAAGTCAAATTCACGTGAATTCATTGGCATGAAATAAGGTATGCCATAAAGTAAAAATTTTATTGGTTTAAATGTTTGAAAAATTATTAAATTATTTTAATTTTTCAAATATTTTTTTACATTTAAACATGTGTATTTTTTCATATACCACAATTTGATCATTCTGGCCATTTGATACTCCATTTTCTTGTGTTCAAACTCCTAATTTGGCATTAAAAATAAATTTTTAGCATTTAAATGTTATTAAATTCATTATTTTTTTGCAAAAACTAGACTTGTACGACCTATTTACTTGTGAAAAACCTCAGAAATTTTCATTCATAGCTGCCATTGTTGATTCATTTCATTTTTAGCCCTTTTGAATCCATAAACACCTATTAAACTAGTTTAAACCCCTATTTTTGTATTTTCAATGAAAAATTTGGCATTTTTCTGAGCTGTACAGATTTGTACGGCCTTCCAACACCCTAGCTTCAATTTTAATTCATTTTGTGCAAAAATTACCTCAAAAAAATTGCTAAAACTCAGGTAAAATCTATTTTATCATGCATGTATAGATTTATACGGCCTGTAGGAGAAAGAATAGGTGCAGAAAATAGTTGCAGGAGCTGCCATGGCGTCCTAGGGAGAAATGGCACCGGAATAAAATTGAATTTTTTTTATGTTTCTAAAGTTTTTGGATATAAAAAATTATGCCTTGGGTCCCACGTGAGGAAACTTGCTTGAGAAGGCTAAAAAAGGGAAAAGTTTGAATTTATTTATATATATGTGATTTTTTTAAATTTTTCTTCATCCACAAAATCCAGAATAAGTATAAAGTTATGAGTGTTATATTTTGAAAATGTTCTTAGAGCAATTGGTTAAGCTTATTTTGTAAAGAAGCTTGCAAGGAGGAGGTCAAGGGTTCAAATCCCTTCTTTTTAGAGAAAGTTCTTTTGCTTTAGAATATACTTTTTGTAAAAGAAATATTCCCTTTTAAATCAACTTTGTGTATGCCTTGAAAGTTGTAAAACACATACTTATTGTATTATGTTGTTTTAAATTTTTGAAAAAGGGGGAATTCAATCATATCTCTTTTACAGTGTTGTGGTGATATAAGGGTGTAATTGGTGGAATAATGTTGTGATTTTGTGAAATAAGGGTGTAATCATTGATTTTTAGTGAGGTTAAATGCAAAACCCATCAAAAAAAATTAATTTTCTTTTGCGCTCTATGCAGAGGTTAAGTGAAAAACTTCATAGAAACAGTGTATTGTGCAGTGAGTGTGATATTTGTTTCATCTCTTTTGAATTTTGTCTCACTTTTCTCTAATGCACTTGTTTTCATTTCAAGATGCCGAAAATTCAAAATTTGCTTTTAGATAGTGATAGATTAACAATTTCCAATTATTCTAATTGGAAACAATTGATGGAGGCTTCACTAGTTTTTAATGAGTTATGGGATATTGTCAAGAATGAAAATTCTACTTTGTCAACAAAGTAGGCTAAATTATATGTATTCAATTTGAGTGATTCTAAGGCCTTAGCTCTCATTAAATGTTTTTGTACTCGTGATACTTATGTTTATATTAAAAATTCTCCTCATAATTACACTGCATGGAAAACATTGTCAGATTTGTATGATAAGAAACCTAAGCATAAGAAGATAGATATTTATATGCAATTGTTTACTTTGTCATTAGATGAAGATGGGGATATGGGAGAATATATGTCTAAGTTAAAAAATAGCACTACTCAGTACACTAAGGCTAGTTTTGGAAAACTAAATAATGACCTCATAGTCACTGCTGCTTTGAAAGGACTACTAGGGTCCTCTAGGAATTTTGTTGATATGTTGCATGTCTTTGAAAAGATCACAAGCATCACCTTTGATAATTTGGTTGATTTTCTCATCCAACATGACCTCTCTTTACCCAATAAATCCAACAAAATTGAAGAAGCCCATGTTTTAGAGTCAAAGTCTAGTTCATCTTCATCTGGGCATCAAAATGATAGAGGAAATAATTATAGAGGGGGTTGAGGTTATAGAGGAAGCAGATATCAAAACAAAGGTAGGGGTCATTCAAATAATCAACAATTTAACCAATGACATTCACATGAAACAAGTGATTGAGGACATGGTCACAACTCATATAGGGGCAGAGGCTGAGGTAGATCAGACATTCAGTGTCATAGATGTGGAAAATTTGGTCACATTGCCTCACAATGTAGGATTCCTTTTGATAAAATTTAGAGGCCACAAAAAGTGACTAAGACTAACTCTGCTTAGTATACCGATCATGACTATGATGAGTCCAGTAATGTTGCCCATGAATCTGCATTCACTACTTTGGGGCACATTGATTATATTGAATATGAGGCTACATACGAGCTCACAGATGTATGGGTTCTAGACACAAGAGCAACCAAACACATGACATTTAGGAGAGATTTCTTTTGGTCTTTTAAGGAAGCTTCTCTCTCTCCAGTTGTCTTAGCAAATAAGTCTATACATACACTACTAGGACTTGGATTTATTCAGATTCTTCTTCCTAATGGGTCTATAAAATACTTGGAGGATGTTTGGTATGTTCCCACATTGAAGAAACACTTACTTTATTTGGTAACTATTCAAAAGAAAGGTTATCAAATAATGCTTGAAAATGGGCTCATTTACATCAATTCAGTGAAGGATGATTATAAAACAATGTATACAGGATATGAAGATGGAAACTTGGTTAGATTACATTGTAAAGTGCTTCCTCCCACTATATAACTTGTGACAGTTGTTGACACAGGTACAGGTACTATGTCTACATAGTGGTTATGGCATCTCCGCTATGGACATTTGAATATCCACTCTTTAGTGGATTTACAGAGATATGGTATGGTGAATGGATTTCCCACTTTTTGCAAAGATAGTATTCTTTGTGAGTCATGTGTTTTGGGAAAACAAAATCATGAAAAATTTCCTAAATAGTCATCTTGGAGAGCTAACAGATGTTTACAGTTAGTTCATAGTGATGTATGTGACATGAAAAAGTCATCCATTGGTGGGTGTAGATACTTTGTCTTGTTTATTGATGACTTTTCTCGGATGACTTGGGTATTTTTTATGAAAAACAAATATGAAGTTTTTGCTAAGTTTGTTGATTGGTTACACTTAGTCAAAAAAGAAACAGGTTCACATTTGGCCACTCTTCGTTCAGATAATGAAAGTGAGTATACCTCAAATGAATTTTTAGATTATTGTCGAGAATATGGCATTCATCGACAATATAGAAATGCTTATACTCCACAGAAAAATGGAGTATCTGAACGGATGAATAGAACTTTAGAGGGCATAGCACGTGCCATGTTGCACTATAAACAACCTGATGATAAGCTTTGGGCAGAAGCTATTGGTATTGTAGTGTATTTGAGAAACAGGTCCCCCACAGTTGCACTTTTGGGACAAACTCCGTATGAGGCATGGTATGGGTTTAAACCAAAAGTTAAACACTTGAAAGTGTTTGGATGCCTTTGTTTTGCTTTGGTTCCTATTAAACATAGAACTAAGTTGGAACCATGAAGTCAAAAATGCATCTTTCTTGGTTATTCTAAAGATAAAAAGGGGTTTTGTTTGCTTGCACAGGATTTAGGCAAATTCATAGTGAGTTGAGATGTAATATTTGATGAGTTTGGGACTATGAACACTGCAGAGATTAATTCTCAACTTGATAGATTAGAGAGGAAAAATACAAAAAGAGATAAGGGTTTGAATAATGGGGATAACTCTTCGAAGTTGTGGTATGAAAATACTATTCCTTCACTTTCCTCTCCTTCATCTACAAGTTCACAAGTTGATGACTTAGAAATTGTTGAAAATTCTCTAAGTCCCCCTTCGAATGATGCACATGATGAGAATTCTAAAGTCCTTGATTTGAATAATTTGTCTAAGTATCCAAAATGGGCTCAAATTACTTTTTCTAACTTAAAAGTAGATGAAGTTGGTTTAATAGGGCCTAGGAATTATCTAAAATAGGTAAACTATGCTATGGTTGTTACTACTTCTTCCTCTAAACCATCCACTTTTGAGTAGGCATCTTCTGAACATGTTTGACAACAGGCAATGAAAAATGAGTATGATGCCATTATTAGCAATAATACATAGGTTTTAGTTGATTCTCCTCCACATGTTTAACCCAATAGTTGTAAATGGGTTTATAGGACTAAGTATAAATTAGATGGCTCCATTGATAAACATAAGGCATGACTTGTTGCAAAAGGATAAGCGCAACAAGAAGGTATTGACTATGAGGAAACATTTGCACCAACTACCAAATGACACACTATTCGTATGGTACTTGCCTTATCAGCACAAAATGGTTGGAAAGTACATCAATTGGATGTTAAAAGTGATTTTTTAAATGGCGATTTACAAGAAGAAGTATATATGAAACAACCTCAGGGTTTTGAACAGGTGGGTACTGAACACAAAGTGTGTAAATTGATAAAAGATTTGTATGGGCTCAAACAGGCACCCAGGGCTTGGTATGAGAAAATGGATTCATACTTTAAATCCATTGATTTTCATCGTAGTGAATCTGATGATACTCTCTATTTTTGTGTGCAGGGTAAGAAAATGGTGATACTTGCTCTCTATGTTGATGACTTGTTTATTACAGGTAATGATGAAAACCATAACAAGTCTGTGAAGAAGGAATTAAAAGATGGGTTTGAGATGACAGATCTTGGACTTCTTCACTACTATCTAGGCATAGAGGTAACTCAAAAAGAGCATAGTATTTTCATTTCTCAAACTAAGTATATTTTTGAGTTATTAGATAGGTTTGGCATGAGGGATTGCAAACCTGCCCTCACTCCCATGGAAAGTAACTTAAAATTGTCTAAGGATGATAGTAGTGACTTTTTTTATGGCACCACATATATACAATTGGTAGGAGGTTTAATATACTTGATGACTACCAGGCCCGATATTTCATTTTCAGTTGGAATTTTATCTAGGTTTATGCATGAGCATAGAGAAATTCATTGGCATGCATAAAAATGAGTACGTCATTACCTTTAGGGAATGCAAACATATGGCCTTGAATACCACCACAACAAGAAATTCAAACTTGTTAGATATTATGATGCAGATTTTGGTGGATGTGTGGATGACAGAGTGTCAACCATGGGATACACTATGCATATGGGTTCATCTACCATTGCCCTGTGTTGTAAGAAGTAGGATACAGTGGCAAATTCATCATCAAAATTAGAGTATATTGCAGCATGGGATGCTTTCAGAGAAATTATTTACCTATGTCATATTCTTGGAGATCATCAGGTTTCTCAGTTTGCTCTTACACGGTTATACATTGATAATCAAAGTGCAATCAAGATGTCCAAGAATCTAGTGTTTCATGCAAAAACAAAACATATGGATGTCAAATACCATTATCTGCAATTGCTGGTGGCAAAGAAAGCTCTTGATCCAATATATTTCCCAACTGTCGATCAGATAGCTGATATCATCACAAAACCCCTTGACAGAATCAAATTTGAAAAATTTAGAAAAATGCTTGGTATGTGTCCAAAGACCTAACTTTGGATCATAGGGGGTTTGTTAGGACTTGTTCCAAAGTCTTAACATTAGGTTAGATTTTTGGTAGGTTAATTAATATTATTGTTAATTGGGGCATGCATATTTTTGTAAAGACACCCCCATAAAATAAATTTACTTAGTTTAATTTTAGGTAGTTTTCATGTTTTATATTTACTAATTAGAACTACCTTACGAGTTGTTTTCCCATAAATAGTTGGTTATAAGTTAGTTGTTTTTACCGGTCATTGGTAAAAACTATATAAATCAATGTTTGCTATGAAAAAGGGTTAACGGAGTAAAATAACCCTTATGTACTTGATTTTTTTGAATATTAATAAAATACTTGTGCACTCGCACTAAGCGGGGACAAGGTTCAAACTATTTTATTCAAGGAGTTATCACTTTTCTCATATTATCAAACTCTCTTTCAAGATTCTTTGATTGAGTATGTTATTCAATTTGAGCTTAATAAATCAATTTGAAACTTCATCCACTATGAAGTGTCTCAAGAAGTTATCCAAGGGCTTGGTTGCACACTTCTAAGTAACTCGAAAGAGATCTGTTTTCAATGACCAGACACAAAATCCTTAGCCCTAATGGACTACCCTTGGAATTATTCCAAGTCTGATGTCCAATCATACATAAATATTTCTTTCAATTTTATCTAGAGACTAAACAATCTATTTCATTGGGGATGGAAATCAAAAGTGGTCTCATCATGTTGATACCTAAAGGAAATAATAAGAACTTAGTCACTAGTTGTCACCCTATCACTCTAATTAACACTACTTATAATATTCTAGCCAAGGTTATAGCTTAAAGATAAAAACAATAAATAAAGACATTATTAGATTTGAATAAATAGGCTTTATGCAAGGAATATTCATCCTCAACAATCTTGTCCTTGCTTGGGTAACCATCGATTGGGCATCTTATTTTGGACAAGACACCATTCTTAACAAAATTGATTTCGATAATGCTTATAATAGGATCAAATGGTCCTTTGTTCTCAAAATGTTTCAATGGCTCAGGAATTTGGAACAAGATTGATTAACTTGTATCAAAATTCTCTTTGTTAATATCAAACAATGAATTTTTTTGTTAACGGATATTGTACCTAAACATTTGATCTTCAAAGATATATTTGATGGTTCTATCCTCTAGTACTCTTTATTTATGTTTTAGCCATTTATGCTCTTAGCTACATGTTTCAAATAGTCCGCTCTCTTGTAAAAATTAAATAAATCGATGTGCCACATCAAATTTTTGTTCTCAATTCTCACTTCATTGATGATAGCATGTGCTTTCTAAAAAAAAATCCAAAGATTAATAATGCTTTGGAAGTCTTAGATTTGTATTTTATGAATTCAAGTTCTAAGCTTTCAATGCACAAAACTATATTCATTCTCACTACAATGAAAAAATTAGTTGATTGGGTTCCCAAAGAATGGAAGTAGTTGAGACATAGGGAAAACATGAGGTATTTCGGCATTCCCTTCAACTTAAGAATTACCCTTTCTCCATCATGAAACTAGGTTCTTCAAAAATTCAATAAGAAGATTGACATCTTTGAGGTGAATTTTTTGTCATTGGTTGGGTATGTTCATATTTTTAATAGCATCTTCTTAGCCACTCATGTGTAATACTCCTCTTGTTGGATTGCATTCAAACATTTATATCTTAAACTTTTTCAAAAGGTGAGATGAATCCCTTGGGCTAAATGAGATGGTAGAAAATGCATAATTATGATATCATGGACTCTTTTTACACAACCCAAACATAAGGGTAAGTTGGGTATCATTGATCCTTGCACCAAAGGAAAATACCTAGTTTCTAAGTGGATAGTTAGGGATATTTTTGGTAACATACCTTTAAAATTTATCCTTATGCATAAAATTAAACAAAAGACAACTAAAGGAAAATGGATGCATAACAATTTCTACACTAAAATTGTAAATGATGAATTATTCAGATTTAAATGTTTTCCACCCATGATCATCTTATGGAAAGCTTGACAAGTTAATTCTTAGTTTCTCAGTTGGAAAGATTCCTCTCTTTGATGTATGGGATATGCTTTTCCAACTCCTCAATTTCATGGAACCATTTGATAATATTTAACCATTGTCCCTTGGCTCTATATAACTCATATTAGGGTTAAAGTTATTTATAAAAGGGATTTTTACTTTTAAACATCTTTGAAATTCCTTGGTTATGGAATGGTCATCTTGGCCAGCTATTAAGCACATTTTTCTATAGGTTTTACCCCATATCTAGGTAGATTCGAAGCTCATGTGTGAAAATGCACCACCATAAATTTCATGTCAATCATCCACTTATTATTCATTAGCACAATAGTTACATTTATAGTGCAAATATATCCTATAAACATGGAGATTATCTCTCTCCTGATATCTCTACACACCTATTCTCATGTGAATATTACTCATAATATCACCTACATTATTAAATAAACCTATGCACATATTAAATATACACACACTAATTATTATTTAATGATGTGGAGTACTAACCTAAACTCACTAATTCACCCATGTGAGGACTAATTCCTAACATTCCTCTCTATTGGTCACATGGGATAAAACGTTAAAAAAATGTCTTTCTGGAGCAAGCACATGACTATCCTCATTCTTTAGTCGTAGCATTGGGTGGCCTTATTGCCTATAGGTGGTGTCTTATGGGTTGTCACTGACATTCATCTATTTAATAGTCCCCCCTCCCCCTCTTTCAATATAAAGTCTCCTTGGATGTCTGTTTCCACTGACAATGCATCCATTCACAAATAATAATGACTTTAAAAAATGTCTAAAAAATACTTATATCTCCCTTTAAAAAAAAATACAGTATAGGAAAATATTTTTTTCCACAAAAACACCCTTTTACAAATCCATCATTCATTCACATTATTCCTTGCACTCTGATTACAAATTTGTTGTCTTTCTCCTTCAACATCATATTTGCATCTCTTGTTCTTGCTCATGTTTTTGCATTAAAATCTTCATAAAGTTTGGATATTATTGGTCAATGATTAGTGTTTACACATTTGGAGGATAAGGTAGGCAAATTTTGTTTATCCCATCCTGCTTTCCTTTACAGTTAAGTTCACAAAGCTTTACATCTATTATTTTCTGTAAACCTCTCTAAACCCGTATATGTGCTCCAAGACCCATTTTGTGTGGGTGTTATTTTTATTTTTTTGATGTCAAAAATCCCAAATCAAATATTAGTATTTCTCAAAACACCCCTGTTTCCTAACTATATTTCAGGCAACACCCTTAGAATCCATTACCCTTACGAGCAACATCATTGGACCTTACCTTACCTATTTGTACACCCATCAGATCTTGAATTGTTTACATGCATACTTATCAGATCCTGATGCCTATTTCAATATAGCTATTGGAATCTGATAGGCTTGTTGAAATTCATATTGAAACCTGATAGTAGTGCAAGTAATGCCCTCAAATCTTGATGGCAATGTAATCACAATATGCAAAGTCTGATACCCATGTATGTAACCTTTTCAGACTCAAACAATTCCATTTGTAAATTTTAAAGAATTAATCTTTTGATTGAACACCCTCACAAGTTCATCTTCATTAGGAGCAGTGTAATGCAAGATTTTCACTGAAGTGGTATTTCCCCTAGATGTCAACATCCAATACTCCCAGCAAGGGTACTCCAAAGAATACTCCTTTGAATAAGGTCCTACAAGGAAAAGAATGCTCATATATGAAGTACCAGTTTCAAGGTGTTGTTCCCTAATCACATTTGGACTCTAAGGTTGAGAACATAATATATATTAATTTAGGTCACATTGACATAGAGGAATTTTGGAATAGAATCACAGGTGCTCTTAGTGTTTAAAGAACACTTCTCATTTTTGAATTCAAATAATTAAGAGCATGAGTTGTAGGTTGTGGTGAGCTAGTCACCTATGATGAAATAGCAGTAGAGCAAGTAGACTGTTCTACAATATTTATATTGATTGGCAGTTATGATACACCTTGGTCCAACTAACAAAATCCATGTAAAGTATGAATAATCTAGGTTATTATTAGTTAATTATGATCAAACTCTAAACTAAAGACTATTCTAGAATGAATATTTATAATGATTTTGTGCTACAATGATCTGGTTTTAAAAAAGAGGAAAAGAGAAGGGTAGAAAGGAAGTTTGTTATTACTGATCTTTGTCTCAAACATCATGACAAGGCTTAAATTCCAACTGAACATGTATTTAACCAATATACAATGTAAAATAGCATATACTCAAATTACACTACATATTGGGCAAGTATTTAAGGATAATATGAAGAAATACAAGTAAAATTTGATATTGCTTTAAATATCTAATAATGAAATCATATAACATTTGCACATCTTTATGCAGAGAAAATAAAATGAAGTGAATTCAAAGACATTCAACTAATATAGCATTAGCCTGAATTAACAACCCTGTATTGAAGATACACATCCAGAATTCTTGAAACCCCTTAAAATCTAAGACCTAGAATAGACCATTGAGAGAGAAGTGATGATAATAATTCACACAAACAATTGAGACAAACTTTGAAATATTCCCTGCTTGTATTAAATTGCTCCCAAAGTTACAAAGAAGTTTTAAATCTTCAAAATATCTCCTATTTTATAGATGACAATGATCCTTTTATAGGTTTTAAGGAAGTATGTCGGTCAATTGCCTCAACTTATAAGTGTACAAAGTGTGAAGGATAGTTGTCCTTCCACAAAGTTTCTTAAAATACACTAAACTTTCCAAAATAGAATGACCTTTCAGCAACATGCTAACAAAATGCACGTGCTTTTACAAAGAATATTTTAAATCCAAAATTTACAATGATTTCCCAAAAGAGAATATTATCAACCAATTGGTGGACCATGTGTTGATAAAGACCCCTGGCTCTATTGAAGCAACTTCATCACCTTTGGTGATTGCTCGTCAACTAACTTCAAGTTAACAACTAGCTCAAGGAGGAGTTCATCTTCCTGATCCACCAAATCATCTAGGTCCCTATCATTCCTTTCGAAAGCCTCTTTAATGCTCTTCACCTTGGCTATCATTTTTTTTCATTTAGAATCATATCCATGATCCTATTGTTATCCCCTCAAGACTTGCATTGGCTCTTATTTTTCCCCTCTTGCATGACTAATGTGACTCTATGCTTGAGCTTATCATCTGCCATGATGCCTATGAAGGTGAGCTTTGAATGATTTGTAATCATGGTCCCCAAGAGATTTTCAATCCTTTCTAGTAGTTATTTGTCATATTTTATGAGTCTATATAAGGATTTGGACCATGTACTGAGGCTATTGATTTTATCTAAAATCAAGCCTAGGATGGTGTTGAGGTGAGATATGCTAATAGTCTTGAAGCTATGGATTTTATCCCCTATCAAGATGCCAATTAAATCTTTGATTTTGTCCCTAAAATTCTGCCATTAGGTGATTAAACCCTTAGCTACTGTATCTTGAAGGAACAACTCACTCTACCTTAGCTTTATTGATGTCAAGGAGTCAAACATGTCATGGAATGATTTCTCAAACATTCCAATAGTAGATTCAGGAATTGATAAAACTACTTGCCTCTCCAAATCCTCATTCTTCTTCTAAAGGTTCTTTATTTGTTGTTACAACCCCCTGATGCTAGTTTGTAATTGAAGACTTTGAGCCTCTACCAACCTAATTATATCTTCTTCATGGATGGGGTCTTCTCCTAGTCATTGGCATCCAACTGGAGTCAAACCAATGAATGGTTCCACCTTCTGGAAAGTGAATTCTTCTCCATCCACCATAGCTCTCTTTGTTATAAATCTTTCTAATCTAGTTGGGGTTGGGTCAAATTGGACATTGACTAAAGAATGTGTCATTTTTTGTGGCTCTGGGGCTTCCACTTGGGTGCTTCCTAAAGATCCAAGGGTACCCATTCATCTTTCCTGCTCTTTCTGTTATAGGGCCACTATTAAGGGCTTAAGTTCCTCATGAACTACAATGTTGACTAACTTTGTGATGGTCCATTGATGTTGCAACATTTGGATATTTTATATCTTTCCATATATAAACCATTCATGAATGGTTGGACCATGAATGGGATTTTCATCACTAAATAGATTGATTCACTCAGAGGGTGAGTGAGGGTTACTTTAGGCTTTTTGGTTCTACTAGGAACCAATGCTAATTCAACCTTTCTCTTTTAAGGAGGAATAACTAGAACTAATTCCAAAGCTACCTCCTTCCCCTTTTCCCTTCCTATTTCCTCAACTTGAGGTTAAGGCTTTCTTTCTTGAGCTTCCTTTTCATCAGACCCATAGGCACTAACTAGTGTCTCTAAGGCATCTTCTACTGTTTCTCCAAGATGCAATGTAATCATGTCAATGTATTCAATTAAATACTCTATCTTCTCAAGCTGGGTAGAAGAGGTTGATACCTCACCAGGTCTTTCTTCAATCTTCTCTTTTCCTACACCTTAGGCAATTGGTGATTTTGTACTTTGTGTAATTGGTGCATTTGGTTATTCTAGAGGAGGTCTAGTAAATGGTCCTGGTAACAAATGGTACTATAGAGGATTCATCTACCAAATTTCACCAACTGGCTTCTCATTTCTTTTCAACCTAGACTCAAGATGAATGTTGTGCCTTTTCAATCTTTCCAGGACCTCAAAAAATGAAGATGCCTAGATGTACATGGTGTCATGGACACCAAGTTGATGTTCATACATCATGTTTATTTGCTTAGACTTTAAATGATTCAAAACATTGTCTCTAGGGTCCCATTCCCTTAACTCATCAAGCTATAAGTTGAATAAGTCTTTGTGCCTAGATATGGTTTCCATATTGTCATAACTGTGAGTTTTGAAAATTACTCACTAGTGGCCTACAAATTATCTCTAAATCAGTTCACACTTGCTTAGATGAAAATTGGGATCTTTCTAGTTCAATTGTGGATAATTTAGGATCAAATTAGGGCTTCAAGTAGAGGCTAAGGCTTCTCTACAGCTTTAATGGTGATAGTTTACTTGGACTTAGGTGAATTCATGCCTTGGATTTGATTTAGACCTTTGTATTTATATGTTTTCCTTTTTGAGCCCACAAAATCCCTTGTTTTGTCATCCTGTGTCCATGTGGCATCTATGTGACATCCTACTAGTAGCTTTCATGGCATTTTTAATAATGTTTTGAAATAAATAGTCATTGCCTTTTTTAAAAAATTATTTTGATTTGCACCAGCTGATCTCTATGTGTGGATTAATGCGAACCATTGATATCAATCCCAAGACTTACACGGTGTTGGTCCTTATCCACATCGGGCTCATGATTGTGTCACCTATAGTTTCATGGGCCTTCAAAGTTGCACATCACCAGTTTGTACATTAATGTGCTTCCACCACTGTTAGGAACTTGGAGTACAATTGATAACTTTTTGTATAAGCAACTAAACACGAAATCGAACCAGAAGTAATAAGTAACTAGAAATACGAAATAGCAAATAATAGGAGATACAAGAAACAACCAATATTGTATTAAAATCTTCCAGAATACAATGAAGAAATCACACTCTTCCCACACCTCTTGGGTGTACAGTATTTCTCTCAAGAGTTCTCTCTCTTAATCAATTACAACTAACTCAATAACTGAGTTGCTATTCCCTTGCTTTAGCTGATCTTCTTGATCTTACACCTTGTAGATCTAATTGACCTTACTTACTTGCTTGCTTGGGATAATTAAAATACATGCCCCCATGGGTCTCTTAAATAGGATCCAAGGCATACAATAATTAGACTTCCCAATTACAATAATTAGAAACACAGACTCAAGACTAAAATTAGTCTTTACATGCAAACACTATGTTCGTCCTAAAATTAGAACAAATCTAATTTTGGAAATGCATGCAAATGCACACGCACACACAGGTGACCAATGCTGGTTGCTATCGGTCTGCATATGACCAATGTCGGTTGATCCCTGATCGATGTCGATTGGATCTGATCCACGCCTGACCGATGTCGGTGATACTGTCGATGTCGGTGACTGTGTTAGTCTAGCAACCTTTGCATGAACTCAAAAGTGAAGCTTTTAGCTCCACAACTCAACAACCACATGGTGGTCTCATACTAGCTCAGAGCCTATTTGAAAAGTCTATCCTGGTTTTGCGTCATCTGATCTTTCTTGTAAGGATAAATGCAAGCCATAGATCTTAAAAATGTACACAAACTTCAATCACTGTCGGGACATATGAAGAAACTTAGGCTAAATACTTTAGGCTATATTTCTATTTTGTGTTGGTAAACATGAAACAAACTTTAGATCAAAGTATTTAGGCTAAGTTTAAAGCACATTAAAAAGGGGCCTTGATTAACAAAGGATCTAATGTAAGGTTTTAACATAGGGCTTTATCATGTTATTAAACATGATAAAATTTTAGATTAAAAGTATTAAACTAAGTTTTATGGTAATGGGACCTTTAGTTAAACTAAGCTCATTAGGCTCAAAAGACAATGGGGCATAGATATAGACCAAGGCTTGGGTCAATGTTTAAAAACATGACTAGATTCTAGCATGATATTCAAGTTTAACTTATGCAAATCTAAACTTAGTTATAAGGACCTTAAGTGTAGCCATGGATTTAAATAAACTAGATTAATCTATGGAAGACCCATTTTGACATTGAGATGCAACTCTTAAGCATATTTATCTTCTGAGTGAGATTGGATCTTGAGCTAAATTTTGATGATCTCATAGACGTCAATGACAGCCTCATGGATGTCAATGATGTTTGCATGAATGCCAAAATTAATATCTAATAAATTTGCATACAGGGATAAAATTTGATGACCTCATGAACATCCATGATGGCCTTGCAATTGTCATATGATGGCCATAGTTGGTCCCACAAAAGGTTGGGTTAAATACACTCCATTAGATTATCTCCTATGAGTAAGTTTAAACCATAGATCATGATCTAAATAGATGCATGCTATTGGTTCATGCAGTCATAAAGTGGATCGACTTAGCTCAGGGCCATATATAAAAATTAGACTAAGTCATAAACCTAAGTCTATAAAACATATTAAAATGATGACCCTTTGAATAATTAAAACTATAATGCAATATCGTATCCCAAGGTCCCTTTTAATATTAAGTTTGAACACAAGAGTGCCACGTGGCAACTCTGTGGGGCCTCAGATCTTTGACTCTATTGACCCTATGAAGAGTCTATAGAGAGTTAATCTTTGTATGGTCTCCTGCAAGCCATTGATTATGATCCGAGTGATCAAGTGAGATTGGCTTGATGGATCAAAGCTTTTCATCAAGTCTCTTTCACTTCGTCTAGTCAATGTTGCTTGATGAAGCGTGAACCATCAATCTAAGAGGGACCATGAATCTTAAAGTGAGGCGAAGCTAGGAAAGTGAAGGACCCTTCAAATGTGAAAGTTAGACCTAGTTTTTAAAATAAAATGGAATAAAGGGGGAAAAATATAAAGGGACCAAACATGATTTTTAGGCTAGGGTGTGGTCATATTAAAAAACATGATTAAGCCTTAGTATAAAAAATAAATTTAATTCATTACATTTTTAAAGTGCTCCCACCAACTTTGTTCCCATGACATTTGAATTTAAACTGAAGGATTTAAGTAAGGGTTTTTGAAGGAGGGTTTCAAGGTGTTAGTGGGACAATATGCATACAAGGTGTCATTGTAACATAATAACATGTCAGTAGTCTACAAGGTGCCATCGCAGCATAAAGACATGTCAACATACACAAGATACTCAATCAGTAACTATATTTCATTTTGAACAGATTATGTGGATTCAAGTTTTTCTAACTAAGGAAGTCTATATTGAGGTTAGAGTTGTTGAAGATTCCAAATGCAGTCTATTGTAACCATGCACCTAAGATAGAGATAGTAAATTATGTATATATGTAAGCTGTGAAGAGTAAGAAGAGGTTAGATATTGAAGAATGATTCTGGACCATGTACAAGAGACTTGTGTATAAGTGTTATGTAATGAATTGATCCCTGTGTAATAATTATCGATATCTATGATTGTGTTATCAAACTTATTTTGGAATATTTCCATAAACTTTTATATTGTCTATGATAAGGTAACAATATATGTGAATATTTTCTAGGCATGTGGCTATTTAAATTATGTAGTAATTGATGAATCTATATTGTTAACTAGAAAGGAATTCATATGAGAATCACACCAGTTTGAATATCTATGGTTTTGGTAATTCTATTGTAGGTGCTTAGAAATCCACATTTCCACTAATTTAGAGTACCTCTCCCATAGTTATCCTTATAATTATCAAGTTATGGGAAACCAAAAACCTCTTCTAATAATGGTGTTGTGATCATGGAACCTATTATGGGTTGCTAAAAAAGGGATATGATCTGATGGTTACCAAGTTACAGGGACTTGGAAGAATGACAGGATTAGAAAATATATGAGTTTGCATAGAAAGAGGTGATAAGGATAAGGTGCACCAAAAATGAACTGATAAAGCATCATCTATATGGTGATGTAGATGAAATATTTTGGTATGAATTTTTGAGCCTGTTTGATGTGTGGCTAGTGAGATTAGAACATATTTGTTTCCAAACTAGATCTACATCTAAAATTCATTAGACTGATGATCTAATGAAATAATTATAGATCTTAAAAGTTTTTTGGATCTGTGTGATTGATCACTAGATACAAACCACTATATATGGATACATATCAGAATTTGTAGTTTGTAGTTATATTGCTTTTGAAGCCACACAAGACTTATTTATATGGGGGACTAGAGGAAAGTTTCTATAGTGAATACTAATTCTTATCAAGATGTTGGTCATTGAAAAATTCATAGTTCCCTACCCATTCACGATGGAGTAGTCTTTTGGATGCAATGGGGATGTGTGCAGTCAAGATGTGAGGTGGTGCAGAGCTAATCAGGAAAGTTGGTTAGCATAAATTGCGTGAGGACACCGGATGAAAGGGATTGGAATAAGCTTGTGGATAAAGAGCGAGAACTATGACAACAAAATAGGTGGAATATATCAGGAACTTCATGTGACTATGAGTAGGGGTAGAGGTAGAAGTAAGAATAGAGGCCAAATAGTTGTAGGAGATCAAAAGCAGGAAGAATGAGTTGATGAAAGAATAAGAGAGGATAGAGTCGATGAGCAAAAAGAAGGACCTGGGATTAGTGAGACCAAAAATAAATTTAAAAATTAGGTAAAGGATGTTGATAAAGGAAAGAGAATAGATGAAGGTAGTTTAATAGATGGTATTAGATGATAGTTGCTCAAGGATATACCTTTTATCTTTGCAGGGGAGTTACCTAATTTTGGAGGCATGATCAATATAAGGCACAATACTAGCTTGACTTTTTGCACAATAAGAATTTGATGAAGATAATTTTCACCAATACAACATACATCCCTTGAGCCCATATTTTATATAAATACCTCTATTTACATTCATCCATAGAGATTTGAATTCTAGAGAGAACAAGAGATCAAGGAATCAAGAAGAAGTATCAAAGAATTAGTAGATTCTAATTGTGAAAAAAATGAACAAGGATTCACTGAATTATAAAATAATTATTTAAGAGAGGTGGCAACTAATTTGACTAAACCCTTGTTGATTGAACAGGTTGCTAATTGGGTGTCATAGATTGTAATTTTCATTGAGAATAAAATGTGAACACATACCATTACAGAGACTAAAGATGAGTCAGCAGTGTTTTCATCATTTGAGCAATCTCCATCACCTCTATGATCGTAGGAATATTTTCTATTTCGACAAGGTTTCCCATTTCTGATAAATACACTAGTACTTGGAGATAGTCCCACTAGGTCTGCAAGATCATCACCACAAACACCACCAATGATCACTCCTCCTCAAGTGACAACACCACTTCTGATAGTAAGAAGTTATCAAATATAAATTCCATAAAATATAGTATCATTACCACCATCTGGAGGAGCATAGATAATGGTTCCTTTAAAATTGACCCTAGGTAATATGGCTTTACATCCGAGAGCCTTTATCACACTGGGACCTTATGATGGAACTGTAGATCCAGAGCAATACTTGCTTATGTGTGACATGAAATGGTAGGCTAAAGGTATTGTAGATGAAAATGTTAAGAAGTATGAGCTTATTAGTGCCTTTTTTGGAAGGGCATTGGATTTCATGTTCTGTAGAGAATCGAGAACAACAAGTTTTGATGATGTGAAAAAATGGTTGGTTACAGAGTTCAAGGTTAATAAAATTACGTGCCAAACCATACAAGACCTCAAAGAATTCCATCAAGGTCCAATGGAAACTATTCATGGTTATGACTACAAATTTTTTGATGTGGTTAACAACATTGAATGTCCTTTGGAAGATAAATATAAGGTCGCTTGGTTTGTTGAAGGACTGCGAGCAAAGATCTGATTTGTAATAGTGCAAATTGAGTTCATGAATAAAATAGAAGCTAGAATAATTGTAGTAAGAGTGGAGTAGATATAAGATTATGGTACCTTGATAGAGAGCAAAACATAATTAGAAATCACACTCCAAGCTATTTTACATAGGTTAGAGGGTATGTAGAATACTATTGAATGACCTAGAATTGGTCTATGGTGTATTAAGTGTGACAAGGAAGGCCACCATAAGAATGAATTATTATAATTATGTACAAAGTTTTATGACATATATCACATAGTGGGACACTCAATAACTCATTATCAGTTATTACGATAGTATGTAAGAAACACACAGAGTATGTACTATAAATTTTAAAAATCTACTAATCATGAAGATAAGGATTGTAGGGCCATACAAGAATTGAAGGAAGACATTACTAAGAATGTTTTCATAGTAGCCACACAAAAAGTGCCAATGATGTTTTAAGCCACTCTGAGAGTAGAAACCAATCCCACCAATGTAGCACAGGATGGGTTGGCATGGGCTCAAAATGCACATCCATTTCAACCACAAGGATTAGTTGGCAGAGTTCAAGCCATGCAAACACTACATTATGTTTATCAATCTACATGGAATCTTGTGATTCCTCAAGCACAAAAAACCAGTTGGAATCCACATATAAATGAACCCCAATATGGTGGTTATGATAATCAACAATACTAATAGAGGTGGAATGTACTACAGACCACAACAAACTTTGGGTCACAACAGGTAGATGGCTTGGGATATCAAGGGAATAGAGATAGATTCAAAGGTGGATACCATGGTGGTGCATAGTGAGTATGTGTTAATGGTCCTATATCCCTATTAGATTAATTTGTGTGGGGAACCCAATCACATATAGTAGAACTACCCAAAAAATCCATAATGGCAACTTATTATGCATATTACTGAGTATCTAAACAACATGATACTCATGAATACCCTATTTTAGAAAAACAATGTATAAATCAATCTATGAAAAATTTAAATTGACTTGGTTCCAATCCCAAATGCAATGCATTTATGCAAGTAGTAATAAAAACATAGTACACATAGCAAGGCTTACCTCTTTTAGAGATGCCAACAGATTTTGGCATATGAAAAACTAAAGTAGATACCTATCCAAAACTAGTAAAAGAGAAAGGAATCATGAAGGATGTCATGAAAATTCTATATAATATTCAAAAATGAGGTTCATCTATATCAGATGAAGTTGTACTTGATGCACAGATGTTTGGGTAGATTGTGTGAATCATGAAATAAGAGGGGGTTGTAACAACATTGATAGACTTGATGAAATTGCTTAATACTCTATGAAATGAGGATATATCACAAAATATCACTAATATCTTGAAAAATATTATCAAATGTGTGCATAAGGGAAAGTAAAGGCCCAAAAATATGGTTTGGTATGTTAAGACAAATAATCCATGGGATGTTGATGCCAGGGTCGATATTGAGATAACAGGGTATGAGATACCAAATGGTGTGTTTGATTTTAGGAGCACCTTGAATATGATCCCATGATCTACCTTGGAATCGATTGGTATACCATATTTTAGTTACAGCCATGTAACCCTTAGTCTGGTGGATTAGAGTAGGATAGATCCCATAAGATGATTGGAAGATGTGGATATTAAAGTTGCAAAGTTAACTCTACATGGTGATTTTCAAGTAATAAATATGAAGATAGATGAAATGCACTACCCAGCTTTTCTAGGGAAAAAGTGGGCCTATGATGGATAGATGACCATTAACACATTAATGAATAAAATATATTCTCACCAAGTTGACCATATAATCATCATTCCTCTTAAAAGATATGCCAAATCTGACATAATTCCCATGGAACCTTATTCTCCCTATATAGTGAAAGACAATATCTGGATGTAAATTGTGATGAAAAGTGTACCTAATATACAACACAATATACCAATGAACCACTAAAAATCTTTTTTAGAAGATCCAATAGTTAAAAAATTGTGTGATAAGTGTTCTTTAAAATCTTTGAATATTTCCACAGAAGAAGAAGATGAAGTGTGATCTTTGTCTGTTCACTCACCTACACAGTCTGATATAGATATTTTATATCAAGTTGGTTCTATGGAGTGCCACTATATTGAACCTACTCTTGAATTTATAATTCCATGCGATTGAGCTTCTTTTGTCAATGGTGATTCTGACACTTATATTCTTAATTGGGCTCAAAATGATTACAAGCTTAAACCCTTGCACATGGTTTATAAAATTGATCAGAAAATCCCCTAGTGCTTTACCATTGAAGGCATTGGTGATCTTATAGTGCAATTACAAATGCATATCCTAGAGGACAATCAAATGGTAAGTGATCTTAATTATGTATTGAAAGGAGTTGCAGCTAACTCGTGGGTAGTACATCATAGTGGTAATAAAACATGGGCAAAAGTGTGTGAATTACTTATCACACAATTTCAATTACATGAGGAAGTGTGAATATAATGGCCCATGTTATATGAAGGAGAATGTCCTCAAAACCATGTTCAATGGTGTGTTAAAATATGGATGGCCAAAAAAATCAATTCAAAGTATTGGTTGCATTTCTTTATTTACACATTAGGGGTTTTTCCTATTACTTGGTAAATTCACCAAGAATGTCACAGAGAGACACAACACTAGATCCAGTTGCAGAATGATTTTATTCAAACATTTGTATTTGAAAGTGACAATCCCCTTATGAGTAGTGTGTTACAAAAGATGAAAACATTTCTATGCCATGGATGAGTGTAAGATCTACATAATGACCAAGCTTTATAGCTAGAGGAAATGGAGGCTCATAAACTTATTGATGATGTCACTATGGAAGTCAATCATAGTCAACAAGATTATTGAGATCTCATTGACATCGTGACTATGGAGACTCTATGTAGAGGAAAAGCAAAGATGGAAATCTAGCCTTGCCATTGTATTCAAGAAGAGTCTACTGACAATCCTGATTTGGTTAGTGAGGAATCTTTAGAACTCACAGAGTTTTTTGAGCCTACGCCAGACTAAGAAATATTACCTAAACCTTTGGATGAAGAAGTTGAAGAAGACCGATGTGATAGATAAAATTTTCATAACAAGAGGGTGAGTGGGTTATTATATAATTCATTCTAGAGGACAAACGACAACTATATCAGGAACCTTTAAAGGAACAAATTGTGAACATTGGGTCTGAAACATCTTCAAAATTGGCACATGTTGGTGACTAGTGGGAATAGCAGGACATTTCATAAGCATTGTAACTTCTCTAGGATTATGTAGATGTGTTTCCAACTAATTTTAAAGAAGTCAAAGGGGTGGATCCTTCTTTAGGGGAAATGCATATAGAACTCAAGGAAAGTGCACAACCTATTAAGAAGAGGCCTTACCATCTCAATCCTAACATGAAGATGAAAATTAAAGATGAATTGGATCATATGCAAAATGAAAAAATAATATTTTCCATAAAAAAATTATACTGGGTAAGTCCTATAGTCGTACATCCAAATAAAATAGGTAAGATTCATATCTGTAGAGACTACCACTTCTTAAATGATGCCGAAATTAATGACCCATTTGCAATACCATTTATTGATGAAGTGTTGTAATTTTTGCTTGGACATGAGGTGTATTCCTTCATTGATATATTTAGTGGGTATCATCAGATACCCATCACAATTAAGGATATAACTAAGATGACATTTGCTATAGAATGGGGGTCATTCACATACAAGGTAATGCCATTTGGTATAAAGAATGCACCTGTAGTTTTCTCTAGGGCCATAGTAACTATATTCAAGGACTTTATTCATGATTTTCTAGAAGTATATTTGGATGATTGGGTAGTATTCTCATTATTTTGGGAACATTTATCAAAATTAAGACTCATGTTGGGAAGATGTAGAGTGCTATGGATTATGCTAAACTTCAAAATATTTATTTTTCACACCATTTGGTGTTCTTTTAGGCCATGTAGTGTGAAGCAAGGGAATCTTGGTGGACCAAGTGAATATTGCAATAATAATGGGTATACCACCACCAAATTCCTCAATATAACTGCAATCCTTTTTAGGACATGTGAGGTATTACCATAAATTCATAAAAGGATATGCAACTATTTCAGCACCAATGGAGAAAATATTATGCAAAGGTGTTCCTTTTATATGGATAGAGGATTGCCAAATAGCTTTTGTGGATCTAAAACACCAGTTGGTTACTATGTCAATACTTATGTGTCTTGACTGGGGTAAACCTTTTCATGTACATGTGGATGCATCCAACACCGTAGTTAGTGCAGTGTTGGTGCAGTCAAGTGAAGGAGGCTTAGACCATCCAATCCATTTTACAAGACAAAAACTATCTATGATCGAGAAAAACTATACCACAACTAAAAGGGAAGCTCTAGCGATTATGTTTGCCTTACAAAAATTTAGACATTATTTGTTGGCTACCCCATTTGAATTGTTTATAGATCATCAAGATTTATGATATCTCGTAAACAAGCCATTTTTAGGCATAAGGATATCTCATTGGTTGATGCTTTTTCAAGAGTTTCATTTTTGAATTAATGTTAAACTAGGGAGGGAAAATTTTGGCCCTGATCATCTCAGTAGATTGTATAATGGTGAGGATCCAGAGGATATCCTTGACGAATCCCCTGATGCTCATTTGTTTAAAGTTTTATGTGATTCTTAGACAGTTGGCTGAAATCACACAGTTCTTGAAATAGGGGAAATTACCCACATATTACACCAAAGAAGAAAAGAAGCACGTCTTGACCAAGGCACTTTATTTTAGCATTATAAATGGATTTATTTATCATATGGGGAAAGATGAGGTTCTATGATGAGTAGCACTAGATCATGAATGACCACAAGTCCTAGAAGAGACACATCAAGGAATTGTAGGTGGACATTTTACAAGAGAAATTACCATAAGAAAAATATTACAAAGTGGTATTTGGTGGCCACATCTTTTTGAGGATGTGCAGAGGGTTTCCAAATAGTGTGATGTCTGTCATCGTATCGGTAAACCCACTCAGAGGAATGAGATGCCTCTTCATCCCATATTAGCATATTAACCATTTAAGCAACAAGGAATTGATTTTGTTGGACCCATTAATCCATTAATTAAACATAGTAATACCAAATACATAATAATTGTGACTGATTACTTTACCAAATGGGTAGAGGTTGTTACTACACCAAGTTGTGGAGCTAAAGACATTGGTAAGTTTTTGTATGGGTAATCCCACTCAGAGGGATGAGATGCCTTTTCATCCCATATTAGCATAGTAACCATTTGAGAAATGAGGAATTGATTTTGTTGGCCCCATTAATCCAACAATTAAACATAGTAATACCAAATACATAATAACTGTGACTGATTACTTTACCAAATGGGTAGAGGTTGCCGCTACACCAAGTTGTGGAGATAAATACACTACTAAGTTTTTGTATGAGAACATCATTACTTAGTACAGGTGCCCACTATGATTGGTAAGTGATAGGGGTATGCATTTTTTGAACAAGACCATCAAAATACTAATAGAAAAATTAATGATTTCCCATCATAAAAGCACAACGTATCATCCACAAGTGAATGGGAAAGTAGATGCTATGAAAAAAGTGTTGGGTAAGCTACTGACAAAGGTTTGTGATGTTAAGAAATATGACTTAGAGGATAGGCTTCCTATAGTACTTTGGTCTTACCACACTCATTTTAAGCATGCATCAAGATTTACTCCATTCTAGTTGGTTTATGGGATAGACGTTGTTATGCCTATGGAATATGTCATGCCTATCCTATGTGTTGGTAATGCAATACGTCTAGGTGATGTGGAATTAATTACAAATCAGTTATTCGATCTCAATTTTAAGGATGAAGATAGGCACATATCGATGTGGGTGTAAGAAATTAATAAAAAGAGTCAAAAAGCATGGCACAAAAAGAATATTCACACAAAATAATTCCATTATGAGTATTTAGTTTTGTTATATGATAGTTCTATGTGTTTCCTGTCAAAATCACCATTCTATGGAAAGGTACCTATTTTGTTCACAAGATTTTGCAAAATAGGTTTTTAATTTTGTGAGATCTAGAAGTTAATATTTTATCTAAAAAGGTTAACAGTTATAGACTTAAAGTCTACCACCATTAGATCAATATTGCAATAATAAAGTGCAGCTTTGCACATCCAACGTAGTTAGGAAAATTTCATTCATGCAAGTTCTTTGAGTTTGGTTTGCATTTTCTATGTTTCATGTGTTTTCATAAGTTTCTTGTTAGTAGAGTGCAAGATTAATTCCATTTTTTTAAAAAATGCATGATAGGCATGGTCTAGCTAAACAAGCACATGCTAGTTGTTGAGTCATTATAGGTGGACAAACTTATAAGTGACATCCTTGAAGAAAGATAAGTGTGGATCATATATTAAGTCTAGGAACTGTACTTGAACAAGATTGAGGGTTATGATTATGAATAATGGTTTCCAAAAAGGGAGTTATGGTGAAATCATGTGAGCAAGCGGTTATAACATCATTGTCAAAGTTATATGTCACAATCAAGATCACCTATCAAATAGATATAGCCAATGAAAAGATGGTAGCATGTCCCATCAAACATTATTTAATAACCATATTAGTGCCACATCAACCACATTAAATGCCACATCCATCAAGATAAATTGTTTTACTCGTACATGAAATAATGGGGGTACAATATCAATTTAAATTTGAATCCAATCACATAAGTGAAGGATTTTAGGATCCCAAACATTAAATGTGCAAGCTTGAAGTGCCAAGTGAACCAAAAAGTGTATAAATAAGTCATTCCATTGCATTATAGGCCACTAAATCTTGATAATTAAGCTCTGTAGTTGATATTTTAGGCTTACTTTTTCAGTGTTATGTACTTTTAATTTTTCTCAATCTGTAATCATGGCTACCTCCCCTAGTGCTATTGAGTTTGAGCATAATTTCAAAAATATACTCACCACTTTGAAGGAGGATTTGGGGAAAGGAGTCTTGATACAATAGACTAATTTTTCTAATCATCATGGTAGTGTTATGGTGCATAATGCATGAAACCAATTATTTGCATCAAATATCCTAGTACCTCATTTGTCTATCTCAAATGTCAAGTACCTCATGCAATTGCCCAATTTTGGGGATTGGTCAAGCATCATGCAGTTGTTATTGGTAAGGTATAATTAACATTGTAGTCATTTATCACAAGATGTAATGGTGTAATTTTCCATGAAAGCAATGGATTATATATTTAGGATGCCTACTAGAGGTAAATCCATCATGGAATATTAGTCTAAAGCACCACTAATCTCTGCGAAAATCAAAGCCACCATAGTTAGAGGGAATCAAGGTATTCCACTGGTGACTTTCCCTGATGAACTAGTGTGGTTTTTATCTGAATGTATTTATCAAAGGTTCTAATAGATGAATAAGGCCATGACTAAGGTCACAAAGGGTGTCATTGACATCTCACATTGAATGATTCATGGTGGAGAAGAGTTTGATTGGCCATAATTCCTACTTGTTGAATTGGAATAAAACATTGCCAAAGTCTTAAGCACCGCTAATAATAACTTTTAATACCATTTTTTGGTATTTTTCCTCATCTTCACTTAATGTAAATCATCGATTGTGAAAGTTCATCCTGACACTAATTATTGGCTTGATGAATAATTGGCCTATTCTACAAATTGCTATCAAGATCAAGTCTCCTTGTTTGACAATTAGGAAAATGAGATTTTATTGATAGTCTCTATTCATCTATAGATCCCACCAAATGTTATGAAATTATTGGGCCAACATGTTGTAGTTTAATTCCTTCCAGAGGGAACATCTATCTAGATCCATAAGTTCCCTCTAATGACTACTACACCTTTAGGGTTCTTCTTGGACATGGCTAATGTGTAGTGAGAGGTAGCAATGCAAAAATCCTAGGCTATATAGTGGGATACACCTCTTTGGGTTACTCCTCCTAACATATAACTTCCAAGTTCATCTACTACACCCATAAAGCTACCACAATGTAAAAAGGGTAAGTAGCTAGCTAATTGTAGCCCACCTTCCCTGCCTCAATACAAAATTAGGAGCTAGGATTTTTAGTATAATGATCCTCATGTTTCAAAGATCACATCTCAGTATGATTAGCCTAAGTTATAGACTAATGAAATCAAATTATAATACCTAATTTTTTAAGACATAGTGGGCGACTTGTATAAGGATGAAAATGAAAAATAATTTTTCTTTTCGAAGGTTTTGCAAACTATGTAAATTCACAACAAGTTACCACCAGAGTTATGGGTTTCCCTTCTACCTTGTCCACCATCTATTATGGTGGACCCCTTGGGAGAAGAAACATGGTTTCAACAAGATCTTATGGACCCTATACATGGTATTTTCTTTGGAGGTGCACCTTTGTTACAACCCCTAGATGTCCTACTAGATTTTTTTCTCAAATCTACAGAGGCAGAAATGGTCCATGCGTAGGTTTTTCATGGTGATGAAAGACCCTGAGGACTTTGACATTGCATAAATGGATGATCCTAGATCTACCATAGCCACTTTCCAAACTTCAATGTCATATAGTTCCTGGCTCAAGATGGCATTTCCATAGGTGGTTGCATAGGATGTTTCCTAGGGTCATTTGAGGAAGGGCTGAGTTTCATGCTCATAGATTCAAATGGATACATGATCTTCTTCATTTTAATAATATAATGATCCACATTTCAATCCTAAGGAAGTTCTATCAGAGTCCCCAACTAAAGAAAAGAAGCAAGGTGCTCAAGAAGAAGCTAACCATGTTGTTGCCTGATGACACTGCAAGGAGGAAAAGTAAAGGGCTAACGTTGAAGCTACATAAAAAATGTAGGATGTGTAGTCACAAGTTCAAGTTTTTGCCCCTCTAAATACTTTGAAGATATCCACCATTATGCATGCTACCCTTGATACCAACCAGTAAGTTATGGATGAAGAACTCCCTTAAAACATTGTTCCAAAGACAACATAATAACATAACACTGAGACCAACTAGGAATTTCAACATCCAAATATTAAGGATATCAAAGTTAAGTCTCAAGAAGTTGAAGTCATTACTATTGATGTTACTTCTCTATTTAATCCACAAGTTTCTCAACCATTTATTCCATCTATAGAGCAACCACAATTGACTACTGGTGAGACTTCATTTTTCCCCATCATAGAATTATCTTTTATTCAAATGTCTTTGGATCCTTCCCCACATAGTGTAGAATAATTGATTACGTAGCTCTCATCTACTTTGACCAGTTTGTCCATGATGTTCATGCTTGATGTGCCTATACCATCATCTCAAAGAATGATGTTTTTGTTGTCACTTACTCCTTTTTAGTATACACCAGCCACTATTTCAGCCACTTCTTTGGATAACATACTAGCCTTCATAGACCTTTCTCTCAAATTTAATCAGTTGTCACTGAGTAAACAAATTGAAGGTGTGGTTGCATTCCAATAAAATTTAATGTAGCAAGCTCAATCTTTGGTCCAAAAATTTTCATAGCTGGATGATGAGAATACTATGTTATGACATGCCCTATAGCATGCATGTGATACTCTATAGACTACTTTCATATACCTTGTTATGTAAGTCCTGATTGATCTTATCCAATTTTTTGTGGATCACCTTCTTTTACCTCTTACTTAATTGGTCCAAAACTAGTAACACAAAAAAATGCATACGTAGTATGCTCATCAATACCTGATGATCAAA
The DNA here is from genome assembly GCA_037957365.1 of Torreya grandis. Taxonomy (NCBI): domain Eukaryota; kingdom Viridiplantae; phylum Streptophyta; class Pinopsida; order Cupressales; family Taxaceae; genus Torreya; species Torreya grandis. Next base: position 6,450,918 of record JARHVA010000040.1, read on the forward strand.
GCCAAGACTATCTAACTCTACATGTTTCTTATTGATTATTAGATATAACTTGGTGTGACTATGCAGTAAGCTAGAAAAATCACTCATCATCTATTATATTGGTGATAATAACTTTAAAATGTTTGGATTGGTATATAGCTTGATTTTGATACTGCACAAACTACTTCTATGGAATTTTTGAACCCATAAGCTACCCCTAATCTATGGACATTATATTAAATGCCTCAATTAGTGTACAAGATGTAGTTACTAATCAGCTAATAGGGTGGAAAACTCAAATGAAGCATAATGCCTTTGTTGCAGTTTAAGTGAATCGATATGTGGATCATCTTACCCTACTTTTTGACAATATTGATGATAAGGTTATAACCACCAAGGATAATTTTGTTTGATGTGATGATGTTAATTTAAAATATTTTTTTTATATGTTTAGGCTCCCTTGCATGCCTTAGTTTAGGTAGTTTAAAAAGTCTTATTGGAGTGGCACACTTATAAGCAAGACTTGGATATGTTAGACATCTCCATTGATCTGATGATTAATGATCTTGTTTTTATTCCCTCTATTCAGCTCTTAATGGTTCTATGGCAAAATAAGAAGGCCACCTCTTTAGTGACATAGTCTTCCATTGTTCTTCTTCCATTCCCTGCTCAATCTTAGGCATTTTGTTGGTTAAGTTCTTTAGTCTCTTTTGCTTCTTCTATTACTTTGGTTCATAGAGGTCAGTTGGTTTAAAACCTAAAAGGGAAGCCATTTGATCTCAGTAGCTTACTGAAAACTTGAAAGGGTGGTAGGTTACCTTTTGATTTTCTTTGTTGCAGATAGGTGATATTCATTTTTTTCTCCTTTCTAGTTATTTTTCTTTTGCATTGTATCGAGATGATATAACTCATTAAGTCTGAGAAAGTGTTATTGAAATAGTATTCATATAATGTGTCATCATAACATAATGGCATGTTAGTAGTTTACAAGGTGCCACCACAGCATAAAGACATGTCAACCATCTACTTGGTCAGCATACATGAGATAGTTAGTTAACAAGTGTATTTCATTTTAAACAGATTGCATGGATTTGGGTTTTTCTAACTAAAGAATTCTATCTTGAGGTTAAAGTTGTTAAAGATTCCAAATGCAGTCTATTGTAACCATGCACCTAGGATAGAGATAATAAATTATGTATATATGTAAGCTGTGAAGAATGAGAAGAGGTTAGACATTGCATAGTGATTTTGGACCATGTACAAGATACTTGTGTATAAGTGCTATGTAATGAATTGATCCATGTATAATAATTATCAATATCCATGATTGTGTTATCAAACTTGTTCTAGAATATTTCTATAGACTTTCATATTATCTATGATAAGGTAACAATATATATGAAGATTTTATAGGCTTGTGGTTATTTAAATTATGTAGTAATTGATGAATCTATATTTATAACTAGAAAGGAATTCATATGAGAATCACACCAATCCAAATATCTATGGTTTTGGTAATTCTATTATAGGTCCTTAGGAGTCTACATTTCCACCAATTTAGATTCCATTAACTCTCCGATAATTATCCTCATAATTAGCAAGTTCTGGGAAACTGAGAACCATTTCTAACACAAGGCGCTCAAAAAATGGATTTAATATTAAATTCCCACAGACCAAAGGTTATTAAAATTTTGAATGAGGATTAATCTATAAAATTCAAGTGTAATCCACTTGATGAGGGTCCCATGAAACCTGTAATTGAAACATGAATATCCACTATTAGCAATATTAGGCAAAGTTAAAGCAAGATCATGAACAAAATAGGCCATCCTTATTAGGCATGGATTATCTTTAAATACCAATAATTTGTAAAACATGTCAAGTTTTAAGTGTTAAGGTTCAATGTTACACAAGGGTCCCTATTTTTTAGAAATGGGGGTATGTTGACCTCAAAAAATGGTGACTTTTAGGGGAAACATAGAAATATGTTAGAACTTAGAGATTTTAGTTCAGACAAACAACTAGGTCTCCTATTCCACTTGACCAATGCCATTATTAAGATTAGTTCATGGTTGAAATAAAATTTGTATCTACAAAATTAGGATTAAACATCAAAACATAGCCATGTTGTGTGTGTGCTTTGATTCCACTTACTATTTGCCATGAGATTCAAGGGACAACTTCTAGGTTTCAAATTTTTAATCATTAACCTTGACATTAGAAAATGTTAGGATACTCATTAAGTACCATGCTCTTGGTTCAAGGAAGGCTTGGGAATTATTCTACTTCCAATCAGGCATTCATAGCCTCAACATAGATGCATTTGGCTCTACTCATGGCCTTGCTCCACTACTAGATAGGCATCCATATCCCTAGTGGAGATTACCAAAATCACCTTTGCTTGAAAATCTTTTTGATTTTGTAATAAGCTCTTGTTTTTTTATTTTTTAGATCTTTTGGTCTTTCTAGTAAAGGTTGAGAAATAGAATAGCTAGGTTTAAGGATTTGGTCAAGTGTCTGATCCTCAAACAATCATATATTGTTGTAACCTTTGTCCCAGGCTAGGATATTTGTTAAGTGAAAACATGATTATGCCTTAATAACTTAAACTTTCATTCTAAATGTACAATTTTTCTTAAAACCAATTTTAGGTCAAAACAATGTTTAAGTTCTTATTAAATAGTTAACTTATTCACTAGTCCCTACTAGTTTCTTTAAAATATAAAATCAAGCTCATATTTCAAACCCATGGTGATCACCTGCTTAAGATCCATACCATCATTTATAAACTTGCAAAGTTCTTTGAATAATCAAGTGAACTTTGATCTAAGGGTTTTTCAAAGGAACTTATTAGAAGCAAGGAACGAAGCAATAGAAATCAAACACATGATGGGAAGTAAACATACAATAGAAAAACAAACCCATAATAGAAAGCAACAAAGTAGGAAGCAAAGGAAAAGCAAGAAAAATTATACAGACTTATGTACAAACAAGGGACAAGAAGGAAAAAGACAAAAGGGAACTAAATTAGCCTACCTACACTAATTTTAAGCATCTTTACAGATTTACTCCATGAAGATCCCAGGTGGAGCAGCAAAAAATTAATACTTGAGATACTACCCATTGGTGGGTAGTGTAAACTCTACTCCTTGTAGATCTTTCAGTTTAAAGGTGTTATCTCCAACTGTTTCTAAAATATGATAGGATCCAATCCATAGGGGTGTGAATTTACCATGTTTGCCTTTAGGCTTAGATGCCTTGTCCCAAAGAAGAATGAAGTCTCCCTACCTAAACACTTTGACCTTTGATCGCTTGTCAAACCACCTTTTCACTATGGTTTGGTGCCTACTAAAGTTAGTAAAATCTTCTTCTCAAGCATCCTCCATTTGAACTATGTCAAGTAGCCTTGAGTTTGTAAAGTCTTCATCTTCCTCCATATACTCTTTCATAAACTTGTAAGTTGGCAACTTAAGTGTGATGGGGAATATGGGATCTTGGCCATATACCAATAAGAAAGGATATGCTTTAAGGGCCTGCTTGAATCTTTTTCTATCTACCCAAAGGGAATATTTGAGGAGCTTATGCCATGTTCTAGGTTTGTCTGTAGTAGACTTATTGATTGCCTTCATCAAGTTCTTGTTTGTTGATTCAGACACTCCATTGTCTTGAGGGTAATGGTTGGATGAAACTTATCAATAACACCATTATCATATGCCCATTTTTTTCATTTCTATGGATATGAATATAGACCTGTTATCATATACCAAAGAGAGTGGAGTCCCAAATCTGGTGCATATGTTTTTTTTCTAAAAAAAATGATCACTTCTTCAGTTCTACATTGTTTGGTAGCTACTACTTCAATCCATCTGGTGCAATAATCAGTAGTTGTCAAAACATATTTGTGACCTTCTAATGAGTTGGGATTGATTAATCTAATGAAATATATCGCCCACTAGGCAAAATATTTGTCAATCATGATCAGTTGTAAAGGCATGGTTGCTTTTGACTCTTTTGTTTAAAAAATCTAGCATGAATGGCATTCCCTCACATGCTTATGAAATTTTTAAAATATGGTGGGTCAATAGTAGCCATCCCTAAGGATCATGTGAGTTTTTTTCCTTTCAGAGGAATGCCCACTTACCAAATATTCATGAAACATGCTCATTATCTTGGATGCCTCTTCCTTGGATACACATCTTAAATACACACCTTCAAAGTTCTTTCTATAAAGGATTCCATTCTTGATCTGAGAGTGAAATGTTTTGAACCTTAGGGATTTTTTCTACTCCTTGGTTAGTCCTAAAAGACAAGTTTCATTAATCAGTAAGTGAATGATAGGATCATTCTAGTCATTAAGTTAAAAATTCTATTGGTCAACCTGTATAATACTTGGTTTAGGGCTAGTATTGGCAATCATTTGAATCAGACCTTGACACCTTACCAATTTTTTGGTCTTCATCTCTATGTCATATTCTTGAAGAACAGACATCCACTTACCTCTTCACTCTCCAAGTTCACATTGGCTTAGCATTAACTTAGTCATTGGATCAAATAGAATGGCATGCACTTTATTCTTAAGAATGTAGTGGCTAAATTTTTTGACAGTTTTGACTAATGCAAAAGTTTGTTTTTCAATTAAAGGATAATTTAACTCAGCATTTTTCTAGTGCTCATGAAAGCAATTGGATGATCACACCCATCTATCTTATAATTTAAAACATAAGCAATGGTGTGATAGGAGGCAAAAGAGTAAAAACAAAAATCCTTTAAAAAGTCTAGACTTATCAAGACTAGGGCTTGACTGATTACCCTTTTGATGTCCCCAAAGGCCTTCTTTGATTCCTCATTCCATGAGACTTTAGCATCCTTCTTTATCATATCATTTAATGGTCTAACAAGTTTTACAAAGCCATAAATGAATTTTCTTACAAAGTTTATTTTGCCAAAAAATGATTTCAATTATTTCCTACTATTAGGAGGCTATATCTTTGGTATAGATTCTATTCTTTTAGGATCTAAAGAAATTCCATCTTTAGTAATAACATGGCCTAACAACTATCCCTCAGTGACATATAAAATTCTTTTCTTAGGGTTGAGGGAAATTCCATACCTTTTGCACCTTTCAAATACTTTTTTTAAATGAATGAAGTGGTCCTCCCTGCTCTTAGAGAAAATAGTTAGATTATCCATGTAAATTATGATGCATTTACCAATCAAACCTTGGAAGGCATGGTCCATGGATCTCTATAATGTAGCTCCTACATTGATCAGCCCAAAAGGCATTCTCTTATAAGCAAAGGTGCCCCACTTGGTTGTAAATGTTATCTTCATTATGTCTTCCTTGTTCACCAGCACCTAATTATATCCTAAAAAGCCATCAAGGAAAGACATCATGATAGAACCAAAAATAATTTGTGTTACTTGGTCAAGATATGGAAGAGGATAATTATCCTTTTCATATGACTTATTCAAGATCTTAAAATCAATACACAATCTAATTTCACCATTCTTTTTCCTAATTAGTATTAAATTGGCAACGCAAGTAGAGTGTCTAATGGGAAATACAATTCTAGCATTCAACAATTTCTTAACTTCTTTGAGAATCATGGGTTCTAAAATAAGATTTATAGGCCTTTGATTTTGTCTAAAAGGTTTCAAATTCTATTTGAGATGTATAGTATGGATGATGACCTTTGGATCAAAAATATTCAAGTCGTCATATGACCAAGTTATTACATCTTTGTATTTTGTTAATTGTTCTTTAGATTTTTTGTTTTCAACACTTGTATAGGCTTTTCTAATGTTGATCATCTGAGGTTGATCTTGAGGTCCAAGATCAACTACATTGTAATCCATCTCATTTACTTTGGGAATCTTAGAGGCCTCAGCTAACTTATCATGCTCAAACAACCTTTCTAAGGCAATCATTCCCTTGAGGATCTTATTATCATTTAGTTGAATGACTTTTCCATCAAATTTGTCTTCAAGGGTGGTTTCATCTACCTCATCTATTATCTGGGCCTCAAATGCTCTTGAATTTTCCATGAAGTTCAAGATTTTTTGGTCATCAATAAAGACTTGTGAATAATTTGCATTGTCTGGGACAAAAGGATAAGATATCAACTCAATGCTAAAGTTTGGCGAATCTTGGTCAAGAATGAGATTAGGTATCACAGAGGCTAGCTCATCATCATATTTATTCTTCTCCCTAGGAATAGAAGTAACATTGAAAGCATTAACAGACTCAACTAAACCCTATACCCTAAATTTTTACCTCTTAAGGTATGATAATTTTCACTCATACTTGCTCCTTACCTGATTGACTAATAGTTCTAAATCACCATAAACTAGTAGTTCCTTGACTTTGTTTTTGATGGAAAATATTAGTCCTAGGATTAGAGTCTCATACTCTATTAGATTATTGGTACATGGAAACTAGAGTCTGTAAGAAAAATACTATTCCTTACCAATAGGGTTAGTTAGAACAATGCCTACCCCAAACCTAAATTTACACCTAGCACCATCAAATGTATCTTCCACAATCCAATATTGATTTTGGAAGGTTTAGGATCCCCTACCTTGGTGGTTTCAAATGTGAATAACCCTAAATCAGATTCAATTATGTTCACCTTTTCATTGACAACATTGTATTCCGTGATCATATGTTTCATCCTTGGTTCTCTTTTAACTCTAATTTGGTTTAGAACTCCTTTACAAGGTAACCACAAATGCAAACAGTCTATGGGCATATATCCATTTAAATGTTTTTTCCATTCTCTACTTAAAAGTAGTCTATAGGCATCATGAATATCCACCACTTAGATGTTTATGAATTGTTGGACTCTTGGCTTAGAAGCTAGTTGTATGTGAACATTTAACAATTCCCCAATCACTTTGACCCTGGACTCTCTAATTGGATGACAACCCTATCATATTTAATTGGGGTCAAACCAAGTTATTTAAAAATAATTTCAAGCATGATATTTGTAGAGGCACTAGAATCCAATAAATAATTATGCAAGTTCTTACCAAAATTTCTGACCATAAGCAATAAGGGTGGAGACTTTGTCTTATCTTTGTACATAACAACTTGGCATTATAAGATTTAGGTGACTTTCTAGGTTTTTTAAATAAAGATTCTAGTAATATATCACATTTTTCAATGTCTATGTCAATTCATTCAATGTGATGTTAACCTTTATTTTCTTCATGTCCAGTACAATATTATACCTAGTCTTATTCAAAGAAATAGATGCATCAGTAATTTGTTTAGAATTACTTCCCTTTAGAGGTTTTGGTTTGCTATCTGATGTAGTATCTAGAGGAGTGACAAAGTATTTTGGAGGAGATGAAGTATTCAAAGGCTGTCATTGCTCTCTATTCCTTAGAGGGTAGGTCTTCTTTAGAAACTACTAGAAAGCATGAACTTCTTCGGGTACAACATTAGGTTCATTATCTTCTTGGAAGGGGAAATCAAATGTTTCCACCATGAAGGCCTAGTCAATAGATTTAGATCCTGATGTACTTGCACCATTATCTTTTTTAGGCACTACCTAAAAAGTGTCCAACTCTTTCTAAAATGCTTCAAAATCTTTAAAAAACTCAATGCAATCAATTTCTCCATTCTTAGCAGTACAATGAACTCTACAGTAATTATGCAAAGCAATATCAATAAGGTTTATATCCATTATTTTCTTATCAGAAGATCATTCATTATTCTTATTTTTTGGAAAACAATCATTCTAGAATCTATTGTTGACGTTCCTACCTGAGGTTTTACCAGTATGGCTAACATGCATTTGCAACTAAAGAAAATTAGTGCTAAGTTTTTGGACCATTTTTAGAATATAGTCATTCTCGCTCTTGGGAGTTTTAGAGTTATGAACCTAGTTAGAACCATAGGTTAGTACCAATGTTTTTTTATCATTTGGATTAAACCTAGTGGCAACATGGCTTAGTAATCCTAAATTCTGATTAGAGCAGCATGGCTCAAGGGTAACTAGTTTAACGATGGGATCTGATTTAGGGTTGGCCTATTCTGATTGTTGTTAGGAAATATTTTCAAGGTGGGAATATGTGGATAAACATTTAGGAAAAAATAATCCATTTTTCCTTGAGGCTACATTTTATCAATAATTATCACTTCTTCAAAATAGGCACTAGCCAAGGTGGTTATGATTGGAAGAGATCTCTTCAAAAACACAAATGTCATAGGATCTTCTATGTTTTTATAGATTTCTAAATCCAAAACCTCATCAAGTTTGTAGGGATCTATGGTTTAGCTAAGCATCTTTTGAAACATAGGATTAAATTCTCTTTTGGACTCACTACCATCTCTTCTAATGGTGTTAAACTATTGGTATAGGATAAAGGGACTGGTAACCTTACCAAATTAGTTAATAAAGACATTTTTAAAACCATCGTAGTTGGTAATGTAATTGTCAATCAAATTAAGAAAACATTCATATATAGCATACCTAAATGTAAAAGGAAACATCCTATATGTTACATCTTCATGGGTGATATTTAAAAATCTTAATGTAGCTTTGAATGATTTAATGTGTTCTTCTATAGTTATAACACCATTTACAATAACCATTGGTAAATATTTATTAAGATTATGGGGGAGATCATGTACTAAACCTGGTACGTTGATGGAAGAGTTACCTAACCATGCCATACCTTGATGATGGTTGAATATAGGAGTACCTTACAATGGTGAAGTTGGCAAAGAATTCGAACATCTATGCCTACCTTTATCTCACCTAGCTTTCCTATGGATCCCTAGTTCGATCAAGGGTTCCCTTATTGTTAAATGGTATCTCATTCTAATTTTGGCAATTCCATCTTGAGAAATTTTAATACTATTTGAAATATAATGTGTCAAGTTAATCCTTACAAATAACTAAGGTTAAACTTGTACATTAAGTGAATTTTGCAAAGATTCACGTAAAGAACAGTGAGGGACCAAGATCTTCAACTAAACTAGCTTAAAGATATGTTTAGATACATAAATATGATTGATCTTTACACTTGTAAGATTAAATGAGTTAGGAATTAAAAGAATTCAAACCAGATTTAATTCACCATAAAATCACATAACCATATTTTAAATGTGTAAAATTAGATTTAATTATGTACTACATGCATCATGGAAACAATTCCTCAAATCATAGTAAATGAAAGAAATAACGAAGAAACTAAAACCAGCAATAACACAAAAAAAATCTACCATGGTTTACCCAATGTGGGCTACATCCAGCAAGATAGTCCTCAATAAAATCTATAATAAAACAAGACTACAAAGAACCTATCATAGAGATAGAATATATCCTCTTGAATTCACTAAATTACTTATCCAAATCTATCAACAATCATCCACACATGCTATGTTGGACCTACACTTGTATAATAACATACCACAAGCTGCTATATTTCACCCTATAAAATAATCACATCTACACATTATCTTTGTTATATGTAAAACTTGTTCTATTAAGTCTCATCTCCACTTGTATATCAAATAATGAATAAATCCACCTAACAAGGAGAAAACTTGCCATCCTTATCTAAGATAGGCTTTATCCATAAGGTAACATGACATATTCCACCTATTCAAGCTTATCCACAAGCTCCATCAAGAAGGAACATGTCATCCTTATCTCTCTTCCTCCAAAGGGCACAACTTACAATGTAATGTGATAACAACCAACTCCTTGAAACAATGAAATCAATCCTACTTCCAATAAACAAATAACTCCCAAAAAAAGGAAGTCAATTCCACTTCCAATAAACATGGAAATAAATAAAGATAACAATGAATTCCCTAAAAATAAGGAAATCAATCCCACTTCCAATAACATGGAAGTTAACATGGAAATTATTAAATAAACATTTAATAATATTCCACTCATATGTGGAGTACATGAAAAATGTTCTCTCCACATCCTTGGATCTCTCTAAGCCCCCAAAATGTACCATCATGGTCATGTGATATCCCCAAAAGGCTCCACACTCAACAATCTCCATCTTAGAGATTGTTTCTCTTGAATAGAATCTATCACTACTCCATGACCACTAAGGCCAACCAAATCTGAACATAGTCTCAATTTGTCTAATGTGACCACCTTGGTCATCATATCGATAATATTTTGGCTAGTATGAATCTTCTCCAGCTTCACCAAGTTCTCCTCCAAAGTTGTCTTGATGAAGTAAGAATGTAACTGAATGTGTTTCATCCTCAAGTGAAAAGCAGAGTTCTTTCTAATAATGTGTGCTCTTTCTTTTCATGTTCTTATTTATACAACTAATTCTTATACCTAAATTTTTCATTAAAGACTCTCTAGACAAAAATATTTTCTTATCTTTAATGCTCCATAAATGGAAACCATAGTCATCCTCACCATAACCAATAAATGTGCATTTCTCTGATTTTTTCTCTAACTTGGTCCTATCATGTTTCTTAATAAGAGAAAAATACTAACATACAAAGACTCTAAGAAAATAAAAATCAACATTCTTACTAGACCAAGATTTTTTAGGAATGAATCCATCCAAAGTCATAGAAGGTCCTTTGTTAATCAGATAAACTATCATGCTAACTACTTCTACCTAAAACTATAAAGGCAACCCTGCATGTAACCTCATGCTCCTAACATGTTCCATTATTATGCTATTCATACTTTTAGATACTTCATTCTAATATGGAGTTATTGGAACCATCCTTTGCCTACAAATTCCATTGTTAGAACAATAATCAAAGAAATGATTACTACAATACTCACCTCTATTATCTAATCTGAGACATTTCAACTTAAGACTTGTTTCATTCTCAACCAAGAATTTCCACTTCTTAAAAGTGTCAAATACATCAAATTTATTTTAAATGAAATAAACCCAAACTATCCTAGTTGCATCATCAATAAAAGTGACATAATAATTAGAACCACCAATAGAAGATACCTGAGCTGGTCCCCATACATCTGAATGTACCAACTCTAACTTGTCATCTTTCTTTATAGGTACAACCTCTAGGAACTTAACCCACTTCTATTTCCCATACACATAATTCTCATAAAAGTCTAGATCAATATATATTTTAATCTAGACAACTTATCTTTTAAGATCTCTATGCCCTTATGGCTCATATGATTGAGCTTGTAGTGCCACATAGTTGCATTTCCATCTACAACAACTAAATCACAAGAATCAACACTACTAATCAAATATAAAGTACCAATTTTATTACCTCTCAAAATCACAAGAGCACCTTTGGTAACTTTCCAAGAATATATAGTAAACATAACCAAACAACCCTCACTACATAATTGCCCAACTAAAACCAAATTCTTTCTCAAAATAGACATGTGTTTGACATCCTTAAGTAGCCATGTGTTCTCATTCTATATTTTCACTTGAATACAACTTTTCCCAACTATCTCACATAGTTCATCATCACCAAGATAAACATGTCCTAAATTCTCTTAAACATAATCAGTAAAATATTGCCTAGAAAGAAAAACTATCCATAGAAAGAAAAACTTATAAAATATATCCATAGAAAGAAAAACTTAGAAAAACTATTCATATAAATAATTAAGGCATCATAACATGATTTACGTAATGTCACATTTACCTCATTCACTTCCTCCTTGTTGGTATTCTTTTCCTAAAGTGACCAACAATCCTTTTTTTAGTGTCCACTCTTCTCATAATACCAGCATATCATCTTGGATCTAGATCTGTATTTAGATCTACCCTTTGAATTTCCATGATTGCCTTTGCTCTTGTCCTTTTGCTTCCCTCTAGTTTCAACAGATAAATCATTACCTAAAAATGATTCACCAGTGCTCTTCCTTTGCATTTCCTTGCTAAGAATCACACTTACAACATCCTCAAAATTTAAGCTTCCCTTGGCAAGAAGTGCACTACTCACAACCATAACCAAGCTATCTCAACTCTAAAGCAAAGAACACAAAATCAATAAATATCTAACTTCATCATCAAACTTAATTCCAATAGAAGTGAGCATACTTACAACCATATTAAAATCATTTAAATGACTAACAATAGAACCATTATCAGACATTTTTTATATTAAACAATCTTTTCATAAGAAAAAAATTATTTGAGGTAGAGGGTTTCTCATACAACTTCCCATGTTTATCCATGAGATCTTTTGTAGTTTTCTCATCTGAAATTTTAAATGCAATAGAAGACGCAAGGCATAACCATATGGCTCCCAATGCCTTCCTATCAAGAAATGACCAATCTGCATCACTCATACTTACAGGTTGTTCTCCTTTCCCCTCTAAGAGGAGATGAAGCTCCTTTTGATACTAGTAATCTTCTATTTATATTTTTCACAAACCAAAATTCTTACCATCAAATTTCTCAACCCTAAATCTTTTCTCTTCTCCCATATCTCCCACTCAATCTAATAACCCTTCCTATGATTTACATCCAATGCTCTGATACCAGTTGTTAGGAATTAAAAGAATTCAAACTAAATTTAATTCACCATAAAATCACATAATCACATTTTAAATGTGTAAAATCAGATTTAATTTTGCACTACATGCATCATGGAAACAATTCCTTAAATCATAGTACATGAAAGCAATAATAGAGAAAATAAAACCAACAATAACACATAACATAGATCTATCATTGTTCACCCAATGTGGGATACATCCAAAAAAAAAGTCCTCAATAAAATCTATAACAAAACAAGACTAAAAATAGCTTGTCGTAGTGATAGAATATCTCCTCCTAAATTCACAAATGAATTCACCGAATTGTTGATCCAAATTTGTCAACAATCATCCACACATGTTATGTTGCACATGCACCTATATAATAAATTAACACAAGCTGCTATATTACACCCTGTAAAATAATCACATCTATACATTTTATTTTTTATATGCAAAACCTATTCTATTAAGTCTCATCTCCTCTTGTATATCAAATAATGAAGAAATCCACCTAACAAGGAGAAAACTCACCATCCTTATCCAAGATAAGCTTTATCCATAAGGTAACATGCCATATTACACCTATTCAAGCTTATCCACAAGCTCCATCAAGAAGGAATATGCTATCCTTATCTCTCTTCCTCCAAAGGGCACAACTTACAATGTAATGTGATAACAACCAACTCCTTGAAACAAGGAATTAAATCCCACTTCCAATAAATAACTAACTCCCTAAAAATAAGGAAGTCAATCCCACTTCCAATAAACATGAAAATAAATAGAGATAACAATTAACTCCATAAAAATAATGAAATCAATCCCACTTCCAATAACATGTAAATTATTAAATAAACATTTAATATTATTCCACTCACATGTGGAGTACATGAAAAATGTACTTCCCACATCCTTAGCTCTCTAATTCCCCAAAACATACCATCATGGTCATGTGATAGCCCTAAAGGGCTCCACACTCAACAATGAGTTCAAATTTGCAAATGATCTATGAATCTTAAACCAAAAAATCTATTCTAACATCAAACCTTTTGAATTGAGAAAGTTAAAGCTATATTTACCACAATCATGTGTATACCTTCAAACAGCACTGATCTTTGTCTAAGGAAGGACAAAGATGGGTCCTAAACCATGAGGATCACCAATATTTACATAGATATGTTAAAATAAACACAAATCTACAAAGAATAACATGATATTTGATTTAAATACATCAAAACTTGCAAAGACCCTACAAATTTATAAGGATTTGGCCCTGGCCCTCCTTCTAGCATCAGTAGAGCTCTTCCTGTTGATGGCTCTAAGTGTATCCCAAGTGCTCTTAGCGTTTAAAGAATGATTCTCATTTTAGAATTAAAATAATTTAGAGTATGATTTGTATGTTGTGGTGATCTGATCACCTATGATGAAATAATGACATAGCAAGCAGACTATTCCATAATATTTATATTGATTGGTGGTTGGGAGCCACCTTGGTCTGGATAACAAAATCCATGTAAAGTATGAAACACATATGCTATTATTAGTGAATTATGATCAAAATCTAAACTAAAGACTATTCTAGAATGAATATTTAAAATTATTTTGTGCTAAAATGATTTGGTTTAAAACAAGAGGAGAAGAGAAGGGTAAGGCAGAAAGGAAGTATGCGATTGATGATCTTTGTCTCAAACATCATGACAAGGCTTAAATTCCGGCTGAACATGCATTCAGTTGATATATAATGTAAAATGGCACATGCTCAAACTTTACTACACATTGGGCAAGTATCTAAGGATAATATGAATAAATACAAGTAAAAATTGATATTGCTTTAAATATATACTACTGCAATCAAATATCATTTGCACATCTTTATGCAGAGCAAATAAAACAAAGTAAATTCAAATACAATCAACTAATATAGATTTATCCTAAATTAGCAACCCTATATTAAAGATACACATCTAGAATTCTTGAAAACCCTTCAAATCTAAGACCTAGAACAAACCATTGACAAAGAAGCTATGATAAAAAAGCATACAAACAATTGAGACAGACTTTGTAGTATTCCCTATTTGTATTAAATTTCTCCCAAAGTTACAAAGTAGTTTTACCTCTTTGAACTCTCTCCTCTTTTACAGATGATAATGCTCCTTTATAGGCTTCAAAGAAGCATGTTGATCAATTGCATTGACTTACAAGTGTACAAAGTGTGAAGGACAGTTGTCCTTCAACAAAGTTCCTTAAAATACACTAAACTTTTCAAAATAGACTAACCTTTAGGCAACATGTTGACAAAATCCACATGCCTTTACAAATAATATTCTAATTCCAAAATTTACAATGTTTTCCCAAAAGAGAATATTCTCAACCAATTGTTGGACCCTATGTTGATGAAGACCCCTAGCTCTATTGAAGCAACATCATCACCTTTTGATGTTGCTCATCAACTAACTTCAAGTTAATAGCTGGCTCAAGGAGGAGTTAATATTCTTGATTTGCCAATCATCTAGGTCCCTATCATTCCTTTTTAAAGCTTATTTTATGCTCTTTACCTCAGCTATCTTCTTTTCTACAATCATAATCATATCCATGATCTTGTTGTTATCTCCTCTAAACTTGCTTTGGTTCTTATTTCTCACCTCTTTCATGACTAATGTGACTTTGTGCTTGAATTCATCATCTACCATGACGCATATGGAGGTGAGCTTTGAAGGATTTTTAATCATGGTCCCCAAGATTTTTTTAATCCTATCTAGTAGTTCTTTATCATTCATGATGAGTCTATCCAAATATTTTGACCATGTACTCAGGCTGTTGATTTTATCCAAAATCAAGCCTAGGATGGTGTTAAGGTGAAATATGTTGATAGTATTGAATCCAAGGATTTTATCCCCCATCAAAATGCTAATTAAATCTTTGATTTTATCCCTGTAACCCTACCATTGCATGATTAAACCCTTGGTTGTTGTATCCTTAAGGAATAGTGCACTCTGCCTCAGATTTTTTTACTTCAAGGAGTCAAACATGTCTTGGAATGATTTATGGAGTTAGGAATTGATAAAACTACCTGCCTCTCCAAATCCTCATTATTCTTTTGAAGGTTCTTTTTTTGTTACTACAACCCCCTGATGCCATTTTGCAATTGAGCACTTTGAGTCTCATCCAACCCAAGTATATCTTCTTTATGGATGGGGTCCTCTCCTAGTCCTTGGCCTCTAGTTAGAGTCAAACCAAAGAATGATTCCACCTTCTGCAAACTAAATTCCTCTCCACCCACCATAACTTTCTTTATTGTAATTCTTTCTAATCTAGTTGTGGTTATGTCAAATTGGAAAGTAATTTAAAAATGTGTCATTTTTGGTGGCTCCAAGGCTTCCATTTAGGTTCCTCCTAAAGATCCAGGGGTAGCCATTCATCTTTCTTACTCTTTCTATTATAGGGCCACTATCTAGGTCTTAAGTTCCTCATGAACTGTGATGTTGACTAGCTTTGTGATGGCCCATTGATGTTGTAGTGTTGGGATTTTCTGTATCTTTCCATATATAAACCATTCAAGAATGGTTAGACCATGAATGGGATTTTCATCATTAAACATATTGATTTCACTCAGAGGCTGAGTGAGGGTTACCTTAGGTTTCTTGATTCCAGTAAGAACCAATGCTAATTCAACATTTTTCTTTTGAGGAGGAATAACTAAAACTAAATCCAAAGCTACCTCCTTCCCCTTTTCCCTTCCTACTTCCTCAACATGGGGATGAGGCTCTCCTTATTGAGCTTCCTCTTCATTAGACCCATAGGCACTAACTAGTGCCTCTAAGGCATCTTCCACTATCTCTCTAGGATGAAATGTAGTCATGTAAATGTATTCAATTAGAGACTCTAGATTTTTAGGTTGGGTAGAAGAGGTCATTCCCTCACAAGGTATTTCTTCAGGCTTCTCTTTTCTTACACCCTGGGCAATTGGTGCTTCTATATTTTGTGTAATTGGTGCCTATAGTTTTTATAGAGGAGGTTTAGTAGATGGTCCTAGTATCAAATGGTACTATAGAGGTTTCATCTACTAGATTTCAACAATTGGCTTCTCATCTCTTGTAAACCTAGCCTCAATTTGAATGTTTTGCCTTTTCAATCTTTCCAAGACCTCAAAAAATAAAGATGATAAGATATACATGGTGTCCTAGACACCAATTTGATGCTCATACTTCATGTTTATTTGCTTCACCTTCAAATGATTCACAACATTATCTCTAGGGTCCCATTGCCTTAACTCAAATGAGTCTCTATGCCTAGAGATGGTGTCCACACTATCATGACTATGAGTTTTTAAAATTTCTCACTAGTGGCCTAAAAATTATCTTTGAATCAATTCACACTTGTTTAGATGATAATTGGGCTCTTTCTAGTTTGATTGTGGTTAATTTGAGATCAAATTAGGGTTTCAAATAGAAGCTAGGGCTTCTTTGTAGCTTTAATAGTGACAGTTTACTTAGACTTAGATGAATTCATTCCTTGGATTTGATTTAGACCTTTGCATTTATACATTTTCCTTTTTGATCCCACAAAATCCCTTGTTTTATCATCTTATGCCATGTGGCATCCTGGTGGTATCTTTCATAGCACTTTTCATAATGCTTTTAAAGAACTAGTCATTGCCTTTATAAAATTTGCCTTTATATTCACACCATTTGATCTTCATGCATGGATCAATGTAGACCATTGATCTCGATCTCAAGACTTTCATGTTTTTGGTCCTTGTTCACATCGGGATTCATGGTTGTACCACCTATCAGTTCTATGGGCTTTTGGAGCTTTGCACATTTCCAATATGTGCGTTAACATGCTTCTACCACATGGTGGTCTCATGCTTACTCAGAGCCTTATTGAAAATTCCATCTTATTTTATCGCCATCTAATCTTTCATGTGAGGATCAATGTGAGTCATAGATATTGCAAATATACATGAACTTTAATCAGTGTCAGGACATAAGAAGGAACATAGGCTAAATAATTTAGGCTATAGTTCTATTTTGTGTTAATAAACATGAAACAAAATTTAGATCAAAGTATTTAGGCTAAGTTTAAATTACATTAAAAGGGGACCTTAAATAATAAAGAATCTAATGTAAGGTTTTAACCTAGGGTTTTATCGTGTTAATAAAAATAATAAAACTTTATAGTTTTATGGTAATGAGACCTTTAGTTAAACTAAGCTCATTAGGCTCAAAAGACCATGGAGCATATATATAGACTAAGGCTCGAGTCAATGTTAAAAAACACAACTAGATTCTAACATGGCACTCAAGCTTAGCCTATGCAAATCTAAACTTAGTTATAAAGACCTTAAGTGTAGTCATGGATTTAAATAACCAGATTAATCTATGGAAGACCAATTATGACATTGAGATGCAAGTATTAAGCATATTTATCTTCTGAGTGAGATTGGCTCTTAAACTAAATTTTGATGATATTTTGGACATCAATGATGGCCTCATGAGATTCAATTATGTTCGCATGAACATCAAAATTAAGCTCTAACAAATTTTCATACGAGTTTAAAATTTAATGGCCTTGCAAATGTCCATGAGGACCTCACAGTCATCATATGATGAGTGTGAGAGTGTCAAATTTAAGTCCTGATCGTAGTTGGTCCCATAGAAGCTTGGGTTAAATACACTTCATCAAATTATCTCCCATGAGTAAGTGCAAACCATAAATCATGATCTGAATAGATCCACGTTATTGGTTCCTATAGTCATAAAGTGGATCAAGTTAGCTCGATTTTGTATATAAAAATTAGGCTAAATCTTAAGCCTAAGTCTATACAACATAATACAATGATGACCCTTTGAATAATTAAAAATTATAATGCAAAATCCTATCCTAATGTCCCTTTTGATATTAAGTTTGAACATGAGAGTGCCATGTGGCAACTCCATGGGGCTTCAAAGATTTAACTCTATCGACCCTATAAAGAGTCTGTAAAGCATTGATTTCTATATGGGCTCCTCTTAGCCATTGATTGTGATCTAAGTGATTGAGTGAGATTGGATCAATGGATCAAAGATTTTCATCAGGTATTTTTCGCTCCATCTGATCAATTTTGCCAGATGAAGTGTGAACCATCAATCCAAGAGGGACATGAAACATATAGTGAGGTCAACCTAGGAAAGTGAAAGACCCTGCAAACATGAAAGTTAGACCTAATTTTGAAAACAAAAGGGAATAAAGGGGGTGAAATATAAAGGGACCAAATGTGATTTTTAGGTTAGGGCTTGGTCATATTAAAAAACATGATTAAGCCTTAGTATAAAAATTAAACTTAGTTCATTGCATTTTTTAAAGTGTTACTGCCAGTGTTGCTCCCATGAAATTTGAATTTAAAATGAAGGATCTGAGCAAGGGTTTTTGAAAGAGGGTTTCAAGGTGCTCAAAATATGGATTTAATCTTGAGTTCCCATAGATAAAAAGCTAGTAAAAGCCTAAATGAGGACTAATATGTAAAATTCAAATGTAATCCACTTGATGAGGGTCCCATGAAACCTATAATTGAAACATGAAGATCCACTATTAAAACTATTAGGTGAATTTAAATTAATCTCATGAAAAAAATAGGCCATCCTTATCAGGCATGGATGATCTTCAAATACCAATAATCTACAAAACATGTCAATTTTTCAATGTTAAGGTTCAACGTTACACAAGGGTCCCCATTTTTCAGAAATTGGGGTATGTTTACCTCAACAAGACCATAAAGCATGCTATGGCTAAAGAATACATGACAGTGGGTTAGAAAAAATAGCTACATTACCAACTTTAGTACAGTGTCTAGAATTCATATTAACCATAGCTAAACACTATGACTCTAAAAAGAGAGAGTTCAAGAATTCAAAATGAGAATATGTTATATGCCTAGAACCAAATCAAATTGATAAATTACTTCAATTGATAGAAAGGGAATCCTTTGCTGATTTAAATTCATCTTATACTCAAAAATTCTGTGAAGTTAACACCAAAAGCTATGCAAAATGGGTGAACAAACAATGGTTAATAAAACCTAAACATAAAACAAAAAGACTTCCAAATAATATTTCCAAGTTTGAATCAATGAATGAATTGCATAGAGTAGTGGGTAAACCAACTATAAGGAAATTACAGACTTGGATGTGTGTGTGTGTGTGTGTGTGTGTGTGTGTGTCTATATATATATATATGGTATATATGAACAAACAATGGTTAATAACACCTAAACATACAACAACAAGACTTCCAAATAATCTTTCCAAGTTTGAATCAATGAATGAATTTAATGATATGATTACACTCTTGCATAGATTAGTGGGTAAACCAGCTACAAGGAAATACAGACTTGGATGTGTGTGTGTGTGTGTGTCTATATATATATATATATATATATATATATATATATATATATATATATATATATATATATATATATATATATATATATATATATATATATATATATATATATACATATATATGTATGTATACATATATATGTATGTATACATATATATGTATGTATACATATATATGTATGTATACATATATATGTATGTATACATATATACATACATACATATATATGTATATATACATATATACATATATATGTATATAACATATATATGTATATATACATATATATGTATATATACATATATATATATATATATATATATATATATATATATATATATATCAGTGATTCAATCCATAATCATTTGATATAAGTTAAAATAACTTGTAAGTTTTACATGACCTCATATCTTGTCTATGTAGTTATCAGGAGAATATTTTACAGTGAGTTGAATATGGTAGGAGACATCAAGACTACAAAAATATATGAATTTTATCCTCAAATTACTCTAAAATAAAGTTCACACCACTTTCAAAGAGTAAATGATGCATTCCTACATTATGTGAATCAAATGTTTGAGAAAGATCCTTATAACATGAGGATATCTGTAGTGGCATTAACATAGATTGCCAAATGAGGAGCCTGGTTTATATAAATTCCCACCTTCATTTATATGTTGATTTATTGATGTGAGTTGTCTCTATAAACATCTAAAATTGGCCACAACTGGCTTTCAATCAGACTTCAAACCAATTCCTACTAACCATTGGAAATTAATCTTAGGAATCATTGATTATTCCAAATTTTCTTATACATCATTCCTCAAAGCTCATAATCATGTTGAGACATCCCTAATTGGGGTATTCTATCATATGAAATAATAACCTCTCACATATTCATCCATAATCAACTTGTGGTATCACAACTGTCAATTTGGCATGTGGGCCTATTAAGTGGTGTAATTAATCACTTGATCAAATCTTGAAAGACTTAAAAGGCTAATCAAAATCAATTAATAAGGTAAAAAGGATTAAATACTTAGTTTAGTTATCCATTTTAAATTAATGAATATTTAAAAAATGAAATTCCAAAAATCAAAATATCTTAGCATTTCATCATTGCCTTTATGAGTTGTCAAGCTCTTTGAAAATATCCTAAAATATTTAATTTGAGAGTCATCCCTAGTAATTGAAAATCATAATTAATTGACAACTATGAACTCTACTAGAGACATTTTTAACTCACCTAAGTTTAGTTTGAATCCATTCTAATCCTAAACTCAACCTTAACTTACATTAGGTGAGAGTAAATTACTAAGGCTATAAATACAAGGCCATGCCTATTGGATTCAAAAATCTCTTTTGATGAAAAGTTATTATGCATAAATATATTCAACAAGCTCTTTGATGTAGTGTTATAATTCCAAAATCTTAAGCCAAGAAAAATCAAAGCCAAAGTGCTAAGGAGAGAAGGAGACAAGCAAGTTTCATTGCCAAAGACTTCTCAATGCACAAGTCGAGCAAGCCATTCAACAAATCCATTTGGAGTTCCCAAGGAAGGTAAAAGAGTTATGTTTTTTATGTTTTAGTTTGATTTCATTTAGTTTTTGTTACTAATATCTTCTTAGTGTCTAGGTTATAAGTGATAGGAATTTAATGTGTTCATTTTATTAGTTTTATGAGACTAATACAAGACTAACCTCCCCTTTATGTCAAATTCATATATCACATGTTGGTAAGCCCATTCGGACCTCAAGCATCCCATACAAGCAAGGAGATTAATATTCTACTTTAAGTTGTTCTAATGAATGCTTAAAAATCTTCAAAATTCAAGTTGTAACTTCATTTTTCATGTATTTTTGTTTTTTATCAACACACAGGTTGCACAGATGCTAACTTTGATTCTTTCAGACTGACATCAATTTTTATAGATCGATGTCAATTCATTAAATCAACCACGATCCCTATGTGAATAAATATATCATGATGAAAATGTAATTAGCGAGGGTTTTTTAAATTATTTTTGGTCTTTATTTTGTTTCTAAGACCCTAAATGTTTTTTATTTAACTATTTTCTTGAAGGATCTAGAGGGATATTTGATTTTTATGCTTGATTTTCCTAATCATCCTTTCTATCAAACCATATTGTGTTTTTCTATGTTTTTTCAAGAATCAATGTTGATCTCTGTTGACTGACATCTATCCTTATGTGGATCGACTGATGTCAATCTCTATAGACCAACATCGATCCCTATGTGGATCAATGTCAATCTCTTAGAGAGAGAAAAATAGGAAACTCGAGAGCTCATTTTAAAATGTTATGTTTTCACTCACATTTAGGCTTCTAAGTAGGCAAACCCTCTAACAAATTGTAGGTCCTAAGGTGGAAAAAGTAAAGTTTGAACATGATTAAATCTTCTACACTTTGTTTTTGGTGCTTAAAATGAACTTAGTTTTTCATTCCTTAGTTATTTTAAAAGTTTTTTGTAAATTTTTCAAATAACTAATGCCAAGGGGCTCAAATTTCATAACATATTTTGTTTTGGTGCACTAAAATGAACTTTCACACTTAGTTACATACTCCTAAGAGTTCTTTTTTTTCTAACAAATTGAGTGTAATGTGTATGCTCTGCCCCCATTCCCTTTAGGTAACCTAAGTGACCAAAATCAATCATTCTTTGCCTTTGTCACATTAGTACAAAAGCATGAAAATAAATTTGCTAATGCCCTCCCCAAATCCATATGGTTTGGGTGACCCCAAAATGATTGTAAAGTCTCTTCACTTATCTTTATTTTTCATGTATTTTAGCTTATGAGCAGGAATTCATCATCTCCTCACAAGTTATCTAGGGAAGTGTTAACCCAGGAATTCATCTCCTAGCATCATTTCAACCCCACTCCATGGTGGGGTATATAAATTAAATTGGTGAATCATTGGGATGGTAGTTTGAGTGGTTAAACTACATCAGTTAGCGACTGTTACCCTCAGAATGTATGATCAATTTGGACATCACACTGCACTGAGTAAGCGATGGATGTAGTGGTTGTGAAAAAGACAAGACCTTTTCATAACAATCCAGCTGACATGGATCCACACTACACTGAGTAAATTATAGATGTAGTGGTTGTGAAAAGGACAAGACCTTTTCAAAACAAGTCAATTGGTGTAGATCCAATTAACATGAGAATCTCTTGTTCTAACCACACTTGAGACCATCTAGAAACATGAAAAAATTGATAGTTTGGAATAACCCCACTTACTAGAGACATATTATTGATGTAGGGTGAGTAGCATGAAGTGTCATGTTGTAGTACAAACACTTGAGAGAAGATGGGGCCTAAAAACCCTACTTTTCATACACTTCTACTTTTTAGATTAAATAAATAAAATCCTCTTAAGATTGAGTATATTGAGGTAATTTGATAGTATTATGCAACCTTGTTAGTTTGAGGATTTAGGACATTACACTTAGGTGTTGGTGTCAATTTATCCTTTATTTCATGGTTTTTAGTCAAACTATTTATTTTTTTTATCTTACCACATCAAAATGAGTCTTGTTTATACATTACTCCTTTGTTTGAGGAGTCATTATGCCACCCATTTGATATGACACCTATGCCTTATTCTTTTGACAAAGTTTTATTTATGTATGTCACTTGATTGAAAAGGGTGTCATTACACTGCCTAATTAATTTTAAATCTTATGCCTTTAAGTCTTAAAACAAATCCTTGATCATATCTTTAGAGCATGATAACATCATTATGCTGCTCAAATCATTTCAAAGACTTATTTTCCTTGTGTCCAAAATTCCATTTCAAAACCAAAGCCACGTCTGCCTTTTGGATCTATACCTAGTGTCGTTATGCCATTCAATTTTCTCTAGCTTGTTTATTCAAACAAGCCTAGTTTTTTAAGTTGAGTTTGAAATTAACCTTGAGAAGTTCAAATCCAAACATTGATTTATTTCTACCTATGCCTTGTGTAAATTTGACCTAGACATTGATATTTCTCTTTTGGGTTGTGTAACTTAGGTTAATTACTTATTTAATTTGAAAACTATTGTTTGTGCTTAGATTTGGGGGAAGTGGTCTATCTTCCATATGCCTAAAATTCCATGTCTTATACCAATTGATCAAGTTTATGTATAAATCCTAGTGCATAGTTTTTGCCAAAGTGTTTCAAATTTTTTAGATTAAATCTCCTTCCTTGTTTTGTTTAAAGTCTAGATTTTGTGCCTTTTCCAAAATACCTAGCACATGTCTGTTTTGATCCTAGATTTTGTGCCTTCTCTGAAATACCTAACAATAATTTTATTTTATTTTTTATTAGACTTGTTTGAAACACTTTGTACATAGAGTTTGGCATGCCAAATTTTTATTCATCCACTTGACTGTTTGTTTAAGACATTAGACATTTAACATTAGACTGTTTTAGACCAAGTTTTAGCACAAACCATTTTAGAGATACAATTTCACTTTTTAGACCAATTTTAGACCATGTGTCCTTTGGAAATTATTTTTAAAAGTTTATAGAACTCTAGGATTTTTGTGAAATGTTCATCATTGATGTGGATATGTCTCATTAATTCAATTTATGATGTTTTATTTGCACAAATTGACTTTGATTAAGACCTCTATGGTGAAGACGTGGTTTTTGAGATGGATATTTATCCTCCTTACAATACTCAATTGAGATAACAAAGCCAATATATTAAAGCATAGTATGGGGCGATACCTTCTTCGAGTTAGTTGACATATGATGTTCACCATTTTACCACTAATGGTATCCAATACCCCACCTATACCATTAACCCTCCTTTGGATTGGGAAAGCCATTAAACTCCAAAAAATTCAAGGATTACCATTTCAAGGCCTCATCTATTGGCTTGTGCCAAAAACTAAGCCTTGTAATTCCCTACCATTTCCATTCCAAGACCTCATCCTTTGGCTTATGTGAGAAATCAAGCTTCACAATGCCCTAACAATACCATTTAAAGACCACATCCTTTGTCTCATGATAGCAACCAATATTTTTAATGCCCTACCATTACCATTTCAGGCCCTTACAAGAATGGTAGCTCATTATCCCAATAAGGTTGTATATCTATGACTAGATGGGTCACAGTTACTATCCTAGGATTGTAACTGGCCTTTATTAATCCCATCATAGATAAGCCTATCATTATCCAACCATTGACCATTCCCCATCCTTTACCAATCATCCCCCAATTTATAAAATCCATGTTGATCATCAAGCCACAACCAAGCCAATCAATACCTCTCCAACCTAGCCAATCATTTAAAGACCAAGATATGTTCTAAACTAATATTTTACAACTACTTTTAAACCAAGTCCAAGAGAACCAACCAATCCATGATGTTTTTGTTGAAACATCTATTTGTGATGAGTCAACCTATGATGAATCATCTTTTCATACTATCCCTATTGTTGAGGAGTCTCACTCTACCAAGCCAGTCTTTATTACGTCACTTCTTAATGATTATAACCACCTACGAACAAATCATTATCTCAACCATTGTCCTATTTTCAAAGAGTCTCCCTTTGACGAGCCAGTCTCTATGGATTTATCTCTTAACTTTTTTCCTCTCATGGAGGAGTCTCACTTTGAGAAACCATTCTTTATGGAGCCCATTATGACATCACAAGCCATTAATTATCCAAAAGTAAACATTCAATAAGACATCATTGTAGTAACATCTACACTAGATGAAGAATCAACATTGAATCTAGGTTCTATTCTTGAACCAACATCAAATTTAGCATCAAAATCAAAATCAATGTCAGTCTCAACATCAAATTTAGAGTCCCTTGAATCATACTTAGCTTTAGAATCCAAATACATTTGTGGTTCTTATGACATTGGCTACACATTCCTTGCAGATCAATTTGAATATATTTGTGATTCTTCCACAATTTTTGATAATGATTATTTTAGCATCAACATAAGCTCTCCTAGTATCTTCTACAAGGATTGTACCACCTCTTTCCATTCCATTACCATTTCACATACCATTACCACCACCCAACATAGCCATTATATTGAAATTTCACCTACCACAAGTGTCGATTGGGACTGACAAAATCACACTTTGTTAAACTGCATCCATGGTGACATATCAATTATGAAATATCAAGGGGACTAATACCACATTCAAGTAGATGAATAAAAATCTCTTAGTGAAACCTTTTTGAAGGCACTAAGGGACAATCAAAGTCCAAACTCAACATTTTATAGTGCAACCTTTTTGAATACACTAGAAGACAATCAAATTCAAAATTTAATGTCCTTAGTGAAACCTTTTCAGAGGCACTATGGGACAATCAAGACAAATTGATTGTTAAAAACCTCATCGAGGTGCCAATATCTAATCATAAGAATTCTTCACTACTTGATGAAGACATTATCAAAGAAAAAATTAGTATAACTTCCAATCTATAGTATAATCTGATGGTAGCTACTCTTAGGCCTAAACAACAACAAAAATTGATGGTCCTATGAGAGCATATTTATAATTCTTTGGCCCCACCACATCCAAATTTATGTCAAATATGGAATCCACAACATTGTGTGTGCCTAGAAATCCCAATCTTAATTTATTTCCCAACCATTATACAGTCCATTATCATTCACCTTTACATTACCAAATCAGACCTATCAATGAATATTTATCCATATTTATCAGTCTTGGCTGCACTTTATTTTATAAAGGCTACAAAGATATCATGTCTTGAATTTTTAAGGAAATAGAATAAATGACCAAAAAATATCACACAAACATTATTGGAGTCCAAATCTACAGTAGGTTCTTGATAGAGTAACTATTTAAAGAAGGTGTGGGCTAACAATTTCCATGATTGATTAATCTAGTTGTATCATATGTTGATCAAGACATGCATCTCCACATCAGGAGGAACAATAGAAACATTTACTTTACCTTTACCATTTACCTTGTTGTTGTTATTTTCCATCTACATTACCATTTTCATTTTCCATTTACCTTTCTATTGTCATTTTCCATTTCTCTTGTTGTTTCATACCCTTCAATTTACCTTACCTTATCAATTTTGGGTAAACCTCTTACCACTATAGCCAATTTCCATCCTATCATCTTCCTTATGTCGTACCATATACCATCCTACCATGTTGTCCCTATTAGATCAAAGTGTGTTTTAACTTGCCCTACCCAAACCCTTGGACCTTGGTTTCATTCCATTGGTTCTTCGAGCATTTTCAGCAAAAGGATTCCAATCAAGTTTAGTAATTGATTCAATATTCTAGATAGAGGCCATTTTTTGGAGAAATATGATAGTGGTTTAGTAGTTGCATCCTCTATTTCTTATTTATTTCCATTTAATTACTACTAATATAACCTCCTTTGGGAAAATTAGAGTATCACAATCGTGCTACTAATTATAATTTCATGTGGGCAAATTAGTATCATTGACCTATACCATTGTTTCCTAATTATAACTATTTATGGGAAGATTAGGAATAACACTTTTATCATGCCTTAAAATACCACCTTATCATGCCTATGTTGTACTATGCCATTTGCCTATTTTGCCTAGTTTGAAAATTTATTGCTACCTGGTCAAATTCCTCCAATGTAAGGTAGAACTACAATGACTTTAGGCAACATCTTGGGACTATGTAGGCAGTGCTCGATTTACATTGAGTTTAGCTCAATCACCCCCTTTTCCATGCTCTCACCATTTTGCGAGCAATTTTAATCTTGAACGCTCTCACCATTTTACTATCTTGGACTATTTAGTATCTTGTCATCCTTGATTGAGTTGAGATACTTCAAAAATATTTAAAATGGATCTATAAAATCCTAAACATTAACCACTTCTTTGCCTTAAATATTTTGGGATACCTAGCTATTTCACAAGAAACCACTTGTCATTTAATTTCCCTATCCTTACTAACCTGATGTCTCATGCTTTCACCATTTTATGAGACCATTCCCATTATTCCTCTATAACATCCATCATGTTTTATTCTCATCATTTTCTTCTATCCTACCTCCTAAGAGAACCACATTTAATCTAAAAATTTTGTTAGACCTTGCATCCATGAAACTATGTAGGAAGCATCCACTTCCCTAGTGCATCTGGAGTCAGCTTAGCTACCCCCTTCTTTTTCTTATTTTCCCCCATTTTATGTGTGTCATTGTCTCCTATAGCCTAGGGTCAATGTTTGTTCTCTTATTTGTGTTGTTGTGTCATTTGCACTAATATTATAATTAACCATTGCTTGTGTTTTGTGTTATTTTGGTTATTTTGTTTGCCTTTTCTTAGTGTTTTATCTTTATGTTTGTTTGTTTTCTTATTTATTTGCTCATTTGTTTACTTTTTTGTAGTTCCTTGACTTAGTATTTCTACATTCATTCGGCAATTTCATGTGCATTATACTTAAGTCCATCTATATTCATATGTCAACATTGTCATCATAGTTTTTATCATTGGTCCATTGTTTACAATTTTTTATTGGATCATGTGTTAGTCATTGTGCATATTTCACCTAAATTTATAATGGTGTTTTATATCATTATGCCTACTATTAAGTGATACAATAAAAATCAGATAAGGAAGTCCTACAAGCTATACAACCATGATACTTCTCCTTGGCATCTAAAAAATTCTTGATCTACCCAAATCATTCCCATGCATAGATTAATTAAAACACAAATAAATTTAAATCCTTTCTATTTAGGATGTGCATCTCCATACTAGTAGGTTGACCAAATTCATCTTTCTCCTTTGTACCAACTTACTTTTACTCCATAACTATGGATTTAATTTGTAAGTCCCTTTATCTAACTTGTCATCATACTCTAATCATTTTATTAATGATTATAACCACCTCTAGGCATATCATTGTATCTCCTCCCATTTACAATGTTAATGATTATAACCGCCTTTAGGAAAATCATTGTGTATTATCCCACCCATAGAACCAATGATTATAACTGCCTATGGGCAAACCATTGTGTTTTGATATATTTGGAGGTTAATGACTATAACCACCTTTGGGTAAATCACTATCTTTATTCTACCCAACTAGGGTACATTTTTATTGTTGTCATGCTTATAACCTCCTTTGGGCAAACCATTATCTCTATCTGCCCAACTGGGGCATATTTTTATCCTTCCAATGATTATAACCACATGTGGGTAAATCATTGGTTTCTCTTTTAATTATTATAACCACCTTTGGTAAAATCATTCTCTTGTTACCCTAATCTTTTTTCAATGATTATAACTACCTTTAGATAAATCATTACCTTTTTTGTCCCACCTATGCCGATGATTATAATCACCTGTAGGCAAATCATACTATTTGTTTGCCCAACTGGGGAAACTCCATATGCCACTAATTATAACTACATATGGGCAAATTAGTCTTTTTTTACCCCATTCTATCTTTTTGTTCCCATTATTTCCTCCTTTTGAGGGACTGATCACTGACCCTTTTTACTGACCCCTCCCTCGAGGGGCATCTAGAGCTCATCTATTACAATTGAAGTAGTAGGCATATAGGACCTTTTCATTATTTGAGAGACATTATTGTGCCTATATTTTTAAACACCTTCCCAAATAGGGGAAAACTATAGACATCCAAAATTAGCCACAAATAGATTCCAACTAAACTTTAGACTGATTCCTACCAATAATTAAAAATTAAGCCTAAGAATCATTAAACACCCAAAATTTGCTCGTGCATCATTCATAAAATATTATAATCATGTTGAGACATCCCTAATTAGGGCATTATATTATATGAAATAATAACCTATCATGAATTCATCCCTAATCACCTTGCAATATCACAACTATCAATTTTGCCTATAGACCTATTAAGTGGGGTACTTACTTGATCAAATCTTGAAAGAGATAAAATCTAATCAAAATCTATTAATGAGCTAAACAAAATCAAATTCCTAGTTGAATTATCCATTTTTAATTAATGAAAACCTAAAAAATAAAATTCCAAAAATCAAAATATCTTAGCCTTTAATCATTACCTTTATGACCTATCAAGCTCTTTGAAAATATCCTATAATATCTAATTTGAGAGCCATGCCTAATAATTGTAAATCATAATTACTTGACAACTATTAACTCTACTAGAGTTATTTTTAACTCACCTAAGTTTATTTTGAACCCATTTCAAGCCTAAACTCACCCTTAACTCACATTGGGTGAGAGTTAATTCCTAAGGCTATAAATACAAGGCCATGCTTATTGGATTCAAAAAACTATTTTGGTTTAAAGTTATTATGCACAAATATATTCAACAAGCTCCTTGTTGTAGTGTGATAATTCCCAAATATTAAGTCAAGCAACATCAAATCCATGGTGCCAAGGAGAGAAGGAGCCAAGCAAGCTTCATTACCAAAGACTTCTTGATGTAAAAGCCAAGAAAGACATTCAATAAATCCATTTAAAGTTCTAAAGGAAGGTAAAAGAGTTATGTCTTTTATGTTTAAGTTGTATTTTTATTTAGTTTTTGTTACTGATTTCTTCTTAGTGTCTAGGCTAGAGGTGTTAGGAATTTAGTGTGTTCATTTCATTAGTTTTATGAGACTAACACAAGACTAACCTCCCTTCTATGTCAAATTCCTAGCTCATATTCACCATATGTGCTCCAAAGATATGTTGATAACAAATGAGATTTTATGGAATTGGTGAGACAATTGGTTGAGACTCACAAGCTCTTGGCAAATAAACATAAATCTGGAGTAAATTTTTGTATCTCTATAGGTAGATACATGTGTGCATCACTATCAAAAGCTAGATCTATTGAAGAAGAGATGGCATATGTTACAATGAGTACATTTTAAAGTAGGGATTTATATGTTATAAGAGGCTTAATGAAAAGTATTATTGATTATTCATAACAACATGTGCCTTATTTTGAGTATTATTAGTCAAATTGTGATGATCAAAGAGACATGAGAATCAAGAGTTACTCATAGTTCATAATAAAATAGGTCATTGCATTTAGCATTATGAAAGTCTCAAAGAAGATAGTGGATGATGAAGACACAGTGGACCCTATTTACAAGAAATAAATAATAGAATTATAACCACTCCCTAAGGTTTATTGGAATAAGAAGGAATCAACTTCTGTTATAAGCATAACCTAAAATATGCTTGAAAGAACATTGAGATGGTTGAAAATACAAGGGAGTGAATGTTGATAAAGTAGGGTTTCTACCACCACTAAAAGAGATTGAATTAGGAGCTTTCATATTTAACAATAATTTGAAGATGGTATGTCACAGGCAACCGGTGTAAGCAAAGACACTATAGAGGTAAAAGAAGAGACTGAATTTTATGTTATTATAGATTTTTTTTATAGTTCATAAGCCCCTCAAACTAAAAATAAAAAGTTTAGAAGAAAATTTTTATTGTTCTCCTATTATCTATATTTTTGAAGATATTCCTCTTGATAGTCTTGCTTAGTCTCAGACATTAGTAGAAAATACCACTTAGTAATTTTGTGTATCTAATACTTCATTTTTGATTCCATATTTTGATTCTTTTCAACTTGAAAATTCTTTGCCTTTATCTCCTCTGAAAAATTATATATTGCGTCTTATATCTTCACCCAAAACTTTGATTGACATAGTATAAAAAGAGAAAGATGAAATAGTATCAGAAGAAATACAAACCTCAAAAACTATTCTTCCTTCTCTTGAGATTCTAATAAAATATGATTTTGCCCAATTCCAACAACCTATTCCTAATGAATAAATTACTGAATGGTTAGATGAGTTAGTAAAAAAAAGAAATAAATTTTTTGAGCTTGAAGAAATTGATTTCAATACCCTAGCAAATCTTCTTTCACAAACAATAAATAATCCCAAAACTATATCAAGAATAATCACATATAATAGAGACATATATGCAAAAATATAACTTCCCCTTGTGGAAAAGGACAAAGACAGTGTCAGTTCCTCAAACTATTATATCTTGAAAATACATTTGGGGAAGGTTATGAGGGAAGGAATAAAAGAAAATATTTAATTAGAAATTGATACCTTATTCAAAAGGATGGATCATGATAAGGTAACCAAAGATCAGCTTAAATTAAAAATTTAGGCAATTAACAATAACAATCCATACATTGATAAAACCAATTCAATCTTCTTCTTCAACTATTCATCAAATTTTTGATACAGAAACACTAAATGTTGTTGAATAAATTGGTCATACAAGGATACAAATTAATGTTCTGATAAATTTCTATAGTATGGTGTCAATACTATTCATATAGGAATGGCCATGTGTTTTTAAATCTAATTAGAATATGATCAAGAAATTGAAGCTAAAGACAAGTATGATGATGAGGTATAAAAATGGAATGAATTGCTTGCCAAGTTGAAAGATTTCTCCTATACTTGTCTAGATGAACTCATTCAAGAAAAGGTTATTAAAAATAAAGTAGGTGTATACCTCATAGATTTTATAGGGGATACTAAGTTCAAAATATTGTATTGATAAGGAAAGTATTAAAAAAATTAATGATTCTAAGTCAATAGAAGATGATGCTCTCCTTAGAATAATGGGAGGAATAGGGAAATTAAATTACACATACATTTATGATGATGAAAACATGGGTTTTTAAGAAATCATTGTCAATCAATTCAAAAATAATATTGAGGAAATTTTGACTCCTAAATCTTCATTCAATTACAAGTCAATTCAAAAATTGATCAAATATCAAAATAATTTGAATGATCTCATACAATGCTAAAGATACTTCAAGGAATAGATCATAACATGTTAGATCTGCATTGTGATACAGAGATAACTTATACATGTTCAGATGGCCCAATGAAGACAAAATATTAGAAATCTTGAAAACATTTTATGAATATCAAAATAAGAATCCACTATAGAATAAGAGAAGATACAGATTATCCTCAGTGAAGAAGAATAGGAATAGCTCATCATCAAATTTTGACTAGTTTCATACTTTGAAATTTTTGAGTCATTCTTGTAAATTTTATTTGCATATATTTTTAATAGTAATTTGTACTTTATATATTTCATTTAAAAATTTCAATTCATGCAAATTCTTCAAATCACTTTCGCAAGTTGTGCAAATTTTATATTGAGTAAGTGCACAAAGTTGTGGGACAAAAAGTGGCCTACCTATGGACACAATTTTCGTAAAATTTTAAAAATCTGAACTTTTGTAGATAATTTGAGATATCTAAACACCAAATTTGAAGATAGTGTAAGAAAATGAATTGTAAAATTTTGAGTTTAGTTTTTAAAACACTATTTTTCTTTAAATTGTAAAATTTAACTAGGTAAAACATCAAAATTTTGAAGAGGAACTCCTATTTTTTTAAGAAAATAGAGTATAGATGGTTGTGTGGTGCACCATTTTTTTAGTAGCATTTAATATTGTTTGAAACCCTTTTTTGAACATTTATATAATATATTCTAGTTTGTGACCTATATTTGTTTATAGATTTTTGACGAATACTTAATTTTTATGAATTTTTCAAGTAAATAGATCCTGAAAAATGATTAAAAAAATGGATAGTTGCCCATGCGATGCACCTAACTACCTCAAAAAAAATGAAAATTAGTTTATTTTAATGTGTGTATAATTAGGCCTAGTTTACGACCATTGAAATTTTTTTTCACTTGAATCAACTAAAAACAAATTACATGAACATGTATAAGCATGTATATGTTTCAACATGTAGTGTCCTAAAAAAGGTATAGTTAGAAATCAACATAGTTTGAAACTTTAAATTATTCCAAAAATTATTAAAATCATATGTTTGGAAAGAAGAGAGCGTACTCATCATGATGGTATTAAGTTTTTGAATTTTACCATTGAAATTTGTAGCATATTTGGTGATCGAAGTTCAATTTTTTTTTTTTAATCAATACTCTTGAACTTGATTGTAGATTGATAGGTCCAAGCCTTTGGCTCACGAATTCAAGCCATTCCTGAGCCAAAAGTCTTGGTTTTTGAACTCAAATTTTAATAGTTTAATTGCATTAATAATTTGATCATGTTAATTAATAATGTGATCATGTTAATAATGCGATTGCATTATATATTCATAACACCCAAAAACACATGTTTGCTCTTGAGCTCAAACTTTATATATGTTATTTTATGTTAATGATCTCCCTAATAGTGGTGTTATTTCATGTGATATTAGAAAGGCCCATAACCTTGGATAGTGAATTAAGGTGTCAAGGTATCACATTAGACTTCAATTTTTTATGGGCATTTTAATATATGTTGACTTGACTACTTATAATTACTTGGTTTTAAGGTGTAACTCATTATACATTTTACTATATAATTTATTTCATCATGAGATGTCATAAAATACATTTTTAAACATATGGTCAAAACATAGCCTTTGGATTACCAATCTAGTTGTGCATCTGAAGTAAATTGGGACTATTTCGAGCCCCTTCAACCTAATTGCATGACTATAAAATGTGATCTTTTGGGGTTGATTGGCTCTAATTTCATTAGCTTGATTGAATCAAAGAAACATTATTTATTTATTTTAATTTTTACATGTATAGAATGTGGTTTTGAGCTCAATAAACTTAAAGTCCTTAGATAATGAATGAAAATGCCGATTAGTTCAATTGTGGAGGTATTAGGGTCAAAATGAGCCATATGAATCTATTTTAAATCATATATGATGTGATTTAAATTGAAATTAAACATAATGTCGTGTCATATATAATTAACTGGAGAGTTGATTCCTTTAATCGTGGAGGCATTTGAGGCCAATTTGAACCCCTTCAAGAGCAAGATATGATTTGGGTAAAAATTAAGTTTGATTCTATCATGAATTGATCTAATTAGTCATTTTGTGAAATTACGGGCATGATTTAGGAAAAATTAAGCCCTTAAACCAGATTTATTTCTTGATCAATTATATAATGTATGCAACATGTATGGCTTAACTGACCCTACCTTTATCAAAAATGTAAACATGAAGGCAATTGTCATAAATAGGTGAATAAGCAGCTCAAATTTTCTTCAATTACCTTAGTGATTGGACCCTATATTTGATATCTTAAACTTTAAACCATATATCATTTAACTTAATCCCTAAACCCTATACCATTTACCTTAAACCCTAAACCATAATACTTAAACCCCAAACCCTTTAAATTATAGACCTTAAACCCTAAACCAATCAATTTAACCCATTTAACATCCTTTATATAGTAATAATTAGGTTCACAAAGATCACCTTGGTCAAAATTGCATCTCTCATTATTGTAATTGACTTAATTGGCTCAAATTGTGATGATGTGGGACTAATTGAGCTCAAAATCACATTCTTTACTCATAAATATTAGTTCAAAGATCTCAAATTTGCCTTAATTACCTTCAAAAGTATACCTTACATAACCTAAAACCCATACCCTAAGCCTTAATCCCTAAAGTTCTTAATCCTTAAAGTTTTTAATCCCTACACTCTAAACCATAAATATAAACTCTTTAAACCCTGAACTAATCATTTTAGCCAAAATTAACATCATTTAGACTAAGAATTAAGTTCACATGACTCAGTTTGGCCTAAATCACATGAATGATTACAACATTTGACTAATTCACTCAATCTGCATGATGACATGGGGTATAGTGACAACCAAAAAACACATGCTATAGTCACAAATAGGTCCAAGTGATTTGAATTATCCTAAATTATCTTTGTGACTGGACCTTTTATAACCTAAACCTTATAGGTATTAAACCCCAAGCCCTAAACCATAAACCCTATACCCTATATTTTAAACCTTAAATCAATTGGTTTAACACTAGTTAACATTATTCAAATTATTAATTAGGTATATACATTATAAGTAATTTTGCCCGAATTGTATTACTCATTGTCTCAGTTCATTAATTAGCGAGCAATCTATGATGATGTGGGGGCTAGTTGAGCCCAAAAACATAGTGGAACTCATGTACACCCTAGACCATATATTCATTAAACTCTAATCCCTAAACCATGAACCATAAACACTATACCCTACATTAGAAACAATAAACTTTTCTTATTTACAGATCAATTTAGCCCCAATTAACATCCTTTGCAGTAAGAATTAAGTTCACATGGAATAGAATGATTACACCTTATATGCACCCTTAAACCTAAACCCTATTCCCTAATCCCTAATCCATAAATTCCCTAAAACATAAATTATAAGCCCTATGCCCTAATGCCCTAATCCTTAAACCCTATGCACTAATGTCATAATCCCTAATTAGGGTCAAAATGAGCCACATGAACCTATTTTAAATCATATATGACGTGGTTTGGAGTGAAAGTAACCCTAATTTCATTTCATATATAATTAACCATTTGAAGAGTTGATTGATTTAATTGAGGAGTCATATGAGGCCAATTTGAACCCCTTTAGGAGCAAGATATGATTTGGGGAAAAATTAATTTTAATTATATCATGGATTGATCCAATTAGTCAATTTATACAATTATAGGCATGATTTAAGCAAAATTGAGCCCCTAAACCAAATTTATGGCTTAATCAATTATATAATGTATGCAACATTTAAGGCTTAACCAACCCTACTTTTATCATAAATGCAAACATGAAGGCAATTGTAATAAATAGTGAACAAATAGCTCAAATTTTCTTCAATTACCTTAACGATTCAACCATATATCCTAGACCTTAAACCCTAAACCTTGTACCATTTACCTTAAACCCTAAACCATAAGCATGAAACCCTAACTCTTTAAATTATAAACCCTTTAACCCTAAACTAATCAATTTAGCCCCAATTAACATCCTTTATAGTAAGAATTAGGTTCAAAAGGATCAACTTGGTTAAAATTGCATCACTCATTACTATAATTGACCTAATTGGCTTAAATTATGATGATGTGGGGGCTAATTAAGCCCAAAATCACATTCTTTACTCATAAATATAGGTTTAAGGAGCTCAAATTTTCCCCAATTACCTTAACAATTGTACCTTATATACCCTAAAACCTATACCCTAAGACCTAATCCCTAAAGTTCCTAATCCCTAAATTCTAAACCATAAATATAAACTCTTTAAACTTTGAACCAATTATTTTAGCCAAAATAACATCATTTAGACTAAGAATTAATTTCACAGGGCTCAATTTGGCATAAATCACATGAATGGTTGCCCTATTTGACTAATTCACTCAATTTGCATGATGACATGGGGTATAATGACAACCCAAAAACACATTCGATAGTCACAAATAGGTCTAAGTGATTCAAATTGTCCTCAATTATCTTTGAGATTGACCTTATGTACCCTAAACCTTAAACCTTATAGGTCTTAAACCCCAAGACCTAATCCATAAACCCTATACCCTTTTTTTTAAACCCTAAACCAATTATTTTAGCACTAATTAACATCATTTAGAATTATAATTAGGTATATACATTATAACTAATTTGTCTTGAATCACATCACTCATTGTCCTAATTGACTAAAATTAGTGAGCAATCTGTGATGATGTGAGGGATAATTGAGCCCAAAAACAGAGTGGACCCTATGTATACCCTAAACCATATACACATTAAACCCTAAGATGTAAACCATATACCTTAAATTATAAACTATAAAATTTCACTATTTACCAATCGATTTAGCCCCAATTAAGATCCTTTATAGTAATAATTAGGTTCACATGGCATAGAGTGATTAGATCTTATATACACCCTCAAACCTAAACCCTATGCCCTAATCCATAATCCTTAATTTACCTAAAACATAAATTATAATCCCTATGCCCTAATGCCCTAATCCCTAATCCCTAAACCATGTGCACTAATGCCTTAATCATTAATCCTTAATCTATATTAATTATAATGTGATCATGTTATTCTCAATATAGACAAAACTTGCTTCTCAAAGTGTATATTTAAATTGAATTGAGTATTAGGAATAACATAATCACATTATTATTAATATAGACAAAACTTTATTTTCAACATCTATTTTAACCCAAATCAAGAATTATGTCCCCACAAACATTCTCTACATACTTCTATAGGCCCTGTGGTACCTATGTACTTTTGACCCCACATTTGAAAAGTTGTCAATTGTCCTTGATGGGTGATAGATCACATTTGAGGAAGAAGAAGATGTTGAAGAACAAAACACTAGAGGAATTAGAAGATTTGAGAGAGAAACACAAGATACAAATGCAAAAACTTCATGGTCGACAAGGTACAAACCCTAATCTAAATGAACCAAATGCTATAAATAATGAGCCAATTAATAATAATGAATTAAACAATGATTATATTGACCATAATGAATTGAATAATTATGAAATTGACCATAATGAAATTGAAAATGATGATTTAGATAATGTGGAAAGTTTACATTCAAAGTTCCAAGTTTTTTATTTTGTTGATGATGAGTCTATGTATGATGCTTCACCCCCATGAATGAAGAAAAATTTATGGAAACAAATAATGATGAAATCAACAATCAATAAAATTTTATGGAAACATATAATGAACAAATAAACAATGAAGAAAATGTCATCCCACAAATCAGCAAGAGTGTGGTATTAAATTTCCACCAAAATCAACCACAAAATTTATTCAACTATTTTTTGCAAAAGACTGGATGGATAATTATTTTATAACAAATCATGTTTATTAGAAATTATAACATTTGTGGAGGATTTCCAAAAATAAAAAATTGTATCCATGAGGAGAGTACAAGTGCAACTGGATAGGAATTAGTTGGTTTAAGCAAATATAAATCAGTGACTTATTTAGTAAAATATGGCAAAGAATCTAAAAGGTATGAGTTTCTTACAAAAAAATCCCTGTTTCTAAATTTTTGGTCAAATTTATGGAGAAAATTGTTAATGAGTATGCAAGGCACACACACATGGCTAGATGGTTGGATGAACATTTCAATATAAGCAAGGATACATTCCCACTTGGTTCGATTATTTCAATAGTTGACTTTGATGAAAATTACACATTCAACCCCAAATTGAAGTTTAATCATAGTATTACAACTCATCACAAGTTTCCATATTTGTACATATAGCATTCATGCATGCACATGATATTATAGAGTAGTAATAATTTATATTAAGGGATTATCATTTCTATATCATGGATGACCAATCACATTGTTCAGATTATGTGCAAGTTTGTTTTTAGAAGTTTTATGAATATTTGAGTTAAAGAAACTTTACATTTGGTTAAACAATTGCACATCACAATTCGAAAATGCATGGATGTTTTATTCGTTGATCAAGATGCATATTACCACTAGTGTAGAACACATTTGGAGTTTTATCAAGGTTGGCCATATAAAAGGGGAGCATGATGGTGTTGGAGCATGTGTAAAAAGAGTTGTTTCAAGGGATGAGTTGAAATTTAAAGATGATAATTATTTGACAGATGTAAAAACCATGGTTGAATGGTGTAATGAGAACATGTTCCATGGTTTTTAACTAAATTCTACAGTTCATATACATTTTTGGTTAATAGAGGAAGAACACTTGGAAAAGTATGAGGATTGTATAACTCTAATAATTTCAAGTGATCTCCACTCATTTCTTATCTCAAGTACAAGTTTTTGGACTGTTCATATGAGACACTTGGCATGGTTTTGTTCTACATGTATGGACTCTATTTGGAGTGAGTATGAGTCATAAGAATGGGTGGTTGATTGGAGTTCCAAACCTATAATTCCAATCAACACATATTAGGTTCCAACAACATTGTAACTTATAAATATGACATTATTAGATGACTTTGACCATGTATATGATCTAGTGTAGCCAGGTAGAATATTTTTCATTATGTATAATTTATTCTCATTATATATCTTTATAATGTTAATAAAAATGGTTTTTTGTTTGACAATGCATGTTTTAGCAGTTATTGAAAATGAAGATAATGAAGAGAGCACAAATTAATACTTATGTCGATGTGTAGAGAGAAATGAAAAATTGACTTCCCTAGTTATAGATGGAGAAAACATTGATTATCCCACTAGGTCAGTGGTAGTCACTGAAACTTAGTTTTGATGATATCCTATAAAAAATTTATATCAATGGTTATTTCAAGTGTTTGAAATGCATAGGAATATACTGCACTATTCAAATTTGATTCTTGCAAAAAATATTTAATTACAAAAATTTCATGGAAGCCCATTAAATAGAAAACTATGGAAAGTTTCAGAGTTAGACCATGAAGCTATTCTTGATATTATCAATGTTAAATAATATCCTATTGGTTCATTGGATTGAAATACACAAGTATGTTGACTTTTAAAATGTAGATATAATCAATTTTACCAAATGTTTTTTTTAATTTTCTAGGCAATACATATGAAATTATTTTTTAATTACTTACTAACAATTTTTTGTAGGTTAGTGGTGTTAGATAAGCTTCCACCTTCACATGGTTGGCATTGTCCATAAATAATTTCTTATTCTTGAAGCTAAAATAAGCTTGCTAAAATTACTTAGCATTTTTCCTTGAAACGAGGTTGTCTTGAATTAAGGAAGGCATATAAGGAAAATCATGGATATTTGAAGTGATTGATGTGGTCAATTGCCTTCATTATGTGGCCTATATTTGGGGATGGTGGTCTCCTTAATTCCATTTTGATCTTAACTCACCATGTCCTTGCCTTCAATGCTTCACTTATTCTTCAACCAACTTGTTTGCAACCCCCATGAAGTAGTTTCATTATTATAAGGTAGTTCAAAAGAACTTAAATGCTTATTTGACTCCATTAAATGACTATTTGCTTGCTTAATACATAGGGATAGCATGTTTGATATGATTTAAAACATATTTCCTAGGATATCATGGTCTAACTATCTCCCTAGTCCGCATTTATTCCTTCTTACATGCATGTAACTGATTGTCAAATCTCAAGTTGCCACTCTCTCATTGCATTCACTGAAATATTCATGATATTGCATGATTTTTAATGTAGGATCCCCACTTATAGAAATTCATCCACCTTAATAATGGAAATTAAGTGTAAGCATTTTTTGAAGTCTTATTACATCTCAAAATATGATAAAAAACCTCAAATTAGAGACCTCTTTCTTTTGAAAGGCAAACTAGCTCCTATTGATTCTTAACTACACCAATCCACCTCATTAGTTTAGCCAAGGTGGATAGTTTATAGATCAATATTTATTTATTCTTGAACTCACGTGGTTTAGTTTTACATGTGTTTAAACATAGGTTTAAAAACTACATTTTTCTTGTATTGGGAAGGGCATTCTTGAGGCTAGAATGGGCGGTGGATTTGTAATTTCGTCCTGATGGAAGGTCAAAACTTGGTTATAGATATTATCTGAACCCTAAAACATGTTGGTAGTGCCATTTTTTAATTTAAAAGCATCAGAATGAGAGTTCAACAACCACAACTTAAACTTTAACAAAATTTATTGCTAGTGTTTCTACACTCTTGAACGGTAGTGAAAATGCACTTTTGAGTGGATTTGAATGTCGTGGTAGTGTGATCACATGTAATTTTACTATTTAGACATGATAAAAGTGATATATTCTCAAGTGGGGGTCCCAAATGTATAAATGGTAGTTGGATCTCAAGAAGTTGTCTATCCTATGCCAAAAAGTTTTTTTTTAGGACCCAACACTGTAACTTGTCCAATGGATTGCTCTAGAAGGTTATACATGAGTGATATAGGGTGAGATTAGAGGGATTAAATAGGTAGGGGAAGGATATGATATTTAATATAAATGACTTAAAGGTTTTGTTTTTTGCATGTTTAAACTTAGGCTAAAAAACTGCATTTTTCTTGTATTGGAAAGGGCATTCTTGAGGATGGAATGGGTGGTGGGGTTCT
Organism: Torreya grandis; assembly: GCA_037957365.1. NCBI lineage: Eukaryota > Viridiplantae > Streptophyta > Pinopsida > Cupressales > Taxaceae > Torreya > Torreya grandis. The sequence continues at coordinate 6,492,666 of JARHVA010000040.1, forward strand.
CATTCAAGATTGATGGGAGGCTAATAACCTGGTCTTGGATTTTATCTACCCCCTTAGAAAAATTTTCAATTCCATTTTTTTGTCATGAAACATCGTAATGAGAGTTATGCAACAACTTAAACTTTGACAACATTTGTTGTCAGCAATTTTGTGTTCTTGAACGGTAGTGAAAATGCATTTTTGGGTGGATTTTATTGTAATGGTGGTGTAATCACATGTAATTTTCCTATCCAAACATGATTTAAGTGATATATTCTCAAGTAGAGGTCCCATAGGCAAAAATTATAGTTGGAGCTCAAGATGTTACCTATTCAATGCCAAAAAGTTGCATTTTAGGATCCATCATTGTGACTTATCCAATGGATTTCTCTCAAAGGTTCCACCCAAGTGATTTGGGGTGATATTAGAGGGTTTAAATAGGTAGGGGATGGATCTAACTGAACTTAGGCTAAAATACTACATTTTTATTATATTGGGAAGGGTATTCTTCAGGTTGAAATGGGTGGTGGGTTTGTTGTTCGGGCCTGATGGGAGGCCAAAAACCTAGTATTGAACACTATCCTCCTCAAAAACATGTTGGTAGTGCTATTTTTTGGTTAGGAAGCATCAAAATAAGATTTATGTAACCATAACTTAAACTTTGACAACATTTGTTGTTAATGTTTTTGTGCTCCTAAATGGTAGTGAAAATGCATTTTGGGTGGATTTGAACGTCATGGTAGTGTGATCACAATTAATTTACCTATCCAGATGTGATTGAAGCAATAAATTCTCAATCATAGGTACCAAAGGTAGAAATGGTAGTTGGAGCTCAATAAGTTGCCTATTCAATGCCCAAAAGTTGCATTTTAGGACCCGTCACTACAACTTGTCCAATGGATTACTCTCAACACTTGAGTGCTCTAAGGTGTGATTAGAGAGATTAAAGAGGTAGGTGAGGGATCTGATGATTCTCATAAATATATTATAGGTTTTTTTATGTATGTTTGAACTTAAGTTAAAAACTATATTTTTCATGCATTAGGAAGGAAATTCTTGAGGCCAAAATGGGTGGTGGGTTTGTCATTTAGGCTTGATGGGAGGCCAATAACCTAGTCCTAATCATTATTTACCTCACCTAGATGTATTGACAGTGCCATTTTTTGGTTGAGAAGCATTAGAATGAGAGTTATGCAACCATAATTTAAACTTTAACAATATTTGTTATCAATGTTTCTACGCTCCCAAATGGTAGTGAAAATGCAATTTTGAGTGGATTTGAATGTTTTGAAAATGTGATCACATGTAATTTACCAATCTAAACATGATTGATGTGATAAATTATAAATTTTAGGTCTTAGAGGTAGAAATGGCAGTTGGAGCTCAAGAAATTGCCTATTCAATGCCATAAAGTTGCATTTTAAGACCCGCCACTACAACTTGTCCAATGGATTACTCTCAAAGATTCCACCCAAGTGCTCTGGGGTGTGATTAGAGGTATTAAATAGGTAAGGGAGGTATTAAAATTAGGTTTCTACATATACTTCTCTTTGATGTGTGTGCATGCATACATATCAAAGCAAAACAAACAAGTGCACCTGGAAGGATTGAAGAAGTTGTGGCTGAAACCTATAAATTTTTCTCAAATTTAAACTATATTTGAAAATGAACTAAAATTAAAAATTAGGATAAAGGTTTCCTTATCATATATTCCAACTCTTGTGGCCTACAAAATATATAAACCATGTCTCATCACTATTTACATGAATCACCTGACTGCTAGTGAGCTATGAATGAGCATCAATGCTCTTATGTCTAGCACACAAATGTTTAGTGTACTTGCAATTAAAAAAATGCATTTTCAATTATATAAATTTATATATAAATCAATAATAATTTAATTTATGAAATCACTAAATAAAATAAAAGAGTGAGAACAAATCCGTTGGTATGCAAACTTTATCACCAACTCTCTAAAATCATTGAATGTGTGGAATGTGTATTATAAATATCTGGTGTGTACCTCTTAGTTTTAGAAACAATTAATTTTATTGTGTCTTATTGATTTCCTATAGGTAAAAATAGTATAAGGCCTTATGATACATCTAATTATGACGAGGGAAATTTATTGTACCCCTTTGATGTGATAAATCATCATGTATTTGGAGTATAATAAATGGATTGTATGCCCCCTCACATTTTAGGTGTGTAATAACTTCCATATCACTCATCTCAAAATAACTTTCATAGAGGTATGTAAACCCTATATATCTTACATTTATCTCAATAAAACCATCAATATCACATGCATAAAAAAGTATACATAATCTCTAGTGTTGAGGTATGTTCTTGTTGTTTTGATTGAGGCATTAATGTCAAAGGTTTGTGAGTATAATTGATGTCCCAAATATGTTCTTATTATGTTGCATGGTGAGTGTTCATGATGACTTGATCATGGTTTAGTAGTCTTTAAGTTCTATATGAGGTCTTGAATCATTTTTGTCATGTAACAAACACATGAGCTTTTTGAGATTAGTGTTTACTTTAGATAATCCTAATTGAATAATGTTCTTAGTTGATATCATTGAGAGATAGCTTATTTGAGTTCCATTCTTTTCATGAAGAGACCTAGTGAGAAGGCATAGGCTTGGTAGCATGATGAGCTGGATAGTATAAGTCTTATGATAATAAGATTGGTAGTGTGTGAGCACAGTATGAGGTTGTATTACATGAGTATGAGGTGTTGAGAGTAGTGTAAGATGTTTCAAGGTGTGTTCAAGGTCTAAATGTAATTTATAGGTTTAGTCCTAGTGAGCAAATAGACCTAGTGTGGCCTGATGAGGGGTCAAGTTCATTTTTCAAGGTACTACAGCTCATTATAGAAAATTTAGAGGTGTGAAAAGTTATTTCAAGTGTGTTTACCAAGTTTGAGGTCAAATTTTGAAGGAAAAAGCATGAAAATTGGTGTTGAGATTCTCTCGAGTGCTAGAATGGAGTGTTGTAGACCCAATAAGGTTTTTATTGTTCTCATTGGCACATGCAACCTATGCATGGGTTATTATAAGTTCATGGTAGTTGTGGAAGGGTCTTTGGTGTATTTTCTTGGCATTGGTTTTGGATTTTAAGGGCAATCCTTTATGAACGATTGTTAAGAGTGGAAGGCAGTTTAAACACTCCTAAAACCCTAAAAGTGACCCAATATGGAAAATATTGATAAAATGTATTATAATGGTTTTGATTACATATTTTGTTGATTTGAATTTGTATTAGACTCTCCCAGGTACCTCTAAATGGCATTGGTTTGAAAGGTGAGTAAGTGGACCCCATAAAAAAGTACATGTTTCTCACAAATTTGGTATAGCAGACAACATTGACCAAGTCAATGAATGAAAATAATTTGAAGACAAATTTTTATACTTTAAATTCATGTTCATGTGGTTTTTTATTAGGTTCTATACTTCAAATATACTAAACTGTTCATGGAAGTTGACCTATCGTTAAAAAGGGCTAGTGAAGAAGACAGTGAGAAAACTAGATAGAAGTGAGAATGAGATAAGGGATGAGTTATCATGGATTAGGAATAGATAAAATTGAATGGGGATGTCTTTCAATACTTTTAACATGTCTATATTTATTATATGTTTTGGAGGTCAATGAAATGTTGAAAATATTGTTCACAAGATGACTTGTCTAGTGAAGATGAGACAATGAAGATGTAAAGTTGAGAGATTGGTCTACAATACCAATATTGTCACTAGACCAAGATATATTTATTTGTGAGAGTTACATAATAATATCATAGTATCATCCACATACATTATGATTCCATAAAAGTGTTCACACAGGTACTAAAAGTCATAATCACCATGACTGGTCCTCAAGGAAGAATAATTGGGTATGCAAGATGGAGTGAAGAGTTTGAGACTCTATGATAGGATTAAATGTATCTAATGCAAAGTCTGATGTTTTTTGGGAAATATATGACCTAACCATGATATATATAAGGTTTAGAGTTAGTATAATAAGTTGAAAACAACATTCATCATGACTCTGTTTTCAGGGTCTTTGATAGTTTTTAGTGTGTTAGTGAGATTGATATTCTTGTGTCATTAGGCCTAGTTTAGAAGTGTTTAAATCATATAATGGTTATATTATATATTCCATGGGATCTTATACATTCATTTTGATTATTTTAAATATCCTATACTAATGGTTGAGATCAAATTGCAAATGATTAGGTTCTGAGTAAATTGGTAGTTCTGAGTGAGCTTTTTGATGAGGTGTTTATGAGTCTTTAAAGCCTGAGTGATGGATTCTAATGAGCTTGATGATGACCCTGTTGTCATTAATTCTCCATATATATTTTTATTGTGCCTAGAATGTGTTTCTATAGGTTGTTTGAGACTCATAATTGAAGATAGTGTTTCTGGGGTAATTAGGCCTAATAGGTCTTTTAGGCCTAATGGTGCTTTCCAGATGTGAGCGAAGGATTTATGAATTATTGAGAATGTATGAGATTATTTGAGGTTTCCATCTAAGTTTTTTAAAGGTTTAATTTCTTTGGTGATGGCCTAATTGCAATTAGGTCACTAGTAGGCCTTTGGAGAGAAGGTGGTCTAAGTGAGTTTAGCCAACCTAATGTTGATCCTATTTTGATGGATTCTTGTGTGTAATGTGTCCTAAGACATGTTTTGGTATTATATTGATGTATTAGTGCTTTTTATGATAGAGAGAGTGAGTGAACTAGTGACAAGTATAAGAACAAGGCCAAATAGGCCTATTTGGGCAAAAAAAAGTGGTATGAGAGTGCAAGAGAATAAAAGAGCATCTTGAGGAGAATAATTAGGTCATGTATACCATCAGAGGGGAGTAGAGGATCAGTCATGAATATAAAACATAATTTATAAGTATGATGAGCAAGGTCATATGACCTAAATTTTCTAAGAATAAGGTTTTTTGACCGAAGAAGCTTAGAGGTTGTTTTGAAAGGGATAGAAGGTTGAGAAGAGATGAATGAGTTGATTATATTTTGAGAGAATATCAGACTTACATTAGAGATGTGTCCCTAATTTATGATAGTGAGTGGAATTTAGATATATTAGATAAATATTTGAAGAAGAGGTCACCATATGTTGATTGAACAACAAGGTATCTTGAGGTGATCAAGTTGGTCTTGGCTAAGTTTGTGCTTTGTCAAGAAGAAGTGAGAGGTTCCTTAAAATTTGGTGCTTGAATAAGTGTTCTTAAAGTGGTTGAGTTGGTGTTGAGTCACTTAGGGGTTTTTTTCCTCCTTTTAAGTTGGTGCTTGCTAAAGACTAGTTGAGTGGGTGCTTGACTAGGTAGGGATTGGTGTTCCTTATGGATTTGGTGCTTCACTAAATTTGGATCTTGTTATTATAGGATTGTATTCCATTTATAGGGTTCAATGGGTTTTCTTCCCCTAGAGGGTTTCCCTCATATATGATGTTTTTTGTGCTTCATGCGCCTGTGTATGCTTGTTTATGCATTGGTTAATCTATGTGTTTGAATGAATGCTTCATGAAGGATTGTTTTAAGGGCATTGATTCACCCCCTCCTCCTTATCAGTGGTTGTGCTTCCAACATCTAGTAATAGGTGGATAATCATGATATGTTAAGTTATGTAGCATATATAGATAAAGGAAATTTTTTTTTAAATTATTTTAGAAAACTAGAGGTAAGAATTAGATAAAATCAATCATGGAGGAAAAAAAACCAAGGAGCAAAATCGATAAGCAACAAGAGCTCAGGTGGGATTCCAACTAACCTAAAAATTCTTTCAAAAATGTGTGTGCACTACAATAAAAGGCCTTGATATATAATGTGTTATCATCATAGAGAAACTCACACATGAGTTTGGGATGGGAAAAAATAATCAAAATAAAGATCTAGGGGAAAAGAAACAACTTAATCAACATAAATGAAGAGTCTAGAAGAATGATATGGAAATCATGAGCGAACCCAGACAAGGAAGTCAACAACCAACCAAAATATGAAAGAAGAGAAAGATGAAGGTAGTGTCAAAATTAAAACAAGATAAATATCAAACTTGAAATAAATTGGGGATAATTAGATACAAAAGTGGGAACACAATGGAATAAATGCGAAAAAATAAGCCTAAAATCCATATGCAAGACTAGGAATAAAGCAAACCTAAAGACAATCAAGTGAATATAAAAGATAATTGTGTACAAGATAAATTTTGTAGTTCATATCCATGGGGTTAGCAAGCAAGGCTATAAAATATAACCTTATATAAATAGATGGATTTGTCCTTAGGCTCTATATCTAGATATTATGGAACCTATAAGGCCAAGAAGGCAAATGTATCATCATCGTAACTATCATCATCAGTATGATCATCAGAACTATAATAGGTTTCATCTTTAAAATCATTTCCATTGAAATTTCCTTTATTCCAAATGATTAAATTATATTCTTTTAAATTTGTACCTTCCTTTATTTGAATGGTAGGTCCTAGATTGATTGGATCTTTAGTAAATGTTTTATATTACATAGGTGTAGAAGATTGTGATTATATTAATTTGGTCTATGGATGAAAATGAAGAGAAAATGACAAAAAGAAATATAAGAGAAATAATAATAACACAATATTTATGCTAAAATTGATGTGGATAAATTAACACACACAATATTACAGAGTACACAAGATTTCACTTGGAAAATTTTATGAGAAAAAACTCAACATAGAAAATGTTAGTGTTCTAGATTTACACCCTGGCTAAGAAGGGGATTGTTCAGGTCCTCTGCTTAAATCTAGTCAAACATGGGATTAACCCTAGGCTATGGGTCACCTATCACAGGGTTAGACCTATGGAGAAGGTTGATTTCCTTCTAGATCTATCACCTAAACTAAATTTTGATTGGGAAAAGAGAGAGAAATGGGTAACAATGCATTAAAAACATGTAAAGGAGGTGATGCACCAGTAATATGATCGTTCATCCACTCTATTTAGAATTCTAACAAACACTAATGAGATCAGATCTGCAACTCCAAATGGTTATTTATGCATTAGTATTTCATGCAAAGGTTTACCAAATGATCAAAACCTAAGGGAACTGATGGAGAGGCATGATTCAAGGCATTAACCAATCAATGTATCCACTTACTATATTTAATCAAATGATATTTAATACTAAACATGACTTGTAAAAATAATAATCTAGTAACTAAGTGAGATCAAGATTTGACAAGGGAGAGATTTTTACCACATATGTAAATCAATCTGACATTGACACACTATAGCAAAATAATAAAATATGAAAAGAGACCTTTATTTATCTCAAGAGGTTACAAAGATCAAATCTAGGTAGAGTCTAGTAATGCCCAAGAGAGGGATTACTAAGAGCTATTTTCAAGGCTTAGAAGCCTATATTTATAGAAAAGAGAAGGAGAGATGGAATTGAGAAAATAGAAAGCATTGAATGAGGATTAACCACTTTTGATGGATTAACATTCTCAAGGATGTTGAGTCATAGTCTTATCAATAAAGAACCAATTCTACAAAAGAATCCAATTCTCATTGCCCTTATCCTATACCATCTTTAAAATCATATTTTCTTGCTTGGGTTAAAAATAACTTAGTTGACCTTCATTGAAAGCTTCTTGTTCTTATCCCTTATTTATTAGTTGTCGATCTATGACTCGATGTGTTAACGTTTTAACCCTATTCACTTCATTGATCTACCTATGCAGAGATGCCTGTGAACCATCAATCTTCTACCAAGACCCACCTACTTTTGACACTTGTCATCGAATCATTAGCTCTTTGGATTTGTTGACTTATTGACCATCTACGCACTATCCAATCTTGATGAGTGATTAAATATGATCCCTTAGATCTGTTTGGGATCCACTGCTTAAAACACAATGGCTACTTTAAGATCTCAAAATTGATGTCTACACTCCCATAATTTTATGTTTATGCAACCGTATTTGATGTCTACATGACTATCAACTTTAATCCCCAATACTTTTTACATGAATTTAACTTTGACATCCACATGACTATTATTTAGCATTCGTGCAATTGTCATTGACGTCTCATAAACCATCAATGTTAAACTCATATGTTTTGTTATTTAGATTCATTTTGATGTCTACATGCTTTCAATGATGTCTCGTAGACCATATTTGATGTCTTATAGATCATCAAATTTAATAATTGATTAATTTTATCATAAATTTAAAGTTGACTTTCATGCTAATGTCTTCATTTTTTGGGTCAACTTTGATGGCTTGGATCTCAAAGTAAAAAATTATAGAGGTGCAAAACTTGTAGGGGATGATCTAGGTACTAAGAGAAACATGTCTACATGACTCAAGGGCTTATGAGGATTTTTTATCATACTTATCAAATGTGCAAACAAGCTGACCAGTCCATTTTTGAGTGACAGATGATGTCTGGCTCCTAGACTTGTTATTTTGATATTTTCCTTGATCTTTAGAAACTTGAATAAACTTTTGAAGCATAAGTAAAATTGTCTATGACCTGAAATACAAGATTACATATGCAAACTTATATGGATCCTCCATTTACTCTATAGACCTATTTCTCGAAGATCAATAGAATTACACTTTAAGCTTGCTTAAAGTGTTTTAAAATCATTGTAAGCAATATAATCTTCCTTTTTTATCATTGGATCCTTCTCTCAATTAGGAACATTGCTCAATATTTAAAAGCTCTATATGTAGGCCAAAAATGGCCAACATCTTTGGCGACTTAGTTGGGAAGCATGCCTACCATGCTTAAACTCAAACCATGTACATGACCTAAACTATAAGATTACCTAGACTCATAATAGATGACTATAATAGACCTCTTTATTTGTAAAGACAATAGACTCCACCAAAATTGGGAAGGAAACAAAAAGAAGGGAAACTATCCTAACAAATCAAAGTAAATAAAGCACTTATCTGGGACACAATATAAACAAACTAACATAATTAACCATGACAAAACATGATCCACCTAGATCAAAATGGAAATTCATGATTTTACTCATTCTAAGAGAAGGTAAAAGTTACAAAATAGGGTGTTTACCGAATATGACCTTTGAAGAGGCACTTTTCTTACCAACTATTTCTCTTAACATCTATTGAAATGAGTGTTTGACAGTAAACCAGTCACCAATAAAGACAAATTCATCTTGCACTTTTGGATCCTTTTTATACTACTTGTCAACTACAACCTTGTCAAGTGACATCTCATCTATGCCTTGTCCTTGAGTGACCTTATCCTTCTTATCAACTACTGCAAGTTCATCTAGCTCTTCAAGGAACTCTGAATAATCAACCCAATTTGTATCATGATCTTTAATAGGTGCCTCTTGATCAAATTTTTGAATATCATGCTTCCTAATGAGCAACATATCCTTATAAAGCTCTTCAATCTCTTATAGATATTCAAAATAAAACCACCAATCATCCCTTTTTTCTTCATTTTCATCAACCTAAATAGGATCATTTATGAAAGGCAACTTCATATTTGTCAATTGGAGATATCTCAACCTCATTTATGACATCAACTTTAATCAATCATGTGCAACATCATATCCATATGGGAAAGACAAAATCTGGTCTTGAGACTAATATGGTTCATAAGGAAGGTAAGAGTTATTCTCTTGATAATAAGGATCATGGGCAACTTGATAAGGCTCATCATGGCTATGATAAAACTCTTGGTAAGGCTGATTAGGCTTATAAAAAAGGTTCATATAGATCATGATAGGGCTGGTATGATTCATCATAGGGATGATAAGGAGGTATTGCATAGGGATTTTCCTCATAAATAGCCATGAAAATAACATCAAGATAGTGCTATGAAAATAGACCTACCTGGGAACTGCCTGGACTTTAGAAGCAATTGTTTGAGTTTAAAATTAAAAAATTCTTCATGAAGAACACTGCTGCAACTGCAATTTCACCAAGACCAGCTCCAATGAGTCCCAATGGGTGTGCTAAAATGGTTAGTGTTCTAAATTTACACCCTAACTAAGAAGGGGATTGTTTAGGTCCTCTTCTCAAATCTAGTCCAATATGGGATAGACCCTAGGTTGTGGGTCACCTATCATAGGTTTAGACCCTCCCAATAAGGTCAACGTTCTTCTGGATATATCACCTAAACTAAATTTTGATTAGGAAAAGAGAAAAAAATGAATAAAAATGCATAAAAATTATGTAAAAGAGGTGATGCACTAGTAATGTGATCACTCATCCACTCTATCTGAACTTCATACAAACACTAATGAGATCAAATCTACAAATCCAAATATTTGTTTATGCATTATTTTTTAATGTAAAGGTTCGCCAAATGATCAAAACCTAAGGGAATTGATGGAGAGGCTTGCTTCAAGGCACTAACCAGTCAATGTATCCACTTTCTATATTTAATCAAATGACATTTAACACTAGACATCACCTACAAAATAAATTAACCTAATAGTTAGGTGAGATCAGGATTTGACAAGGGAGAGATTTCTACCACATATGCAAATCAATCTAACATTGACACACTATAAAAAAAGATAAGGAGAGAGGGATTACTAAGAACTATTTTCAAGGCTTAGAAGCTTGTATTTATAGAAAAGAGAAGGAGAGAGGGAACTGAGCAAATAAAAAGAATTGAATGATGATCAACCACTTTCAATGGATTAACATTCTCGAGGATGTTAAGTCATGGTATTTCAATAAGGAGCCAACTATAAAAAATAATTGAATGCTCATTACCCTTATCTGACCACCAACTCATAATCTCAGGACTCCATGCCATTTTCACCTAATCTGTTGACAAGGAAATACTCTTCATGCCTTGGAACTGAAAGAGTCTTACTTGGTCTATTTTGAATGGTTGGATGTACTTATTTTTTGAGTCTATAAATTTATTGGAAATCAAGAAGCCTCTTATATTAATCACATATATGCCCTTATTTTGGAAATTGGACCTGGATCAACTAAGGTTGAAAACCAATCCATTTATTATTTTTCCCATGGCTAACAAATAGATGCATAGCTCATTCGACCTTAGTCCCCCTTTTTTATAATAATTATCAATCGTTGGTCTATATTAGGTCTTTTAAGGGACCTATTTTACCATCACATAGTTCCACCACTAATATTTGGTCTTACTAGTTCAACTTGGTTCAATCTTGGACTGTCTTTGAACTCATATTGGCCTGCTTGGGTCAAAAAATAGCTTAGTTAACCTTGGTCAAAAGCTTCCTATGCTTACCTCTTGTTTATTGGTTGTTGATCTATGACTCAGCCTATTGACCCTTTGACCCTATTCTTTTCATTGATCTACCTATGCATGGATGCCCGTAAGCTGTCAATATTCTACTAGGATGCATGCACTTTTGAACTTGTCCTCGACTCATTAGCTCCTTAGATTCACTGGCTTCTCGACCATCTACACACCATCTGATCTTGGTGAGAGATTAAACATGAGCCCTTAGATCTACATAGGACCCAGTACTTCAAACCTGATGGCTAATTTATGAGCTCAAAATTGACATCTATGCTTTCATCATTTGACATTTTCACAACCGAATTTGATGTCCATGTAACCGTCAATTTTAGTCCCCAATGTTTTTTTACATAAATTTAACTTTGACATCCATGCAACCATCATTTGATGTCTGTGCAACCATCATTGACATCCTGTAAACTATCAATTTTAAACTCGTATGATTTTTTTCTTGAGATTTATTTTGGCATTTGCACGTATGTCAATGATGTCCCACAAACCATATTTAGCATCCCATAGACCATAAAATTTAATAACTGATGAATTTTCACTTGAGTTTAAACTTGAATTTCACACTAACATCTTCCTTTGTTGTATCAACTTTAATGGCTTGGATCTTGAAGCAAAAAAATCATAGAGGCACAAAAATTACAAGGGATGATTCGGGTACTAAGAGAAACATGTCTACTTGAATCGAGGGCTTGCAAGGTTTTATGAGCATACTTATCAAATGTGCAAACAAGTTGACTAGTTCATTTTTAAGTGATGTTTTGATGATGGTCTGGCTCCTAAACTTATTCTTTTGATCTTTTACTTGATCTTTAGAAGATCAAATGAACTTCTAAATCATAAGCAAACTAGTCCATGACCTAAACTTCAAGATTACATGTGCAAACTTATCTGAATCCTCCATTTACTCTATAGACTTGTTTCTCTAAGATCAATAAAATTACACTTTAATCTTGCTTAAAGTGTTTCAAAAGTGTTGCAAGCAATATGATCTTCCTCTTTTATCATTGGATCCTTATCTCAATCAGGAACATTGCTCAGTCCCTGAAAGCTTTATATGTAGGCCAAAAATGGTCAGTAGTAACCTCATTTACTATTTATTAACATAATCATCTTAAAATACAATAATGTATTTTCTCAATTTTATTCTACCCCTAATGCAGATGTGAGTGTGTATAGGTACATCAATAAGTAAATACCTAATCAATGTTACAATATCATGGGTACTAGAACCGTGACCCAGGTATACAACCCATAATAATTATTCATAAATTTATAGGTCATAATACTGCCCATATAATTACTATGGGGGAAAATATCTTTAATATCACTAAAATGTGAATTTATTCTAAAAAATACTGCCCAATTTCTATGTCTAGTTATAGAATACCTAAGGGGTGTAACACATACAAAGTATATAACATATATCTAACAAGGTAAGTACTTGTACATTAGATACAAGTAGTTGAGATCATGTAATTAAATTTATTAGTTACTTTTTAAATAATACCTCGTGTTGCATTTATAAAATCTCATTAAAAATACACGTTTTGATTTTTAACCATCCTCTTCTTAATTTTAAAACCTATTAAAAAGTATTGCTATAAACTTAGTTTGTGTCAATATTTTCAGCAACAAATTGAGTTTGTTCTTGGACAATTAAGTTTGAAGAGCTTCATTTTATATAAACATATGTTCATAAAAAAAACACAACTCCCTTTGTTTCATTTTCATCTTAATAAAATTAAATAGAAAAAAAATACACATTTATAATACTTCAATTAAAATGTATATGCCATCTACTACCAATCTCAACCTCAATATCACAACTTAACACATAAAGGTTATTAAAATGAGGTGAAACACATTTTACTTTCTACATGCACCCTCCTTTTTATGGCCTTTACTTTCTACTGCACTTGACCCATATCTCTTGGGGCCCCTGTCCACCACCCTACCCTACCTCCAATTTCTATGTTGGGTTTCCATTCAACATTAGAAAAACATTTTATTTTTGTCCACCAAATAGAAAATTAATTACAAAGCAATACAAATTATTTTATGTTTGATTTTGAATGTAGGATCCCCACTTATGGCCATTCCTCTACCTTAATCATGTAAATTAAGTGTAATCATCTTTTGAAGTGTTATTACATCTCAAAATTTGATAAAAACCCTCAAATTAGAGACCTCTTTCCTTAGAGAGGAAAACTAGCTCCTATTAATTCTTAATTACACCAATCTACCTCATTAGTTTAGCAAAGGTGGATAGTGTATAGATCAATATTCTCTTGATTCTTGAACTCACGTGGTTTAGGTTTACGTGTGTTTAAACATAGGTTTTAAAAATGCATTTTTCTTGTATTGGGAAGGGTTTTCTTGAGGCCGGAATGGGTGGTGGATTTGTAATTTGGTCCTGATGGGTGGTCAAAACCTAGTTTTGGATATTATCTAAACCCTTGAACATGTTGGTACTGCCAATTTTTTTAATCTAAAATCATTCAAATGAGAGTTCAACAACCACAACTTAAACTTTAACAAAATGTATTACCAATGTTTCTACACTCTTGAACAGTAGTGAAGATGCATTTTCGAGTGAATTTGAATGTTTTGTTAGTGTGATCACATGTAATTTTAATGTTTAGACATTATCTAAGTGATATATTCTCAAGTGTGGGTCCCAAATGTAGAAATGGTAGTTGGAGCTCAAGAAGTTGCCTATCCAATGCCAAAAAGCTATATTTTAGGGCCCGTCATTGTAACTTGTCCAACGTATTGCTCTATAAGGTTCTACCTGATTGATCTAGGGTGAGATTAAAGGGATTAAATAGGTAGGGGAAGGATATTATAGTTCACATAAATGACTTAAAGGTTTTGTTTTGTGCATGTTTGAACTTAGGCTAAAAACTTGCATTTTTCTTGTATTGGAAAGGGCGTTCTTAAGGTTGGAATGGGTGGTGGGTTTGTCATTTGATCTTGATGGGAGGCCATTAAAGTGGTATTAGATGTTATATTCCCCCTTATATGTGTTGTTAATGCCAATTTTTGGTCAAGAAACATCGTAATGAGAGTTATGCAATAACTTAAACTTTGACAACTTGTGGATTATTTGAACCCCTGCGTGCACATGGAAAATTTGGAAAAATTGAATCCTGTGCGCGCGCGCGACCTCAAAGTCCGATACCGGCAGCCATCGATCTGGAGGCTAGTGTGGATATGGCTCATGTTGTGGGTGGGACTTCCTCTGTGTGTGGGGGAAGGGTTCAGATCACCCCTATTATTATTTCTTCGGCGGATGGGGGCTCTTTTCCTACAACGCGTTTGGCCAAAGGATCTCCTGTTCCTGGTTCAGGCCCTAGTCTCAGGAAAAGAACTTTTGCTGATGTGGTAGCTTTCGAAGCTATATTACATGACGCCCTTCCTCATGCATCATCTGGGAGTTCTCATGTTTCACCTGTAAGTGCTTTAAAACCTGTTAGGGTAACTCTAGATCCTGAAACAGTTGAAAAAATCTTCGATCAGGTAGAATATTTTTCCTCCTATACTGTTATTTTTTGTTTCTATGGCTATTGGCCCTCTCTCACAGATCTACATGGCTGGATCTCTAGGACCTGGTTGCCACTTATTAAAGAAAATGTTGAAATCTACCCATGCGTTAAAGGTTTTTTTATAGCTTTATTCCAAAGCTCCAAGGACAGGAGGATAATTTTGAGCAACAATAACTTTTTATGGCAGGGTAAATATCCTCTCATGGCCAAATGGTGGCATATGGATTTTAATCCTCTCACGGAGACCTTCAACAAGTTCCCTATCTGGGTTTGGCTCCCTAATCTACTAATACATCTCTGGCAGGAAATGGTTTTTAAAACCATCGAAAATGCTATAGGGGATTTTTTATTTGTGGATGAAGATACTATGGATTTTTACCATTCACCTTGTGCATGCCTTATGGTTGAGGTGGATGTTTATAAGGGCCTTCCTGAAGCGATTTGTCTGGACTCCCCAAGGGGTACTTGGACACAAATGTTGGATTTTGAAGGTTTACCTTTTCGGTGCAGAAAGTGTCACCTGACGGGTCATATTGCTGCTCATTGTACAGCTGGGAAACCTAAATCCAGACAACCACATTCTTGGTGGGCTAAGGCTTCCTCAGAACATTACATATCTAAAAAACCCGTGGAAGCTTTGGCTAATTCCGAGAATGAGAATGAAAATAGTATCCATTCTGAGCCAATGGATGGGGAGGAATCGTTGGTGAAAGATTTTATTGAAGGCCCTGTGGAGACAGGGATAAATGATCTCTCCAAGCCAGTTATTGAGGAGGTTTTAGTCTCTCCCCCTATTTTGATGGAACTTCCTAGGAGCCAGACTTTGTCTGGTTTTCATAAGGATTTTGCTGAGGCTTATGTGTCCCCTGGGCTTCATGAATCATTGCCTTCTAAGGCATGGGTTGCTGAGGAAGCTAAGGTAGAAGATGGATGGACAGCAGTTAAGAGGAAGAAGTCTAAGCCTTTGGTCCCCCCTCTAGATATGAATCTTTGATCGTGTAAAAAAAATAAAAACCTCATTTGTTTGGGAGGTTTTGCTGGGTGCTGATCCCGTCTATTGACATACCGTTATGTGTTTTGATAGCAATTTTGTCTAATCTTCTCTACTATTTTCAGTTCATGTTTAACCTGGTTTTGCTTTTTCCTGTTTTAGGTTCTCCTTGTAACCTGATTGTGCTTAAAGGTTTATCTCTCTTTTGATGTATAGGGTTTCAGGGCCCCTTCGAAACCTATTTTTACCTTAATCTAAAACTTAAACTTTGACAACATTTGTTGTCACCATTTCCATGCTCCTGAACGGTAGTGTAAATGCATTTTTTGGTGGATTTTAATGTAATGGTGGTGTAATCACATGTAATTTTCCTATCCAAACATGATTTAAGTGACATATTCTCAAGTAGATGTCCCATAGGCAAAAATTATCGTTAGAGCTCAAAAAGTTACCTATTGAATGCCAAAAAGTTGCATTTTAGGACCCATTATTGCAACTTATCAAATGAATTTATCTTAAATGTTCCACCCAAGTGATTCAGGGTGAGATTAGAGGGTTTAAAGAGGTAGGGGATAGATTTAACTAAACTTAGGCTAAAATAATGCATTTTTATTGTATTGGGAAGGGCATTATTGAGACCAGAATGGGTGGTGGGTTTGTTGTTTGGGCCTAATGAGAGGTCAAAAACCTAGTCCTAAACATTATCCTCCACCCAGAAATGTTGGTAGTGCTATTTTTTGGTCAGGAAGCATCAGAATGAGATTTATACAACCACAACTTAAACTTTGACAACATTTGTTGTTAATTTTTCTATGCTCCTAAATGTTAGTGAAAATGCATTTTGGGTCGATTTTAACGTCATGGTAGTGTGATCATAAATAATTTACGTATCCAAATGTGATTGAATAAATAAATTCTCAAGTGGAGGTCCCAAAGGTAGAAATGGCAGTTGGAGCTCAAGAAGTTGCCTATTTAATGCCAAAAAGTTACATTTTATGACCCATCACTACAACTTGTCCAATGGATTAATCTCAACACCTGAGTGCTCTAAGGTGTGATTATAAAGTTTAAAGAGGTAGGGGAGGGATCTGATGATTCTCATAAATAGTTTATAGGTTTTGTTTTATGTGTGTTTGAACTTAGGTTAAAAACTATATTGGGAAGGGTGTTCATGAGGCCAGAATAGGTGGTGGGTTTGTCATTCAGGCCTGATGGGAGGCCAATAACCTAGTACTAAACTTTATTTTCCTCCCCCAAATGTGTTGACAATGGCATTTTTGGGTCAGGAAGCATTAGAATGCAACCACAACTTGAACTTTAACAACATTTATTTTCAATGTTTCTACACTCCTAAATGGTAGTGAAAATGCAATTTTGAGTGGATTTGAATGTTTTGACAGTGTGATCACATGTAATTTACCTATATAGACATGATAGATGTGATAAATTCTCAATTGGAGGTCTCAGAGGTAGAAATGGTAGTTGGACCTCAAGAAATTGCCTATTCAATGCAATAAAGTTGCATTTTAGGACCCATCATTGCAACTTGTCCAATGGATTGCTCTCAAAGTTTCCACCCAAGTGCTTTAGGGTGTGATTATAGGTATTAAATATGTAGTGTAAGGATTAAAATTAGGTGTCTAAATATACTTTTCTTTGATGTGTGTGTATGCATACATATCAAAGTAAAGAAAACAAGTGCACCTAGAAGGATTGAAGAAGAAGTTGTGGTTGAAACCTATAAATGTTTCTCAAATTTATCACTATATTTGAAAATGAAATAATATTCAAAATGAGGATAAAGTTTTCCTTATCATAGATTCCAACTCTTGTGGCCTGCAAAATATATAAACCATGTCTCATCACTATTTACATGAATGAGCATTAATGATCTTATATCTAGCACACAAATGTTTAGTGTACTTGAAATTAAAAAAATACATTTTCAATTATATAAATCAATAATAATTTAATTGATGAAATCACTAAATAAAATAAAAGAGTGAGAATGAATCCACTTGTTGGTATGCAAACTATATCACCAACTCTCTAAAATATTTTAATGTGTGGAATGTGTATTATAAATATATGGTGTGTAACTTTTAGTTTTAGAAACAAGTAATTTTATTTTGTCCTATTGATTTCCTCTAGGTAAAAATATTAGAAGGCCATATGATACGTCCAATTATGATGAGGGAAATTTATTGTAACCCTTTGATGTGATAAATCATCATGTATTTGGAGTAGAATAAATGGATCGTATCCCCCCTCAAATTTGAGGTGTGTGATAACTTCCATATCACTCATCTCAAAATAAATGGGTTACACATACCATATGTAAAACATATAAAATCATGAAATAGTGTAATCATGTAAAACATGTGGATCACATTTATTGTATAAGTAGAGAAAGATATCATCATGAACGTACATATATAACTCAAGGGAGTGCAACCATTGGGTGTTTAAAACTATATAATCAAGGGTAACAACAAGATTCCCCTACATTGGCATGGGGGAAGTAATTATGGGAAAATTAAATTCCCCATTGTAAATATGTAAGCATTGAAGGCACAAGAAATAGTATGCCCCAATGTGAACAAGATATAAGTAATGGGGGAATAAATAATAGTGTTCCCTAATGTGGGTAAGTTATAAGAACTGAGGGAACAACAAAAATATGCTTTATAACAATATATAAAAAATGAATGCATAATCAATAGTATGTTTAGGTAATGTGTGGAAGATATAAGTAGTAAGGATATAAAAATAGTTTTCCCCAATGTAAAAAATGTATAATCAATGTAAGCATGGGTATATCATGGCATTGATAGGAAATATATAGTCAATGAAGCACAAACATATTATGCTCCAATAGATGCATGATAGAAACCATGGAAAGTAGGAAGGAATAATATAAGAATTCCATAGATAGCATCTGTGACATGGATCATGACATCAATCATTATAACGTAAAATTGATCGAGTAAGATAAATAATCACACCAATCATATCACACTCAAATTAAACATGGGAAACAATATTACACATGAAGTATACAAATAAAGAAAAGTCATATAAATTAAATGAGTCAAGAAATGTCACACAAAATAAACAAGAGCCATTAGAGAACATACAAAAAACATGTGATACAAAATATATAACTAGAACATATACCATAAGGAAAATAAGAGATACATGAAAAACAACACACACATGCAATCAAATCAGATATATGGAAAACAAGAGAGAGACACAATGTAAAAAACATGTGAAATATTCTAGAACTAATTCAAAACACTCATATAACAAAGCACAAAGAAATATTGCAGCAAAGCACAAGAAATATGCAATACCAATATATATAATTAACTATGAATCTCAATATGATATGGAAATAAAGAGTTATAGAAAAAACAAATTGGGAATGTCTCCATAATTATCACATAGATGTCCCTAGTGTGAGAGTGAAACTACCCCCAAGTAACAATGAATTCATAATTATATGTAAACCGTATATATCTTACATCTAGCTCAATAAAACCATCAATATCACATGCATAAAAAAGTACACATAATCTCTAGTGTTGAGTTATGTTCTTGTTTTTTTTTATTGAGGCATTAATGTTTTCATTGATGTTAAAGGTTTGGGAGTATCATTGATGTCCCAAATGTGTTCTTTTGATGTTGCATGGTGAGTGTTCATGATGAATTAAGCATGGTTTAATAGTCCTTGAGTTCTATATGAGGTATTGAATCATTGTTGTGGTGTTAAAAACACATGAGCTTGTTGAGAGTAGTGTTTACTTCAGATAATCCTAATTGAAAAATGTTCTTGGTTGATATCAATGAGAGATAGCTTGTTTGAGTTCAAGTCTTTGAATGAAGAGACCCAGTGACAAGGCACATGCTTGGTAGCATGATGAGGTGAGAATTATAAGGCTTATGAGAATAATATTGGTAGTGTGTGAGCATGGTATGAGTTTGTATTACATTAGTATGAGGTGTTGAGAGCATTGCAAGAGGTTTCAAGGTGTGTTCAAGGTCTAAATGTAATTTATAGGTTTAGGCCTAGTGAGCAAAGAGACCTAGTGTGGCTTGATGAGGGGTCAAGTTTAGTTTTCAAGGTGATAGAGATCATTATAGCATTTTCAGAGGTGTGAAAATTTGTTTCAAGTGTGTTTACCAAGTTTGAGGTCAAATTCTGAAGGAAAAAGCATGAAAATTGGTGTTGAGATTCTCTCGAGTGTTACAATGGAGTGTTGTAGACCCAAGAAGGTTTGTGCTATTGGCACAAGAAACCTATGCATTGGTTATGATAATTTCATGGTAGTTATTAAATGGTCCTACATGTATTTTATTGGCATTGGTTTTGGAGTTAAAGGGCAATCCTTTATGAGTGATTGTTAAGAGTGGAAGGTAGTTTAAAACCTCCTAAAACCCTAACAGTGAGCCAATATGGAAAATATTGATATAAATGGATTAGAATGGTTTATATTACCTATTTTTTTATTTTAATTTGTATTAGACTCTACCAGGAACCTCCAAATGGCTTGGGTTGACAGGTGAGTAAGTGGACCCCATAGAAAAATGTTTATTTCTCACAAATTTGGTATAGCAAACAATGTTGACCAAGTCAATGAATGAAAATCATTTGAAGAAAAAAAATTAGAATTGTAATTTTTTGGTTTATTATTAGGTTCTTGACTTCAAATATGCTAAACTGGTAATGGAAGTTGACCTATCGTTAAAAAGGCCTAGTGAAGAAGACAGTGATAAAACTAGACATAAGTGAGAATGAGATTAGGGATGAGTTATCATGGATTAGTAATAGATAAAATTGAATGGGGATGTTTTTAAATACCTTTAACATATTTCCATATTTATTATATGTTTTTAAGGTCAATTAAAATGTTGAAAATATTATTCACAAGATGACTTGTCTAGTAAAGATGAGACAATGAAGATGTAAAGTTGAGAGATTGGTCTACAAGACCAATATTATCATTATAATAGGATATATTTCCATATGAGAGTTACCTAATAATATCATAGGATCATCCACATAAATTATGAGTCCATAAAAGTGTTCACATATGTACTAAAATTCATAATCACCATGACTGGTCCTCAAGGCAGAATAACTCTAGGTATGCAAGATGGAGTGAAGAGTTCGAGACTCTATGATAGGAGTCAATGTATCTAGTACACATTTTGATGTTTTTTTCGATATATATGACATAATAATTATCTATATAAGGTTTATGTTATTATAATTTGAAAACAACATTCATTAGGACTATGTTTTCAGAGTCTTTGACAGATTTTTATGTGTTAGTGAGATTGATGTTTTTGTGTCATTATGCATAGTTTGAAAGTGTCTCAATCATATAATGGTTATATTATATATTCCATTGTATATTATACATTCCTTTTTAGTGTTTTTAAATATCCTATACTGATGGTTGAGATCAAATTGCTAATGATTGGGTTTTGAGCAAATTGGTAGTTCTGAGTGATATTTTTGATGAGGTGTTTATGAGTCTTTAGAGCCTGAGTGACAGAGTATAATGAGATTTATGATGACCTAGATGTCATGAAGTTTCCATATATATATATATATATATATATATATATATTGTGCCTATAATGTGTTTTTATAGGTTGTTTGAGCTTCATATTTGAAGATAGTGTTTCTCGGGTAATTAGGCCTAATAGGTCTTTTAGGGGTAATGGTGCTTTCAAGATATAAGCGAAGGATTTGTGACTTGTTGAGAATGTAGGAGGTTATTTTTAGGTTTCCAGATAAGTTTTTTTAAAGGTTTTATTTCTTTGGTGAGGGCCATTTGGTCTATAGAGATTCAATTTGTTCCATGGAAAGGATAGACCTAATTGCAATTAGGTCTCTAGTAAGCCTTTGGAGAGAAGGTGGTCTAAGTGAGTTTAGCCTACCTAATGGTGATCCTATTTTGACTTATTATTATGTGTAATGTGTCTTAAGACATGTCTTGGTATGATATTTATGGATTAGTTCTTTGGCCGATAGAGAGAGAGTGAATTAGTGACAAGGATAAGAACAAGGCCAAATAGGCCTATTTGGGCCAAAAAAAGTGGTATGAGAGTGCAAGAGAATAAAAGAGCACCTTGAGGAGAATAATTAGGTAATCTATACCATAATAGGGGATTGGATAATCATTCATTAATATCCAGCATAAGTTATGAGTATGATGAGCAAGGTCATATGACCTAAATTTGCCAACAAGAGGGCTTATTGACTGAAGAAGCTTAGAGGTTGTTTTGAAAGGGATAGAAGGTTGAGAAGAGTTGAATGAGTTGATTATATTTCGAGATACTATCAGAGTTACATCATATATGTGTCCCTAATGTATGATAGTGATTATAATTTAGATAGAGTAGATAAAGATTTGAAGAAGAGGTCACCAAATGTTGATTGAACAGCAAGGTATCTTGAGGTGATCAAGTTGGTCTTGGCTGAGTTTGTGATTTGTTAAGAAGGAGTGAGAGGTTCCTTAAAAACTTGGTTCTTGCATAAGTTTTCTTGAAGTGGTTGATTTGGTGTTGAGTCACTTAGGGGGTTGTTTCCTCCTTATAATTTGGTTCTTACTAAAGACTAGTTGAGTAGGTGCTTGACTAGGTAGGGATTGGTGTTCCTTATGGATTTGGTGATTCACTAAAATTGGATCTTGTTATTATAGGATTATATTCCATTTGTAGGGTTCAGTGGGTTTTCTTCCCCTTGAGGTTTTCCCACGTATATGATTTGTTTCTATGCTTCAATCTCTTGTGTATGCTTGTTTATGCATTGGTTGATCTATGCCCCACCTCGCCCCCCGCCCCCCCCCCCCCCCCCCCCCCCCCCCCCCCCGCCCCACCTCCCCCCTCCTTATCAGTGGTTGTGCTTCCAACATCTAGTAATAGGTGAATAATCATGACATCTTAAGTTATGTATCATATATAGATAAGGGTAATTTTTTTTTAAATTATTTTAGAAGACTAGAGGTAAGAATTAGATAAAATGAATCATGGAGGAAAACAAACCAAGGAGAAAATTTGATAAGCAACAAGAGCTCGAGTGGGATTCCAACTAACCTAAAAATTCATTCAAAAATGTGTGTGTACTACAACAAAAGGCCTTGATATATAATGTGTTATCATCATAGGGAAACTCACACATGAGTTTGGGATGGGAAAAAATAATCAAAATAAAGAGCTAGGGGCAAAGAAATGACTTAATCAACATAAATTAAGAGGCTAGAAGAATGATATGGAAATCATGAGTGAACCCAGACAAGGAAGTCAACAAAAAACCAAAATATGAAAGAAGAGAAAAAGGAAGGTAGCTTCAAAATTAAAACAAGATGAATATCAAAATTTAAAGAATTTGGGGATAATTAAATACAAATGTCGGCATAAAATGGAAGAAATGTAAAGAAAGAAGCCTAAAATCCATACACAAGACTAGGAATAAAACAAACCTAAAGACAATCAAGCGAATATAAAGGACAATTGTGTACAAGATAAATTTTTTAGTTCATATCCATGGGGTTAGCAAGGCTAGCAAATATAACCTTATATAAATAGATGAATTTGTCCTTAGGGACTATATTTAGATGTTGTGGGACCTATAAGGCCAAGAAGGCAAATATATCATCATCATAACTATCATCATCAGTATGATCATCAAAACTATAATAAGTATCATCTTTAAAATCATTGCCATTGGAATTTCCTTTATTCCAAATGGTTGCATTATCTTCTCTTAAATGTGTACCTTCCTTTATTTGAATGGTAGGTCTTAAAATCATTGGATCTTTAGTAAATGTTTTATATTAGATAGGTGTAGAAGATTGTGATTATATTAATTTGGTCTATGGATGAAAATGAAGAGAAAATGACAAAAATAAATATAAGATAAACAATACTAACATAATATTTATTCTAAAATTGATGTGGATAAATTGACACACACAATATTACATAGTAAACAATATTTCACTTGGAAAATTTTACGAGAAAAAACTCAACACATTAAATTTTGGTGTTCTAGATTTGTACCCTGGCTGAGAAGGGGATTGTTCAGGTCCTCTGCTCAAATCTAGTCCAACATGGGATTAACCCTGGGCTATGAGTCACTTATCATAGGGTCAAACTTCTGGAGAAGGCTAACTTCCTTTTGGATCTATCACCTAAACTAAATTTTGATTGGGGAAAGAGATAGAGAAATGGTTAATAATGCATAGTAAAACATGTAAAGGAGGTGATGCACTAGTAATTTGATTGTTCATCCACTCTATTTGGACTTCTAAAAAACACTAATGAGATCAAATCTGCAACTCCATATGGTTGTTTATGCATTAGTATTTCATGCAAAGGTTCACCAAATGATCAAAACCTAAGGGACTTGATAGAGAGGCCTGATTCAAGGCACTAACCAATCAATGTATCCACTTATTAGATTTAATCAAATGACATTTCACACTAAACATGACCTATAAAACAAAATAATCTAGTCGCTAGGTGAGATCAAGATTTCACAAGGGAGAGATTTCTACCACATATGTAAATCAATCTGACATTGACACACTATACAAGAATAATAAAATATGAAAAGATTCCTTTAGTTATCTCAAGAGGTTATAAAGATCGAATCTGGGCAAAGCCTAGTCATGCCCAAGAGAGGGATTACCAAGAGCTATTTTCAAGGCTTAGAAGCCTATATTTATAGAAAAAAGGAGAGAGGGAACTGAGCAAAAGGAAAGCATTAAATGAGGATTAACCACTTTCGGTGGATTAACATTCTCGAGGATGTTGAGTCATGGTCTTATCAATAAGGAACCAATTCTACAAAAGAATTGAATTCTCATTGCCCTTATCTGTCGACCAGGTCATCATGTCGAGTCTCCATGCCATTTTCACTTGATCTACTGATGAGGACCAACTATTTATGCCTTGGAATTGAAAGAGTCTTGCTTGGCCTATTTTGAATGGCTAGATGTACCTATTTGTCAAGGCTGTAACTGTATTGGAAAATGAGAAGCATCTTTTATTAATCACATAGACGCCCTTATTTGGGAAATTTTACCTAGATCAACTATAGGTTGAAAACCAATCCATTTATTGGTTTTCCCATGGCTAACATATAGATGCACAATCCACTCAATCTTGTCCCCCTTTTTGACAATAGTTTCTAATCATTGGTCTATACTAGGCCTTTCAAGGGACCTATTTTATCATCACAAAGTTCCACCAATAATTTCTGGTCTTACTAGTTTAACCTGATTCAATCCTAGACCATCTTTGAACTCATATTTGCCTACTTGGGTTGAAAATAACTTAGTTGACCTTCATTGAAAGCTTCTAGTTCTTTCCCCTTATTTATTGGTTCTCGATCTATGACTCAGCCTGCTAACCTTTTGACCCTGTTCATTTCATTGATCTACCTATGCACAGATACCTGTGAGCCATCAATCTTCAGCCAAGACCCACATGCTTTTGACACTTGTCCTTGACTCATTAGCTCTTTGGATTAGCTGACTTCATGACCATCTACGGACTATCCAATCTTGATGAGCAATTAAATGTGAGCCCTTAGATCTATTTGGGACCCACTGCTTGAAACCCAATGGCTAATTTAAGATCTCAAAATTGATGTCTACGCTCCCATCATTTGACATTTTTGTAATTGTAATTGACATCTGTATGACCTTAAATTTTAATCCCTAATATTTTTTACATGAATTTAAATTTGACATCTATGCGGCTGTTATTTGGCATATGTGCAACTATCATTGATGTCTCATAAACCATAAATTTTAAACTCGTATGACTTTTTCTTTAGATTTATTTTGACGTCTGCATGCACATCAATGATGTCTAGTATACTGTATTTGATGTCTTGTAGATCATCAAATTTTAGAACTGATGAATTTTCTCTTGAGTTTAAACATAACTTTCACGCTAATGTCTTCATCTATTGGGTCAACTTTGAATACTTGGATATCGAAGAAAAAAATTCATAGAGGTGGAAAACTTGTAGGGGATGATCTAGGTACTAATAGAAACATGTCTACGTGACCTGAGGGATTTCAAGGATTTTTTAGCATACTTACTAAATGTGTAAACAAGCTGACCAGTCCATTTTTGAGTGACATCGTGATGATGGTCTAGGTCCTAGAATTATTATTTTGAGATTTTACTTGATCTTTAGAATCTCAAATAAACTTTTGAAGCATAAGTAAACTTGTCCATGACTTGAAATGCAAGATTACCTGTGCAAACTTATCTAGATCCTCCATTTACTCTATAGACCTATTTCTCTAAGATCAATAGAATTACACTTTAAGATTGCTTAACATGTTTTCAAATCATTGTAAGAAATATGATCTTCTTCTTTTATTATTGGATCCTTCTCTCAATTAAGAACATTGCTCAGTCTTTGAAATCTTTGGCAACTTATCTGGGAAGCATGCCTACTATGCTTGAACTCAAACCACATACATGACCTAAAATATAAGATTACCTTGACTCATAACAATAGACTACAAGATACCTCTTAATTTGTAAAGACAAAAGACTCCACCAAAATAGTGAGGGAAACAAAAAGAAGAGAAACTATCCTAACAAAACAAATGTGTAAATAAATCACTTATTTGGGATAAAATATATACCAACTAACTTAGTTAACCATGACAAAACATGATACACTTAGATCAAAATGGAAATTCGTGAATTTACTCATTCTAAGAGAAGGTAAAAGTTATAAAATAGGGTGTTTACTAAACATGACTTTGAAGAGGCACTCTTCTTACCAACTATTTCTCTTAACATCTATTGAAATGAGTGCTCGACAATAAACCAGTCACCAACAAAGACAAATTCATCTTGCACTTTTGGATCCTTTTTATGCTACTTGTCAACTACAACCTTGTGAAGTGACATCTCATCTATGTCTTGTCAATGAGTGACCTTATGCTTCTTATCAAATGTTGCAAGTTCATCTATTTCTTCAAGGAGCTCTAAATAATCAACCCAATTTGTATCATGATCTTGAATAGGTGCCTCTTGATCAAATTTTTGAATATCATGCTTTCTAATGGGAAACATATCCTTACAAAGGTCTTCAATCTCTTACAGATATTCAAATTACAACTACCAATCATCCCTTTTTTCTTCATTTTGATCAACCTAAATAGGATCATTTATGAAAGGCATCTTCATATTTCTCAATTGGAGATATCTCAACCTTATTTATGACATCGACTTTAATCAATTCCTCATGGATTTGTTCCATATCAAGATCAACCTTTTCTTGCATACCTGAGAGAACTTTGATATCATCTATAATCTCAGTTTCAACTTGTACGTCAAGTGAAATATCAATGAATAACTCTTCATCATACACACTTGAAGCATATTCTTCACATTCCCCAAGATATTGACTTATAGCTACAACCTTTTCCTCTATTTACCATAGAATAGGCTCCTTTTGAAGAATGGAGATGGTGGGAGGGTGATGAAATTCATTTGCTTGAGAGGGAGTATGAAGCATGGGATGTTGATTAGGATCATATTTTGGGATCTTGATGGAAATGGAATCATTTAGGGAATCTTGAAGAGGAGGGAAAGAGAAACTTTTGAGTACTTCTACATTTTTCTCTTTTCACTTGTCCATTACTTCATCAAGGTTTGGAACCTTTTGTCCTCATCAACTTGAGCTTGAGGGGTAAGTAGTGAAGAAAGGAGACTATAACAAGGTTTAGCCTCATGAATAGGCTCTTGAATCAAAATATGAATATCTTCTTGAATAGGTTCTTGACTCCAACTAGGAATCTTCATTGGCTCACATTGAACATGGTTAAGAACTTTATGAGAATAAGAAACATAAGAAGACTGGTAAGGAATACATGAGGGTTCTTGAGATAACTGATCCAACTCACCTTTCTACCTCTCCCAAGCCTCCATCTTCTCCAATACAAAAATACACAATTCATTTGTCTCCTCTAGATCATTGGATACATTTAGAAACAACCCATTCACTTCCTCATACTAAGAATTTGAATAATTTTTTCTTACATATGATAGTAGTTTGAGCTCTATTTCATCCATTCTCTTTTGGAGATAAGGTTGCTCGTGTGCAACATCATATCCATATGGGAAAGATGAAATATGGTCTTGAGACTAATATGGTTCATAATGAAGGTAAGAGTTATGTTCTTGATAATAAGGATCATGGGAAACTTGATAAGGCTCATCTTGGCTTTGATAAAACACTTGATAATGTTGATTAGGCCTATAACAAGGCCCATATGGATCATGACAGGGCTAGTATGATTTATCATAGGGATGATAAGGAGGTATTGCATAGGTATTTTCCTCATACATAGCCATGAAAATAACATCAAGATAATGCAATGAAAATAGACTTACTTGGGAACTACTTGGACTTTAGAAGCAATTGCTTAAGTTTAAAATTAAAAAATTCATCATGAAGAACACTGTTGCAACTGCAATTTTACTAAGGCCAGCTCCAATGAGTCCCAATAGGTGTGCTAAAACTGTGGGTGTTTTAAATTTACACCCTAACTAAGAAGGGGATTGTTTAGGTCCTCTTCTCAAATCTAGTCCAATATGGGACTGACCCTAGGTTGTGGGTCACCTATCATAGGGTTAGACCTCTGAAGAAGGATGACTTTCTTCTGGATATATCACCTAAACTAAATTCTGACTAGGAAAATAGAGATAGAAATTGATAACAATGCATAAAAAATATGTAAAAGAGGTGATGCACCAATAATGTGATCATTCATCCACTCTATTTGGACTTCTAACAAATACTAATGAGATTAGATCTACAACTCTAAATGGTTGTTTACCCATTAGTATTTATTTCAAAGGTTCACCAAATGATCAAAACCTAAGGGTAGTGATGGAGAGGCTTGATTCAAGGCACTAACTAGTCAATGTATCCACTTGTTAGATTTAATCAAATGACATTTAACACTAGACATGACCTACAAAACAAAATAATCTAGTAGTTAGGTGAGATTAGGATTTGACAAGGGAGAGATTTTTACCACATATGCAAATCAATTTGACATTGACACACTATAATAGAATAATGCAATCTAAAAACAATCCTTTATTTATTTCAAGAGGTTACAAAGATCAAATCTAGGCAAAGTCTAGTCATGCCTAAGAGAGGGATTACTAAGAACTATTTTCAAGGCTTAGAAGCCTATATTTATAGAAAAGAGAAGGAGAGAGGGAACTAAGCAAATAGAAAGCATTGTATGAGGATCAACCACTTTTGATGGATTAGCATTATCAAGGATGTTGAGTCATGGTCTTATTAATAAGGAACCAACTCTATAAAATAATAGAATGCTCATTGCCCTTATTCGACCACTAGGTCATCATCTCAAGACTCCATGCCATTTTCACCTGATCTGCTGACAAGGACCAACTCTTCATGCCTTGGAATTGAAAGAGTCTTACCTGGTCTATTTTGAATGGCTGGATGTACTTGTTTGTCAAGGCTATAACTGTATTGGAAAATGAGAAGCCTTTTATATTAATCACATATATGCCCTTATTTGGGACATTGGACTTGGATCAACTATATGTTTAAAACCAATCCATTTATTAGTTTTCTCATGGCTAACATATAGATGCACATCCTGCTCAACCTTATCCCCCTTTTTTACAATAATTATCAATCGTTAGTGTTAGGGTGTGGAGCTAAAAGCTTCAACTATGCAGATGAAAACTGGAGGTTGCTGAAGATCCAGGAGTAGCGGCGTCGGCAGTATGACCGACGTCGGTCAAGATGAATCAAAAGGTAACCGGCGTCAGCAGGAAGTCGGCCGACATCTATCAGCACTAGGTAGGCAGGGACCGATGTCGGTCGCCTGTGTGTTCCAAAACTGCTCATTACACGAACAATTAGTTAAGTGAACGGAGTGTTTGCATGTAAAGGCTATTTCGAGTCTTGAGCTGCGTGTCTATTATTAGCAAACAAAGAGTCTAAGTTATTTTTCAAGTCTGGGATCTATTTATGGACCCATTGGCATGTATTGTAATGTGTGCTAGTGAAGAGAACAAAGTGTGTGGTTCTCCTAGTTCCACTAATGAGCTAGAAAGGAAGGCAAGGAAGATCCTTCCATTGTAAGATCATTGAGTTGCAGGTTATTGCAAGCTCATAGGAGATCTACATGTGTAAGTATGGTCTATTGAATTGCAGGTTGCAGGTTCATGGGAGATCAACTTGAAGTACTATAGAGTGCTTGGTGTACTGGCAGGGTTATTATTGACTGGTTGGAGAGGTGAACACCAATTCTGTGTGTGAGTTGTGTGTTGGGACCGTTTTTGGTAGGAGAATATTTTGAAGAAGAATTACTATACACTTGAGGTGTGGGAAGCCTCTGTAAGGTGGAAGAGTGCGGCGACTCTTTATTGTATTCTTTTCTGTACAAATGTTAATACAAGATAGTGTATTGTCTCTCATATTCTGTGTTATTTGTGAATTCTAGTTACTTTTACTTCTGGATATTTTTGCATGTTTAATTGCTTAAGTTTGGTAATCATATTGTGCTCTTTTTGAGGAGCAAGATCCTAACAAGTGGGATCAGAACAGGTGTGTTTATTCTTGGATTCCCTGACAACTGGTATCAGAGCTTTTGGTTGGGATATTAACAGGTTGTGTCAGATCTAGTTAGTGTGTGTTGATTACAGGTTACTCACAGGGGTTTCTGTTTGAGTGGGAGTAGAGCAATGGCAGAAGACAGTAAGCTACGAATGGAAAAGTTTAATGGCAGGAGGTCCAAGTCCAGGTATGGTAGAATAACCTGCTGGAAATGTGAAAAGAAAGAGTAGGGAAAAGAAGATTGTTGGTTGGTAGTAGATCAGCATGAAGGACATGAAGAAGAAGCAGATGTTGCAGAGTTCGTTGCACAGGATGCTCTGGTATGTTCTTTAGATAAAGTAAAATCTTGGGTTTTAGATTCTGGTGCCTCTTTTCATGCATCCCCAAATAAGGAATTTTTTCATGAGTATGTCCAGAGAGACTTTGGAAAAATTTGTTTAGGGGATGGTAAGCCTTGTCAGATGGTTGGCAAAGGGAAAGTGAAGCTGAAATTGCAGACAGGTAACACATGGGTGTTGAAGGAGGTCATGCATGTCACAGTTCTAGAGCGGAATTTGATTTCTATAAGAAGTTTGGGTGATGAGGGTTGCACAGTAACTCTCACAGTAGACTCTTGGAAGGTTACCAAGGGTGCACTTGTTGTAGCAAGAGGTAAGAAAGTAGGTACGCTTTATCTATCTACTTGTATTACTAATTCTCTTTCTGGGTTATCTACTTCAGCTGTAGATTCAAAGATGTGGCTTAATAGGCTTGGTCACATGAATAAGAAGGAGATGCATGTTCTTGAGTCAAAGGGTATGCTTTCAGATTTGAAAGGCATGGATCGAGGTTTCTGTACGCAGAAGAAAAAGGTAACGTTTCTTGAGGAATCTGATGATAGTGACAAGAGCAGGAAAGCCTTGGTTTTCAAGGAGAAGGTAACAGATAGAGTTCAGCACAAGGGGCTGAAGAATTCTGAGCAGAGCAAGGGTGATTTGGACAAGGGTTTGATCCAAAAGGAGCTCGTGGGAAGAAGTCAGTTCTCACAAGCAAAACACAGAGACCGACGTCAGCTAGAAAACCAATGTCGACGTCCAGACAGGGACCGACATCGGCTATGTGCAGACCGATGTCGGTGACTTAGGGACAGATAAGCATCAGCATCGGTGAGAGGGAACTGATGTCAGTGATGAGGTAGTCGCAAGGAACTGACATCGGTCGAGTGCAAACTGAGATGTGACTGGCATCGGTCACTGAAATGAATTTTGGGTGGACAACAAGCTGTCAAGGAGTCTCAAGCACCCATATGGAGGACTTAAAGGGTATGTAAGCCTCAAATTCATCATTTCTCTCTTTTACACTACTTGTTGCTCACTTATGGTAAAGAACCAGGAAGTTATTAAAGAAACAGGGTAGGTAGATCCAGGAAATAGTGGGAGCTTGGCATGGATGAAGGATGTGATTCCTTGGAGGAGAACCAAACAGGAGTTTTGGGTGGAGTTGCCAGCTAGAAGAAAGCACTGAGAGACGAATGGATGTTCAGGATGAAGAAGAGCGGAAATGGACATGTGAGACGGAAGATCAAGGTATATGGTCTTGAATAAGCTGCAGGACAATGGAGGTTTGATCATTGTGTTTCTCTTTACCAGGTTGGATAATATTAGCTACATTATCCTATTACTGTATGATGTGCTTGTTACAGAGTTACATATACAGGGAGTTGCTGAACTAAAGGTAAAGCTAGTTCAGAGGGATGTCATGAGGAATCTGGGAGCAGCAAGATTTTTTGGCATGAGTGTGTTCTAGGGACATGGAAGGTCACATGTTGACTTTTTTTTAGGATGATTGTGTGAGACCGGTTAGCACGCCGATGAATGGACAGTTCACAGAACAGTGTCTTGATTCACATAATGAGGTTAAGTGCATGGTATGTACTAGACCTGAGTTTTCCTAAGCAGTGGGAGTCGTCACAAGTTTGGAGCCAATCTGGGAAAGAAGCATTGGAGGGCAGTTCAGTGGATTCTTAGAGGGACTAGCAGCAGGTGCACATGCTATGCAGGTTCAAATTATTTTCTACATGGTTTGTAGATGTGGATGTGGTAGGTGATTTGGATGACAGGTGTTGCACTACAAAATTTGTGGTGGTTAGTCTTCAAGAGTGGTCTTGAAGAGGGATACAGAGCCAAGGGAACAAACTAGATGATGTACAGGTACAAGTACATTTGTAGCTGTTTATCTCCATGTGGGAGATTGTTAGGGTGTGGAGCTAAAAGCTTCAACTATCCAGATGAAAATAGGAGGTTGCTGAAGCTCCAAGAGTACCGGCGTCAGCAGCATGACCAACGTCGGTCAAGATGAAGCAAAAGGTAACCGGCGTCGGTAGGAAGTCGGCCAACGTCGGTCAGCACCAGGTAAGCAGGGACCGACATCAGTCGCCTGTGTGTTCCAGAACTACTTGTTACACGAATAGTTAGTTAAGTGAACAGAGTGTTTGCATGTAAAGGCTATTTCGAGTCTTGAGCTGTGTGTCTATTATTATCAAACAAAGAGTCTAAGTTATTGTTCAAGTCTAGGATCTATTTATAGACCCATTGGCATGTATTGTAATGTGTGCTAGTGAAGAGAACAAAGTGTGTGTTTCTCCTAGTTCCACTAATGAGCTAGAAAGGAAGGCAAGGAAGATCCTTCCATTATAAGATCATTGAGTTGCAGGTTGTTGCAAGCTCATAGGAGATCTACATGTGTAAGTATGGTCTGTTGAATTGCAGGTTACAGGTTAATGGGAGATCAACTTGAAGTACTATAGAGTGCTTGGTGTACTGGCAGGGTTATTACTGACTGGTTGGAGAGGTGAACACCAATTCTGTGTGTGAGTTGTGTGTTGAGACCGTTTTTGGTAGGAGAGTGTTTTGAAGAAGAATTACTGTACACTTGAGGTGTGGGAAGCCTCTGTAAGGTGGAAGAGTGTGGTGGCTCTTTATTGTATTCTTTTCTGTACAAATGTTAATACAAGATAGTGTATTGTCTCTCATATTCTGTGTTATTTGTGAATTCTAGTTACTTGTACTTCTGGATATTTCCGCATGTTTAATTGCTTAAGTTTGGTAATCATATTGTGCTCTTTTTGAGGAGCAAGATCCTAACAAGTGGGATCAGAATAGGGGTGTTTGTTCTTGGATTCCCCGACAACTCAACCACTAGGTCATCATCTCAAGACTCCATGCCATTTTCACCTGATCTGCTGACAAGGACCAACTCTTCATGCCTTGGAATTGAAAGAGTCTTACCTGGTCTATTTTGAATCGCTGGATGTACTTGTTTGTCAAGGCTATAACTGTATTGGAAAATGAGAAGCCTTTTATATTAATCACATATATGCCCTTATTTGGGACATTGGACTTGGATCAACTATAGGTTTAAAACCAATCCATTTATTAGTTTTCTCATGGCTAACATATAGATGCACATCCTGCTCAACCTTGATCCCCCTTTTTTAAATAATTATCAATCGTTGGTTCCAGGAGACTCTGCTGGCACTGTCACTGCTTATTATGTCACTGCTTATTATGTATGTATCAGTTATCACACGTATTACTCTGAAATTTCTTCATACAAAAGAAACTGGTTAATTATATGCAAAACAACTTGATTATTTGTATTGCAGCTTTCTTCGGAGGGATCGAACCACGACGAGCTGGATTTTGAGTTTCTTGGCAATAAATCGGGACAGCCGTACGTCGTACAGACAAATGTGTACGCAAATGGAAAAGGCGACCGAGAGCAGAGAATATACCTTTGGTTTGATCCCACTAAAAACTTTCACTCCTACGGTGTACTCTGGATTCCTCAACATATCTTGTATGTTTTTGCTCGCTAATCAAAACCCATCATTAATTTGTGTTTTAATTGCAATCCCAAATAGATTATGTAAAAATGAGCAAGCGCCCAACTTTCTTTCAACTGATCTCCTGATTGAGTTGAAATGATGCAGATTCATGGTGGACAGCGTGCCAATCAGAGTGTTTAGCAACCACAAGGCGTCAGGCGTTGCATATCCAGACAGACAGGCCATGGGAGTGTATTCTAGCTTATGGAATGGGGATAGCTGGGCAACCCAAGGGGGTCTAGTGAAAATCGACTGGTCGCATGCTCCATTTCTTGCATCTTACCGCAATTTCAACGTACAGTCGGCATCATCATCAGTATCGTCCTCGGTAGAAGAAATGAAGGTCGTAAGTTCTGAGCAGCGGAACAAACTGCAGTGGGTGAAAAAACACTTCATGATATACGACTACTGCAGTGACAAACAAAGATTTGCCGTGCCTCCGCCAGAATGTATCATGCCCATCTAATTACTATTAATTTTATCGTAATTCATTTTATTATAAATAGTTGAATCAAATGTTTTCCGAAGTCTCCTTACTAAATCTTAACTGTTAGAATTATATATTAAATGTTAGAATGGATCATTTGAGAGCTACGAGATGAACGAAATGTGGCTGCCTATGTTTCTTGTGACATGTTATACCAAAACGGAGCTTTTATATCCTCCGATTTTTGTTATGAATCGCTTTAACTTGTTTTTTTCTCACACATTTACAAAGTACACAAACAAAGAATTCAGAGGAGTATTTTATATTTTAAATGTTTAGCGTATCCTAAGGTACGTAAGAGATTTTATATTATTTTAAAGAATAAATTAAAGTTTTCCGACCATATTTTATTCGTTAGGAAGATTAAAGGTTAAAATAGATTTCCAATAAAAAAAGGAGATAGGTAACAATATTTTTGAAGGAGATGATTTTATATAAAGTGGGTTTTTTTAAAATAATTTTTGTAAAAATAATTTAGTAAATAATATTGTTTAAAGAAATGATTTTATATAAAATTGATTTTAAAAAAAATTAATAATAATATTATTATTTAATGGTAATAATGTTGTTTAAAGAAAAAATTTTATATACAATTGATCTTTTTAAAAAGTTTTTAATATTGATAACAATAATGTTTAAGGAGATGATTTTATAAAAGTTATCTTTTCAAAAAGATTTAATAGAATTCAGAGAAATATTATTTATTAAATATTTAGTACATTAAAGTTTTTTACTTAATTTTATTTGTAATGTGTAATAGTATTTATTAAGAAGATGATGTAATATAAAGTTGGACTCTTTAAAATAATTTAATATAAAGTTAGTTTTTTTAAAGTCTTCGCGTAATTATGTATTTAATGACTCAATTTCAATTTTTTTTAATCAATTCCAATTTTAAAAATATAAAATACCTAATCAATAATCATAAATTATAAGAGAAAATATCTCAACAACTTAATTTTTATATTTTATATATTATTTGTTTTTTGAAATTTACTTTGTTTGTAGTCTTATAATAATCATTATTGAATATTAATACATATATTCTATATTCTAGACATCTATTATTAATGAGAATAATCTTTCCTAAACTCAAAGTCATATGTTGAGTTGGGAGCGTCAAGTACTCAGCTTTTCTACCTCAACTTCTTGTTCATGATTAAATTTGATGGTCAATTTTTATATCTTGAATTTTTTTATGAATACTATTTGTTCAAATTTATTATTCAAATGTTAGTATAATTTATAATAAAATAAGGAAACATTGAGTTTTAGGACAATTTGAAATGAGTATTGGGTTGGAACTAGTTGACCTATGCAGAGAGAGATCATCAATCTTGAAAATTCGAAGGATGATGAATATGAAGGGGCCCTGAGGGATTTAGGGGACAATGATGCTTATGTGGATAGGAACAACCCAACAAGTAACAAACCAAGAGAGGCCTATAGATTGTGGGCATAAAGAGTAAGTGGAAAAAAAATGTTGAAGCATTCCTTTTTGTTCATTTTCTTATAGATACCTATGTTGGAGAAGAAGGTTACCATTTGAATGTCCTTGACAGGGTATTGCACTGATCCCTTTCTAAAATGGAAAATTCCTTATTGGGAAATTTTATATGTTTCGGACCGAACATTGACATTTCTAGACCCTATGTTGTTAGAAAATGGAAGCCTAAAGGAAAGATAGAGGTAACAACTATTACTAAAGGTTTTTTTATATATCTCCTCCTCTATTCATGAGGATTGTGTTATAACAATCTTGGGAGACCCGTGGCTTCTTGGGAAAACTTGTTTTAGATGGTAGGCTTTGCTTCAAAAAAGGGAAATATGAATCTGATCCCAATATGGGTAAGGCTCCCAGGGCCGTTGTTGGAATATTGGGAGGATGAAGTAATTATGGGTATTCCAAAAGTAGTTGGGCAATTCATTGCCTTTCATCTTGTTACCATAAAAAGGAGAAGATTAGTTTATGTTAGGTTTAGTGTAAATGTCTAAGCGGATAAGATTCTACTTCCTTACATAAAATTGTTGTTTGTATAGGTTGTTGGAATTCCTCATCAGAGCATGCTAACATTTTAGAGTTTGAAATGTTAGAACATAGTCAGGTTGTAAGAAATCATATGGTTCAATGATTATAGTTTTATTTCACAGTGAACTCATTTAGAGTTTCTATTCCTTCATTCTAGAAGCCATTTTGTTTAATTCACTTAGACATTGAGAAATAAATAAGATATTTAGATTCATCCAAAATAGAAAATACACATTTAAGGAAAAATAATGTGCACATAATACACAACACAAACTCTCAAATAACCAAGATATTTTTAGATGTTATGTTTCTCAAATACTAATTCATGCTTTCTATTACAATTGAGAGAATTTACAAAGTTGTGGGGAAGCTCTATCACTTCACCTTCATGACCATTCAATTTTCACATCAAAAGAGGCTCGTCATCTTTTACATTATATTGATACACAAACAAACCCCACACTTTATAAAAAATAGTTCTTGTCACACAATTGTCATGTATACAATAGTTAGACAATTTTACACTTCCTAGTCTACTACTAATACTACCCCAGAGTTAAATAGTTGTCTCGTCCTAAGGCAAAGTTGCAAGTAGTGTACTAGATATTGAATATGGTGAAATTCCTTGTGCTGAGCTACGGGTTCGATGATGAAGTAATGATTGTGATTATCACTTAAATTATCATCTAGCAGAACAACCAACTGGGTAGAAGGACAAAGTTGAGAAAATATCACATGAAATAGTGAAGAAAAGGGAAACAATGACTCAAAGGAGGAAGTTAGGAGTGATTTTAGTAACAAACTGCAAGAAATAACGTATTGCAGAGATACTTTCAGTGTAGCTTATAGCCCAAGATTTCAAACTAAGGAGGATAACAATCCCAAGAGTAATCAAATTCAGGAGGAATGGATAATGGATATTATGCAACCTTCAAAACAACTAAAAGCTCAAACACATAGATATGAGGAGGAACATAAACAGAGTGAGTATGATGCATCTCCTAGCTTGGAATAAGGATAAATGTGCATAAAAGGTAAGCATGACAATAATTTTGATTCTTCAATCTTGAGATCTATAGTGAATCCATTATGGAGGAGAAAAAAGAAAAAAGTCCTCGTGACCAAAGCCAAGATTTGGATTTGCTCCCATTTTGTAATGCGTTTTTGAAAATGGGTGAGATGGGCCCATGCTCTTTGCACTAGTCTTGAGGGAAAAAAATGGCTTCCCCTTCTAAATTCATAAAAATAATAATGATCAACGATGTGTAAGACTAATGAGGAATGCACAAAAATTTACTAATGTAAGAGTGGAAGCAAATAGAGAAAAATTGAATCTCAAAGAAATCTGAAGTATAGAAACAACTAAGGATGGTCAAAGTACTTTGCACTTGAGTGGATTCAAATCCACAATGAGAAATTGTAAGTAAAAGTTACATCATAGCCCTTAAGAGGGTTGAATGGCTCACTTTTTCTTAGAATTGTAAGGAATATGAGTAAGGAATTTTCGTTGTGTTGTTGTAAAGTTATTTTTTTGTTGCATGGTTACAACATTGTTTTAGTTTGAGTTATGTTATACATGTTGGGTTGTGGACCTTGTAATTTAGAATCTAAGGATATATCATTTGAATGATCATGGAAAAAAATTATGCCCTTTCAAAAATCACATTTACCAATAACTTAGAAAAAAACATTAAAGATAATATATTTATTATAATCTTTTATAATCTTTTTCTTTTTTTAATGATTTGTGACAAAAATTATCTTACCTCTAATATAGCTTAATAAAAATATATATTGCATTTCACAAGGGAAAAATGTAAATAACGTTTTACAACCATCAAATTTTATTGAATATTAGCTAATCAATGTGAATTTTTAAACTTTAAGTTGATTATAATAGAATATTTAGAAAAAAATAATAATTAATTGAGATAATATAAAAATAAAAACATAAATTTTACAAGGGAAAAATGTAAATAACGTCTAATATAGCTTAATAAAAATATATATTGCATTTCACAAGGGAAAAAAGTAAATATCGTTTTACAACCATCAAATTTTATTGAATATTAGCTAATCAATGCGAATTTTTAAACTTTAAGTTGATTATATTAGAATATTTAAATAATATTAATAATTAATTGAGATAATATAAAAATAAGAACATAAATTTTTTAATTAAAAATCATCTTGAAAAAATAAGTGAAAATTATAATAAAAATTAGCAATATTACAAATAAATTTAATCAAAACTTTCAATTATATAATATAAATTAAATA
The DNA here is from genome assembly GCA_037957365.1 of Torreya grandis. Lineage (NCBI taxonomy): Eukaryota > Viridiplantae > Streptophyta > Pinopsida > Cupressales > Taxaceae > Torreya > Torreya grandis. Next base: position 6,531,801 of record JARHVA010000040.1, read on the forward strand.
AAAAATAAAAATAAAAGAAATATACAATTTAAATAGAAAATAGTTAAATATAAATTTTCATTATATATTTTAACAAAAGTTTGGAGGTCAAGGCATTAATTAAACTAAAAAGAAAGCATCAAAATCCATGACATAAATTGAAAATTTTAAAGACGAGTGAAAATGAAATTTTTTAAAAAAAAAAATATGCAATAAGGTTTATTATATAATTTTTTTTTTAAAGATTTAAATTAAATATATATTATAATATTATTAATAGTAAATGATGACTTTAATAAATATTAAAGATTATTAATTTTATTATATATTATTTTTAGATATTTAAAAATTAAATTAATTAATTAAAATATGATATTTTTTTAATTTGTTAAATCTTTTTGATTTTATAAATTTAAATTTAAAATATATTTAATAAATATATAATTTTTTAAACATATTTAATTTATTGGTTAATTATTTTAAATAACATTTAACTGAAAATATATGTTATAATTTTTATTTTATTTTTTTAAAATGTAAATTTATCACAACCAACATTTTCATTAAAGTAATGAACAAAATTTATTCAGAGAATAATTGTAAGTATTGAATGGGACTTTCAAAGTTCATATTTGGAAATGCTCTAATGTTATTATATGGTTTTTTCTTTTTGATATGGAAGTGGGAAATAAATTAAAATAATATAAATTAAATAGATTTAAGTCTTTCTTCTATAATAAATAGTAGTTGGTGAATTAAAATATCGATTAAAAAATTTAATATAAAATGATTTTAAAAACTTTAGATCTAATTTAATGGAGTGTAAAAGTATTAAAAATTTAATATATATTAATATTATGTCCCGATGAGTTATCATTTAAAGGAGAATATATAAAAATATGCGATCATTGTGTGGTTTGGTCGGTAGTCAATGTCATCCCTAAGCAAATAAAATTGAAATATTGAAAAATTATAAAAATTACTTTGTAAAATAGTGTTGGGTTGTTTTGATTATTTTAAAAAGTGAATTATTATTATTATTATTATTATTATTATTATTATTATTATTATTATTATTATTATTATTATTATGGTTTTTGGTTTTAAGTGGGATTGTTTTTTTTTAAAATGGGATATTGATTATGTTTTCAATTAATCAAATATAAAGGTATGTTTTTAATGCTTTTTAATTGGAAATACATTATTATATTTATTAATAAAGAATAAAGAAAATACATAAATAATTTATAATAAAATGGTGGTCATTTGGTATTCACAATTCAAAAGAAACAATAACAAGTTAATATTTACGATTGTAAAGAGTCTCACAATATATAACAATTTAAATTATATACAAACAATAGCACTAGATGGAAGAGGTGGTGGATTATCTCGAAGAAGGATGGTAGCCAAGAAGAAGGCTTCCTTGATAGTGGACTGGTGCCACCTATCCATCTTGCTTGATATCCTACACAATTAGAGGCACAACCACTCTCTACTCAAGAAAAAGGGAAACAAATATTTCAATATTCAAACCATTATGAGTAAAACAAGTTCATGGAGACGGTGCAACAGCCACATTACTACAAGCCAACAAACTCTAACTTCTTTATTGAGGAGGATGATTAAAAAAATGACTATGTAATAATTTTACCATTATATTAATACTAATTGAAAAAAAAACTATAACAAAATATTGGAAGAAATCATATTCATAATATAAAAAACACTCCTCCAATAATTAAACAAATCTTACAAATAACAAAATTGTAAAACCATTTTTTTAACTTATATCTATATATTTAAAAGAAAACAAAAATAAACATATAAACTTTAACATTAATTAAAAATTAATCTTAGAAAAAAACATAATTTCTAATTTTTAAAAATAAATTAATAAATAAATAATAATAAAAATTATTATAAACTTCGAAACAAATTCAAAACAGAGTGAGAAAAAAAGGTTAGCCAACCATTGAAAAATTGTCTCCCAACAAAACCATCTTCCAGGGGACGAGATTTAAGTGGAAATTTTCAAGTTCGTTGCCCACTCAATCATGTAAAAATATATATATTAAAATATATCACATTTTTCCCCATTGTGGATATTGTTTTTAATTTTAAAATTAAGTTTGTTTCAACCATGTAATATTTAAGTTTGAGAGTAATTCACATAATATTTTTATAAAATTTAAATATGTAAAATAAATATTATATATTTTTTTTATTAAGAAGTGTTTATATATTAATATAAAATAAGATATGGTACAATATTATTTATTAAAAAAATGGGTGGAAAAAGTTACATTCTAAAAACTTATATCAAGGGTTAAAGAAAATATTTTAATAAAAGTCATAAAAATTGATCACAAAATGATCACACTAAAAAATTTAAATCACGTCAATTGTCAGTAAAGTAGAGAAACCAAGTACAAAAAACATTAACGATAACATTTATGCAACAGTAGCAAACATGGACATTAGGAGAGGTAGATGAGATGACGGACCTAGAGGCTTATCACCCTATCCTCCAATGGTCAAAGGATCTCCGTCAGCAAGTAAGGGCTCCCAGCTAGAGTTTTGATGCTCTTCCAAAGTCTCAATTTGATTTCCTTTAGGGAAAATAACCAGAGCTAGGCATGGGAATTTGCCTTAGGGAGGCAGACCCTAGCCTCTATTATCACCATCCTGGCATGATGAAGGAGATCCCCAACCCCAACCATCACCTCCAGATCAGGAGGAACCACTTGGACCACCATGATGAGGTGAAGGCCAGTGAGGTGGTGACCATCATGGAGAATAACTCTTGTGTCTAAGTCTGGATCGCTGCCACCTTGGCCCACATCTTTGCTCCTAGGGGGTGAAGGATTCTATAGAGGATTAGGAGGATCTCGGCTGACTACACATGGGGCATTTCCCTAATGATCTAGAAAATACTGGAGGTGGTTGAGCTCCAAACGGACCTTGTCTATTTGGCTTTGAATTTGACATTAGAAAGAACAATAATTTTGTTGGAAATAGAAAAATTAAGTTCCAACTCTTCATGATTAAAGAAAGCATAATTCCTAGCTTTCAATATTTGAAACATAATGTCAGCTTGAAAGACTGCCAAAAGCGATTGTATTTTGCAAGTAGCAAAGTTGATTCTCCTAAGAGAGCCATATTCCACGTGAAGAATTCCAAGTGAAAAGGCTGGAAAAGGGAATGAATCCAATGCTACATAGACTGAGCATGTGGACAAAACCATAAGAGATGTTTAATAGTTTCTAGTTGTTAACGTATGGGATAGATGGGGTTAGGCACACCTAGATACTTGAGCTGGTCACCCATAGACAAGCCCTGGTAAAGAAAGCACCATAAAAAGTGATATTTTTTTGGCTCAATAGAAGCAGACCACACTGTGCTGAAATGCCTAGCCCAGATCCTGTCAGGAGAATGAATATTCCATATGATATTGAGCATATCAACTGGAATATGTTGAGGGGCTAGTAGTTGATATCCTAGTCATGAGTGTATTGAGTGAAAGGGGGAATGTAGGCCAATACCAATCCCTCTACCAAAAAACAAAAGAATTAACTCCAATTTGATGCAAATATTCATAAGGAATGAAGTCTTGAATTTCTATAATAGCCTCTACGTCTGAGTTTATTAGTTGATATATATTTTGAAGTTGTTTCCAAGTGAGGCAAACCATGTTTTATTTACAAAAGAGGTCACTAATTACCTTCACACCTTTTATGAAAAGGCGTATCCATTTAACCCAAGGGACCAAGGAAAAGGGAACATTGTGAAAATTAAGACAAGGTGACCACCAAAGGGATTGATATTTAATAGAGAGACCATTTCTAAACCCTTCACTAGCCTAGCTAAGGTGAGGCTTAAGTTTCTCCCAAGCCTTCCATAACCTTTGAATAACAAAGGACCCCTTAATGTTGGCAAGCACTGGGGTGATAAGTAGAGAGTTAAGCCATGGGCCTTGTCATGATCTCCTGCCATAGAGGAGACCCTAAGAGATACAATGGAAAAGAAGAATCTTCCAAGATTCATCTCTAGAAAGGCCTTTGATTATCCATTTGGCCCCAACAGCAAGCCCTTGGAGTTTGATGTCAAAAAGACCAAGTCCCCCAACTTCCTTGGGGCGACAACAAATGTTTCAGGCAACTATGTGGAAGCCCTTGTGTCCCTTAGAATTATCCCAAATAAAATAACTTAAAAGTTTTTCTAATTTGTTGTAGGCAACATTAGAAGGGGCCCAATAGGAGGAATAATAAAAATGTGTGGCTACCAAAACTTTAGAACATATTTGAAAATTTCCATCCAAAGACAGAGGCTTAGTTATCTAAAAGAAATTTTATTTTCCAACTCTTTGTACCACATAAGACCATAAGTCAAAGGGATAGTCTTGAAAGGCAAAAGGAATGCCAAGAAACTTAAACTGCACTCTTGGTAGAATCCACTGCCATTGAAATTCTTCAAGCCAAAGAGGTTTGGGGCCTAGTGACTGCCTGTAGCATTGGGTATTTCTCCATTGAATGGATGAACCTAAAGCCAAACAATATATGTGCAGACATTCCATGAAATATTTAATGGATTGGTCCTCCTCTTGGAGAGTGATAAAGGATTCATCCACGAAATGCCCATTTAGAAGTTGTCTATCAGACTAAGGCAGAGAAATACCTTTCACCAAACCCCTTGAAACATAATTAGCTAGAAGATATCTAAATCCTTTTGTTTCAAGAATATATAGGGAAGGGGCTAAAGGACATCCTTGTCTTATGAAGTGATGAAACTCAAACCAAGAAGATTGGGTGACATTAATATTAATACAAGCCCTACATCCTAAAAAAGCATATTAATAGTCTGAACAAACTTTGGGCCAAATCCAAGTGCCTAAAACATGGCTAAAATGAAGGGTCATTCAATATGATCATAAGCCTTTTCAAAGTCAATAAAGTCAATCTTAACAAACAAGGCCTTTTGATTAGAAATCCTAGCCTATTCCATACCTTCCCAAACAGCTATTATAATGTCCAAGATGAACCTGTTTTGTATGAATCATGTTTGTTCAATCCAAAAAATTAAAGGGAGAATGGGTTTTTCCAATGTAAGCTCACCCTTGTCAATGAGGGATTGGACAAGGCTCTTGAAGGTGTTGCACCTATTGACACCATGTCCTATGACTTGGTGAAAGGCACATAGATCATTCTTTTTGTACCAATAAGGTGCAAGATGAGAAGAGTCAAATAGCTAGGGTGGCTTCATAGGAGGAAGTTCAATGATGTTGGATTTCAATAAATTCTCCAAGATGGATTTATAGGATTCTCCAAGTGGAGTGAATTTATTTTGGTTGTTTTGGTTTTAGTTCCCAAGGTTTTGCTTTGAGGAACTAGAAGAATTAGATTGGTTAGTGGAAGTTGGAGGAGCGACTTTTAGGACAACCACATTCGTGTTTCCCTTGCTCTTGGTGTTGGTATTGGACTGGTTGTTTGACTTGGAAGAAGAAGCCTCATTAGTTTTAGAGGTTGAATTCTTGTTTTTGAGCTTTAGTTTTCATTCATCAATGGATCGATTCTCTAACTGATGTGCCATGGTAAAATCTTCATCAAAGGTTTCGAATCTTTGGACACATAGTGTAGAGGAGATATGCTTGGCACATGCCCAAGCAAAGAGATCTATGAGTTTGTGTTGAGGCAAAGAAAAGGAAAGTTGGTTAATCAGGCTCCTCCATTGACCCACAAAATTAGTAATGGATTCATCCTCAAACTGCTAGATTGAGTAGAGGTCAATGATAGAAACTTTCTTGGAGATATTAATCAAAAAAATGGTCTAAGAAGGTTTGAGCCAGTTAGGTGAAAGAGAAAAGGGAGTGCTTAGGTATGACAATATACCAATCCAATGTTAGACCAGTTAGAGACATTGGGAAGGTGCGGAGAAGAAGGGCATCATCATAGGTGATGAGATAACAAGCATGTCTAAATGCCCTAAGGTGTTTTTATGGATCCCTTACTTTGAAATTTAGATAACTTGGGTAGTTCCCATTGGAGAGGATATGGCCTGATAGGTATAGATGGATGGATGGGATCATTATAGATCTGGTCATATGATAAGATGTTGTGAGCACCCAAAATGGATGACTCCAATGTGGTCATCTTGTCCATAATCATATTCATTAGGTTCGCTTGGGTTTGTGCACCCAAAAGGTTATGAGATGCATATGTTTGCAATGGTTGAGAGACATAATGACCATGGGTGGAAGGTTGGTTGCCACATATTGATAAGTGGATGCCAATGGTTGGGTGCAAGATACATAGGGGTAGGTAGAGGTAGTTGGTTGGGTAGAGGATATGGGTACATACCCTTACAGATTAGGGATGTAGCCAAAGTTTGGTGCAAGGGGTACTTGTTAGATAAGAGTGGTAGTTGGGTTAGTGATCGATGGAAAGGTGGTGACCCTTTTACTAATCAGTGGCAAGGAAGAGGCTATAGACACAAAAAGGATTTGAAGTGGAGTAGTGGTTGATTTGAAGTAGCTAAAGGAAGGTTGGTGGTGTTAGAGGTGGGCACTCTTATAGTGAAAATGGTTGATAGGAGTAGAAGGTATAAGGGCAATGGTAGTTTGGGTTGGTTGGTTTTCTGTGGTAGTCTCAAAGGGGTTGTTGGTTGATGAAGAGGCTTGGGTAGTTAATGGTGGAGTTGTGATCATGGAAAAGGAGGTACTCCCTATAAGGTGAAGAGGCATGCCATAATGTGGATCTATGGGTGGGGTTGAAGTCAGGATACATTAAGACATGGTTGTAAGATAATGTTTCAAGGCCACGAGGTTGTTATCTAGGAAAGCAAAAAAATCTGTATCTCCTTGAATAACTTCTTAAGGGAAAGTAGGACTTCTTGAGGGGTAAGGAGAGTCTATTGGTTCAAAAATTTAGTCCATGGATGAAGAGGTAGGTAGGCTTGGTGATGGGTTTTGATCTGCAAGGTCTCTTCATTGCTGGTGAGTGAGAACCATATGATAAAGGGGAGATAGAAAGCACAAACAACCTCACTACTCAAACAAAGAGAAGACAAGAAAATGAACAAAGAAATAAAATCACACTCTAGAAAATTATGTTAAGCCCTAGAGTTTTAATTAATCTCACTTTTGGCTTATACCTTAAGAAGTTGTGTGACTGAAATTGGTTTGTAGAGAAGGTACTAAAGAGGAAATCTAACGCTGGTTTCAAGTTGTGTTTAGATGCTCAAGAAGAATTTGTATTAGAATGTCATGTCCCCTTTTTAGTTGACATGTTCAGAGTTGATGGTTAGCCTATTATGCGACCCTCGTAGACTGATAGGATGGTTAGAGGGTCTTGATGGAGATTGGCTTGGCTTTGTTTAGCAAAATTTTTCCAGTTGGCTTTCCTTTGGGCTCGATCGGACATGTATTGAGGGAGATATTAATATTTGATTGATTTAATTAAATATTAATTATTTAGCATATTTTAATTGTGCAACCCTAATTCTAATTTAAGAAACCCTAATTAGGGCAAGCATACCTTTTTGAGGGTATAAGGGTTTCTCATGGGAGAGAGTTGGAATTATTATGAGATTATGATTATTGATTTTTGCTAAGAATTCTTTTGAGAAGACTGAGCCAAGCGTTCCAGGATTCCACTTGCATTGGAGAACGTCCACTCTTCAGTGTGTATGATTCAGAGCTTGTGAGAGATCAGCCGATCTATTGCCAATTTGAGAGATAACTTCATACAAAAGTTATCACAGAGGTTTACAGGTTTGAGAGATAACTTCACACAAAAGTTATCACCAGTATTTCAGGTATTTATTTTATTAGTTTTTGTTTGAGTAATTGTTCAGAATAAAGATCTTCCGTATTAGGCTATATTTCTTCAGATCTGGAGTACAGCATACAGGCCACACTATTTTCCATTAGCTTTTGTACGGGATCCATACAGATCTGTACAAATCCATACCATTCTGCATCAGGCCGAAAAGTGCCACGAGAAGCACAGAGACTGACATTGGTAGTCCAGTGACCGACATCGGTCGACTCAAAAATTGACATCGGCAGGATATCGACCGACATCCGCTGACCCAGGTCGTCAGAGACCGACATCGGCAGTTTTCACAGTGTTATACCACCGACAGTGGTAGAATAATTGATGATGGTGACTGTGTTTTTAACACAACAACTTGAGACGGACCAGATCCAGAGTTTATTTCTAGTTTGTGGAAAATTTAGCGTTTTAAGATAGTATTTTAATATTATTTTTATATGTATGATAGAGGACTTCTATTGTAATCATCTGGATGAATAATACGATCATTGATTTTCCAGTTAAAAGATTATACTGTGGTTTATTTATTTATTTGAAAATTATTTTGCAAAGATCGCAATTTGTTCTTATTTCATACAAAAAATCAGAATACACAGAAAAGCAATTCAAAGCTTTTGTCTTTCTACAGTCCCTATTGGTTGGGGATATTACAGTGGTATCAGAGCTAAATCCTGCCATCCTGAGGGTTTGACAATTTTATGCAGCCACAAGAGTTGGGACCACACAGGTATAACACACGCAGTAGAGCCTTGCTTGAAGGTACCCAGGTGTTAGAGCAGCCACCGATCATCATGAGTGACAGACGTGAGGGTAGCCCACCCAGGGGCCACAGGTATAATGATGATTAGGGTACTATAGAAGTCTTCCGTGAAATGACACAGGCACTACAGGCACTTACTACTATGGTAAGGAGGATGAACCCACCTGATAGATAGAATGGGAAACAAGGAGATAACAGGAGTGCTACTGTTAATCAGAGACCCCAATAGGCCCACTCCAGAACAGTTGATAGACCTACACGTCCTACGTTTGTTCAAGAGGAACTAGAGGCTCCAGCAGAGGAGGAGGCAGGAGATTTCCTATTTGCAGATGTTCTCATGGCTGCAAATGATGAGTGGGACTTATTAGCTCCTCAGGTTCAGGAGAAGATGTCCTTTGATTGTTTTGTTAATCAGAGGAGAGAGCACTACATATTGGTTAGACAGGACAGGAGGCCTAGAGGTCAACTCAGTGAGTAGAAGAAGGCTACTGGCAAGCTTTCTTTGACTACTTTTGACGGCAGCGACAAAATGACAGCTCAAGCTTGGGTTCATAAGCTTGACACATTCTTGGCATTAAGGCCAATGACAGAGATAGAAGCCATCAAATATGCCACTTTGCACTTGGATGGAGTAGCACATGATTGGTGGTACCATGGTATGGTAACACTTCAGCATAACCAGGTGACAGAGTACCAGGACTTCGTGGATAGGTTGGTTGAGAGGTTTGACAGGAAAGATCCTAAAGTTTACTTTCGAGATCTGGCACAGTTGAAACAAACAAGCAACTTGGAGTCCTTCATTGGTGATTTTCAGAGATTGGCAGTCATGGTGCCAAATATTTCAGAGCGTAGGTTGGTATTTCTCTTCATGGAGGGATTGACAGAACCATTGAGAGGTTAGATCAAAGCCTTTGATCCTCATACGTTACAGGAAGCTATGAAGAAGGTGCGTAGTATGGAGATGGCAGCCCCATCCAGTAAATCTAACTCAGGAGGTACTTCTTCATCTAGGGACAATAAGGGCTTCAACGGTAATATAAAGAGACCGGATTTTAACATAGATAAGTCAGGTGTTAAGAATGATTCGAAGGCAAATCTAGTAGCACCACCTTTGGATCGAGAGGCTCTTAATGATCTACGCAGGAAGAAGCTTTGCTTCTATTGCAAAGGTCCCTATGATGCCAATCATGATTGTCCTTTGAGGCCTAAGGGCAAGGCCAATCGAGTGATGTGGGCTTATTATGAGGATTCAGATTCAGAGGATTTTGAACAGCAGGATAGTTCTGAGGGGGCAGAGGCAGAGGCTTTAGAGCCTAAGGCAGAGGCAGAGTTAGAGCTTCACATACAGGAGGCACGCCTATCCAGCATTCAGTCGGATGATTCATTCAAACTCCGTGGAGTTTTGGCAGGACAGAGAGTCATCACCCTTCTTGATACAGGAGCCACACATAATTTTATAGATGCTAGATTTGTGGAGAAGCGTGGACTCACTACCGAAGATTTTGAGGGCATTAGAGTTAAGGTAGCTGATGGTCACACTCTTAGGTGTGAGCAGATGATTAGAGACCTCCCATTACGCTTGAACAATTATGAGTTCAAGGCTGATTATTATGTGGTGAACATGGGGGATATAGACTTAGTCTTGGGCATGAAGTGGCTTCATTCATTTGAGGAAGTTACTCTTCGTCTCAAGGACATGGAGGTTCATTTTGATGTTGGTGGGAAGACACATATTCTTAAGGCAATACGGGGCAGCAGATTCAAACATATGTTTTTTCATCAGATGGAGAGGCTCATACGAGATGACATGATAGAGTGCGATACCAAGTGCACATTGGCACCAACACAGGAGAGACATGTGGACGAGCTTTGTCTTGAGGTGAGTTCAGTTCAGGAGATAACACATGTGATAGGGACTCAGCTGTCTTTTACAGATGGGTCACATGTTGATGATGATATGAGTATGTCTAGCATTCACAATCCAAATTCAGATATTGTAGAAGGTACAGGAGATAGAGGCATGAAGTCAGTTGGTATTGCTCACATTATTCAGGTGAGGAGTTTACTTGAGTTTCCAGTTGATTTCTATTTATGGATTGGATGTTGGGATCCTCATCTTGGTACTTGGGATGATGTGACGCCATTGGATGAGAGTTGTGATAGACATGGCATGGAGTTTGCGTTGATTGACATCAGGGTAGATCATGACTACATTTGGGATCCAGGTGGATTGATTGGTTTATCATTCAACGATTGCTTGAGGGCAAGTAATTTCAGGAGGGGCGGATTGTCATGTCCCCTTTTTAGTTGACATGTTCAGAGTTGATGGTTAGCCTATTATGCGACCCTCGTAGGCTGATAGGATGGTTAGAGGGTTTGATGGAGATTGGCTTGACTTCGTTTAGCAGAATTTTTCCAGTTGGCTTTCGTTTGGGCTCGATCGGACATGTATTGAGGGAAATATTAATATTTGATTGATTTAATTAAATATTAATTATTTAGCATATTTTAATTGTGCAATCCTAATTCTAATTTAAGAAACCCTAATTCTAATTTAAGAAACCCTAATTAGGGTAAGCATACCTTTTTGAGGGTATAAGGGTTTCTCATGGGAGAGAGTTGGAATTATTATGAGATTATGATTATTGATTTTTGCTAAGAATTCTTCTGATAAGATTGAGCCAAGGGTTCCAAGATTCCATTTGCATTGGAGAACGTCCACTCTTCAATGTGTGCGATTCAGAGGTTGTGAGAGATCAGTCGATTTATTGCCAATTTGAGAGATAGCTTCATACAAAAGTTATCACAGAGGTTTACAGATTTGAGAGATAACTTCACACAGAAGTTATCACCGGTATTTCAAGTATTTATTTTATTACGTTTTGTTTGAGTAATTGTTTAGAATAAAGATCTTTCGTATTAGGCTATATTTCTTCAGATCTAGAGTACAGCATACAGGCCGCACTATTTTCCATTAGCTTTTGTATGGGATCCATACAGATCTATAAAAATCTGTACCATTCTGCATCAGGCCGAAAAGTGCCGCAGGAAGCACAGAGACCGACATCGACAGTCCAGTGATCGACATCGATCGACTCAAAAATTGACATCGGCAAGATATTGACTGACATCGGCCGACCCAGGTCTTCAGAAACCGACGTCGGTAGTTTTCACAGTGTTATACCACCGACAGTGGTAGAATAACTAATGACGGTGACTGTGCTTTTAACACAACAACCTGAGACAGACCAGATCCAGGGTTTATTTCCAGTTTGCAAAAAATTTAGGGTTTTAAGATAGTATTTTAATATTCTTTTTATATATATGACAGAGGACTTCTATTGTAATCATCTGGACGAATAATACGATCATTGATTTTCCAGTTAAGAGATTATACTGTGGTTTATTTATTTATTTGAAAATTATTTTGCAAAGATCGCAATTTGTTCTTATTTCATACAAAAAATCAGAATACACAGAAAAGCAATTCAGAGCTTTTGTCTTTCTACAGTCCCTATTGGTTGGAGATATTACATAGAATCAATACGTGGCTTGGAATTGGGACCTACACCCTCAATTCACACACTACAGTGATAAGGGTATCGGGTGCTTAGCCTATATATATATATATATAAAATACTCAACTAGAGAGCTAATTTGGTTCTCCCCTTGGTAATGACCTCCAAGTAGGATCGTCAGGAAAGGGTAAGGTTACCGCTAGGTGATGAAATCCTCATCAGGCATTGTCTCAAACCTTTTTTGATGTTTAAATGGTGAAAGTGTTTTGGTTGAGTGTGTGCAATAAAGAGTAAAGCTACGATAGATTACTTTGCCTTTTAAGTTAAGCTATGTGAACTAAACTTTCAAGCAATTGATGTATGCACTTGATTTTAAGCCTAAAGAAACTTTTGATTTTGTTAATGAGAATAGAATAGAGAGAGAATGCAAGAAAACAAGAACCCAAGTAAAGACACAAGGGTCCCATCAGGCATGCCAGAATGTTTCAATGAATTTCTTGCTTATAATTGGAAAGGGGAAAAGAAGAAACTAAGTATCAGTATAGTTAGAAAACCTGATTGATAGTGCACGCGTAGAATTAGAAGATTGTGAAGATCTCCTCTTTGGCTTAGGAGGATGGCCTATAGATAAGAAAGCACTAAAACAAACTTATTTTTTACACAAATAGTTGAGTGGATTGCTAGTGATAACTAGATCCCAGAAGTGTTATCGATCCCAGAAGTGAGAACTTCCTTAGGGGCTATCAATCCCCACATTTTAAACAATTAAGTTTATAAACAAAATAGAAGGTACTTGCATTAATAAACCAAAAGGTATTGAATTTGAACATAAGAATGCTTACTAAGAAATATGCTAGAACTGATTAAAATAATGACTAAGTTAATTAATAGTAGTGCTAGAGGGTTTAGATCTACTTTAAAAAATAGAAAAAGGGTATGTGAACAGGGAAGAACATAGAAACTTGGGTTTGATTAGGTGTTAGTAGGTGAAATCAGCTTGCTAGTTTTCACTACCATAGTGACTGTTGGTGGTTGGGCTAACCATCGATAGTTAAGGTGACCATTGGCAGTTGGACAGACCATCGATGGTTGAGGCAACTATCAATGGTTATTGTGTATAGATCTGGGTTGGTAAAAAGGTTGATTGACAAGATCCAAAAGATGGATTTTGAGAGATGGGTAAGACTTGGGTTGATTATGAAATGGAAATAAAGTAAATGAATACTGAGAAACTAGTACTTGTGTTACCAAAAGTCAATTGGGTAGATGGTTGAGGCAGTTAACTTGTTCGTGGAATCTAACTTGATTTCGATAGAGTAATGGTACTTAAAAACTTGGTGGAGAGGCAATGGCAAATTGACTCTTTGACATGATTGTTGGACTGTTGGATTGTTGATGCTGATTGACCTGAAAAAAAAAACTCCTGGATGCACAAGATCTTGATTGTGATTATAGATGATTTAACCTCTTTTCTACTCTCTTTCTATAGTCAAGGTAAGAGATTTGAAATATCATGTGAACTGGGCTTCCTAATTATAACTCATGCATGTAAAGGCTCGTAAGAGGAATCAGACGAGTTATTTTTAGAAAATCAAGGTGGGTGAGTTTGCATGTTAGTTGCTAAAGAGGTGGCCCTTGACTGTCAATGGTTAGGGTGACCATTGGTGGTCAAGGGAAAAGGGTAAAATGTGGGTAAAGGTTGGGTTTTAGCCAGTTAAGTCAAACTAACTATGGGTTAGGTATGGCTAGGGATCAAAGGGTCAAATGGTCTCAGAGGGGTCCTAAGGTGGTCCAGGGGAATTACGACATTGGGAATCATGATTTGTAGATTTCTAGTGTCTATAATAAGGTGACTAATGATCGACTTAAATAAAAAGTTGAGCAGTTAACAACAATAATCTAGAAGTTGATAAAACCAATTCAATCTTATTCTTCCACTGTTCACCAAATTTTTAACATGAAATCACTAAATATTGTTGAAGAAATTAGTTAAATAGACAAGGATACAAAATAATGATTTGATAAAATTCTATAGTAAGGTGTCAATACTATTCATACAGTAATGACCGTGTGTTTTGAAATCTAGTCACAATATGATCATGCAAATGACACCGAAGACAAGTATGATGATGAGGGACAAAAATGGAATGAATTACCTCCCAAGTTGAAATATTTCTACTATACTTGTCTATATGACCTCATTCAAGACAAGGTTATTCAAAATTAAGAAGTTCTATACTTCACAGAGTTTCTATGGCATGCCAAGTTCAAAATATGTATTGTCAAGGAAAGTATTAAAATTTTCAATGATTCTAAGTCAATAGGAAATTATGCTCTCCTTGAAATAATGGGAGGAATAGGGAATTGAATTACACATACACTAATGACTATGGTAACATAGTTTTTGATGAAATCATTGTCAATCAATTCAAAAAGAACATTGGGGAAATTTTGAATCCTAAATCTACATTAGATTACAAGTCAATTCAAAAATTTATTAAATATCAAAATAACTTGGATAATCTCAATACAATGCTAAAGAGATTTCAAGGAACAACTCAGAATATGTTAGATCTACATTGTGATGCATATAAAATTATACATATTCATATGACCCAAATGAAAAAGTGTTAAAAATATTACAAAATTTAGATGAATATCAGAAGAAGTCACAACCAGAGGAAAAAAAAATTGAGATTGTCTTTAGTGAATAAGAATAGGAATAAATTAGCATCAAATTTTGACTAGTTTCGTACTTTGACATTTTTGAGTCATTCTTGTAAATTTCATTTGCATATTTTTGTAATAGTAATTTTCACATTGTGTGTTTCCTTTACAAATTCAATTCGTGTAAATTTTCTAAAGCACTTTTGTAGGTTATGAAAATTTGTTATTGTACCTTTTCAAGTCATGCAAAAATGCTAACATAGATTTTGAAGCTGTGCAAATTATCTAATGTGTTTTTACAAATTTTTAAAATGTGCAAATTTTTTATTGTATTTTTGCAAGCTTCTAAAAGGCAAAAAAACTAGTTATGCATTGTAACCACCTAGTTCAACCTATACAAGTTATAAGATTATTTGTAAGGGTTCTTGATAGTTATCCTCCCATCCCTTTGTCTATTTGCTTGTAAGGATGAGAATGGGCGTCCCATTAAATTATCCTCCCATCCCTTTCTCTTCTCTTAATGCTTCAAGATCATCACATGCTTTTTCCAAAACCACATGACACATAGGAAAGACCAAACCCATTACTCACCTATGAGTGGGTCAAATCCAATTTGACATAGAACCTAATAAAATAAAATGAAGACATTTTTCACTAGAAGACAAAATTAGGCTTTTAAGTATTACACACAATGCAAAATTATTAGGTTTCATCTAGGCACTAAGAGCTAATTTGAATAAGTGTGAGACCCAGTTAATTCTAGACAATACATACCATTGCATCAAAACATTTTCCTTGCTCATGACTCTATTGGGATTTACATAACCAATTTACCTTTGTGCAAAAACTTGTATGTATAGAAGACATCTGTAGGCTTCCAAACATCAAACAACATAGTCAAATACCATGTTGATTCCTCACAACCCAGTCATGCTTATCTTACTACATACCAATATGTGAAATAACTTAACATGTTCAAATATTAATATGGAATTAAGCTTCGATCACTCACTACTTGAAGAATTGTCTTCAAACACAGAATTATGTAGGTGTCCAGTTCAAAATAAGACAATCACTTGTTACTTAAGTCATTTAGAGACTCCATCAAAGGAGTAAATACAATCACCAAAGGAGATAAAACAATGAGATTCTAAGACTTATGTCGGCTTCACCACTTCAATTACCACCATCAAGTAACACAAAAGGCATCGATAGACCCATGCAAGTTTTCATTTGCAAAAAATCATCATGGATTATGCAAAATACACAAGCCCACAAAGAAAAGTCAAAGTTACAATTTGGGAAATAGGACTCAAATAACATAGGAAGTGAAAAAAATAGTTATACAAGACTGAATCGATCAATGTAATATGAATAAAAAAGGTGCAAGTCACAACATCACACCAGATCAAACCAACCAAAATAAAATGTGAATATTTTTACCAAAAATCAAAGACAAACACAATTGTACACGATTGAATGTTGAAATCCAAAGTTATAAGCATAGACATGAACAAGCCACAAGGAGAACAACCAACATGGATATCAAGGAAGTAACCTCTCAAGCTAAAAGATTTCTCCTACACTTGTCCAGATGACCTCATTTAAGTAAAGATTATTCAAAAAGAAGAATTTGTATACCTCACTCCCTCATTGGCCCTCACCATCCCTCATCATCTCTAATCACTCCCTCATCATCCCTAATCACTCCCTCATTGACCCTCACCATCCCTCATCATACCTAATCACTGCATCATCATCCCTCATCATACCTAATCATTGCTTCATCATCACTCATCATCCCTAATAACTCCCTCTTCATCCATCATCATTGTTAATCACCATCTCATTGACCCTCACCATCCTCCATCATCCTTAATCATTACTTCATCATCCCTCATCACCCCTAATCACTCCCTCATCATCCCTCGTCATCCCTAATAAATCCCTCAATGACCCTCACCATCCCACATCAATTGTATCACTCCTTCATTGACCCTCACTATCCTTCATCTTCCTTAATGACTCCCTCATCGTCCCTCATCATCCCTACTCACTCCGTTATCATACCTCATAGTGCACACATGAGGAAGGGGAGACCATTTAAGGCCTAAAATTAACTCCCATGTTGTAAGGGTTCAATAACACAAATAAACACACATACATTTCAAAATTTCATCAAATAATTAAGGTTCACATAACAGAGATAAAAATACTTGCATTAATACAAAAAAAATTAGATTTAATCAATGCCACTATTGGGCTTATTACATACACACCATGGAGGAAAATAATAGACAAACACCTATAGTTCATAGACTGACCTTTGTCTTTGTAATGGTAGTCTAACAAACCTCCTAGATGAAGACAATCAAAATATCATGAAATTCTAGTATTATCTTCTATTTTTCTAGTTGACCCCTCTAATGAAATGTTTATTTTCTTGTAAGGATGAGAATGGGTGTCCAATGAAATTATCCTCCCATCCCTTTGTCTTCTCCCAATGCTTCAAGATCATCACATGTTTTTGCCAAAACCACACGACACATGGAAAGACTAAAATCATTACTCACCTATGAGTGGGTCGAATCCAATTTGGCATTGAGCTTAATAAAATAAAATGAATACATTTTTCACCAGAAGATAAATTTGGCCTTTTAAGTATTACACATAATGCAGACTTGTCAAGTTTCATCTAGGCACTAAGATACAATTTGAATAAGCATGACACCTAGTTGATTCTAGACAATACATAGCATTGCATCAAAATATTTTCCTTGCTCATGACTCCATTGGGATTTACATAACTGATTTACCATTGTGCAAAAACTTCTATGTATATAAGACATCTACAGGCTTCCAAACTTCAAACAACATAGTCAAATACCATGTTGAATCCTCACGACCTAGTCGTGCTTATCTTAATACATACCATTGTGTGAAATAACTTAGCATGTTCAAATATTAATATGGAATTAAGCTTCGATCAATCACTACTTGTAGACTTGTCTTTGAACATAGACTTATCTAGGTGTTCAGTCCCGAATATCACAATCACTTGTTACTTGAGTCATTGAGAGACTCCATTGAAGGAATAAATACAGTCACCAAAGGAGATAAAACAAGGAGCTTCTAATACTTATGTCAGATTCACCACTTCAATTACCACTATCAAGTAACACAAAAGGCATCTATAGACCCCATGCAATTTTTCATTTTCTGAAAAGCATTATGTATTATGCAAAAGACACAAGTCCACAAAGAAAAGTCAATGTTACAATTTGGGAAACAGGACTCAAATAACATAGAAAGTGAACAAAATGTTTCTCCAAGACTAATTGATCAATACAATCCGAATAAAAAAGGCACAAGTCACAACATCTCACCAAAACAAACCAACCAAAATAAAAGGTGGAGTTTTTTTTACCAAAACTCAAAGACACACAATTGTGCACGATTGAATGTTGAAAGCCAAAGTTACAAGCATAGACATGAACAAGCCACAAGGAGAACGACCAACATGGAAATCAAGGAAGTAACCTCCCAAGTTGAAATATTTCTCCTATACTTGTCTAGATGACCTCATTCAAGACAAGGTTATTCAAAAAGAAGTTGTATACCTCACAGAGTTTCTAGGGGCTGCCAAGTTCAAAATATATATTGTCAAGGAAAGTATTAAATTTTTTAATTATTCTAAGTTAAAAGGAAATGACGCTCTCCTTGAAATAAGGGAGGAATAGGGAAATTGAATTACACACACACTATTGATGATGGTAACGTAGTTTTTGATGCAATCATTGTCAATCAATTCAAAAAGAACATTGGGGAAATTTTGACTCCTAAATCTAAATTAGATTAGGTCAATTCATAAATTGATGAAATATCAAAATAATTTGGATAATCTCAATACAATGTTAAAGAGATTTCAAGGAACAACTCAGAAGATGTTAGATCTAGATTGTGATGCATATATAATTATACATATTCATATGGCCTAAATGACAAAGTTTTCAAAAAATTGTAAAAATTTGATGAATATCAGAAGAAGTCACAACTAGAGGAAGAGAAAATTGAGATTATCCTGAGTGAAGAAGAATAGGAATAACTCATCGTCAAATTTTGACTAGTTTCGTACTTTGAGCTTTTTGAGTCATTCTTGTAAATTTTATTTGCATATTTTCGAATAGTAATTTGCACATTGTGTGTTTCCTTTACAAATTCAAGTCAGGAAAATTTGCCAAAGCACTTTTGTAGGTTATGCAAATTTGTAATTGTACCTTTCCAAGTCATCCAAAAATGCTAACATAGATTTTCAAGTTGTGCAAATTGTCTAAGATGTTTTTACAATTTTTTTAAATTTGTAAATTTGCTATTGTATTTATGCAAGCTTCTAAAATATATAAAAAATGGTTATGCACTATAACCACCCAGTTCAACCTATACAAGTTATAGGCTCATTTATAAGGGTTCTTGATAGTTAGAGTTTTTTTATCAAAAAAAATTAATAGGGGATTGTATCTACAGCTCAAAAAAATTGATATAAGGATAAATTTTACAAACTTTATGTTCGAAATCTCTTCATAAATAATGTACGTGTATGCATCCATATATATTTGATTTTCTTCTTTCAAAATCTTGCTCATATTATAATTAATTAGTCAAAAACATAGGGATTTTAATAATTTCTTCTTTGAATCTATATTCTTAATTTTTGCAAATAGTGAAACCTTGGTGGGGTGAGAATTCTATTTTTTACAAAGAAATATGAGATAGTTATCATAATCTTGTTATCAATAGTAAATAGTTATTTTGGTATCTGTTGTGTGTTCTTATGGACATGTAATGTCTTTCTTAACCATTAAATGATAAATGTTTCCTTTTAGTGAAATCATCTTCTTTCTTGACATTCCCAGTAAGTCTATGAATTTGATCCATTGAAGTTATTATTCTTGTATATTCATTTATTATGTTGTTTTGTTTTCATATTCTCTATCACCTTTTCATACTTTATGGTTAAAAGTATTACCCCATTAAAAAGTATTTTTATTGTAAATAGTTTCCTTTACCGCATTTTTTTTAGTTTTCAATAAAGGTAGCTCTGTTTGCTAATGGGAGAGGGATATTATCCCATGACTGTTACTGAAAATATCAATTTATCCTCTCGACAAATTTTCATGCCAACACATGCCAAAAAAATCAGGAACGTATAAGATAGACAATAGAAAACATGAACATAGAAGGCTCAATAACCATAACAACCATGTGAAAATATAAATAACCATGAACATTTGTTGGTGGCAAGTAGTGTGGCATTAACTTGCCATAGTAATGGATAAAAACTCGTCTAGCCATGTGGAAAATGGAGGTGGATTTCAAAGTAATGAGCCACATGTTTTTCAGCTCGAGTTCAACTTGACAGATATAAATGTGTCACATATATAAATAACACAACAAAATGAATGAAAATCATATGAACAACAGTTATGCTAATCCATTAACATATCAATAAACATTTACTCGGATGTGAATGCATGCAAAAACAAAGGAACAAAGAAGACACATAAAAATCAACAAATATAAAACGCATGTAGCAAAAAAACATGAACATAATAATAATAATAATAATAATAATAATAATAATAATAATAATAATAATAATAATAATAATATAAAAACACTATTATGGGTTCAATTACAAGGAACTCACTTGCTCGTATGCTTTCATCCCTCCATTCTGTCGACTAAATTTTTCTACATAACATGACATGGTTGAGAACTTCTGGATAGGTTCCATCTATTTTGGGGGAAAAGATGCAAAAAGGCTCAGAGAGACGGAAGTTGGTGGCACGTATGGTGACATTAACTTACCACATTAATGGATAAAAGTCTGCTAAGCCATTTGAAAAATGGCATTGGCTTCCATATTAATGAGTTACACGTCTTCCAACATGAGATATCATTTCATATTAATGACCTAAATATATTTCAGTCATGGGATATCATTTCATATTAATGACCTAAATATATTTCAGTCAGTAACTTACACGTCAAAATTACAAGCCAACAATAAAAGAATGTGTCATTTAAAAATTATTATTGAGTTTGTTGTTCTCAACTATTGGTCTTTTTAATCCTAATAATTGATCAAACCTAAAATATATAAGAAAATTGACATGCTATTAAAAATATCATCATACGAGATTTTCCAAAATAATATTTTCATACTTAAAAAATATTAAACTAACTAAATCCAAATTCGTAAAACGTAAAATAATGTAGTATATAAAATATGAAACCCCAAAATTAAAGATCCTAACTAATGATCCCCTCCCTCTTCCCGTAACATATTTTTCCATCAAATGAAATAAAAGAAAACCCCTCCCACTTAGTTTATGGATCGCCAACAAAGTCCGTATGGTTTTATTAACTATCAGATGACGGATGACGGAGGACGGCAGCAACTGCCCGTCAGATGTCCATTCATCACCTGTCAATGAAGTGCAGCTGGTTACAGCTCAACGTCCAAATTTGCAGATATCCCATGGCAACAAATGTGGACGGGTGGGCAACTCGAAGGAGTGCTGGGTCACGGCTCACGACTCACGAGTCACATGTTTCATTTGTTTAAAAATATGAAGCTGGATGGGAAAGTAAGAAAACAAAATACAGACAACAATACTGCCTATCTGATTGAGGTGACGAGCAAAATGACATATTAGGTGGAAAATCGAAATCTGTCATTATAAGTAGTTGGATTCTTCTTCTCTTGTTGCTCAATGGCGTGTCAATTCTCAAAGGAGATACAAAATTTCCCCCGGATTTTTGTATTTAGGTGTAGGTGACAAGTTTAATTTAACAAGTATCATGGAGTGGTTTGGTATAGTATATGTAGGTTGTGAAAACATTAAAAATTTAAAAATATTATATTTTAATATATTTTATTGTTATTTTAAAAATTTATTATAAAATATTATGTATTTAAAATTTATTTTATATACATTCAATTAGTGGCACTTCTCTTACATATAAATATTTTAATAATAAAATTTCACTTTCTTAATAAAATATAATATTAAGCTCAAAGGCGGATGGCATTCAAGAAAAAGGCATTGGAAACATTAGATCTCTTGAAAGAAGTTGTGTCCAGGACTCAAGTGTTTGAGACATGGGATCCACCTAGGTTTTATGACAAAATCCCTATAGTATGAATTGAAGAAACAATGTAAAAAGTTTCAATTTGGCTCCCCTTTGTAGGGAATGGAAAATTTCTATAAGAATAAGTTCACTCTACTTTCTTCCAAAAAGTATTGAGATTTTTCGATATGATTGTTTTATTGTTTTGTCGTATTTACCTAGATTACTTGTATTTTTTTGTTGTTGTAATATTTATATTCTAGTATTTTAAAACATATATTTTACTAGCATAGAAAATAAGTTGTGAATATCAAATGGCCACCATTTTTTTATTATAAACATCTACATAATTTTTTTTTTAATTAATAAACAATATAATTTATCAATGAGGTCCAATAAAAAAAATTACTTTCAATTTCAAAGAAAATGAACCGAAAATAGACAAAAATTAATGATAAAGATATATAAATTCATAAGCATGCGTAAAAGAAAAAGGAAAAAAAGTCTTCGATACTCATCGCTTAAACATGCATCGAAGAAAACATCAATGTGCTCGACACTCAATTCAGCAAAAATTTATGGGGACGTGCTTAATCTATTGGTTTGGCCGTGTAGAGATTTGTATCTGTCATATGCTAGTATTGCATTCTTCAATGCCTCTACATATTGCTTATATTTTTTTATTATGATGTTGTAAGTGTAACCCTTGGTAGGCTCATGATTAATGCCAACTTAAATTCAGTAAAAAATGCACAAATTCATAGTGTAAAACTAAAATCAACATAAATGCACACAATATTCAAAAGAAAATAAATAGCACATGCTTTCAAAATATAATGCACATTATTACTATTATCACTATTACATTTAATGAAATGTGTGCCATAATTTGGGTTGAAATTGTGTTAAAAATTTATGGTCTTTTATATTTTTTATTAATTTTTATTTTGAAAATTTTGTTGAATTTGGTAGTAAAAATTATGTATACAATTGACATGTTTTAACATTGTTTTATTGTGCTAAAGTTATATTGAAAGTTTGCATCACATTTGTGCCAACAATTGAAACAAGTTTACTTTAAAAAATAATTATTATATATGTAGGTGTTCTATTATTTTTATTCATTCTTTTATTATGCCTTGTAAAATATATAGTACATCATGTTAATTTTTAGAGGTTTTAGTTTTATTATTTAGAGTACAATGTTTTTTGTTGGATTTGTAAAGATTTATATGATTAAGGTAATTATATGGTATTTAAAATTCCATTATAATTAGAGACAAATATTTTAATTACTCTTATAAATAATGACAATTTTCTTTCCAAAAATTATAATCTAACCAAAAAAAAATTCATATGATAACTTTTAATTAAATAAAGAAAAAAAAAACAATTTTTTATTAATAAAAAATAAACTTACATAATTAATAATTTTTTTGATCCAAATAAAAATGATAGACAATTCTTTTAAAATTTACCTTCCAATCAAACTATATTCTAAACATTGCATTTGACAAATACATTATAATTGACAGATATAAAAAACTATTAACAAAATTGAACCAAAAAAAAATATTAAAACATTATTTGAAACTACCACTCTTTTTTTTTAAATATTGTAATTTTTTTTTCTAAAGTAATATGCCCGGCTCTATTTCATTAAAAATAGAGGAAATGGTGTGGCATTTGCATTCTTCTAGTCATAAAGGTGGGAGAGGCATGTGCACTTTTGGAGTCATCGGGCAAAACCAGAAGCTAACTAAATTTTCGAAATTATCCACAAGTGCTGGAAACAGCTGTTTGAAAAATAGATTGTTAAGAATACAGTCAAATCTTCCAACAGTGGATAATATTAATATTGTCAGTAAATTTGCATTCGTCATTTACAGGTGGATACCATTGAGGGAGAAGGGGACTTCATACCCGACAAATGCCGTGACCGCACGCCATATCAAATCTCTTCATTTGAGTCTCACTCTGCCACTGCCAAGTTTCACAATAATTTTGGATTAAATGCTTTGAATGTCGTTCCTGCCCGTTTGTGGGGTGCATCCCAATAAGTTTCCGTGTATTTTCAGGGATGATGGGGGAAAAAAAGAGAGAGAGAGAACAAAGTGTAAAACAGGTAAACTTTGCGTCAGAGCGAAATGGAATTGATTGGGGTAAGTTATATGAGAGACACTCACGCATGTGATTGATGAGTACATCTGTCTACAGCTGTGTTCGAATACAACGTCACCGACTTCCATCTTTCCAACAACTCCGCTTCTCTTCCTCATCCTCATCCTCATCCACGCTTCTCACTCCTCCTATAAATCCACCGTCCTCCACTTCTTTATTTACAAAATTATATTAATAACTTTCTGAAATATGGGTTTCTTCTTCCACGGGATTCTCCTTTTTTCATTGGTAGTGTTGCTACGGTCAGCCGAGGGTGGGTTAGACACACAATTCTCTGTGTCGTGGGCTCCAAACCATGTTAAATTCTTCAACGCCGCGCGGGAATTGCAACTCACTCTCGATCAAACATCTGGTAAGCAATGAGAAATTCAAGTTATTTATTAAATGTTGAGGTGGCCTAACAATTAAATTGCTGCCATATTTAGCTGCTTCTTAGCGTATGCCGTATATTAATATTAAATCTGTCAACAGTCAAAGGAATATACTGTTTGATTCCTGAACTCGCACCTGTCTCATTCGTCGGCTGACATGTAACGTAGTCTCGTGCCATTTGGTGGGTTTGTTGAACAGGGTCTGGTTTCGCGTCGAAAAACAAGTACATGTTTGGCAACATTAACATGCAAATCAAGTTGGTTCCAGGAGACTCTGCAGGCACTGTCACTGCTTACTATGTATGTATCAGTTACCACACATAAAGAGATTGATTGATTATGTGCAAAACAACTTGATTAATTTTATTGCAGCTATCTTCGGAGGGATCGAACCGCGACGAGCTGGACTTTGAGTTTCTGGGCAATAAATCGGGACAGCCGTACGTCGTCCAGACAAATGTGTACGCAAGTGGAAAAGGCGACCGCGAGCAGAGAATATACCTCTGGTTTGATCCCACCAAAAACTTTCACTCCTACGGTGTACTCTGGACTCCTCGACATATTTTGTATGTTTTTTCTCGCTAGTCAAAACCCATCATTAATTTGTGTTTTCATCATAATCCCAAATAGATTATGTAAAAATGAGCAAGCACCCAACATTCTTTCAACTGATCCCCTGATTGAGTAGCAGTGATGCAGATTCATGGTGGACAGCGTGCCAATCAGAGTGTTTAGCAACCACAAAGCATCAGGCGTTGCATATCCAGACAGACAGGCCATGGGAGTCTATTCGAGCTTATGGAATGGGGACAGCTGGGCAACCCGAGGGGGTCTTGTGAAAATTGACTGGTCGCACGCTCCTTTTGTTGCATCTTATCGCAATTTCAATGTACAGTCGCCATCATCGCCGGTAAAAGAAACGAATGGAGTGAGTTCTGAACAGCGGAACAAACTGCAGTGGGTGAGGAAAAACTTCATGATATACGATTATTGTAATGACAAACAAAGATATCCAAATCCGCCACCAGAATGTGCCATGCCCATCTAAGAACGAAAGGATTTCAGGTGGCCTTCCATCGTACATGCAATGTAAGATATAATAGCATTTGTATATGCTTGTAATTTGAAAAGTAAGTCAGAAGTTTGATACTATTTATAGTGTTACCAGAGTCCATTAAAGCTACTAGACAAATACTGATGAATAAAGGAAGGTTTTGCGTAGGATTTTTTTTTTTGGGAAGACCCTATCTTGTACTTGTGTCGGTCGGTCAATGGTTAATTATTCTTTGTTATATTGAATTACCAAAATAATAGATAGAAAAACAAAGGCGCCATGTGCCTAGTCTTTATTGAGATTATTGAAATAAATAAATCTGGGAGTGGTGTTGATATTATTGTGGAGTAGTCAAATCATAAGAAAAAAATTAGAAGTGCAAAAAATTATTACATCGTATGAATTCATGGTTAAAATTTAAGGCATGGAATATTTCAGTTTTAGGATTAAATAATATATATTACAAAACAAGACTTCACCATGTTAATTGTTGTACTAAACTATATAGACTTAAGATAGGGATCTCAATAAAATTATTGGAAAATCTATTAAAATTCCACTACTAATTTAGATTTCATTGTGCACTATCATAGTTGACATTATTTTTTATTAATTATAATTTTCATTATTTAAGTAAATAAATTGCAATTTCAAATACCTTGTACATTTTATTGGTATACAATGCATTCAAATACTTTGTACATTTTATTGGTATACAACTCATGGTTCACTGTTTTTTTTGTACTTAGAGTTCATTGCTACCAATTTTTATCTCAAATTACAAAAATAAATAAGAAAAAATAAAATGATGCAACATATTAAAGGACACATGTTGACAATGTGTTTTTACACAATTTTTAAAATTTAGATGTTACCAGTTCTTGGAATTAAAAAAATGAATCAAAAAACGTAATCTAATATGTAATAATAGGACTACTTTAAAATCTTGTGCACTGACATTGTCAAGATGTTTCTAGGCCTTTCAGGAATTTTCTTTAAGACATGTCACAGTGAATTTTAAATTTTAATAATATTTAGTTTTTGAAAATGTATCCACCACCCTTGGCACAATGATAGGGATAATTAAGGTTGATGGACCCTTTACTCCCCCTAATACCTCACAACATCCAGACTAGATATAGTTGCATGCACAACCCTTTTTTTGGATCTTTTAGCAGTACGAAATTTACCTCTAGATTAAATTATTCCATTGTCAGAGGGCTACATCAGCACACATCACATAAAAAATAATTAAATTGTTTGAAATAAATAAATGCATGGAAAATAGTTGGGATATTTGATTCTTGGAAATATTAACGAACATGTGCTTTTTAAGAGAATATCCAAGGCTTCAAATGTTAACAATAGTTTTAATCTACAAATTTTGTATTTTGATTTCAGTGGAATTAGCATATATTTCAACATTAGTAAAATTGATTTGGTCATTATCATATAGGTAGAAATCAATACACTAATATCTGTACACAACATGTGTAACACTTTTTCATCCAACATTTAACAAAATTATGTTTATTTTGTTATTCTTTATAAAAGACATTACATCCTCAAGTATGTTATAACATAGAAAAATGATTTGTCTAGATAGATATCAATTATGTCCTCTCCGATCATCTTGACTCTTAAATAGTCCTTCTAATCATTGCAACATTCACTTATCCATCGGTTGGGTCTACCTCAGATGTCTATACAATGTCCTTTAGAGCAATATAAATATTCTAATGAAACTACATTTTTTAAAGAAACAACATCAGCTCGTAGACAAATCTAAACTATAATTACATACTATTGATTTAGGAGCTTCTTTCATGTTTTTGTCAAAACCAATATTAAGTAAATAAACAAAGACTTAATAAATTCATATCCCCTTAAACTAGATAATGTACAAATCACCTTGTTTTACTCTAGGGTTTAACCACCATCTTTTTTCATTTCCACAATGAAAAGGGAGGGATAAACTTCAAAAACCTACATGAGAAATGTTTATATTAGCTAAGAAATATATTGATGGTATCAAAGCAGAAGTGATGGGGTGTCTAAGCACATTCAAGTTGTTACATGCTAAAAACCCTGAGATTTTATATTTTATGTATCCACTCAATTTTCTAGATGTCATAGCAAATTCTACATAATTGTAGAATATTTGATGAGAAAATGAAAATATTTGATTTTACCTTTGTAACTATAGAAAGATGCCCTTTTTGACTAGTTTCAAATCCCTTTAGCCTCATCTATGCCAAAAGACCAAGAAAATAACATGATTATAGACACATATTGTAAAGCTATGGTAACAAATATCGATATAGATATTTAAAAATAATCAAATGAAATGGACATTGTTGATCAATATCTTGAATCAAAAGGAAGCTTGAACGTGGACATGCAACAATGTTTTAACAAAAGAAAATGATGGATTGATCAACTACTTCTATTGAATCTTATTACATCACAATCTCATCTAGATTATATTCTTGTAATGAATAAACATTGTAGGTACCATTAGTTTAGAGTAAAATCATTTTCCTTTCGAAAAAAAAAAAAAGTTGTTATCTAAAGAATGCTCTCACTCTAATATACCTTTGAAGTGAGATACCTATTGACATTGAATGAAGATAAAGAGGAGAAATAAATAGAAGTATTTGATATCAAATCAAAAATACATGTGAAAAATTGGGACTGAATTCAAGAATAAAAAACTAGCATGGAGGAATAGTCATCAAATGTGAAAACTTGCTTGAACACAATTTTTTGACACAAAAAATAAAAAAAGGAAGCATAGAAGGAGATAAAAATAGAACAAAATTTACTTGTCAAGAGTATCACTTACACATGCTCAACTCTCTATTTAGAACTGAGTAAGAGTTTTTCAATTGAACCATCTAGAGAAGTACGCCGATGCTTCTTGTCTATGTACGAGAATAAACATGCATGTCTACTCTAGGAGATACAATGTTGAATTTAGGATCAAAAACATAAACTCCATGTACCACACATTAGAGACCAGGAAAAGTGAAAGCAAAGTAACTTGCATATTGTCCATCAATGTCCTTGTTGCAACAACAAAACAATACATCCATATTAAGCACCTAATAAATAGAAATGCCAATACTTCTAAATCGTTTCACAAGAAAAAAGTCTTTTGACCTTATCAAATCGCATAACTAAAAATCCTTTCTCCTATTCCAAACACATTTTATATCCTTACATCTACAAAAAGCTTTAACAAGTTTCTCTATTTCATTTTAATCATGCATTAACCAAGTCAACATAAGTAGAGAAAACCTTGGAGAACAAATAAGTAAACAAAAAATTCCAAGAAAAACCTTTTAAATGAGGTAAGAGAATCAAACCTCCCTGACATCTCTTGGTCTATGCTGATGATTATAAAATCCGCATGATTCATTGCAATTCGGCAGTGAACTGACAAGAGAAATGATATTTCTCTTCAAAAAAAATCCAATATATGTCAGAATATGGGTATTTAGTCTTGTCCAAAGCATTATCTTTCCAGTTTTTAGGTAGTCATTTTTAGCATTAAATAAAAAATGAATTATATCGAGTATATAAATTTTTCAAATATCACTTTTAACTTTCAGTATCTTGTGCGTATCAATTTACGGGTGAAGTTGCATTCCAGTTATATCATGCACAAAATATTTTACTCAAGCCCAAAACCAAGAAAAATTACTCTCGTTACCCATTACGATCCAAAACATAACCCTTGTGAGAAATTAGAGAATTTACAGCTACGGTCACTAAAGTTCAAACCCTGGTGGGCATGATCCCTGTATTGATGTGGCTATTGTGCTTAGAATTTGTGTGATGTATGCGTTTTGGATTTAAATATTCTCACCTCTCTAAGACCTAAGAAGACAAATGTTGCGTGAGTCCATCGGAATAGGTACCCTTCCAACATAAAATATATGGCAAAGAAAAGTCTTGGTTGAATTTATTGGAATAAATATGACTAGCTGGTAGAATATAAGCCAAATAAATGTATGCTCCTCCCCTAGTTAAAGGGGGTAAATTTAACTATTACCGAAAAAAAAAGGGAACAAAACATAAACTGTCCGACATGTCATTTCGGAACAAGAAAAATTCTGAACGATGCAATTTCATAGATTTGCATTGAACCTATTCAATAATTTTTCATCAAATTCAAAAGCCTGAAACAATGAACATCTATGTTGAATCAAAAGGAGTAACATCAAATTTGAAAAGAGAAACCAAATATAACCCTAACAAACAAATCCCCATAGCTTGCATAGAAAATACTCCCGAGAAAAAATAGGGTTTCATTTTTTGTGAGCAAGAATCTTACCTCTAAAATGCTAAGCAGTTCATCTTTAGACAGAGGTGGATGCCTGAGTTTTTTGCTTACTTCTAAAAGCCTCTTCTCCACGTCTTTTTCGCCGATAACCACCATGGCACCCTCTAAACCCTACATAGTGCAACAATAAATTCAAAAAATGACCCAAAGGTCTGTGAATCGAGTTCAGTTACCAACACTGTACCAGTACTCCACCCTCTTCATCGAAAGCAAAGCTTATTATTTCACACAGACTTTGTAATTTAATGTCGTAGCAAGAATCCTATAATAAGTGTGAAAAAAGATCTTTCTATCATCTTTTCCAAACTTAAAATAATGACTAAGAAAATGAAACATAAATTGCTCATCTTTTGTTTTGGCTTGGACTTCTAGCTACTGACCATGTTCTTGCATGTTCACATTTTCATGTGAACAAACTCATAGTGGTGCTATATCATTTTAACGTTGTAAGATGTACCATAAAACTACCTTATATGCAACATTTATAATGTTAATACCCACAATGTATTTTATGCCTTGAATCCTCTCCAAAACAACATAAAATGCATGTTTAAGATTAACAACACCCAATTTTATCTTAAAAATCAAACACTCACTATTATTAATTAAATTTAAAAAATTCATAGATTTTATTTAGAGGGCAATGGTGAAAAAGCATTAATTTCAAATTTTTTTTGCACAGCGACTCTGTTATCAAATCCCTTTTATTCTACAAAATTAATAGGAGACTCCATGAATAGAAAAATCCCAGAGTTTACAGGATCCAAACTTACGCTGAATGTAACGAGTTTCTTTCTTCTAAAGCACATTAACCCTTCAAATAAACCCCCTCTTTTCAAACCATGTACCGATTCAGGGATGATAAACATTATAACACTTCAAAAGAAACCAATATGCCAAAAATTGTAGCTAGAGATGAAATTTCTGATCTGTGACCATCGAGAGCTCGCACAATGTTTATTCAATCACCCTGGAAAACAACTAATCATACCCACATGTGTGAGCATTGATCATGGGGAACCCACAACTCAAATCCCTATCATATATTATCAATTTGTGTTTAAAGGAGGTGTGACTGACAAATTAAATGATTCCTACCAGATGGCCACTATCAAGATTGTGGCTTGAACTTTTCTGTTGTGAGCATTATTATTGAATATATTAAATTCATGTCTTAAAAGGCGGTGTTGCCCAACCGTATGCTTTGAAAAATGTGAAACTACGCATAACATATATTTTTAATTTTAATTCACGTTTACCCAAAAAAATTGAGACATGCATTTTGACAGTGCATTCATTCTATATATTGTACATGACATCACCCTTCTACTCTTTAATAACATCTATGCAATTTAAGCCAATCAAAACACAAATAAATGGATTTTTTCATATTTTTGGTTATTAAATGTGCAACTCAACTTTTGAAAAAATGTAATTTTTAACGCAAAAAGAAATAATATATTCTGATTGGTCCATAATGCAAAGTTTAATCGTGGGTTAAAGCAAATTGAAAGTTTTAGTATACCCTCCGAGACTAGTAAAAAAATAAATTAACACAAATATGTATCATGCAATTTAAGTAAACTCAAAAAATGTTTATATTGACCAAAGTTGAGGGAAAGGGGTATAGTATTCAAATGCGTATAAAAATGTAAAATATATTAGTTTTTAAATCTATACAAAAATTGATAAATGTTTTGATTTTTAACATTAAATATGTCGATATTTGATATTAAATTATGTATTAAAAAATTGGTTAAGTATTCATGTTTTCAACATTGGTCACATCGATATTAAACATTTAAATATATATAAAAAATTAAATATCTTTATTTTTAATGTAGATCACATCAATTAAAATTAAAAGTTAATGGATTGAGAATTTAAACTTCTTCATTGATTTGTGACACATGGAGAATACGTAATTTCTCAAAATTATTTTTTATTTTTAAATTAAAGAATAAATAAATAAAAAAGTTAAGAAAATAAATAAAGGTAAATATTTACTATATGTTTAAATTGTGTGTGTTGAATTGATGTGAGGTGTTTAAATTCATACACATACCCTGCATACATGTATATAGTAAAATGCACTTTTTAAACTTTTGATATGATCATCAAACTTTTGTCTCTCATTTACACACACAAAATTTGAACCAAAACATTGTTTACTATAAAAAGAATTCACTTCTACTACCATAATTAAATGATACAATATAAATGTCATATTTTTATCAAAAAATTTAGTAAGAAAACACAAATATTTCATAAAACTAAGAACTCTTGACATGTTGCTTACACTAAAATGTATGTGAAAAATATTTTAAAATTTTAGTATGTTTAAATGCATTTTTGTGTGTCATGTGTACAGGATAACATTAAAATATTTAATTCTTAGATTTAACCATAAGACCTAATGGTGGATTGTGAGTGATCTACCTGTTCTTAACCAAATTCAATATCCATTAGACTACATAAACCCAAGTATCCTTCTATTTATATATTCAGAAAGGGTAAGTAGTGCCTTCAGCATAAATACTTCACTTCGTTCCCTAACGATGCAATAAATGATGTTGCCGACCCACATCTGAATAAGACTAATTGGAAAAATATGATCTCTCAAAATCGTTCTATATTTTTTAAATTAAAAGAAGAATGGATTAGAATATATATATATATATATATATATATATATATATATATATATATATATATATATATATATATAAAATGTGATTGTAATGATAAAAGTAATGAGATAAAAAATTATTTACTTTATAGAGCTGTCCCCTCTATCTTGTATCTTATGAGTTAAAGATGCAAACAAAGATGTAAACTATTTAACTAATATTTTTTTTGGTTCATATTATTAAATAAAAAATTAATATTGTGAAAATATTAATAAATTTTATTTGAAAATTGTATAAATTAATTTAAAATAATATTTTGAATTATTTTAAATTAATTTTTTTCATTATATTTAATATTATTTATGTTTAGATTAGAGTAGAATTTGAGTATTTGATTATATGAATAAGATTCTATTATTTTATTTAAGAATTTATTTAATTCAAATTCAAGTTTATTCTCATTAATGATTTTTTACATAATAAATGTATATGTCAATTTAAATTTTGAAAGTGAAGAGTATTTTTTATTCAAATATCTTATCTACTATAACATTTATGAAAGATATTATTATATTTTAATATATTTCCATAAATCTTTTATTCAGTATGAGGATCAAAGATATCTACCTTTGATTAATTGTGAAAGACTTCAATTTTAATAAAGAATATTCAAATAGAAATCTCCACATATAAACAATTTTGATATTATCAATTATTCCTTCTAATCAATGAATTTAAAAAACTGCAATAAATCATATATCCATATAACATAATCCAAATCTATAAAACAACATTTATTTTATTGATTTCAATATCTATTACTTTACAGGAAAAACAAGTTAACTATTTTGTAAAAGCATACATTCATCACTTATTAAAAAATGGTATTGATTCTAATCTATAATATTATTTATTTAAGCCAAATAAAAATAAAAAATAGGCTAACTATTTTGTAAAAGTATATGTTTATCATTTACTAAAAAATAATATCGATTTAAATATTTAATTTTATTTATTTTAAGGTAAACTATTTTTAAAATTATATGTTCGTTACTAATTTTTTTAAATTTAAATTAAAAAGTGCAATAATTTTAGTATTTATGTCTCAAAGTGGATACAGTTGGAAAGGAAAGGTTTGTGCACAATATGTTAAAGGATGAAAAATTGGCAGAGTAGAATGGGTACACATGGTCGGAAAAAATATAGTTTAATCATAGGTGGGAGTGTCAAATCTCAAATATTTGTATTAGTTTACATCAATTACATATAGTTCAACATTATGTTTTAGTGAATGTTAATTCATGTGTTTAACACTATTTAATGTAATTGTTTATTTTGAGGGGTTATCATGTATCGATTTTAGTGACATTATTTTTATCTCGACATTATATAATATTTGAAAAAAAATATGGATATTCATTGATATTATGCATCCTATGTCTTGTCCCCATGTGAGTGGTATTGTAGCATTGATTCGAACTGTACATCAGACGAAAATCCCTGCTACAATCACATGACTACCCTTGAAAATAAGAAAAAACCAATATCTTTGAAGGTTTATTGTGTATCGACCTTAGTGGCATTCCCTTTGTCTCGACACTATCTAATTTTTTTTAAAATTATATTGATATTAGTCATCATATGTCTTGCCCCCATGTGAGTGGTATTATAACATTGATTCAAATTGCACATCAAATGAGGAACCATGCCTTAATCAAATCACTCGTACACCCTTAAAAATAGAAAAAAAAAACTAATACACACACACACACACACACATATATATACACTATAATAATAATAATAATAATAATAATAATGCCTAATTTTAAATATATCAGACCGCTATAGCAGTTGGAGAAAGTATGCAAACACTATGAGGATTCGAACCCAGGGGTAATAGACTACTCAAAATTAGCACCATTTGTAGTTTTTACGATGATTTCATATTTTCTCCATTCTCCAAATAAAAATAAATTAGCATTACTATTATGATTAGAATAGTTAATGTTAGTGTTATTGAGAGTGAGAATGGAACGAGCTTTGAAATATATGTATCCATATATATTTTCATATGGCATCAAGTGTAGATCGATTATATTATATAGAAGATGTCTTTCATTAAAGAATCCTTTCCATTTTTTGTCTAATTAATTTTAGAGTCATCTAACTTAGTTTAATATGGTTAACACAATCGACATATTTATCTAATTATTTTTAGACTCATCTAAATTCACACATGGTGCATTCTTTATATTTTTAGAGGAGTCATTCGATATATGACACACGTTTCTATTGATATGACACATATTTCAAACATGTGTTGGGTAACTAGAATAAATTGATGGAAGCTATAGGTTGCATTGACAAAAGTGGCATGTCACTTAATTTTGCACATGCATCTTCTTGGGCTTATTCGAGTCTGTGACCTAAAATACATTCTCATTGCCTCTCACTATCACCGCCCAACTCACTTTTAAATATTTCACTGCTTTTGTGTTCGATATGTCCTTGGCCTTCTCCCTACTTCATCATTCTCAATCTCATTGTGAAACAAAACTTATCCTCCCTACGTAGCGCATTACCACATCGTTTGAAGGAAGAGACAATCTCTTTTTTCATTGTCACATCCGCTAAAAATATAATATTATTATTTCTTAACACTTCATCCAAAATTACAACTACCAATCTACACCCTTTCGCTTTACAAAACCCCACTTTACTAAACGGAAATTTACATTCCTTCTAGTGTAACTTCCACCTTTGAGGCAAGTGTGTGTTAATTATAATGTGTGTCATAAAGTGCTAATAACAAATATATAAAAGATGCCATTATTATTAGTACATGCAAAAGTACTCTAATCACCAAAAATATAATTATATTATAATAGTGACACATTATAAAGATTTGTATGTGTATCTACCTGAACTTCTTCGAGTCCATCACCTAGAATACCTTATCATTGTCCTTTACTAACACTAGCTAGCACACCTTAAAATATTTAATCCCTTTCATGCTTTGTATGACCGTGCGCTTTCCTAGCACTTTACCATTACTCATACTCACTGTAAAACAAATCATCTCCTCCCTAAAAAGCTTATTACCATATGAAAGAACATACATTTCATTTTCCACCATCAAGTCCACTAAATATACAATACAAGATAAACGTTTATGAGTTTCAAGTGAGATACGACTACCAATTTACACTCTCAAAATAAAAATTATACCATCCCTTTCAACATAATAAACACCTTTGACGTAATTGCTAGTCAATAATGCTGCAGGTTGGTAGTCTTGTTGATTTGTCTCATTTAGTCTCAATCCTCTTTTCTTTTTCTTTTTTTCTATTTAAGGCGTGGTTCGGTTTTATGGCATTGTCGGAGTAAAGCTGATGCTAGGCTTAAATTATAGTATACAAAGAAACATTCCTTAACTCTGAAGGGAAACAAAGGGACAAAGAAACATTCCTTTAACAGGCTCGCGTAGCTTCTTTCCATTGGCTTCACCCTCAAATCAATGGAAACAAAATTTAAGAGCGAAATAAAATCATTACTCCTGCTTCCATGGAATGCATAATCTACAGGCTGAACAGTGCCAATTTGTCTGGAAATGGATGAATACCTACACAGTAATAATTTTAAAATGGCTTACAAAAATTGTAGGGTTGCGGATACGGATATATATTTTTTGAAATTATCGCTGCTAAATTAGTAATTGTGAAGAATTGAGCGAAATTGGGGCTAATATCATGGGTTGCCTTCGACATGATGGTCGGAATAGCAGCATAAATTAGCTTTTCGCATTGCGTCGTAAGCTATGTTCCCCGGAAGGAAAACGTGAAACCTCAACTGTAACGATAACGTGAAGAAATTGTGTAGAGAGGAGGTAAATAATATATATAGAAATCAAATTTGAAATAAATTAATTTAATTTTTTTTTTAATAAATTTTTAACTTTTTTTAATTGAGTAAATATATATAGAGATTAAACTTGAAATAATTTTTTTTAATTAAATATATATAGTTTCTCATTTTTTTTAATTTTTTCTATTTTTATGTTGGGTTTCCATTCAACATTGGAAAACATTTTATTTTTGTCTCCAAACAGAAAATTAATTACAAAGCGATGCATATTATTTTAGGTTTGTATTGTTAATTTCTATAACCCAGCAACAGATTAATTCCACAATAAATTCACAGACATAAATCTGATTTATAACGATTAATAAAACTGGGTTAATTAACAACTAATAACAGTGGAAGCAAAAATAACAATAAGCCAATACAAAAAAACAATAACATAGATATACCTAGGAAACCCCAATGCGGGAAAAAACCTACAAATGTTGGATCTTCTATTCAGCCTAACAACAAACTTCTCTTTCAAAAAAATACAATGTCTGAGTTTGCTACAGCAATCTTACTTTTATAGAGAGCCTAGCTGCTTTACTTAGCATGCAAGAAAAAGAAGCTTTCTTTAGCGTGCAAGAAAAAGAAGCTTTCCTTGCTTTCTTTGGCTTTTTTTTTTAACACATAAAATCACTCTAGGATTTATCTTATCCTTACAAACTCAGAAACATTCTAGAAACTACTGTTGCTGAAAATCCAACTCGAATTGTTTTAAAGCATATCTAATCTTGAGTTGCTTTTAAACAATTCCACATTCTACATTTCGAGCTACAAAAATCAACATGTATGACTTAAAAGAAATTAATTTAAAAATCAACAAAAAATATTGTAAGTTTGCACACTTCAAAAGTTTTAAATTACAAAGCGACACGAAGGTGATGTCCACTACTTTAGGTTTTTGCAGTTAAAAATAAGAAATAAAAAGCAATGTGAAAATTGTGTTTATATTATGTTTTAGTATAATTTATGACGCGAAATTGATTTTATTTGGGCCAACTTTGCGTCAAATGATTGCCATTTTCATTAGGTTTTATAAAAGAAAAAATAAAATTGTTGGTATTGTTAATCGGATTCAAATATTAGTGCTTATTGCACTTTAAGTATATTGTAGAGTTGAACTTTTATTAGTCAAAAGATGATGTTTTGGTGAGAGAATTTTTTAACGAGATAGAACATTCTTTAGTTTTATTAACTTTTTGAATGATGAATCAATTTTATTACAAGAAGAATTATGCAAGTATGTGGAGAGGAGAAGAATCGTTAATAATGTTTCAATAATAAAATTAATAATTTAAATAAAAGTAATTGATAAAATTTGATTTTATGTGAATAGTTGGTGATTCAATTGGTGAAGATATTTGGCTCTTAAAGAGCCTAGTAGAGATTAATTCTTATTGTTAGCAAAATCTTTTACGATTAAAAAATGAAACTAAAATCATACTCCAAACAAATTTGATAGAATAAATACCCCTTAAAATGATTATATTAAAAAAAAAAATCAACCAAAAAACTTTAACTTTATATTACAAAATAAAAAAATAATATTAATATATATATATTTTTTAAATATTATTAAAAAGTAACATTTCCAACTTTTTAAAGAAAACGACTACTACTTTTACATTATCCAAAAAAATGAAAGAAGGATTAAATTCAACTTTTTTTAAAACATATTATTTGGAGGTGACTTTTGGTTGCCGACAATCATCTAACTCTCTTTCTTTTCAACGATCATTAGCTTTTTAATGGTTGGTTTAAGATGCATATAACTTTTATGACGACCTATTCCATAGGTTTTAATAATAGAGACCTTTAGTATTTTAAATTAACGAATATATAATTTTAGGCAAGGACCATATAATTTTGAACAAATTAAGGAGGAATTACATTGTTCAAAAGAATATACATGCGCTTGCTCAGGAACAATCGGAAAATCCAAGAGTCATAAGAGTCCAAAGTAGGTGTGAATAATATTGTGTAAATACATCGCATAGCTAATCTTGTACTGGATGGGAAGGCGATGGATGCAACCGATTTGCTTTAATTTGAACGGCCTACAATTTTAGGAGATATAAAAAGACGGCCGTGCCTTCACAAATTTGAAATATCTTTAATAATGAGTGGATAGAAAATAAATTGATGAGTCAATCAAATATAGCTGTCTACAGCTGTGCTTGAATGCCACGTCAACCCGTACGCCTTCGTCGCCACTGCTCAGTGCAGACTACTTTGCTGCTCCTGCTATCTGCCCCACATTTCCCAAATCTCCCTCTTATAAATCCATCCATCTCCTCCATTCCAAACATAACTTTCTCAAATATCAAATATGGCCTTCTTCTACAGCGGGCTTCTCCTTTTCTCATTGTTTGTGTTGCTCCACTCAGCCAACGGTGGCTTAGATCAACAATTCTCTGTCTCCTGGGCTCCAGACCATGTTAAATTCTTTAATGCAGCGGAGGAATTGCAACTCACTCTTGATCAGGCATCTGGTAAGCAATCACAAAATCAAAGCTGTTTTTAAACATATTTGTCAAACCTTACGTTTGGTGGGTTTGTTGAACAGGGTCTGGTTTCGCGTCTAAAAACAAGTATATGTTTGGCAACATTGACATGCAAATCAAGTTGGTTCCAGGAGACTCTGCTGGCACTGTCACTGCTTATTATGTATGTATCAGTTATCACACGTATTACTCTGAAATTTCTTCATACAAAAGAAACTGGTTAATTATATGCAAAACAACTTGATTATTTGTATTGCAGCTTTCTTCGGAGGGATCGAACCACGACGAGCTGGATTTTGAGTTTCTTGGCAATAAATCGGGACAACCGTACGTCGTACAGACAAATGTGTACGCAAATGGAAAAGGCGACCGAGAGCAGAGAATATACCTTTGGTTTGATCCCACTAAAAACTTTCACTCCTACGGTGTACTCTGGACTCCTCAACATATCTTGTATGTTTTTGCTCGCTAATCAAAACCCATCATTAATTTGTGTTTTAATTGCAATCCCAAATAGATTATGTAAAAATGAGCAAGCGCCCAACTTTCTTTCAACTGATCTCCTGATTGAGTTGTAATGATGCAGATTCATGGTGGACAGCGTGCCAATCAGAGTGTATAGCAACCACAAAGCATAAGGGGTTGCATATCCAGACAGACAAGCCATGGGAGTATATTCTAGCTTATGGAATGGGGATAGCTGGGCAACCCAAGGGGGCCTTGTGAAAATCGACTGGTCGCATGCTCCATTTGTTGCATCTTACCGCAATTTCAACGTACAGTCGGTATCATCATCAGTAGAAAAAATGAAGGTAGTGAATTCTGAACAGCGGAACAAACTGCAGTGGGTGAAGAAAAACTTCATGATATACGACTACTGCAATGACAAACAAAGATTTCCCGTGCCTCCGCCAGAATGTATCATGCCCATCTAATTACAATTAATTTTATTGTAATTCATTCCATTATAAATAGTTGAATCAAACGTTTTCCGATGTCTCCCTACTAAATCTAACTGTTAGAATGGATCATTTAAGAGCTACGAGGTAAACGAAATGTGGCTACCTATGTTTCTTGTTATACCAAAACAGAGCTTTTATATCCTCCGATTTTTTGACACACATTTACAAAGTACACAAACAAAGAATTCTTTGGAGTATTTTATATATTAAATGTTCAGTGTGAATTTATAAGAGTATTTTATATATTAAATGTTCAGTGTGAATTTATAAGAGTATTTTATATTTTAAGTGTTTAGTGTATCCTTTGAGATGCGCAATATATTTTCTATTTTTATATTTTAAAAAAAAAAGATTAAAGTTTTCTATTATATTTTATCCATGTGAGAAATGTAATATATTTTTTAATAAAATAAATTAAAGTTTTCTATCATATTTTATTCATTAGGAAGATTAAATAATATAAAATAGATTTTCAATAAAAGAGAATATAGGGAACAATATTTTTTAAGGAGATGATTTTATATAAAATTGGTCTTTTTGAAAAAGTTTAAGGAGAAGATTTTAATATAAAATTGGTTTCCTTAAAAAAGTTTCATTTCAATAAAAAGAAGAAGACGATGAGTAACAATATTCTTTAAAGAAATGATTTTATTTAAAATTGATATTTTAAAAAAAAATAAAGGAGAAGATTTTATA
This sequence comes from Torreya grandis, assembly GCA_037957365.1. Classification (NCBI taxonomy): domain Eukaryota; kingdom Viridiplantae; phylum Streptophyta; class Pinopsida; order Cupressales; family Taxaceae; genus Torreya; species Torreya grandis. The sequence continues at coordinate 6,572,346 of JARHVA010000040.1, forward strand.
TAAAATTGGTCTCTTTAAAAAAATTACAACAAAAAAAAGACTCAATAACAATACTGTTTAAGAAGATGATTTTATATAAAGTTGACCTTGTTAAAAGTCTTAATATTAGTAAGAATATTGTTTAAGGAGATTTTATATAAAGTTAACCTTCTTAAAAAGTTTTAAGAGAATTTAGAGAAATATTATATATATTAAGTGTTTAGTATATTACGAAAACCTGGACAAATTTTATTAAGTTAGCATTTTCAAAGTCTCCATTCAATTATGTGATTAATTATTTAACTTCAAATTCTTTTCATCAATTTCAATTTTAGAAACATAAAAAACCTAATCAACAATCATAAATTATAAAGAAAAATATCTGAGCAACTTAATTCTTATATTTTATATATTAAATTTTTATTTGAAATTTACTTTTTGAAAGTCTTATAATAATCATTATTGAACATACATATATAATCAATACTCTAAACATCTCTTATTAGTAAGAAGAGTCTTTCTTAAACTCAAAGTCATACGCTGTGTTGGGAGTTATTAGGGTGATTAATTCATCATTAGATAATAAATGAACAAAATATTAAATTATTCGTAGTGAATTGTAATACGGTTATTTATCGTAGGTAGATTGGTAGGTTATTTAGGTTAGTAAATCTTGAAAATCTTTTAATGTTAGTAATTGTAATTCTTGATTAATATTTGGGAGATTTTATAGTTTTCTATAGTTTTATCTCTCCTATTTTTTCAGAGCTATTACGAACTCATATGTCTGTATAAATATGCAACTTGGTTTTATAATTGTTGGTTGGATTCAATATATCATATTTGAACCCCCAGATCTGTATCAGAGCCATCATAGAAATCTCTGAACATGTGTAAATGAGAAGCTCATGCTCTCATTAAGAAGCGTTAAAAAATTAAGCTTCCTTGTATGACCTAGAAGAAACCCGAGCACTCCCAAAGAATATCCAGGGGATAGCTTCCTCCTTATGAATCTTTTTTGAACCTAAGGCATTCCCAGTGACGTCTATAGTAGAAGCATTGAAGGCTCAGCATTAAAAAAAAAATTTTGAAGGAGGTGTTGAAAAGAAAAGAAGCAGTCAACCTTGAAGCATTGGAGACCATGCATTCGTATAGAGAGATATGGTATTTATTTGTTAATAAAAAAAGAAAACAAATAAATACATCTCCAACGCATTTAGAGCAGTGGATGTAAGATTTTCTTTATTTCTGATGTGGTGTCTAGACATTTGAAAATTTAAAAAGTTCGTTGAAGATTTTATCCTACGAAAGCTATTGACATTGAAAAAAAGAACCATAAGCGTTGAGTTGCGTTGTGACCGTGGGCAAAGACAAGAGATGGGCATCATCCTTGGATGCCAAACACCAAAGCTCAACGTATAAATTTGAAAAGAGCCAAAGCGTGGAGAAGAGAGTGATTTTCAAAAATAACTTTTAGAGAAATTTTTAGTAGCCCTTCCAATTTTAGTAAATCTACTACATTTAGTTATAATTAACTAAATTAACAGTAAATGTACTTAAAATATTTTTTAAAAAAAGAGAAAATGCAAAGTAAAAATAATTTCGAAAAGAGGTCAAAAAGCTCAAAACAAAAAACAAGTGATTTTTTCATTTTTTTGAAAAGCGTTGTATATTTCTTTTGAAAAAAATTATAATTGTATTGTAAATTTTTGGTATTGTACAAAAAACATGAGTTTTTAAAAACTTGACGTAGTGTTTGGTCATAGCTATACGTCTGACTCACATTTACATGTAATGTTGTCGTGCTTGAGTTATTACATACACAACCTAACATAGATGCAACAACGACGTTTGGACATCATCTTTTTAAATCATCAGGAAGAAATAAGACACATTCACTCATAGCCTTCCCTTCATCTATCCTTTTATTTCAACAAAGGGCGTAAATCTTGACTGGTGGTATTTCTAAGTATATAGTGAGGTTACGCATGCCTATGCAGAAATTCATCTTAGCAAGTGCTAATGATTGAATGAACTCTTTTTAGTATTGTCTAGGTAACAAGTAGTGTATTTTTTTAATACATTTATGCCTCTTTTTAATACCTATTGGTATACATAAAGGGTGAGCTTCCTCTCCATACCGACAGGTATAAAGGAAGGACACGTATAAAGAAAGGTCTAGTATATCAGTTTGATGATACATAGAAAGGGAGACCTCTATACCTAGAATGATAAGGAACCAATCCATCACTCATAATATTGATAATGGCTTCATAATAAAATTCATTCTGTCGAATTCATAGTTAATCAAAGGTGACAACTACTCTGCCTGGAAGACAAAGCTCAAAACTCAACTAGAGTTTGAAGAAATTTGGTCTGTAGTAGATGGTTCATCTACCCAACATGCAATAGACATTGATCAACAATGTAAATTTGATAAAGCCAATAAAAATACTAAGTTGATTATCATGTTCAAATTATTAGATGAAGTCTAACCACACATCTGTGAAGCCAAAACAACTAAGGAAGCTTGGGACAAAATCCAAATTATATATGAGGCTAAAAATGATAGCACTATTCTGAATTTGCAAAATCAACTCCATATTCTCAAATTGAGATCAGGGGAAACAATGAAGGCCCTTTTAAGACATGTTACAACGCTAAGGGCATTACTTCAATCCTTGGGTGAGATAGTTTTAGATGACTCTCTTGTACCTATTGTCTTGAGAGCATTGCCACCCTCATATAAGATTTTTATGACCACTTTGACTATCACAAAACAAAAACCATGTTTTAAAAAACTAGTAAATATGTTGCAACAGAAAGAGGCTTTCAACACTCATGACAAACAAAAACATGTACTGGCTTCTCATCAATAGAGAGGCAAGAAACTAGTCAAATTTTTATCAAAACCTAATTCAAAGCAGAATTCACTAGGAGGAAAGTCACAAAAATAATGTATCATTTGTGGTCATCAGGGACATGACTTAAAATATTGTTGGTACAATACCTTTAGAAAAGGATCTTCTAGTGGTCAGAAGTTCACTAACCAACAATCATCCCCTAGCTCTTTTAGTAAGACACAAGGATAAAAAAAGGGGACTTGACAGAAAAAATCAAAACAACAAAGAAATATTGTTGAACAAAAAGAACATGATGAGGAAGATGAATCCTTGTACTCTGCAGATACTCATGATTTATCAACATCACAAAGTGGCATATGGTATGTCGACTCAGGTGTAACCCGACACATGATAGGTAGAAAAGATTAGTTTTTCACTTTGAAAGACACACCCAATAAGAATCATGTTTCTTTGGGTGATGATACCTCATACAGTGTGCAAGGAATTGGCAACATTGCCTTAACCCTAGGCACACAAACATGTAAAATCATAGATGTTCTCTATGTATCTGGATTAACCAAAAACTTTTTATCAGTAAGTCAACTCTTAGACCATAATTTGAAGATTGACTTTGACTATAATGGTGGAACAAAATTATGTTTAATCAAAGACAAATCCAAAAATTTTAAAATTGTTGCATAAGCATCTAATTTGAACCGTATGTTTCAACTTGATTTCATTCAGAAAAATAATCAAGCACTCATTGAAAAAGACACCAACTCATCACAACTGTGGCATAGGAGATTTGGCCACATCAGTTTCTGATATCTTGACACAATCCACCATAAAAATATGGTAAGAGGCTTACCACCTCTTAAAAAGGGTATAGACAAATGTCATGATTACTTAGCAGTTAAGAAAAATTGAATTCTATTTTTAAAAAGTACCTATAGATCCAATGGTAAACTTGATTTGGTTCACACAAATCTGTGCAAATCAATGAAACCTAGCCATGTCAGATTTAAGTATTTTATGCTCTTTGTTGATGATTGTTCCAAAAAAATGTGGATCTACTATTTAAAAATAAAGGATCAAGCTTTTGAAACTTTAAAGAAGTTTAAAATCGCTATTGAAAATGAATATGGTTGACACATCAAGATCCTCTACATAGATCATGGTGGGGAATTCACCAGTAATGAGTTTAAACATTTTATGCAAAAAAAAGTATTCGTCATCAAATGGCACCTCCACAAACACCACAACAAAATGTAGCTGTTGAATGGAAGAATCGTACTGTCATAAAAATGGTGTGATGTATAATACATGACTCAAGCTTGACAAAGGCCTTTTGGGCGGAAGCTACCAAAATTGTCGTATATCTACTCAATAGAGTACCCATTATAGCTCTTGATGGAGTAACACCACATGAAGCCTGGTTAGGGAAAAATACATCTATAGCACATCTTTGAGTTTTTAGATGTCAAACAAGTATGCATTTTTCTAAAGTGGAATGGACTGAGCTTGATATGAAAGCAAAAAAATATGTGTTCTTAGGATACAGTGAAGAAACACTTGCCTATAGACTCATGGATTCAAAAGGAGTACATATGATCCAAATCTCTACCTCAAACAATAAGGGGGGAGATAGTGATTGCAGTTGTATATGTCGATGATCTAGTCATCACTGACAGTTCAATGAAGATGATTGAATCAAAAAAGAAAGATATGAATTGATCATTTGACATGATAGATCTCAGGATTCTACATTATTGTCTTGGTTTAGAAGTTTGGCAGAGAGAAAATCATATTTTTTATATCTCATCTCAAATATGCTAAGAAAATCTTGATAAAATCCAAATGATGGATAGAAAACCATTTGTCACACCTATGGAGAAAAAGCTTCAGTTGTCTTGAGTAGATCCATCACCACAGGTAAATGCAAATCTATATCGGTAGTTGATGGGGAGTCTCATTTATCTAACATACACTAGGCTAGACATCATCATGTTGTCAGTTATCATCAAGGTTCATGCAAGAGCCTAAGATTAGTTAGTGAAAAGCAACAAATTGCCTATTGAGGCACATCAGAGGAACTATGGATTTTGGTCTAGAATAAAAGAAGAATGATAACTTCTTATTGACATGATACTTGGACTCAGATCATACAAGGAACATTGATGACAAGAAATCCACTTCAAGATTTGTATTCTTTTTAAGATCTGGACCGATATCATGGGGGAGTAAGAAGAAAAATTATGTTTCAAGGTCCTCCATAGAATCAAAATATCACATCACAGGAGGAGTTATCTATGAAATGATTTGGCTCAGACGTATACTTGAAGGATTTAGATTACCTTAGGATTAACTAAGAATTCTTCATGTAGACAATGAAGGAGTAGTGAATCTTGTTTGCAATCCAGTGTTTCATGAATGCACTAAACATATTGAGATGCAAGTTTATTTCATCTATGAACATGTTTAGAATAGCAACATCCAACTCCAATATTGCCCGATAGATCAACAATGTGTAGATGTTTTTATCAAAGCACTTGAACGGCAAAAATGTGAGGCATTTAGATAAATTCTCTCATTTTCACTTGATACAATGCTAAATTAAGGGGGAAAATATTAGTGTGATTAATTCACCATTAGATAATAAATGAGTAATATTAAATTAATTTTAGTGAATTGTAATACAGTTATTTATCGTAGGTAGATTGGTAGGCTATTTAAGTTAATAAATCTTGAATATCTTTTAATGTTAGTAATTGCAACTCCTAATTAATATTTGGGAGATTTTATAGTTTTTTATAATTTTATCTCTCCTATTTTTTAGGAGCTATTGCGAGCTCATATGTCTATATAAATATGCAGCTCAACTTTGTAATTATTGGTTGGATTCAATATATTATATTTGAACCTCCAGAGGAGCATCAAGTAGTTAGCTCTTCTACCTCAACTTCTTATTCATGACTAAATTTGACGGTCAATTTTTATATCTTGAATTTTTTTATGAACATTATTTATTTCATATTATCTTTCAAATGTTAGTATAACTTATAATAAAATAAGGAAACATTGAGTTTTAGGGTAATTTGAAATGAGTATTGGGCTAAAACTAGTTGACCTATGCAGAGAGGGATCGTCGATCCTGACAATTCAAAGGATGATGAAGAGGAAGGGGCCTTGTGGGGTTTAGGGGGATCACAATTTAGGGGGAAATGATGCTTATGTGGATAGGAGCAACCTGTCAAGGAACAAATGAACAAAGGTTTAGAAATTGTGGGCATAAAGAGTAAGTAGACAAAAAATGTTAAAGCATTCCCTTGTTGTTTGTTTTCTTATAGATACCTATGTTGGAGAAGAAGGTTACCATTTAAATATCCCTGACAGGGTAGTGCATTGATCCCTTTCTAAAATGTAAAATTAATTGATCAGGTGGGAATTTTTATAGGTACCAGATGGAACATTGACATTTTTTAACCTCGTGTTGTTAGAAAATGGAAGCCTAAAGGGCATCTAGAGATCTCAACTATGACTAAAGGTTTTTTATACATCCCCTCCTCTATTCATGAGGATTGTGTTATAACACTCTTGGGAGACTCGTGGCTTCCTAGGAAAACTTGTATGATGCTAGGCTTTGCTTCAAAGAAGGAAAACATGAATCTGATCCCAATAGGGGTAAGGTTCCTAGGGCTCATGTTGGAATATTGGGAGGTTGAAATAATTATATGGGTACTCTAAAATTAGTTGGGAAGTTCATCATCTTGTTAATAGAAAAAGGAGAATATTAGTATATTTAGCTTCTATGTCAATGTATAAGTATATAAGATTCTATCTTCATTCATAAAATCATTGTTAGTAGAGGTTCCTAGAATTCCTTGCCATAACATGCTAATGTTTTAGAGTCTGTGATGTTATAACATGGTTTGGTTTTAGGAAGTCATATGGTTCACTAATTATAGATTTATTTCATAGTGGACTCATTTAGAGTTAGTATTTGTTCATTTTATAAGCCATTTTATTTAATCGACTCAGACATCATGAAATAAATCAAATATCTAGACTCGTCCAAAACATAAAATAAAAATTTAAGTAAAATTAATGCCCACATTATACACATAACACAAACTCTCAAATAACCAAGATCGCTATAGAATTATGTTTCTCAAATATTGATCCATGATTTTTATTACAATTCAGAGTATTTATAGAGATGTGGGGAAGCTCTATCGCTTCACCTTTCATGACCATTCAATCTTCACATTGAAGGAGGCTCTTCATATTCTACATTATTTTGATACACAAACAAACCCCACACTTTATACAAAATAGTTCTTGTCACACACTTGTCACGTATACAATAGTTATATGATTTTACACTTCCCAATCTACTACCAACACTATCCTGGAGTTAAATGATTATCTCATTCTAAGACAAAGTCATAAGTAGCATACTAGATATTAGATCTGGTGGAATTCCTTGCGTTGAGCTATGAGATTCAGTGATGAAGCAATGATTGAAGTTATCAATTACAGTGTTGTTTTGTGGAACAACCAATCTAGTAGAAGGATAATGTCGACAAAATATACCACTATATACTGAAGAAAAGGGAGTCAATGACTCAAAGGAAGAAGCCAAGAGTGATTGTAGTAACATGCTACAATAAATAATGTATTACATAAATACTTTTAGTGTAGCTTATAGTACAAGGTTTCAAACTAAGGAGGATAAAAATCCCAAGAGTAATCAGATTCAAGAGGAAGGGATAAATAATGTTATGCAGACTTCAAAATAGAAAAAACTCAAACCCATATACATGAGGAGGAAAATAAGCAGAGTGAGTATGATGCATCTCCTAGCTTGGAATAATGATAAATGTGCATAATAGGTAAACATGACAATAATTTTGATTCTTCAATCTTGAGACCTATAGTGAGCCTTATTTCAGTGAATTTCTTGCTTATTATTCAAAAAAAGAAAAGAAGAAACTAATTATGGGTATGGTTGGAAAACCTATTTGATTATGCGTACGTTGAGTCAAAAGATTGTGAAGAGCTCCTCTTTGGCTTGGGAGGATGACCTGCAAATAATGAAGCACTAAAGCAAATTTTTTTGTTAGATAAATAGTTGAATGGATTGCCTAGAGATAGCTTGATTCTAGAAGTAAGAGCTTCTTTAGGGGCTATCAATCCACATGTTTTAAATAATTAATTTTATAATATAGAATATAAGGTACTTGCATCAATAATCCAAAGGTACTAAAATTGAACACAAGAATGCTTACTAAGAAATTAGACTATAAATGATTAAATTAGTAATAAACTAATTAATACTAGTGCTAGATGGTTGGGGTATGCTTCATAAAATCAAAAAGGGGTCTTTGAATAGGCAAGAACATAGAAAATTAAATTTGGTTGGGGGTAAGTGGGTGAAAACAACTTGCTGAATTTTATTGCCATAGTGACCATCGATGGTTGGGCTAACCATAGATGATTAAGGTGATCATCAGTGTTTGGACAAACCATCAATGGTTGAGATAATCATCGATGGTGTAGAAACCTAAAACTAGCCATTGATAACCTCCAATCAGGATTTTGGCCAATTTCCACCCAAAATGCACAATTTGGCCTAAAAACACTAAAACATGATAAATGATGTGAAACTGACGTATTCAAGTGCCAATTTTGGCTAGGGTATCTCTAAATGGGGCAATGTAATTTATGGGACAACTAACTTTAATCAGTTCATTTTGAGTCAAAATACCAATTTTGCATCCATGTGTTTTGGAGTGCTCCTTTCCTATCAAATATTTTGCACAAGACTCGTGCCTTTGTTATTTTTTGTTAGCAACATCCTAAATGAGAATATGCATCCAATGCATTTGACAGTGACTTCCAATTCCAATCCAATCAAATTTACGACCAATAACAATGTATTCTGATCAATTTGAGTAATTTGTGCATAAAATGCTTAATCATGTTTAAGATATAATTAACCCAAATCAAGGCCTAATCAAGAATTCCATGGAAACTTGTTGAATACTTTGTTTTGGAAATGAATATTGAATATCTGCATCATCAAGTGACCTCATTTCTTGGGAAGACATCCCTAGGCCATAAATGCCACAAATATCAAGATTCATGCCCTATATGCCTCATCAATGCCTTCCATGATGCCCTCCATGCCTCTTAATTTCCCCTTCTTCCAATGCTATGATGAGGATAATTACAAACTTAATTCCAAGAATTGAGCTAGTTTTAATCAAACTGACTGTGAGTAAGCTCAGTTAGGGGTTAGAGGGTTAGATTGGTACCGAGAGGGTCCCAAGGTGATCAAGGGGTACTTCAACACTCAGAATCATGGTGTGCATATTTTTAGTGTCTAAAAACCTATTATGGAAGAGAAAAGAGAAAAATGTCCTCACGATGAAAGCTGACATTTGGATTTGCTCCCATTTTGTAACACATTGTTAGAAATGAGGAGATGGGTCCATGCTTTTTGTATCAGTCCCTAGGGAAAAAAATGGCTTCCCCTTCGACAATCATAAAAAATAATGATGATCAATGATGTGTAAGGCTAACGAGGAGTGCAAATAAATTTATTGATCTCGAAGTGGTAGCAAATAGGGGAAAGTTGAATCTCAGATAAACATAAAATTGATTTAGGGGGAAATGACGCTTATGTGGATAGGAACAACCTGACAAGGAACCAATGAACAGAGGTCTAGAGATTGTGGGCATAAAGAGTAAGCAAACAAAAAAAGTTGAAGCATTCCCCTGTTGTTCATTTTCTCACCTATATTGGATAAGAAGGTTACCAATGTTGAAGGTCCCTAATAGGGTAGTGCACTAATCCCTTTCTAAAATTTAAAATTCCTGGCTTGGAAATTTTATAGATACTAGACCGAACATTAACATTTTTTGACCCTGTGTTATTAGAAAATGGAAGCCTAAAGGACAACTTGAGATATAAACTATGACTAAAGGTTTTTTATATATCCCCTCCTCTATTCATGAGGATTATGTTATAACACTCTTGGGAGACTCGTGGCTTCATGGGAAAACTTGTATGATGTTAGGATTTGCTTCAAAGAAGGAAAATATGAATCTGATCCCAATATGGGTAAGGCTCCTAGGGTGCATGTTGGAATATTGGGAGGATGAAGTAATTATGGGTACTCCAAAAGTAGTTGGGCAACTCACTATGTTTCATCTTGTTATTAGAAAAAGGATAAGATTAGTATATGTTAGCTTCTATGTCAATGCAGAAGTGGATAAGATTCTACCTTCACACATAAAATTGTTTTTAGTATAGGTTCTTGGAATTCCTTGTCAGAACATTCTGATGTTTTAGATTTTGCGATGTTAAAACATGGTCGGGTTGTGGGAAGTAATATGGTTTGCTAATTATAGTTTTATTTCATAATGTACTCATTTATAGTTAATATTTGTTCATTCTAGAAGCCATTATTTAATCCACTCAGAGATCATGAATGAAATCAGATATTTAGTTTCATCCTAAACATAAAATAAACATTTAAGGAAAACTTATGCACACATTATACACATAACACAAACTCTCAGATAACTAGGATTTCTATAGCATTATGTTTCTCAAATATTGATCCATGCTTTCTATTACAATTCTAATTATTTATAGAGATGTGGGGAAGCTCTATCACTTTACCTTCATGACCATTCAATCTTCACATCAAAGGAAGATCTTCATTTTCTACATTATTTTGATACACAAACAAACCCCACACTTTATACAAAAATTTTCTTGTCTCACACTTGTCACTTATACAATAGTTCTATGATTTTACACTTCCTAGTCTACTACCAACAATATCCTAGAGTTAAACAGTTGTCTCATTTTGAGACAAAGTTACAAGTAGTGTACTAGATATTAGATCTAATGGAATTCCTTGCACTGAGTTATGGGATCTGGTGATGAAGCAATGATTGCATTTATCGCTTAAGGTGTTGTTTGGCAGAAAAACCAATCTAGCAGAAGGACAATGTCGATAAAATATCCCACTATATACTAAATAAAATGGAGACAATGACTCAGAGGATGAAGCCAAGAGTGATTGTAGTAAGAAGCTACACTAAATAACATATTACAGAGATACTTTTAGTTTAGCTTAAAGTGCAAGGTTTCAAACTAAGGAGGATAACAATCGTAAGAGTAAACAGATTCAGGAGGAAGGGATAAAGAATGTTATGCAGCCTTCAAAACAATGAAAAACTCAAACCCATAGAAATGAGGAGGAACATAAACAGAGTATGATGCATCTCCTAGCTTGGAATAAAGATTAATGTGCATAAAAGGTAAACATGACAATAATTTTGATTCTTCAATCTTGAGACCTATAGTGAACCTATTATGGAAGAGAAAAAAGGAAAAATTCCTCACGACCAAAACCAACATTTGGATTTGCTCCCATTTTGTAACACATTGCTAGAAATGGATGAGATGGGTCCATGCTCTATGCATTACTCCCTAGGGAAACAAATGGCTTCCCCTTCTACAGTCATAAATAATAATAATGATCAACGATGTATAAGGCTATCGAGGAGTGCAAATAAATTTATTGATCTAGGAGTGGAAGCAATCAGAGTAAAGTTGAATCTCAAATAAATCTGAAATAGAGAAACAACTAAGGAAGTACTTAATAGGAGAAAGTACTTAAGAGTTGAGTGGATTCAAATCCACAACGACAAATTGTATGTAAAAGTTACATCATAGCTCTTAAGAGGGTTGAATGTCTCACTTTTTCTTATAATTGTAAGGATTCTGAGTAAGTAATTTTAGTTATGTGTTGTTGTAAAGTTATTTTTTTGTTGCATGATTGAAATATTGTTTTAGTTTGAGTTATATGATACATGTTGGGGTATGGACCATGTGATTTAGAATATAAGGATATATCATATGAATGATCATGTAAAAAAATTAGGCCCTTTCAAAAACCATATTTACCAATAACCTAAAATAAAAATTAAAAAAAATAATAAAGATAATATATATTTATTATGATTTTTTATAAAAAAAATTAAATGATTTGTAAAAATATCATCTTACATTTAATATAGTTTAGTAAAAAAATTGAATGCATTTCTCTAGGGGAAAAAGGGTGAATAATATTATACGACCATCAAATTTTATTGAATATTAGTTAATCCACGTGAATTTGTAAACTTTAGGTTTATTTTAATATAATATTTGGAAAAAAATAATGTTTAATTAAGATAATATAAAAATAAGAACATAATTTTTTTAATTGAAAGCCATCTTAAAATTATTGTAAAAAAGTGAAACTTGCATTAAAAATCAACAATATTACTAATAAATTTAGTCAAAGTTTCAATTATATAATATAAATTAAATTAAAAACTTAAAAAAAATATGCAATTTAAATAAAAAATAATTAAATATAAATTTTTATTATATATTTTAATATTAGTTTTGGAGATTAAGGAATTAATTAAGTGAAAAAGACAGCATCAAAATCCACAACATAAGTTGAAAGCCGAGTGAAATTTTTTAAGGCCCCAAAAATTGAAAATTTTGAAAACGAGTGAACATGAAAATTTTAAAAGCCATTTGATCTCAAACATTGCTTTAAAAAAAAAAAAAAAAACTAAACTTAAATAAGGAAGATTTATTATATAATATTTTTTTCAAGTTTTATGTTAAATATATATTATTAATAGTAAATGACAACTTTTGTAAGTATCCAAATATTAATAATTTTATTATATATTATTATAATTAATATTATATATTTAAGAATTAAATTAATTTACTAAAATATAATATTTTTTTAATTTATTAAATATTTTCAACTTTTATAAATCCAAATCTAAAATATATTTAATAAATATATAAATATTTAATTATATTTAATTTACTCATTAATTTTTTGAAATATATATATTAATTTTTTTCTTAATTTTTGTAAACGTAAAATGATCATAACCAACATTTTTATTTTGAAGTAATGAATAAGATTTATTTAACTAATAATTGTAAGTATTGAATAGAACCTCTAAATCCATGAACAATTATTTGGAAATACTCTAATTTTATTATATGTTTTTTTTCCCCGAATTTATATAATAAAAATGGAGATGGAAGTAAGAAATAAATTAAAATAATATAAGCTAAAGAGACTTAAGTATTTCTTTTTCTTTTATGGTTAATAAAGAATAATAATTGATGAATTGAAATATCATATTCATAATTTAATATACAATGATTCTAAAAATTTTAAATTTAATTTTATGGATTGTAAAAGCATTAAAATTTTAAAATATATTAATATTGAGTGCCGATGAATTATCATTTAAAAGAGAATATATAAAAATATGTGATCATTGTATTTTTTGTTTGGTAATGAGTAATAAGCTCTTAAGTCAACGTCATTTTTAAACAAATAAAATTGAAGTATTAAAAAATTATGAAAAATATTTTGTAAGATAACATTGGGTCGTGGATTATTTCAAAAAGTGACTAATTAATGTTTATTTATTTATTTTTATTTTTTTATTTTAGGTGGGATTATTATTTTTTAAATGGGGTATCAATTATGTTTAAATTAATGAATATAGAGGTATGATTTTAATCAATAAAAATAAAAATGGACGGCTTTTTCATTGGAAATATATTATTATATTTAAAAATAATAGAGGTAATACATAAATAATTTATAATAAAAGGATGGTCATTTGGTATTCACGTCCTGAAAGAAACGATAATAACTTAATAATCACGATTGCAAAACTAGAGTCTCACAACATATATTCAAATATAAAACAATATAAAGTCAAATTATGCACAAATAATAGCACTAAATGGAAGAGGCAACAAATTATCTTGAAGAGGGATGGTATCCAAGAAGAAAATTTCCTTGATAGTGGATCCGGTGTCACCCATCCATCTTGCTTGGTATCCTACACAATTAGAGGCACAACCACAAAAAGGGAAACAAATATTTTAGTATTCAAAGCATCATGAGTAAGACAAGTCCATGGAGACGATACAATAACCACATTGCTACAAGCCAACAAACTCTAACCTCTCTGTTAAACAAGAGTAAAGAAATGACTATGTAATGATTTCGTCACAATATTGATACCAGTAATAAAAGAACAATGACAAAATATTAAAAAGAAGTATGTTCATGTTGTAAGAAACACTCCTCCAATAGTTAAACAAATCTTACAAACAATAAAATTATAAAACCACTTTTTCAACTTATATCTATATCTGAAAATAAAAATGAACATATAAAATTTATCATTAATTAAAAATTATTATAAAATAATTTCATTTTTTTTGAAAAAACATAATTTCTGATTTTTCAAAATAAAAAAATACTATAAACTTAAACCAAATTCGAAAAGAGAGAGAGAGTGGGGGGCGGTTAGTCAACCATTGGAAAAATGTCTCCTAACAAAGCCATTTTCCAAGGGACGAGATTTAGGTGGAAAGGACATTGTATAGTTGCCCATTCAATCATGTAGAATTATATCGCATTTCTCCCCATTGTGGATATTGTTTTCAAGGCTAAAATTAAGTTTGTTTCAACCCTCTATTATTTAAGATTGAGAGTAATTTACGTAATGTTTTTTAAAAAATTAAATATGTAAAATAAATATGATATTTTAAAAATTTATCCATCAATTTGAATATGAGTATAAAAGTTCAAAATGTAGAAATTTACAATTCTTAAATATTAAAGTAAATGAAAAAAAATTCTTTCCATTATTAATTATTCGAATAAAAATTCAAGTTTTTAAATCATAAGGATGGAAGTAAATCTACCAATGAGATATAGGTGAGTTGGTTAAGAGGTTTGGTTATTTCAAACTCACTCAAGTTCAAATCTCTAAAAATGAATATGAAGTCAGTTGTGGCTATTGGTTTATTCTCAGTATCATTAATGGTTGTTGGATATTCTTGAAGTAATTAGGCTATTGGATATTTTCGAAGTAACTGGTAATATATGGTATACATGTGGTATTACATGGAGATCTGGTCCCCTTTAAAAAGTTCAAGCTTTGGTCAAAAGCCATCATCTATTAAAAAAAAAAAGATGGAAGTAAATATTACACCAAAAGCAACTTATTACAAATGAACATGAATAGTGTGAAATTGAATGCTTAAGCCCAATCCAGAAATTCATAAAATTATATCTTATTTAAATTGGATTAAGGAGATAAGAATTTTAATTTTGTTCAATTCTTTAAGCCTATACACAAAAAAGAATATAATTTTACTCTTCAGGATTCAAAGGGTAGAGTAGAATCTATCACTAATAGTATTAAACATACTCTTTTCTCATATTATCAAACTCTTATTCAAGATTCTTTGATTATGTTATTCAATTTGAGCTTGATAAATCGATTTGAAACTCCATCCACTGTAAAGTGTCTCAAGAAGTCAGCGAAGGGCTTGGTCATACACTCCTAAGGAACTCAAAAGACATCTATTTTAATGGCCAAACACAAAATCCCTGGCCCTGATGGACTACCCATGGAATTCTTCCAAGCCTTATGGCCAATCATACATAATTATTTCTTTCAATTTTATCTAGAAGCTAAACAGTCTAGTTCATTTGGGAAGGAAATCAAAAGTGGACTCATCATGTTCATACCTAAAGGAATAATAAGAGCTCAGTCACCAGTTGGTGCCCTATCACTCTACTTAACACTACTTGTAATATTATAGCCAAGGCTATAGTTTAAGGATAAAAACAATAAACAAAGACATTATTAGATTTAAACAAATAGGCTTTTTGGGAGGAATATTCATCCTCGACAATCTTGTCCTTGCTTGGGAAACCATTGATTGGGCATCTTATTTTGGACAAGACACCATTCTTATCAAACTTGATTTTGATAATGCTTATGATAGGATCAAATGGTCCTTTGTTCTCAAAATATTTCAATGGCTTGGGTGTTTGGAGCAAGATTGATTAACCATATCAAACTTCTCTTTGTTAATGATGAGCAATTTTTTTTTTGTTAACAGATATTGTACCTAATCATTTGATCTTCAAAGATATATTTGATGGGGCTATCCTCTAGCTCTCTATATTTATATTTTAGTCGTTGATGCTCTTAGCTACATGTTTCAAAAAATCTACTTTCTTGGAAAAATTAAATAAATTGATCTGCCACATCAAAACATTATTCTCAATTATTGCTTCATTTATGATAGCATACGCTTTCTAAAAAAATAAAAATCAAAGGATAACAATGCTTTGGAAGTCTTAGATATGTAGTTTATGGCTTCAAGTTCTAAGCTTTCAATGCACAAACTATATTCATTCTCACTAGAATGGAAAATTTAGTTGATTGGGTTCCCAAAGAATGGAAGTAGTTGAGACACGGGGAAAACATGATGTATTTTGGCATTCCCTTTGGCATCATAATTACCCTCTCTCAGCCATGATACTAGGTTCTTCACAAATTCAATAAGAAGATTGACAACGCTAAGTTGAAATTTTTATCATTGGTTGGGCATGTTCATATTGTTAATAGCATCTTCTTAGCCACTCATGTGTACTACTCCTCTTGTTGGATACCATTCAAACATTTCTATCTTAAAATAATTCAAAAGGTGAGATGCTTCCTTTAGGCTAAATGGGATGGTAGAAAAGGCATAGTTATGATATCTTGGACTCTTTTTACACAACCTAAATATAAGGGTAAGTTGGGTATCATTGAGAACTTAAGGAAAATACTTAGTTTCTAAGTGGATATTTAGGGATTTTATTGGTAACTAACCTTGGAAAGTTATCCTTATGCATAAAATTCAACTAAAGAAAATTAAAGACAACTAAAGACAAATGGATGCATAACAATTTACAAGCTAAAATTATAAATGTTGAATTATTCAGAATTAAAGGTTTTCCACCCATGATCATCTTGGAAAGCTCAACAAGTTACTTGTTAGTGCTTAGTTGGAAAGATTCCTCTCTTAGACATGGGATATGCTTTGTCAACTCCTCAATTTCGTGGAACCATTTGATAATAGTTAACCATTGTCCCTTATCTCTATATAACTCATATGAGGATTTGAAGTTATTTATAAAATGGATTTGTACTTTTAAATATCTTTGCAATTGCCTAGTTATGGAATGGTTACCTTGGCCAGCTATTAAGAACACATTTCTGTAGGTTTTACCGCATATCTAAGTAGAGTTGAAGCTCATGTGCCTCCACAAATTTTATGCCAATCATCCACTTATTATGCATTAGCACAATATTTACATTTATAGTGCAAATATATCCTATAAACATGGATATTATCTCTCTCCTAATATCTCTACACACACTGATCTGTAAACTCCACTGATAAACTCTAAATGAAAATTTAAAAGTACGTATTCTGAATTTCTCAACTTATAAGATGTCAGAATGATTAAATCTGATTAAAATCTGATCCAAATCAAGTTTCAAAACTGAAATAAAGGTGGATTAATAGATCACATCAAATATCCATTGAAACCGTTAGATTTTTCAAATTCTCAATTTTATCCAATTTCCCGTAAATGATCAAATGAGTAATTTTTGCATTCTGATTAAAAATTTGAATTTATAATCTAAATAATAATTGAAAATGAAATTCAAAAAATAATCCAAAGATCAAAACACAAAAATTGTTTACGGGGTTCAGAATTCCTACGTCCCCGAGTTCATATCGAACTGATCCATTAATTGTTGATAAATTTGCAAGCCAAAATAATACTTAAAAAACAACAAAATATCATATATCTCTATAAAAATAGTGATCAGACCTTTGAAATACCTTCGCTGACTCAGCACGTCCTTCACCTTCCTGAATCACACGCAGAGGCTTCTCCAAAATCAAAATCGATAACTTATATAGCTCAAAATGGCATTACCAATTCTCCAAAATGGGAAAATGAATATACTGCATAGAGCGTATCAAAATTATAAACAACTTTTTAGTTTACTCCGAGCTCTGATTCGGCCTCTAAGGGATCCAAAATGACCAAATACTATAAGCGGGTCTATATTCTCCAATACACAGTTGACTTCTTGTGTCTATTCAAGTAGAAATTAGTCCCTTTTATAACACTTCGACCTCCATGGCTAAAGTGGTCAATGGATTAATTTTTAGGCGGCAGGTCAAAGGTTCAAAACTGCCTCCCACCTTTCTAGGTGCTTGGGAAGAGATTTGAAAGTTTTTCCCTCCTTTTTTGGCGCCTTTTGACTTGGTTAATGCATGTTTGGCGGGTGACGTGGCAGTTTGGCCTTTGGTTCCTTTAAACATTCGAAAATTTGAAATAACATGTGAACAAAAAACACCAAACCAAATTTTTTTGCATTGAATTATTTTTCCACGTGTCAAATGGCTATTGGTCCACTTGGCATGTTTTTAATAGTGCCATGTCACTTTCGACACCCCTGTCGCAAGATTTCTTCAACTTGCTATATCTTGAGCATCCATACTCCATTTTTCGAACCACAAAAAGTGCCAAAAAGCTCTCGATGAGATCTACACTTTGAAATTGGTTTCATCATGATTTGGAAACTTTTTCTATAATGAACTCCAGATCACACCTCCCTACAAAAGAGGCTTTTGGTCTCCAAAAGTTGACTATCACCTGAAATCTTATAACTATTCTACTGCATCCATGAAAAGAGAACCCAATCATAGCAATATGCATAAACAATTGCATTAAAATGATTCACAATCAAACTGTATAAATGCCTGATCCAAAGGTATGAGTAAGTGAATCTGCAACTGCAAAAGTGATTACAACATATCAAACTACCTGCCCAAATGTCACATCCTGTAAAGCGGTGAATTGCCAAAAACTAAAACAACTCCCAATGTAACTGCAAGACAAGTTTATAATGCCGACAACATACAATAAATGTTGTGGACATGTTTTAATACAATGCCCTAGTATGGGACTTATATGTTAAGCAAATGCAAACAACCAAAAGTGTATGCTGCCTAACATCTAAACATGCCCAAAGGGTCTTAAAAAATGCATCTAAACATCTCTTGTGCCAAAATAGATACATTAAAAATAGCAGTCTAACTGTCAAATGTTGTAAGGAAATAACTCACAACATCACTCTGTTATATCCCCAACTGTTTCAAATGAGTTAATGTCTTATCCATTTTTAGACTACCCATACAATATATTTTGGAGATCAAAATCTTAGAGTTATGAAAAAGTGAGATTTGAAAAACTTCATATGGTAAACCTGTCTTGAAGTGTTCCCACCAACTCTAATCTACATCTATCAAAGCTTGTTCATTCCCTTAGGTGAATTCTTAACCATGCTTTGCAAAAAGAATGTAGTGATAATCCACTTAACCAACTCTTTCTTCCTAGTGAAATTGATTGTCTCTGTGGATTCATTATCAATTGCATATTGTTGACTTAACCTCTTGAATGGATTTTCACTTGTAGGTTTTACCTTATCCTGGGTTGTATTGTCAACTATATTATGTATTGAATTAGCTTCATTAACCTTAGTGAGAGGTTTGTAAATCATCTTAGTTTTAACATTACTTGAATGTGAAGATGAATGAAGCTTAAAACATCTATCAATCCTATGTCCATTCACTTTACAATGAGTACAAACATCCTTCTTAGGTGAGGGTTCCTTTTTGCCAATTCCCAACTTAACATGAGAATGGTCTTTCAAACATGCAATTTGCTTAAACAAAGCTTTTCGTTTCCAACAAGTCTTAGCACTATGGTTATTCATCCCACAAAAAGTGCATGGAAATGATTGCATTATCTTATGTACATTATATCCAAACTTCTTAAAAGTATCAATTGGATCAGAAGATTTAGTGTAAGAATCAGGAGGTGGAATCTCAATACCTCTTTTACCTTTACACCTTTGAACTAGTGGCCTAGAACCTTCGCTATTGGAAGCTCATTTTCCTTTAGCCATGGAAGAAACTTCTCCATCATCCACTTGCACACTAGTATAACCCAAACCTGCATGAAGAGGTCTATGATCAACCTAAATTGGGTTATTTATACCTTGGCTATCTCTACCAAGTCCTCCTCCATTATAACCCATTTTAAACAATAATTTAGATCATATGCCCTTAGTGTATCTTTCAAAATCACCAAAAATAATATTACTAGAATCTGAATCTGAAATGGTAGAAGAAGATGAAGATTCTTGTGGAGAAAAACTTGCACTGCACTTAGTCATAGTCTCTACATCTGAAGTTGAAGGCTTTACCTTTTCACACTCACCACATTGAAATATAATCAAGAGCTCATCCTTAGATTCAAGCTCTGATTTTAACTTTGCCACTTGCAGTTCAAGTGCAACTTTCTGGCATCTCAAGATTGCATTTTCATCTTTGATGACCTCAATCTGTGATAACTTGCCCATGGTTTCCTGCAAACAACTGATTTCACACTGCACACTGCAATAATATTCAATCTGCAAACCAATAATCCAACTATTTTGGAAGCAACTGTCAATACACAACTAGAAGCAATCCTTGCATTTTAACCGCTCTGATACCAACTTGATCCGTAAACTCCACTGATAAACTCTAAATGAAATTTTAAAAGTACGAATTCTAAATTTCTCAACTTATAAGATGTTGGAATGATTAAATCTGATTAAAATTTGATCTAAATCAAGTTTCAAAACTAAAATAAAGGTGAATTAATAGATCACATCAAATATCCATTGAAACTGTTAAATTTTTCAAATTCTCAATTTTATCCAATTTCCCGTAAATGATCAAATGAGTAATTTTTGCATTCTGATTAAAAATTTTAATTTATAATCTAAATAATAATTGAAAATGAAATGCAAAAATGAATCCAAAGATCAAAACACAGAAATTATTTACAGGGTTCGGAATTCCTACGTCCCCGGGTTCGTATCGAATCGATCCATTAATTGTTGCTACATTTTCAAGCCAAAATAATACTTACAAAACAAAAAAAGATCATATCTCTCTGTAAAAATAGTGATCAGACCTTCGAAAGACCTTGGCTGACTCAGCATGTCCTTCACCTTCTTGAATCACATGCAAAGGCTTCTCCAAAATCAAAATTGGAAACTTATATAGCTCAAAATGACATCACCAATTCTCCAAAATGGGAAAATTAATATATTGAACAGAGTGTATCAAAATTCTAAATAACTTTGTAGTTTACTTTGAGCTCTGATTCGGCCTCTAAGGGCTCCAAAATGACCAAATACTATAAGCGGGTCTATATTCTCCAATACATAGTCGACTTCTTGTGTCTATTCATGTAGAAATTAGTCCCTTTTATAACACTTCGACCTCCGTGGCTGAAGTGGTCAAGGAATTAATTTTTTAGGTGGTAGTTCAAAGGTTCAAAACTACCTCCCACCTTTCTAGGCGCTTGGGAAGAGATTTGAAAGTTTTTCCCTCCTTTTTTAGCGCCTTTGACTTGGTTAATGCATGTTTGGCGGGTGACGTGGCAGTTTGGCCTTTGGCGCCTTTAAAAGTTTGAAAATTTCAAATAACATGTGAATTAAAAAAACCAAGCCAAATTTTTTTTCACCGAATTATATTTGCACGTGTCAAATGGCTATTGGTCCACTTGGCATGTTTTTAACAGTGCCACATCACTTTCGATACCCCTGTCGCAAGATTTCTTCAACTGGCTATATCTTGAGCATCTGGACTCCATTTTTCAAACCACAAAAAGTGCCAAAAATATCTCGACAAGCTCTACAGTGTGAAATTGGTTTCATCGTGATTTGGAAACTTTTTCTAGAATGAATTCCGGATCACACACCTATTCTCATGTGAATATTACTCATAATATCACCTACATTATTAAATAAACTTAAACACATATTAAATATACACACACTAATTAATTTTGAATGATGTGAAGTAATAACCCAAACTCACGAATACACTCATTTAAGGAATAATTCCTAGCATTCCTCTCTAGTGGTCACATGGAATAAAACATTATAAAAATGTCTTTTTGTAGCAGGCACGTGACTATCCTCATTCTTTAGTCACAGCATTGGGTGGCCTTGTTACCTATTGGTGGTGTATTCTAGGTTGTCACTGACATTCATCTATTTAATATCCCCCTCTTCCAATGTAAAATCTCCTTGGATGTCGATTTCCACTGATAATGCATCCATTCACAAAAAATAGTGACTTTAAAAACATGTCTAAAAAATACTTATATCTCCCTTTACAAAAATAATCCATTATAGGAAAATATTATTTTTTTGAAAAAAACACCCTCTTAAAAAGCCATCATTCATTCTCATTGTTATTTTCACTTTTATTACAAATTTGTTGTCTTGCTCCTTTTGCATCATGTTTACATCTCTTGTTCCTGCTCATGTTTATGCATTGTAGTCTTCATCAAGTTTGGATCTTCTTGGTCAACGATTAGGGTTTATGCCTTTGGAATATAAGGTAAGCAAATTTTTTTTGATCCCATCCTCTTTTCTTTTACAATTAAGTTCACAAAGCTTTATATCTATTATTTTTTCCAAACTTATATAAGCCCCTATACCTACTCTGGGATCCATTTTGTGTGGGTGTTATTGACCAATTTTGACCCCCAAGGTCAAAAGTTTAATCCCTATAGGTGAAAACTTGAGTGTCATGTATTTATAAGCTCATTAAAATCATTTTAATGTCTTATGAGGTCTTATAATAGTCTTTATAAAATCTTATTATCAAAGATTAAGGTTATTTTAGAGAAATTAAGGTAATTCTTTATCTTTATTTTATACTAGGTTAGTCATGTCATGGGGTGATGAAAATTGGTCAAGAGATGTCATAGGTCATTAGGAATCTCTTAAAGTATTTTCATGCCTTAACCAACTTGCATAAAAATTTTATGATGTTTTGAAGAAGTTAAGGTTCTTTTGTGGACATTAAGGTAATGTTTTATGAGGGAAAAAGTGATTTTTGATAACTTTAATGTATGTCAAAGCTAAAAAATGAAAAAAAATCCATAAAAGGATATTTACAAGGTCCTTGGATCAGTTATAAAACTTCCTTATATGTCAGGATGTCATAAAATGGTCATAATCTTGAATTTTAACTCTTAGAAGGGAGTTTAGGGCACTTGTACGAACTTAATGAACTCACTTTCAAATGAAAATATTTTATTAGTGTAATTTCAACTTCTATAGGTGAAATAAATGTTTGGATTGAAAGGACAAGTCTCATAAGTGCAAAAAACTCTTCCTTTTCTTCATTCCATTAGCAAGCTTGCAAAGGCAGATTTCAAGTGCTTGGTATGAACAGGAGAGAGAAGACCAGAACTTGAGATTTTTTATAGAGTATTGGGTCCTTAAAACCATAAAATTTATGGTATGGGTTTATATATCCATCCCCTCTCCTTTATAAATAATCATTAAGAAGATAAGGTGCTCCAAAACTGCTAGTCAACCCCACAAGCTCATTCTTTCTCCTCAAAATGGTAGTTTCAATCAAAATGAATACATGATATCTATTTCATAGGGTCTATAGGGTATATATAGAAATCTTCCATGTTTCTCTAGGTTTCATTCCACACATGTGGGCTCGATTTGGGAATAAAATCTCCATTATCCATAGTTTGTAAAAGTGGTTGTCATGGTTTCATGTTCATTTAAGAGTTTTCAACATTTGTAGGGATGGAATAAGGTTTCATACCACAATTCACTCTCTCCATTTCTCCATAAATGATTTTACATACTCATTTCAACATAGTTTTCTCAAAACATGTAGTGCTCTCAAATTATGTGATTGTGTGTGTAAGGTGCCTATAACATTGGAGTAACAAGGTATTATTTTACATTGTTCAAGGGTGTATAAGAGTATTGACCTCATTAAAAATAAAATGTTAGTATAAGAGAGCACAATTGAAACATTAAATTTCTAATAAAGTGAGAATAAGTCTAAGATGTACTTTCAAAGAATATGAAGGTGTTTTAGTCCTTCACAAGTCTGTAGACATAGAAGTGAGCTTTCATGGTCTAGGTTTCATATTAAATATGTCTTGGTAATTAATAAATGGAATTAAGACTCATATACATCACTAAACATTTACTTATCCCATTTTATCATCAATAAACATGAATGAGTGAAGAGACTCCAACTTCCACACACAAGTCTTGCACAAAAATTTACTGTATAAGCATATGCCTGCATATATAAATGAGAGAATTTGAGACGTGTATGGTTTAGTAAGAAGAATAAATACCATATAGTCTGATAAATAATTTGAAGGAGTTGATACAGTCTCAAGGTGGAAAAAATACTCAAGGGACTCCTTCCTAGTAGTCTACACAAGCCAAAAATAGACCTATAGGTTCTAAACATGTAGGCCCCCTTTTTGGACTAAAAGCTAATGGCCATGCAAAGGGAATAAGTGTTGAGACATGAATTAGTGTAAAAATGTTAGAATACATAGATCGATGAATACTCTTGTGTTATTTAAGAATCAAACGGTCACAAGACTAATGCTATAAACACTAAGGGAGTCTCCAGACCTAGATATTTATATAGCCTATGTACAAAGTTAATAAGGCAAAAATTTGTTGGTGATATGAAAGGCAAAATGAATTTTTAAGATAGTGGGAAATATTTTTCAAAATTTTCATCACTCTCATGTCCATATCTTGATTGGGAAGACCATTTCTCAAAGCCCATGTTAAAACTTTCTTTAATCAACACCTATAGCCAGGTCTAGACAGTCAAGGAGCATGTGTGTACTTATGCAGATATGAATTTTAGGGAAGTTAAAAAGATTATAGTGAATATAATGGTGTCCATAGAAATATATTAAATATTATTTAATATTAAATAGTTTGTAATGGATGTCTCAAACTCTAAATTCATATCAAAAGCCTCCTATGACCACCTAAAATTTGCTAGAAATAGCATGCCATTTTCAAGTTGAAGAGAAAATAGAGTGAGACAAGGAGACATTAAAGTTTAATTGAGATAAGAAAACAAGTAAAATATCCCAATTGAGTTTCATGATCCCTAAATATAGTTCAAGATAAGATGACTAAACAGAGTTCTAGACCTTGCACACACACAATCAAATGGATGTCTACAGGTCAATAAGGCAAAGATTTGTTGGTGATATGAAAGGAAAATGGAATTTTTAAGATAGTGGGAAATATTTTTCAAAATTTTCATCACTCTCATGTCCATATCCTGATTTGGAAGACCATTTCTCAAAGCCCATGTTAAAACTTTCTTCAATCAACTCCTATAACCAGGTTTAGACAGTCAAAGAACAAGTGTGTACTTATGGAGATATGAATTTTGTTGAAGTTAAAAAGATTATAGAGAAGATAATGGTGTATTCATAACTATATTAAAGATTATTGAATATTAAATAGTTTGTAATAGATGTTTCAAACTCTAAATTCATATCAAAAGCCTCCAATTACCACCTACAATTTGCTAGAAATAACATGCCATTTTCAAGTTGAAGAGAAAACAGAGTGAGACAAGGATACATTAAAGTTTAATTGAGATGAGAAAACAAGTAAAAGAGGCCAATGGAGGTTCAATATCCATAAATATATTTCAATATAAGATGACTAGGTAGAGTTCTAGACCCTACACACACACAATCGAATGGATGTCTACAGGTCTAACTGCCCTCATGAAAGATAGTTGCTTGTATTGAGAGAGATAAAGGTTTGAGAGAGGTCTGAGGGAAGGAAATTAATTTTATATGGTTCATGGTGATACCATAAATCTATAATATCATCAGACCCAATGACGAAGTGAGGAAAAGCAGACAAGCTCTATTCAAGCCTAATAAGTCTAAACTCAAACAACACAGACTTATATTGGTTGATGAGGAATAGTATTTTGAGGGTGAGTTAAGATGTAAGGAATATAAATAAGTGGTATTATCTTCAATAATCATCTCATGAAGTTTCTAATCCTTTGACATTGGATAAAATAGATCAAACACAATCATGAGGGTTTCTTTTAGCATTATACACATAAACCATAAGAGTCAACTAACAGTGATCATGATAAGTATGAAGAAGAAGGATGGAAGAGGACAATTTTAAAATGAAATTTTAAGTATTATAGACCTTAATTGGTCATTGGAAGCTCAAAATAAATTCAAGATAGCTCTCTCAGACCTCATATCTCTCTAGCCCTCATAAATACACACTCAACCACCTAAGAGACACAAATATTTTGTTCATATATTTCTTGACAAGGTTCATGGTGGAAAAAAGAGTTTTAAGGTGTTAAATAGGTTTATCAACTTCCATATTATGTCATTAAGAGAGAGAAAAAGGATATGTTATTTAGGAACAATCTTTATGAACATAACATGCCTTAAACCCTCCTAGAGCCCTCCTAGTGACCCAATGTGATAAATAGGCTCTGTAATGAATTAAAATGGATTTATTGGACCTTGGAATGATCTTAATGGACTTAAAAACTCTATTTATCATCATTTTAAGGTATTGGTTGACACGTTCAAGTACAATATTGTATGAAATAGGGTAGAATACATGACTGTAAACGTGTTTGCAGGTATCAAGGTGTAAAGTGGATTACAAACAAATAATTAGGGTTTATAAAGGTTTTTAAAAGGTCATAAAACCTTATATACACTTCTCTAGGTCCCTCAAGATGAATACAAGCCCTGAAAGTCAACTACTTGGTCAGTAAGGTGAGAATGCATGGTTTTGCAAGCCAAATGACCTATTTTCAGGCCTAAAAAACATATAAATAGACCTCTCCTCAGTGGTTTGATTTTCATAAGGGTTTTTCCTGCCTAAATAAAATATATCCAAGCCTTATAGCCTAAAAAATTCTTTCCAAACTCTCAAAATGTCCCTCATGCCTGTTCAATCACCTAGACTAGGGTTTTTTACCATTTCATGGTTGACCTATATGTATAGGGTCTCGGGGGCTATAAATTGGCATGGAGGTTGGCCTTATCATGGGTAAAATTAATAAAAAAATTTATATAATATTCACACATGTGTAAGTGATTTATATCCAAGACTCAATTTCTAGGCAAGGAGGCCTAATTGAGGAGAAAGAATGGGCTAGAAAGGACACTTCCACTCAGATTTAAGACCTAAAATTTGGCATGGAAATATAAAACCATACTGGGTCCTCAAATATGTGCTTATTTTCATATTATAATTCATATATTATTATACACAATGAGCTTTACACATTTTCAAGGCTATAAGGATTGAGGTTAAATGAGAGCTTTTGGTGTAGAACGAGTTCTTTGGGGTAGTTTGAGACCTCCAAATGAGTTTTTTCATGTCTAATATGATGTGAATAGACTATCCATGGATATATAATGCATTGGAGAATATGAATTCAATATTTGACACTTGTAAGCAAGATTAGCCTAGTAAGACAAAGAGACTTCAAGACACCTAGCAAGAGAATTAAGTGATGTGTCAAAGGGAACCTTTAGAGATAAGTTAAAAGGTTTAAAGATAAGATAAATGCTATAAATAAACATGACATGATGTTCAATATTTCCATTTGTTCTCTCACAAGCCAAGGCAAAGGGTGGTTTTGAAGAGCAAGGCAAGGTGTCAAACAAGGTTTGAAACTTCCATGCCACTTGAAGTAGAAGAGCATCTTCAAGAGACCAAAACTTATCCTTAATGACCTGATGGGGAAGTTTCATACCTCTTTATTATTTTAAATCTCTCATGAAACACTTGTCTTCCTCTCTCCTATGCCCTTATCTCTTATTATTTCACATTTCTCTATATATTCAACCTTGATAGGATATGTTTGTATCCTCCACCTGGGTATGGTGAAGACCTACCCATTTCCAATATTTGATCAATGATAAATTATTGTTTTACCTCCTATTTTTACTGGTTAAATGTGTGTGCTTGATTATATGATCTTATCAAGTTATTATCTTTGGTTTCTTGGTATGTTGTCCTTGTTTAGCATTCATGTTTAGTTTGAAAACCTTTTTCCAGGTCTTGTGATTTGTTTAAGTGAGGTGTAAGGGTTTATGGAATTATATTTTCAATAGTGTCATGTCATGACCTCTTGACTAGTCCTCCTAGCTCAATAATTCTTCATAACCTTCATGAGAAGTATTGATGTAAAGAGGTAGATTTGGGGAAGTGTTTATTGTGGGTTAGTCTCATGGTTGAAGTGCATTTTAAGCTAGTTGGTAGTGGCCAAATCATATTTGGTGCATTTCCCCCATTAGAATAGGTTTGTCTCCCTTTTCATAGTTAGTGTTAGATTAGTGTTTGATCCTAAGTGATTCATCAAGGGGACCTATCCCTTTAACCTAGAGATTCACCTCTCTAATAGGTCACCCAAAACCTGAGAGGTGTTTCCATGTTATTTCAAATTTGGAAGGCTTGAACTACCTTCCAAAGGGTTAAAATTTGATTGAGGTGTTTTCATGTCTTTCTAAGCTCATTCAAATCCTTGTAATGTCCTATGAGGTCTTATAATATTCTTTATAAAATCTTATTATTAAAGATTAAGGTTATTTTATAGAAATTAAGTTAATTCTTTATCTTTGTTTTATACTAGGATAGTCATGTCATGGAGTGATGAAACTTGGTCAAAATGTGTCATAGGTCACTAGGAATCTCTTCAAGTATTTTCATGCCTTAACCAACTTGCATAAAAAATTTATGATGTTTTGAAGAAGTTAAGGTTCTTTTGTGGACATTAAGGTAATGTTTTATGAGGGAAAGTGATTTTTGCTAACTCTAATGTATGTCAAAGCTAATATATATATATATATATATATATATATATATATATATATATATATATATATATATATATATATATTTATAATGATATTTACAAGGTCCTTGGATCATTTATAAAACTTCCCTATATGTCAAGATGTCATAAAATGGTCATAATCTTGAATTTTAACTCTTAGAAGGGAGTTTAGGGAACTTGTACGAACTTACTGAACTCGCTTTCAGGAGAAAATAGTTTATCAGTGTCATTTCAACTTCTATAGGTGAAATAAATGTTTGGATTGAAAGGAAAATTCTCATAAGTGCAAAACACTCTTCCTTCTCTTCATTCCATTGGCAAGCTTGCAAAGGCAGATTTCAAGTGCTTGGTATGAACAGGATAGAGAAAACCAAGTCCTGAGATTTTTTATAGAGGATTGGGTCCTGTAAACCATAAAATTTATGGCATGGGTTTATAGATCCATCCCCTCTCCTTTATGAATAATCATTAAGAAGTTAAGGTGCTCCAAAACTACTAGTCAACCCCACAAGCTCATTGTTTCTCATGGTTTCCTGTTCATTTAAGAGTTTTCAACATTTGTAGGGATGGAATAAGGTTTAATACCACACTTCAATCTCTCAAATGCTTCATCAATGATTTTACATGCTCATTTCAACATAGTTTTCTCCAAACATGTAGTGATCTCAAATTATGTGATTGTGTGTGCAAGATGCTTATAACATTGGAGTAACAAGGTATTATTTTACATTGTTCAAGGGTGTATAAGAGTCTTGAACTCATTAAAAATAAAATGGTAGTATGATAGAGCACATTTGAAACATTAAATGTCTAATAAAGTGAGAATAAGTCTAACATCTAATTTCAAAGAATATGAAGGTGTTTTAGTCCTTCACAAGTATACAGACTTGGAAGTGAGATTTCATGGTCTGGGTTTCATATTAAATGTGTCTTGGTAATGCATAAATGGAATTAAGACTCATATACACTCACTAAACATTGAATTACCCCATTTTATCATCAATAAACATAAATGAGTGAAGAGACTCCAACTTCCATACACAAGTCTTGCACAAAAATTTACTGTATAAGCATATGCCTGCATATATAAATGAGAGAATTTGAGACGTGTATGGTTTATTAAGAAGAATAAATACCATATAGGCTGATAAATAATTTGAAGGAGTTGATACAGTCTCAAGGTGGAAAAAATACTCAAGGGACTCCTTCCTAGTAGTCTACACAAGCCAAAAATAGACCTATAGGTTCTAAACATGTAGGCCCCCTTTTTGGACTAAAAGCTAATGGCCATGCAAAGGGAATAAGTGCTGAGACATGAATTAGTGTAAAAATGTTAGAATACATAGATCAATGAATACTCTTGTGTTATTTAAGAATCAAACGGTCACAAGACTAATGCTATAAACACTAAGGGAGTCTCCAGACCTAGATATTTATATAGCCTATGTACAAAGTTAATAAGGCAAAAATTTGTTGGTGATATGAAAGGCAAAATGAATTTTTAAGATAGTGGGAAATATTTTTCAAAATTTTCTCACTCTCATGTCCATATCTTGATTGGGAAGACCATTTCTCAAAGCCCATGTTAAAACTTTCTTTAATCAACACCTATAGCCAGGTCTAGACAGTCAAGGAGCATGTGTGTACTTATGCAGATATGAATTTTAGGGAAGTTAAAAAGATTATAGTGAATATAATGGTGTCCATAGAAATATATTAAATATTATTTAATATTAAATAGTTTGTAATGGATGTCTCAAACTCTAAATTCATATCAAAAGCCACCAATGACCACCTATAATTTGCTAGAAATAGCATGCCATTTTCAAGTTGAAGAGAAAACAAGTGAGACAAGGAGACATTAAATTTTAATTGAGATGATAAAACAAGTAAAATATCCAAATGTAGGTTCATGATCCCTAAATATAGTTCAATATAAGATGACTAAACAGAGTTCTAGAACCTGCACACACATATTCAAATGGATGTCTACATGTCAATAAGGCAAAGATTTGTTGGTGCTATGAAAGGAAAATGGAAATTGTAAGATGGTGGGAAATATTTTTCAAAATTTTCATCACTCTCATGTCCATATCCTTATTGGGAAGACCATTTATCAAATCCCATGTTAAAACTTTCTTCAATCAACACCTATAACCAGGGCTAGACAGTCAAGGAGCAAGTGTGTACTTATGGAGATTTGAATTTTGTTGAAGTTAAAAAGATTATAGAGAAGATAATGGTGTCTTCATAAATATATTAAAGATTATTTAATATTAAATAGTTTTTAATGGATGTCTCAAACTCTAAATTCATATCAAAAGCTTCCAATGACCACCTACAATTTGCTAGAAATAACATGCCATTTTCAAGTCGAAGAGAAAATAGAGTGAGACAAGGAGAAATTAAACTTTAATTGAGATGAGAAAAAAATTAAAATAGGAAAATGGAGGTTCATGATCCCTAAATATATTTCAAGATAATATGACTAAACAGAGTTCTAGACCTTGCACACACAGAATCAAATGGATGTTTATAGGTCTAACTGCCCTCATGGAAGATAGTTGTTTGTATTGAGAGAGATAAAGGTTTGAGAGAGGTATAAGGGAATGAAAATTATTTTATATGGTTCATGGTGATAGAATAACTCTATAATATCATCAGACCCAATAACAAAGTGAGGAAAAGCAGACAAGCTCTGTTCAGGCCTAATAAGTCTAAATTCAAACAACACAGACTCGTATTGGTTGATGAGGAATAGTATTTTGAGGGTGAGTTAAGATGTAAGGACTATAAATAAGTGGTATTATCTTAAATAATCATCTCATTAAGTTTATAATCCTTTGACAGTGGATAAAATAGATCAAACACAATCATGAGGGTTTCTTTTAGCATTATACTCATAAACCATAGGAGTCAACTAACAGTGATCATGATAAGTATGAAGAATATGGATGGAAGAGGACCATTTTAAAATGGAAGAGTGAGTATTATAGACCTTAATTGGTCATTGGAGGCTCAAATGAAATTCAAGATAGCTCTCTCAGACCTCATATCTCTCTAGCGCTCATAAATACACACTCAGCCACCTGAGAGACACAAATATTTTGTTCATATATTTATTGAAAAGGTTCACAGTGGAAAAAGGAGTTTGGAGGCTTTAAATATTTTTATCAACTTCCATATTATGTCATTAAGAGAGAGAAAAAGGATATGTTCTTTAGGAACAATCTTTATGAACAAAACATGCCTTAAACCCTCCTAGAACTCTCCTAGTAACCCGATGTGATAAATAAGATCTCTAATGCATTAAAATGGATTTATTGGACCTTGGAATGACCTTAATGGACTTAAAAAATCTATTTATCATCATTTTAAGGTATTGGTTGACACATTCAAGTACAATATTGTATGAAATAGGGTAGAATACATGACTGTAAGCTTGTTTGCAGGTATCAAGGTGTAAAGTGGATTACAAACAAAGAATTAGGGTTTATAAAGGTTTTTAAAAGGTCATTAAACCTTATATACACTTCTCCAAGTCCCTCAAGATGATATACAAGCCCTGAAAGTCAACTACTTGGTCAGGAAGGTGAGAAAGCATGGTTTTGCAAGCCAAATGACCTATTTTCAGGCCTAAAAAACATATAAATAGACCTCTCCTCAGTGGTTTAATTTTCATAAGGGTTTTTCAGGCATTAATAAACTATTTAAAAGCCTTATATCCTAAAAAATTCTTTCCAAACTCTCAAAATGTCTCCCATGCATGTTCAATCACCTAGACTAGGGATTTTTACCATTTCATGGTTGACCTATCCGTATAAGGTCTCGAGGGATAGAAATTGGCATGGAGGTTGGCCTTATCATGGGTAAAATTAATTACACAATTTGTATAATCTTCACACATGTGTAAGTGATATAGATCCAAGACTCAATTTCTAGGCAAGGAGGCCTAATTGAGGAGAGAGAATGGGCTAGAAAGGACACTTCCACTCAAATTTAAGACCTAAAATTTGGCATGGAACTATAAAAACATAATAGGTCCTCAAATATGTTCTTATTTTAATATTATAATTCATATATTATTATACACAATGAGCTTTACACATTTTCAAGGCTATAAGGATTGAGGTTAAATGAGAGCTTTTGGTGTAGAACGAGTTCTTTGGGGTAGTTTGAGACCTCCAAATGAGTTTTTTCATGTCTAATATGATGTGAATAGACTATCCATGGATATATAATGCATTGGAGAATATGAATTCAATATTTGACACTTGTAAGCAAGATTAGCCTAGTAAGACAAAGAGACTTCAAGACACCTAGCAAGAGAATTAAGTGATGTGTCAAATGGAACCTTTAGAGATAAGTTAAAAGGTTTAAAGATAAGATAAATGCTGTAAATAAACATGACATGATGGTCAATATTTTTATTTTTCTCTCACAATACAAGGCAAAGGGTGGTTTTGAAGAGCAAGGCAAGGTGTCAAACAAGGCTTGAAACTTCCACGCCACTTGAAGTAAAAGAGCATATTCAGGAGACCAAAACTTATCCTTAATGACCTGATGGGGAAGTTTCATACCTATTTATTATTTTAATTCATTATCATGCTTTTATAATCTTTGAATGTCAGTATATATGGTGAAAACATTTCTCACAAAATGACCTGTCTGGTTCAAATAAGATTATGTAATATAAGGTCAAGAAACTGTTCTACAAGACTAATACTTGCCATTAGACCATATAAATTTTATATCTAAGGATGGTATGGAGATATTATATGAAAATTTAAATTCATTAGGAGTTATGATAAGTTTCTGCATAGGTGTTTGAGGTCTAACTCATCATGACTATTTTTGAGGTAATTGGCAGTTCTAAGTGAGTGAGTTGTAGTGATGTTATTGAGCCTTTAGCTCCTGAGTGAAAGTGTTAAAATAATTTGGTGATAACCATTAGGTCATGGATAACCTTTATACATGTATTTTTTATTATATTTTAGTATCTTAAGGGTGTTTAAGCTTCATTTTTTTAAGATAAACTGTTGAGGTACATAGGCCTAATAAGGTAGTTTATCCTAAAAGAGCTTTCTTGGTATGAGCAGAGGATACAATTATAATAAATCATGTAATACATCATAATATTTCAATAGTTAAGTTTTTTAATGGTTTTTAGTTATTGGAGAAAATCCATCTGGTCCCAAGAAGATCAATATTTGGCATTAAGAGGACATACCTAATATAATTAGGTCTTCATGAGGCCTAAAAGAGGAGTAAGGCCTAATATAAATTCACGAGGTTGATGAATTTGTGTTGATTCACATAGGGATTTGGTGCTTCCTTGCAAGTAGGTGCTTGCTAAAGCCTAGTCAAGTGGGTGTTTGACTTCATTGGGGTTAGTGCTCCAAGTTGAGTTGGTGCTTAAAAAAAATTGGTATTTTTTTTATAGGAATGTATTCCATTTGTAGATATCATAGTGGGTTTTCTTACCCTTGAGGGTTTCCCACTCATATATGTGTTTTCTTGTGTTATACTCATGTGAATGGTTTTTTATGCATTGTTATATCATTGTATTGCTTTCATGGTTCAAGTAATGATTAAGTATAATTGACATAAATTTTTAAACACTGATTCACCCCACTTTCAATGTTTTTGATTCCAACATTTTGTATTAGAGCTTGGTCCTTTGAATCAGGTCTAACAACTTAAAGGAGATCTTAGAAGCACAAGCATGTCTAGTCATCAAGTACAAGGAGGTTTCTCAACCAATAAGGCTCCTCTCTTCAATGGGAATAACTATGAATTTTAGAGCATCATAATGAAGACCTATTTAATTTCCTTGGGCTATGACATATGGAAATATATTTTTGATGGATTCACTCCACCTTAGACACCACAAACTGATGCAGTAGGCAAGAAGGTAAGTGAGAATAACTCTAAGACAATGAATGGCATCTTGTGTGGTCTTTATGAGGAACAAATAAATATATTTGAAGAGGGACTAAATAACAACACCAATGAACATGAGGAGATTAATCAAATAGTTAGAAACTCAGATTGAGATTGTCACTACAAGTCTTAAGACCAAAGAGGAAGAATGCATCAAGATTGGAATAGAAATGGAGTCCTTGAAGGTAAAATTGGATCAAGAAACAATCAAATTGAAGACACATTAGAAATTTGAAAATATCACTGAAGTCCTTGGTGATATTTTTAATATTCAAAGGTCTCCACATGACAAGATAGGTCTTGGATTCAAATAAGACCAAAAGGAAAATAAGGGGAGTCTTCAAAGGATAATGGACTATCAAGAAGTGATGGTACTATTAGAGTAAAGACCTATGCAAAAACTCTCAATTTTGAGACTATAATTGGTCTTCAACAAATCAAGAAGAATATGACTCCTTTAAGAGATAACAAAGGTAGAGGTGTATCATTCAACATCAGACATACAAGATATGTGAATCCTTTTAATGGTTACTATTTTTCATGTAATCAATATGGACATGAGTTATGGATTAAAGACATCATGCTAGAATCAATTCATCATGGAGGATTAAGGCAAATGTCCATCTCAACAATAGAATAATAATTCTATGCTATAATTGTGATCAGAGAGGATATATTATAAGGGATTGCAAGATAAGTAATATGAGGAAAATCAATCAAGATAAAATTTTATACAAACATACCATTGAGAAGTGATTAAGAAGTTAGATCCTATGGATAAGTTTAAGGAGGAGAAGAAGACTAAAGGAGAAGAATCTATGCTATCTCAAACCACCTTTCACATACAAGATGAAGGCATGAAATGGTATATAGATAGTGGTTACTCAAGCCACATGATAGGGGATAAGAGCAAGCTCATCTCATTAAATAAGAATGTTGTAGGAATAGTGAGATTTGGAGATAACATAACTACCAATATAGTTGGCATGGGTATCTTCAGTTTGAACAATGAGAAGACCAAAATAGAGAATTATTGTACGTGGAAGGTTTGAAACATAACCTGCTTAGTGTAAGTCAAATATGCAACCAAGGACACACACTAACATTTCATGACATAGGGTGTGATATAAGGAGAGCTAAATCAGGAAGGCTAATTATCAATGCTAAGAGGACTGAAAACAATCTATATGTCTTGAATGAGATCAAGGAGAGATGCTTTATGAGAAAGATGGATAAAATTTGGTTATGGCACCAAAGGTTTGGCCATCTAAACTTTGATAATTATTGTATAAAAAGGTAAACAAAGTTATCATAATTGGTTCTCAACTTATTATAACCAAGCGCAAACATGGGATATTACTTTTTCACTCAAAATTTTACACTTAGCTACAATATCATTAATTCACATAAGGTATAGGCCATATGCACTCACCTGAAGTGAAACTAAGAAGGAACTGGGGCCCGCATTGGGCTAGTTGTGCCATGGTGCAAGATATCAATTATAGGATTTAGTCAATTCAAAGAAGGCTTTACATAGATCCATAGGTGCAAGCCTTTTGTTGGACTAGTCTTAGAGTCATATAGACACATGCCTTTGTTAAACTATGCCTAACATCATATCAGTGCTTTAAGGGTCAAAGGGTTGCTTTCACTTTAAGTACTCATACTAGCCTTGCACTTCTTAACAAGGATGGGAACACTTGGATATTTATAGACATTCTCTATAGATTTATGGTGACATCATCATTTATTATAGGGACTCTATTAATGATGTGAAGCATAATCTCATACACAACATTCTTAACATAAAAATATTAAAATTATAACATTACAATCATTACGCATTAAAATATCAATACCAAAGATTCATAAACTAGGTATTAATATATGTTAACGTAGCCACCTTCATCATTAATAAAGTTTAAAATAGAGTATACAAGTCATGGCATTTAAAATAGAGTATGCCTAGACATACTAATCAATGACCCAGAGGCTCACAAGTGAGCTTGGGTGCTTACAAATGAAGACTTAATGGAATATATACTATCCCTAAGTCTAATGTCTACCATAGTAATGCATATAGATCACTTCCAATCTTCTAGAGCTTTGCTACACTATATTTTGTATTTTTTTATCAACTAGTTTGAGCTTATTTTATATCTCTTTAGGAGCATCTCCGCCAGGGTGGAATGCATACGCTTAATGTTGAGATGGAGCCTTGGTGATCATTCCCATTGGATCCATCACCTTTCAAGCCTCACACTCTAGTTTCCACATATCACCAATCTTGA
Organism: Torreya grandis; assembly: GCA_037957365.1. Classification (NCBI taxonomy): domain Eukaryota; kingdom Viridiplantae; phylum Streptophyta; class Pinopsida; order Cupressales; family Taxaceae; genus Torreya; species Torreya grandis. The sequence continues at coordinate 6,609,173 of JARHVA010000040.1, forward strand.
AAGATGCCCTAAAGATCCAAGAACCAGTTAGTTTCCTGTCAGCTAGCATAAGGTATGGGTTGAACCCTCTAAATGTTGCCAAAATGCCAAAATTTAATAGTCACACAAAATGATTTCCTCACACTGATGTGGATGTCATGTTTGTGTGAATCCTATACTTCATGAACTAAGGGTCCCAACATTACCCCATACAAAAATTATAGTCCATCATCTAACTAGGCTATCAAAGTATTTGGAGCACAGAACTTGGGTGTGTTATCTTTAAGCTCAGTGCTAAAGTCTTCAAAGCGTTTAATGGTGAGCTTAATTTATTCAATAACACTATCTATTTCAGTGGACACAACACTAAGCACAAACACATTAGTCTTCTCCATCTCCTTCTAGAAGGCCTCTAAATTTGTGTTAACCTTTTTCACACTCTTGTCTAGGATTGTTCCTTGCCCACATGTCTTAGTCTATAAAGCATGAAAGAGAGTTTACAAGTTTTTCTCTTGATCCTTGATTTGGGTGTTGAGTGCATTGATGTTCCCTATGATATGTTCTCACTCCAATTTTCTCATTAAATACACCTACACCATCAACTTCTCCTTCTCTTTTTCCTACTTTAAGTGTGCATCTATGAGTGACATTTGGTTTGAGAATCTCAAGAATATGGAATCAATTGCATCTATGCCCTCCTGTAGTTTTTCAAAGAGGTCTTCTACCTCTTTGAGCTTACCAGCTATCTCAATCTATATCACAATGTAGGGATCTTCTTCTTATTCTTGCACTGAATCTGGTTTTAACCTTGGGAGCATCTACTCCACTAGCACACAAATTTTGTAAACCTTTGAGAGGTCAAAAGTATTGACATTAACTAGAAAGGATGGTTTATTCATCTCTATGCAGTCACAAAGTTGTTGTGGCTTGAATTTAGTGGCATACACTTCCTCCTAGGCTTCTTTATAGAGTTGCTTCCATTTTCTTGCCCTACCATCATTGATAATGTTTTAGCATACAACCTTGGTGGCTTTACTAATCAGCACATTCCTAGATCATAATAGGTTTATGGCATGAGGGTTTATAAGGTGGGAGTCCTACCCTTCCTCAGGCTCTTCTAGGCTTGAAGTATCCTCTTTAGGTGCCTCACAATGAGGCTCATCCATATAAGGTTACTTCTTGATAGGTCTTACATCATTGAATATCTTGATGCTCATCTTCTTGAGGGATGGGTGTGTGCCTTTCATATCTTGAGAATTCCAAGGGAAAAAGTCTTGAAATTCCTTTAAAAGGTCCACAATACATGCTAGCTCTATGTCAGACCGATAAGCACCTAGAGTAGTAATCTTTGGTTCCCCTTCTGAGTTGATATCTACCTTTAAAGTTTTTAACAGCTTATAGGAGGATTAATTCTTCTCTTGGTATTAATCCTTGACCTGTTTGCTTCCATCAATCATTTATATCCAAAGATGAGTAGGGTATTCTTCTTCTGGGGTGTTATCCTCAACTTGGCATACTAACTTTATTTTGCCTATCAAATTCTTACAATTATGCACCTTCCATATTTCATCATCCCAATCACTAGAGTCACTATTGAGGGTTTTCTCTTCAAAGAAAGTTAGGAGTGCCAACTCTTTTTCACCAAATATGTCTTTTAGGCTCTCCCTAAATATTGCAGTGTCCTCAAACACTGACCTTCAAACTACTTATAGTGGTTCAATCAATTCAAGGTTTTACAGAGAAAAGGAGAAGGTGTGAATAAACCACTCCTTGAGTGCATCCTAGTTAGCTATATTCTGGCACATCTAATTGACAATATACCATGCCCACACCCAATTCTTTAAGGCCTTATAGAAGGCATGCCCCCATAGATTCCTTAGGTCATTTTCACCATAGATAGTCAATGTTTCTTCATAAAGGTGCACATGTGTTATGGTATCAAAGTCGCTAGAGTAGGCTGAGATGTCCAAATCCTTGTTACTCTTTCTTAAGCTAGTGAAAATGGTTGCCTTTAAACCTTGCCAAGTTAGCAAGCTAGGCTTTTATACTGCCCGCCCACTAACGAGCAATAATGCTCTTCAATGTATACACTAGAGCACCCATTTTATCCACCTCTTTTGGGATATATGATTCAAGGTCTTAAACATAGTGTTCCACTCGATTACTCCCTTCATATCTTGGGAGTGCTGTAATTTTTACCTTACTAAGGAAAAACAATCTCTTTCCCTTCTTCTTGGTGTAAGGGACCCACCTTTTATAAGTGTTATTAATATATACCCAACTTGTCGTTACTAGTTTTGGTGACTTTACACATACCAAATGGCACCTTCGATTAATAGTCTCATATGCTTCCTCAACCCATCGATCGTAGGTAACATCGATGGTGTCTAAGGTTGATTGTCCATCTTCCCAAGAGAGGACTCCTTGATCATTAGGGTCTAGCATCTCGGTGCCTTGCACCATGATATTATATATGTGGTTGATCTCATCCTTGATGTCCACACTTTTGACATAGGGGGGTCCTTGATCATTTGAGAGGGGTATAACTACTCTTTGTTTTACATTCCCAAATGTCATGCAACACCTCTTAAAGTGCATATTTGCATTATTTGCATAAGACCATGGCCTTTCTAGAAGTTTCAAGTAATTATCATGCTTTGATAACTCGATTACTTCAAATTCAGTGCAAAATTTGGTGCCCATGATATCTACAACTATGCTTTTCATAATTTTGATTGGCTGCACTTAGGTCTTGTTGGCCATGAAAATTACATGAGGGGAAGTCCTAAAGGCTAGCCTAACCATTTTATCCTAGGCATTCTTGGTCAATTTTTTGACCTCAACACTTGTGTTGATAAGGACCTCACAAATAGACCATCCATCAATAGTGGCATCCATGAGGAGTTCTTGGTCATACTCCACATTTTGTATATGTCAAACTTCTCATACCCTCTCCATACATGGTATGATGACCTCAAATTTATTTTTACCTTTATGCTCCAAGAAAGAGTTCTTAAATAGGGGTAGCATTCTTTATATTTGTAAGAGGTGTAAGATCTCAATTAATTCTTGTATCTCAACTTCCTAACTATCTCATTTCTTTTAAGAGGTAGCAACCTACACATATAGGTCTCATGCTAATTATAACTCCCCTTGCAGGTTTAGAATTACACTCATGGCCTACTAAAATACATCATTTTAGCATGATGGGTTTGGGTAAGGTGTAGATCTTGGTTGAGTCTATGTTTTTCACTCAATGTGACCCTTATCCCCATATTCTAAGTGTAACTCATGTATTATTGCAACTAGAGGTTGAGTGGTGAATCCACTATGAGTATTCACTTGTACCTTGACTATTTTTGTGTGGGTTGGTTGCACTTTTAGGGTCTATTTTTCTATTTTTAGCTTGTGCTTGATCATATCTATGCCCTTATCTATGTCAGGTGTTTCAGATAATTTTAACTTATGTTCCAAGAAAGGAATAATGGAGAAACTAGATACGAGTATGGCTTAAAACCATATTTGGTTGTGTACATGTTGATTACATGATTATAGATACTCCTCTTTGGCTTGGGAGAAATGACTTACAAATAAGAAAGTACTCAAATAAATAATTTGTTTAGTTATGTAGTAGGGTGGATTGCCTAGCAAGCTAGATCCAAGAAGCACGAGCTTCCTTGGAAGTTGTCAATCCACAATTTTAAACAATCAAGTTTTGGAAGATAAAGTACTTTCATAAATCATAGAAGATACCAAAATTAAGTACAATAAGTGTTTAATAAATAAATAGATTAAATTGACAAATTATAGAAATAAATAGGTCAATAATAATCCTAAATAGGTCAAATATGCTTTAAAAAATAGGTTGGGGTTTTGTGAATAGGTAGAGATAAAGAAAGTTAGATTTGGTTGAGGTCTAGTGGGTGAAAATAGTTTATTTTTATTTTGTGCCATAGTGATTGTCAATGATTGAGGTGACCATTGGTGGTTGGGGTAACTGTCAGTGGTTGGGACAGATTGTCAATGGTCAGGGTGACTGTCGATGGTTACTATGGGTTGGGTTTGGATAATAAAAGGTCAGAGGTTTCAAAATGAGATTCTAGGAGATTGGCTTGGGTTGGGTTGATTTTTAAATATAAATAAAGTGATTTAAAAATAAATACTTATCTTAAGGGTTATTGATTGGATGAACGGTTGAGGTGTTTGGCTTGTTGGTGGAGTCTAGAGAAAATTTTGGTAGATTAACTATACTTGGCTATTGGTTGATGGATAAAAAAACTTCAGCTCTATGTCATGATGACTAGATTGTTGGATTACTAGAAGAGCACTTGCAAAAGAAACTCTAGATACAATATCCCTTGATAGTTGTGGATCCCTTTTTCACCCTATGCTCCTCTCTTCTTATAGGCAGGCAAGGAGAGGTGCAACAAGATGTTAACAAGAGGTCCAACTTTTTATCTAATTTTAACTTCAACATGCATAGGTTCACACATAAATTAGACCGTCTAATTATAGAAAATCAAGTCAAAGTAATGTTGGTGTTTAATGGTTCAGATGGTGGAACCTGACCATCAACGGTCAGGGTGATCATCAATGGTTAGGGTGATCGTTTGTGGTCGAAGGTTCAGCCAATAGGTCAATATGACTTAAGTTAGGTCTGGTTTATAGTCAAGAAGCTAAGGTTGGGCTCAAGGTGATTTTGACATTGAGAATCATCATGTGCATATTTATGGTGTCTACATTTTCCCCCTTTTTGTTATGTAGTTTGTATGAACAAGATGTAAAACAAAAATGGATTATGGGTCAAAGGTTTAGTTGCCTTGAGCATGAGAGGAGGTGTTCCCCCTAAAACTAAGAGCTAATGGGGCGAAAAAAATTAGGTACAAGTTTGACAAGTGGTGAAGGTGATGATAAAAGGTGGGTGATAGTTTGGGTAATGAAGTGCAAACATGCACACAGAGTGTTACAAATTTGTGATAGCCAAGATCGCCTATTGACTAGGTTATTATAGTTGGTAAAAATTAAGGTTGGTGATAGAAGGATAAGTGACAAGTAGATTGCATGATTGTATTTAGGAATGGTGGTTGGGAACACTCATAAATGTAGTTCTCTTAGGCACGGTCTATATTTTTGTGGGTATCTAAGGTAGGAAGTACTCTCAAGAAAAAAACAAATTGGTATGGTCTAGTCATGGGTATCCAAGGTAGGAAGTAATCCTATGAAGACACAAATTAGTCTGGCATGCACAAGGTAGTGGAAGTCCAAAAAAGTTTAACATGAAAATTAAGATCATTGAAAAACATGTGATAGTTTGGGCCAAAATGGCCAGTGGTAAGGTGACATTGTTGGTGGCTAAGGTGGGTAGAGAAGGTAATCTCCATGGGTGTGCACTGAGTTTGTTATGTACCAAAATTTTGAAAAGTGGGTAGTTTAGTGGAAAAACCCCAAAATGTTGACCATATATGGTTAGGGGTCTTATGGGTAACCATCGGTAGTCACCCTAACTGTTAAAGGTCAGGGGAAAAACCTAAAAGGGTGGAAATAAAAGTGCCATTGAGTTTCATTTTAATTCATATGAGAATTTAAACTTTGGTATTTGTGCTACTTGGCATTTTGTGTGAAGAGTTTTTTTAAGTAGGGGAGTAATTGAGTTGGATTGCATTGACCAATCTGTATAAGGTTTACCTAGCTAAGATGTGGGGTGGATGAGGATGTGATCTAGTAGTGGGTCTTAGGATTCCTCCTTGACAACAACTAAGGAATGAGGTAGGGGTTGTATTAAATTGATATCATAGGTTTGAGTTTTTAAATGTGTTGTAAGTTGAATTTGGTTACTTTGTCATTATTTGGTGGGTTGGTTTTAGGGTTTGACTTAGTTTTAGTGTTTGCTTGGTTTATTGGTGAAATTGGTGGTTAAATTTAGAAATTGATCAGGGTAGGTTAGTTAGGGGAGGGTAGAGGTAGGATTAGCTAGAAATTGGTGGTTTTGTTTTGGTTTTTTTCTATGTTTGTGGGTGGGTAGGGTTTAGGTATTCCATCAGTGGTAACACATAGTGACCATATACGGTCATACCCAACCATTGATGGTTAATACCGACCGTATATGGTTGATAATTGATAGGAGTAGGTTTCTTGACCATTAGTGGTCACCATGGCCGTTGGTGTTTGATAGAGGTGGGAAATGATTTTTAAACATTTTAAAGTGTTTGTTATTTTTGTTGAGGGTTGAGGTGAATTATATAAGGGTGAGGGTTAAGTGTTTGTGCTAGAAGTGTGATTGATTAGGGTAAAAATAAGATAGGTTAAAGGTTTAGCCATGAAGATAAGACATAGGTATAGGTGTAAATTTGTAGGAAAAAGGAGTATAGAAAACTAAGCTTGGTTGCTATCAAACTTTTTAGGCAAGGGAGAAGATTCAGATGTGAAATTGGGTGCCTTAGATCTTTGCTAATATTCACCAAGGTATGATTGTTATTGATTGGCTACATATGGAAGAGGTGGGGCTTGGCACGATGTTACATTATCAATATGTGTCATAAGACATGATGATTATAGTGGCCCTCATTGAGATATGGGAACTGACCACTAACACCTTCCTACCACCCACTAGTGAGATAATGATCTTACTTGAGGATGTGCACAAGATTACATAGTTACCCATTCAGGGTGAGCTGATTTATCATATTGAGAGAGAGGAGAGAGATGAGCTCATGGAGCTAATATGCAAATATGACCACAATTTTTCTAAGTGGCATGATGGGGGTTTAAGTTATACTCTGTTATATCAGAGGGCTAGAGATGATAAGAAACTAATGATCATGATGATTAGGGAAATCTCATGTTTTGTCATACTAGACTCAAGTAAAAGGAGGTTTCCCTATCTATTGTTGGGCATTCTAGTAGAGATATTACTAGGTCACATAGTGTTAAGTTGGGTGCCTATGCTTGTAGTCTAGATATATAGGGAGATGTGGGGTTTTAGCTCTGATAGGATATATGGTATCAACATTAAATTCATTATACACTACTAGGCATATGAGCATATCTGAGTTCTAAAACTAATGGGGATGTCATGGGAGGGGTATGCACAGATGGAGTTTATAGTTGGATTCATGTAGTGGAGAGATGATTTTTCCCTTTTAGGACTGGGTGGAGGTGTTCACAATATTAACTAGTTTAGAGGGGTATTAGATGCCTTGGTTGTTAGAGATGTGATTTGGAGATCCTATGTCAGGTTTCTAGAGTGGGATGGATACATGAGACATACACTATCCCTACAAAGCTAAAAGTGGTTCTTCAAAAAGAGGGATGGTGAGACATAGCTCATCCCATTTGAAAGGGTTCGATGATAGTTTGGTCTAGTGTAGAGTATCCTGGGTCTATTCTTGAGGTATAGGAAGGAGGATGCAGAGCTTCTAATTCTTAAGCCATAACCCATATAGGTTTTACTTGATAATGAAGAGTTATCAGCTAGGGTTGATATATATGATGTAAGGTTTGTAGATGGGTACCCATCATAGTACCAGTCACTATGTAACGACCAATTTTGAGGGTGATGATGGTGGTAAGCAGTTGACAGATGTTGACCCAGTTGGCATAGGTACAAGGGGCTACCCCAGATGTACAAGAAGTGACTTCAGAGAGAGATTATGATCAAGTGGTACTAGTCATGGCATAGGCTACTATGAAAACATTATAGGGTCAGTTGGTAGCAGCACAAGGTCAAGTGGTTATAGTTACAGGTGAGAGGGACCAAGATGGAGCTGCACTAGCCTTGGTTATCCAAGAGAGAGACTATTTGAGATAGGTTAGAGGAGGAGCCAAAACACCTATAAGACTACTAGGAACTATCCGCATGGCATGATATACAACCATAGTAGAGGAACTATGTTATTATGAGGCCATAGTCCTGAGACATTATCATGATGAACCCTGATAGGGCAAGTACAGAGCTAGTTTGGTAGGTGGTGCTAGCATGGTGACACCAGTCAGTGGGCTACTTCTATAGGTGGATAGGTAGGTACCTTGGGAGGACATGCACCAGTAGGAAATAATGCCCTAGGTGATAGTGGTGCCCCAGGGGCATAGCCATGATATAGTTATGAGATATTATACTTTGTTGTATATCATTTTGATATCAACCTGTGAGCTAATGCAATGAGATGTATATTTTGAGAGAGATACATGTATATTTGTTGTATACATAATGATTATGTGGTTATTTATGATTATATACTCATGATTTATATATATGATCTTTGTTTATTACTTATGATGTTGATGTTCATGTTAGTCTTTGATGATGTTATGGATTATGGTTATGATATGGATATGGATGTTGATATAGACTCACCTAGGTAGGCATGTGATGGATTTTATTTATGTTAATGATGATGCTTATAACATTTTTTTTCATGTTAAAATTTAATGAGTATATGCTTCCTCATTTACATTTAGACACATGGTAAAAATGGTTTATTAACTCATTTGGTTATGGATGTCATGTTGTTGATATGATGTGATGTGATGTGATATGGTTATGATTATGTTTATGAACATGGTTTATGCTAATGATGTTTGCTTTTTTGTATGATATGATGTGAAGTGGTTATTATTATGGTGATTTTTCTTATAGTAGAAAACAAAAAGTAGGTTTAATAACAACACTAGATGTGAGAAAGAGCAGATAATTAAGAGACAAATTGCTAAGTGAATATATCAACTAGGTATGAGAGGATAAGAAGATGGAACAATGCTTCTTCTTTGGAAAGGAATAAAAAAAACCAAAATTGGAGTGGCTTAAAGAACATAATACCATCAAATGCTTTGCATTAGTGCTCCTTAGTTGGTCAAAACGTTATCTTGATCACACAATGTTAAGTAAGCTCAAAAATCCCTTGATTTATAGTGTATAAAGGGGAGATGGATAAAAATAGAACTATCTTGTGAGATGAGTGTGCCTCTTTTGGAGGTTACCAAAGAGTCAATACAAACAATTCTATGACATATAAGGTGTAGACTGATCGATGCGGGAAGCCTACTCATGAGAGTCAATTATGGCTTTCAAATTTTTTTGCTTTAAGAGTTGATTGCTGCTTTCAAAATTATTTTTCTTTGTATGATGCTTGATAATGGGTTTTTTACTTCTTCTTTTATTGTTTGGGAGGTTTGGGGAAGCTAATCGATGTGGAAAGCTCTAGTAAATTACTAGGATTTGAAAAATGCTTTACTCATCAATCCTTCGAGGGAGTCGTCTATGTTTGTGTGCTTTGCTTAATGCTTTTGATAGTTGTCCTTCAAGGGAGCAATCTACCTTATTTTGAGTAATTTTGATATGTTTCCAATAGTTATCCTTCAAGGGAGTAGTGTATGAATGCTAGGAATGACCCATGATTTTTTTTGGTCATGAATTTGCTTTGAATGTTTGCTTAACATAGACTTGCTTATATGGTCTTAAAGGTTGACCTTTATGAAGGCAAAACTAAAAGAACAAGAAGGTTCATAAAGTGTAAAGAGGTTTAGGTGAAAATGATCATGGGAATCGATCTTATAAAAGGGGTAGAAATTACCATGAGAATCATGCCATGGGTAGAGCCATGGTACCCATTGTTCAATATTAGGCCATGATTGTGATGGATAATCACATGATTCAGTTTTAATTAGTTGCCCCTAAAATAGGGAGATGAATGTGGTTTGTAAGCAAGGTATGAGCTTAAGTTAGATAAAGGGTGAATTTCATCCTTTTTAACAAAAGAAAGGATGTAGATGTGAAGCATTGAGGGGCTCAGGTTTTGGGTTTCCCTCAAGAGAGGATAACCGATAAGCTCCTGATCCATACTTGTGGGTTATGATATAAGGTCTAAGACCATTGAAAGCAAAATTCCCTTGATTGATTTTCTCCATATTGGTGACATGTTTATTTCTCACTTTAAAGTGTTTTTTATAAGCATGTTTGATTCATTCTTGATAGACATGAAGATGGCTAAGGGCATCTAAATGATGCTCGCCAAGTAGCTCAAGTTGGGCTAAATGCTGTTGACGATAATCATCTTCAGAAATGAGATATTGAAAAGATATGCAAAGAGATGGGATTTTAACTTAGACAGGTAAGACAACCTCTACTCCAAACACAAGAGAGAATAGGGTAGCACTCGTAGGGGTTTAGATGCTAGTACGATATGCCCATAAGGCAAAAGGGATGTGCAAATACTAATTTTGACTAGATGAATTGACCATTTTAGTGAGCATGTTGTTGAGAGTTTTTTTATAGGCCTTAACTTATCCTTTAGCTTGAGGATGATAGGGTGATGAAAAACTAATCTTTATGTTAAATGCATCGTAAAGACCTTGGACTTGTTTATTTTTAAAAGGTTTTTCCATTGTTAGTGATGATTTTATGAGAAACATCAAATTGATATATAATGTCATGATTGATAAAGTCAACAATATTTTTAGCTTTGGTCAAGACAAGAGGAATAGCCTTTACCCATTTAGTAAATTACTCGGTGGTAGTGATGATAAAATTCTATCATTATGAATAATGGGGGTTAATTTTACCAATAAGGTCTAGACCCCATTATTAGAAGGTCCAAAAATATGTGGATATGTAAAAACTATGGATAGTTGTGTGATGTAAATTGGCATGTTGTTGACACTTAACACACTTCTTCACATAATGACAATAGTATTGGTTGAATTTAGGCAAATAATAACCAAGGCAAAGGATGCATTTAGCCACGACAAGGCCACTAATGTGTCCCCCACAAATCCCATCATGCATTTTATTAATAGCACAAGAGGCTTCATGACTATGTAGGCAATAGAAGAGGAGACCATCAAAGCCAAATTTAAAAATAATTCCCCCATAATGGTGTAACATGAGGTACTCTGCATAAACACTCTTCAATCATTCCTAGAAAAATTAGAAGGAATGATGACAAGGTTGAGATAGTCAAAGGTCTATTGATACCAAAGGTCAGGTTGGGTCTCCTCCACATTAAAGATAGTGGGAGAGTCTAGTTTGATATAAGAAGTTTGGGTAATTCTATGGATAATGATAGATAACTTAGAGTCAAAGGGTTTAGATAGGATCTGAGAGGTGAGGGAAGTTATGGTGTCAGCAAACTTGTTAGTAGATCACGAGGTGGCTTGGATATGGTAATGTTCAAATGATGTTAAGAGCTCATCAACTAATTATTTTTACTATTGTAAAACATCACTCTTAAATTAGTAAGAGCCATTGATTTTATTGACCACTAATTGAGAGTCATCAAAGATGTTGATCATTTTAACTCCAAAGGCTAGCACAGTTTGAAGGACTATCATAGGGCTTCATACTCATCCATATTATTGGTACATTCAAAATATAGCTTGAAGTATAAAGGAAGAGGTTCAACATGAAGGGGAATAAGGATAATGTCAGCTCCCCCACCATGTTGACACTTTGATCCATCAAATAACATGGTCACTTGATAGGTGAAGTCTACTTGAGAGAGGGTCATGATGGAATCATCGAGAAACTCAAGAGGATGAGGTTGATTGTCTACTAATGGTGCATTAACCAATTAGTCAGAAATGAATTTCCCTTTAATTGAATTCTACTTAAGAAACTAATGGTCAAACTTAGATAAAGTCATGAACCACTTGGCCATATGTTAGTTTTGGTATGACTTGGAGTGAATATACTTGAGTGGGTCAGTGTTGGTTACGACATAGGTTTGATGGTTGAGAAGGTAGTGGTGAAGTTTGGTGGCCATGAAGAATAAAGCTAAGTAGAGTTTCTTATTATAGGTGTATCTAGTCTCATACTCTACAAGCATGCGACTAATGTAGTAGATGGATTTCTCCTTGTGTTGTACGTCCCAATGAGCAAGCATTGCCCTAAGGGAGTGGTTGGTGGTGGAAATATAAAGGTAGAAGGGTTGATCATCTTTGGGAGGGGTAAATATAGGTGGTGATAAAAGGTAGCTTTTGAATACATCAAAGGCATTTTTTTAGTCATCATTCCACTTGAAAGAGACATTCTTCTTCAGGAGGTGATAAAAGGGTTGGCATTCATCCAAGAGCTAGGAGATAAAGCAATGAATGGATTGGAGCTTCCCTTGCAAACTATGGAGTTACTTGAGGTTGATTGGAGGAAGCATATAGAGGATGGATATGATTTTGACTATATCTACTTCAATTCCCCAAAGGTAAATGATAAATCCAAGGAGCTTTCCTGATAAGACCCTAAAAATGTGCTTCTATGGGTTAAGGCAGAAATGATAGTGGATGAGGTGCTCAAAGATAATCCTAAGAACAACCAAGTGATCCTTACGATACATGGATTTTCTAATAAGGTCATCTACATAGTCCTCAATGATTTTATGGATAAGGTCATGGAAGATATAGGTCATAGTGCATTGGTAAGTTTTACTAATGTTTTTTAGGCCAAAAAGCATGACCCTATAGTAGAAAGTCCCCCATTGGGTGATAAAGATAGTTTTGTGTTGATCTTTGAGGGTGATCAGGATTTAATTATAACTCAAGAATCTATCCTTGAGAGATAACATCTCATGGCTGATTGTAGGATCAACTAGTTGGTCAATGCTTGGTAGAGGAAAGTCATCTTTTGGGCAAGCAAGGTTGAGGTCACGAAACTCCACACAAATGCATAGTCCCCCTGTGCTTTGGTGACATGCATGATGTTCGAGACCCATTGGGGATAGTCAATGGGTTGAATGAAATTGACAAATAAGAGATGTTGAAGCTCTTATTTGATGAGAAGGGATATGTAGGGGTACATTCATCAAAGTTTTTACCTAATAGGTTTGGCATCATGGTTGGTGACTATGTTGTGGGTAGTGATGGAGGGGTTAACTCCTGGAATGTCACTATAAGACCAAGAAAATGCTATGTTGTGATCATGCAAGAAGTAGGGGAAGTCCTAAAGCTCTTTGGAATTCAGTGATTGACTAATTTTGACAATGCAGGGGTTATTCAAAGTGCCCAAGTTTATATCCATAGTGGATTCATTCAACATGATCAAAGTCTTAGGAGGAAGAGATTTGTGGATGGAAGAATCTGGTACACCAAGATAGGTGAGAATGGAATCATCATCCTGACATTGAAAAATATTAATGGTATGAGAGTCATCTATTATCATCTTAGGATGGGTCATAGGGATGGTTACAGTTACCCCATCCTTTTTCTAAGTCAGGGGTTTGAGGCTGATCATGTTGATGAAAAAAAAAGTTAGGGGGGATGATATCAAAATCTATAGCTATCGATGGTGGAAAAGAGGTTGGTGAGGAAGGGACGTCTTCCTCAAAAATGGTGATAGTAGGTGGTTTGCTTTTCTTCATGGGTAGAATGAAGTTGAGAGCATGTTTCTCATGATGTTTTTTGGTCTTAATTGAAATCAACTCATGCAGGCCATGCTCATATCATCTAATACCAAACCCCTTCTAGGCATACTTGTGGAGGTCTGTCTTGGAAAACTTGGGTTTATCAAAGTGGGAGAAACCAAAGGTGAATGGTTGAGGTAAATAGGAGGAAACCAAAGTGTCAAGAGGTTTGTCAAGTCCCTCATAGATTAAATGGATTTGACAGTTTGAAGGTGCAAGGGGAATAATGGCTCTGATGTTGGGGTCATACTTAGGTTGGTTGTTAAGTTGCCCATACTGATTGGGGTTAGGGAAGGTGTCAAGGGTCAAGAGGTGATATTCCCTAAGTGAGAGACATTAGAGTGCTGATTCTAAGTGATCTATGGTGGGAATTTGATCCAAGGGGGTTGATGATATAGTAGACACCTCATTGGTAGAAGAAGATATGGATTCATCCTTTGTGGTTAAGGGCTTGTCTTTGGCTAATGAGGGTGTGCTAGATGGAGGTAAGAGGATGTCATTGGGTTGATAAGTCATGTTGTAATGCAAAAAGGGACTTGGGTCAGATTCTATGGTGATTACTTGACCTTCATGCTCAAATTTGATGCAATGATGAAGGGTAGAGGGTATACAACCCATGGAGCAAATCCAAGGTCATCCCAACAAAACATTATACTGGAATTCACCTTCCACTACATAGAATAGTTCTAGGAGTGTGTGAGGTCCTACATGAATGTGAAGGACAATAGTTCCCATAGTAGTGGCCATGGTGTCATTGAAGGATCAGAGGATGGTTGAGTTTTTTGACATGACATTGCTTGGTAGATTAAGTTGATCATAGGCATAGAAGGAAATGATATTAATACTAGATCCTCCATCAATCATAACCTATTTGATGCAGGTTTGGTTGACGTAGGCAATGATAAAAAGAGGGGGATCTAGGTCATCAGGGTGGATAGAAGGTTTTTATAAATCCTTAAAGGTGACAAGGTTGGAAATTTAGAGAGCACCAATAAAGGCTGTCAGAGGTTGAGAGTCTTTAGGTTAGACCTTTATTTCTTGCAATGCCTCTATCATTTCTTGGTGATGATGAGGTGAGGTAGAAATCAATTTTTATATGCTCATCTTTGCTAGGGTTTAGTGGTGTTATTTGAGAACCACTCTTTTGATTGATCCAGAGGGGTTGGATGGAGAGGTACCCAAGATAGATACCTTGGGTTTGGTTGAAGGTGAAGGTGCTTGAATTTTACTTGGTTGGGAGGTGGAAGATGGGTATGTCCATAGGATGGACACTTTCACCTTCCCTTTATCCTTTTGTTGAGTGTGTGATTGTGTGACCACATGGATAATATGGATAGAGGGAAGAGTCAAGGTAGGAGATTAGTTTGGTTCCCTATCACTCTAAGGTGAAAGTGGGGGAGTAGGTGGGTGTTGGGTATTATTTGTTGTATGTTGGATTAGTAGTGGGCTCATGGGGGGTTCACATTGTAATAGATCATCTTCATCATAGAGTTGATGGATTATGTTTTGGAGAGATTTGTAGTTCCATGTGTCATGATTGGGTGTCCTATGATATGATCATACTTGGTGATCATTATACCTGACTGGTTTTAGACCAAGAGAGTCAAATGATCTGATAGGAGGTATCGTCAAGAAAGAGGCTTGCAGTAACTTTTGGAAAATATTTGAGTAAGACTCAGATAAAGGTAGTGAGGGTTTAGAGGTTTTGGCCTTAGTTGGTGAGATGGAAGTCTTTTTAGAAATAGGCTTGGTGGTAGAGGTCTTGGGTAAGGTGGTGTTCTTAATTGATTATTTTGGTTTAGGTAAGGAAGTTTATAAGTTGGAGGTAGAAGATGTCAAGGTAACTAGTTTGGTTATTGATGGCTCAGTGCAGATGGGTGTGTTAGAAAGCAAGAGTGATGACATAACTAAGAGCGGTGGTTGGGTTTTTGTTAAGATAGTTGGCTTCCCAATTAAATTAGAGGAATGAGGCCCCAAAATAGAGGGCAAGGTTGAGGTAGGTAAAACTTTATCTTTCTAGATTTTTGGTGACTTTACCTCCTTGATTGATTTGGTTTGGTGTTTGGTTGGTGGGCCTAGTGAGGTTAGCTCCAGTTTCAAGGGTGGGTGATTAAGGCTTTGCATAAGGAAGATGTCAAGGTTTTTGGTTGGTTTGGTTGAAGTGATAGAGGATGATTTTTTTATTTGGTATTTGGTTATTTTGGATGGTTGAGAAATGGTTAGGTTGGTAGAGGTTTTCATTATTTCAGTTGATATGATGGGTTGGATAATATAAGTGGTGGGTTGGTCCATCAAATATGTGGTTGGAGGTTCCTAAGGCTTATAAAGAGAGAATGCACTTGTGAAGGCCCAAGCACTCTAAGCATAAAGTGTTCAGGTCTTTCTTGCCTATGCTCGAGCCTAAAATAGAAGCACAAGTTTGTGTAGTAGTATAGTGATGACTCACACCTACATAAATATTTCAATTTGTGCTTGTGTATAGGTTTCTATGGCACACAAGTCAAGGAATATATGAGTTCAAGAATATAGGGCCCAGGTTCCAAATGGCCAAGTAGAAGAAGCATGCAAGGAGATATTACAAATTAAGAAGAATACACTAGAAACCTTTAGCCCTCATGTGCAATCTTATTCAATGATTTCCCCATGCCAATCTAATATATGCTTGCACTCGTGCATAGGATCCTACATCTACACCCTTATAGTACGTAGGGTGAAACTCTTTCTTCTACTACTACCATGTGGTAGTCTAGTGTTAGTTACAAAAACATTCTCAATTTTCCTAGGATGAGTGCCAACACTCCATGTGTCATGACTATGTTGCTTTCATCCAAAATCCCTAAAAGACTCCTATGAGAGCCTATCAAGACAACATTTGTCACTCCTACAATTCCACATTCAGGATCAATTAGAAAGTGCCACATGTTGGGTAATGGCCAGATATAATTAAGGTTGTTGGAGGTAGTTGAGTAGAGTCTAAGGATTTATTAGAGTGATTAAATGCATAATTATTTATTAATAATCAAGATACGGATTCATGCATCCCTATAACCTTGTCATAAATATCTTCCAATCCCCTATGCATGTGTATCCCAAGAGGACCTTGCCACCATCTCTAGATCTAATCAACCTACCAAAATTCATGAATTAGTGATGCAATGTTGGAAGGTTATTAAATGCTACATCTACCACCCAATTGGTGCATTTATTGTAAAACATACTTGATTCACTGTAAAATCTTGGTTCTTCATTGTAAAAAGGGTTGATACATTTCCAAAAACCTCACACTGCTGAAATTTACCCTTCGTGAGTGCTTGTATTGGCTAAATCTTACAAATTAATGAGAATTAAGTTCACCTCTTTTCATTATTTTGATGATCTATGTGTTATTTCATGTTTGTTGACCTTTGTCTATGGGTATTGTTTTCCCCTCTCATCATCATCCATTCCTAACACCTCCTCATTAAACTTGAAGCTCACTTATAGTTCATATCCTATGCACACTAGGGTTTATGTAAGCTTTGTCTTTGGATGACCCTCATCCCTCTCAACACTATGCTATGTTATCATGCCTCTATGTGAAACACTTATGCATTTGGAGTGACTTTTCATAAACTATGTGATATTATCTTATTCTCAAAGGTTTGCACTGTATTTATGATAGTAAGAGCACTCACTCTATTATGAGCATATCACCTTTTAATTTCAACATTATCTTACCTTTTCCCTCCTTTTTCCCTCAAGATCCTTGATTTAGATTAGCAGTAGTTTACCTTTTTGCTCTTCAGGCCTACACACCAGTCTTCAACTAGGTGTACTTAGAATAAAAGGAATCTAGACTACTCTGGAGGTTCATCCCAAGGAGTGTAAGGGTCCCACACCTTAAGGATGTTCCCATAATTACAACAAGATAACTGATGTTCATGCACATAGCTATATAATAATACTTTTGCACCTAATTCCTTAGACTCTTTCACCTTGCACAAGGACTTTGTAATCAGTGCCCCATCGTAAAGTTTCCCCATGTCATAGAGCATTCCATAGGTGCATGTTTTGAATGACAACAATTTTTGGCACACCTAGTGGGACCAAGTTCAAAGAAAGAGATAAAGGATCAGTGTTATCCTTATTTATCAAGTGTTGAAGACACTCTGTAGAGCACCTGGTGAATTTGAATGTTCAAATCTACTAGTTTAAGTAGTTTGAGTGCTTAAAATATGTCTTTCCACCCACCATTCAATGAAAATGCTACATTTGTGTCTTCTCATTTCCCATACCAAGCTCATACAAACACCTATAATCCTCCCCTAGTTTAGCACCTATAACAACCCCCTTTTGCTTATAATTAGCTCTATGTAACGTACCTTATTCCCAATCAACATTACTACCCTCCTAATCCACTTCAATAGAGCATCAATGATGTACATATTGATTTCCATAAAAAGCAAAGGGAAATTGAGAGAGCAGATGTATTGTAGACAACAATAGGAGCTTTCTCATCAAGCTCACATTGTTAGCACGAGATGATGGAGTGGCATAAATTTGAAGAGGAATGCTTGGATAGATAGATCATAGCCAAGGAATAACATATGCATCAGGTACTTTTGTATATGCAAATAATTGAATCATAGCCAACCACTTCTACTCCTTCCTTTCCTAGCATCAAGCAAGCACCCCTTGCACCTGTAAGCCAAAATGTGGGACATAAATATTTCATTCCCAAATTCCCTAGATTTAGGTAGGATAGCTTTGTTGAGCCTTCAAGTAAATCACTTGATTTCAAAGTTCCAAGATTCAGAAATCATATGCTTGTGTCAGCTCAATAACCCATCCTTCCTTAGGAGTCTCGAGTGTAGTCATGGTAGCCTTCTTGGACCATGCATCCTAACTTCATAATGCCCAACCTTGTAAATCCCCTTTCTTCTACACCAATTAAATCCTCTTACCCTCCCACCATCTTCCTTTTTAAAGGAGGACTAGTGTATGGAAGGCATGAGCAGACCATTAAGATGAGGAAGATAATTTGAGTGAATATGATAAGGATATCATCATTAGAATCCCCCTCTATGCCATCACTCTAAAAATATTAACCTCTCTACAAGAAGATAGATACAATCTGATAGCATAATAGGTTGATGAGATAATGAATGAAGCGGTGGTAGAAAGGGAGGACCTTAATGAGGAAGAACCAATCTACACCACTCCATAGTGCATTCAAAGGCCTAGGCCTAACCTCTCTTGGGTGAATCATCTACCATTTGGTGCTATGAAAGAAGACCTTGAAGAAAAGGCTAATCTTTAGGAGGAGCGTGTGATCAAAGAGAGTTATTGTGATCACCCCAAGGTGAGCCTATAGGCACAAGAGGAGGACTCTTTTTGGGATGAGCTAGAGGAATTTTGTGCAAGCTTGGAAGATAAGTTGGCATCCTCTCAGGAGCATTCCCATGACCAATTCTATGCTAGTGGCATTTTTCAACAAAGCATGCATATGGAAGAGGTCATAATTGTGAAAATGGTAGAGGCTTATAAGGATTTGGATGCACACCTAGGTTCATATGAGTCATCGTAAGACTCATTAAAATTAAGGGAGAAATGTTAGTCAATCAAGCTTGACGAGCCACATGAAAACGTAGAAGAAGCTATGGCAATAAGCACTATAAATCCTTAGACATCTAGGCACATATCAGAAGGGTTTCCAAGATGTACATTGGACTTATAAGAGTAGTTGTGAGAAGCATGAAGGCAACATGCTAGATCTGTGAGCTTCTTAAGCACTGAGCACATGCATCCCACATTTTAAAAGGATCTTTCTGAGCAAAGAGCACAACTAGGCACTGATAGATTTGGGAAGGATTGGTTTGAATTTAAAAACATTAACCATCTAAGAGGAAAGATTCTATGCAGTATGGTGAAAACATTCATCAAAGAAGGGCTTGGGAAAAAGAACATCCTTGAGCGCCTCCTTCATAGAAAATAGATGTCATCACACCTCCACCCATCACATATCAACAACAGGAAAGCACACAACATAAAGGACCTAAGAGGTTTCTATTTTTATCCAAGAGGATGAAGGCCCATATTTATAGGTTGTATATAGTAGACTATATTATCCTACATTACATTTCCCTAAGTGCTTATGTACACATTATATAGTCATAGTTTTGATTTGTTTTCCTCTAAGTGTGTTTCATACATCTATTTCTTATTCTTCTCCCTTTTGTTTTATTGAAGGTATAACTCAATTCAATCTATTTAGGTATAAGCTAAGCATGTTATAGATTTAATGACTTCATGCCTAATGGATCACTTCAAGGCCACTAGATTCCCACTTAGCAGGTAAGTGACCCGTAGTGGTCACTAGAAGTGTTGAATTTTTTAGTCACCCCTTGATCAATATAGGGCCTCCTAAGGCTTACAAAGAGATAAATCACTTGAAAAATCCCAAGTGCTCTAAGCATAAAGTGCACAAGTGTTTCCTACCTACATCTAAGCCTAAAATAGAAGCATAATTCTATACAGTAGTATACTGATGACTCTCACCTATATAGATATTTCAATACATACTTGCGCATAATTTTTTGTGGTGCATAAGTCAAGGAGCACATGAGTTCAATAATATAAATCCCAGGTTATAAATGGCCAAGTAGAAGAAGCATGCAAATAAATATCACAAATTAGGAAAAATTCATGAAAGACCTTCAGCCTTCATGCATGATCTTATTCAAGGATCTCCACATGCCCATCTAATGCAGTCTCATACTCATGCACATGATCCTACAGCTGTGCCATTCTATTATGCAGGGTGTAACTCTTTCTTCTGTCACTGCCACATGGAATTACAATACTAGCTAGATACAAAAAAGTTCTTGGTTTGCCCAGGATGAGTGCCAACACTCCTCGTGTTATGACTGCATTACTTCCATCCAAAATCCCTAAAAGACTCCTCCAAGACCCTGTCAAGATAACATGTATCACTCCTATAGCGCCACATTTAGGATCAATTAGAAAGTTCCATGTGTTAGGTAATGGTTAGATATAATGAAGGTTGTTAGAGATAGTTAAGTAGCGTATGAGGCACTGTCAAAGTGATTAAATGCATAATCATTATTAGTCATTGAGATGTGGATTTATACCACCCTCTGACCTTGTCATAAAGATCTTCCATTCCCTTATTCACGTGTATCCCAAGAGGACCTTGCCACCATCTCCAGATCTAATCAGCCTACCAAAATTCATGCATTAGTGGCATGGTGCCACAAGAGAATTAAATGTTAAATTTTCCACCTGAGTGGTGAATTTATTTTAAAATAGGCTTGATTCACTATAAAGGCCTAGTTATTCATTGTAAAAAGGGTTGACACATTTCCAGTAACTTCACACTATTGAAATTTACCCTCTATGAGCACTTACATTGGCTAAATATTGTAGATTAATGATAATTAATTTCACCTCTATTCATTATTCTGATGATATATATTTTGTTTCATGTCTATTGATCTTTGTCTATGGTTATTATTCACCCCTCTCATCGTCATCCATTCACAACACCTCCTCATTAAACTTGGAGCTCACTTGCAGGTCATATCTTGTGTGCATTAGGGTCTGCATAGGCTTTGTCTATGTATAAACTTCATCCCTGAAAATGTTTTATTGTGTTCCCATGCCTCTATGCAAAACACTTATGCATTTGGAGTGACTTGGCAAAAACTATGTGATATTGTCTTATTTTGAAAGGTTTACAATGTGTTTACTGCAGTAGGAGTGCTCACTCTATTTTAGGTGCATTGCCTTTTAATTTCATCATTCTCTTACCTTCTCCATCCCTTTTCCCTCAAGATCTTAGGTTTATATTATTGGTAGTTTACATTTCTAATCTTTAGGCCAACATGTTGGTCTTAAACTAGGTGTGCTTAGAATATAAAGAATTTGGCCTACTCTAGAGACTCATCCCAATGAGTGCAAGGGTTCTAAACCTTAGGGACATTCCCATCATTGTGATAAGAAATGGATGCTCATGCACACAACTACACAATAACAATTCCACACCCAATTCCTTAGACTCTTGTGCCCCATGCAAGTCATTTTCACTCAACACCCCATCACAAAGCTTACCCATGCTATAGAGCATCCACTAGTGTAAATTTTGAATGATAAAAAAATCATTTATAAGCAGTCAAAAGGATACTTAGGTATCTCAAGGGAAATATTGAGTTTGGGTTGTAGTATCCAAGGAGAAAGGAGTTTAACTTGATAACCTATATAGATGTAGACTGGGTAGGAAGTCTAGATGATAGGAAGAGCACTAGTGGAGGAGCTTTCTTCTTAGGAAAATTCTTAGTATCATGGATAAGCAAGAAACAACCATCTATGACATTATCTACTTGTGAGGCTAAATACATTGTAGTATCTTCATGTTGCACTCAAGTCCTATGGATGAGACACGCCTTGAAAGACTAAAAGTGGGAGTATGATAGTCCTAGCCTTATCTATTGTGACAAGACAAGTACCATATGCATCTCAAAGAATCATATCATTCATTCAATAACTAAGCACATTCCCATAAAGTATCATTTATTAAGAGAGCAGGTAAGTAAACAAAGTGTTAAACTTGAATATGTTTGTACAAAGGATCAAATTGCATACATTCTGACGAAGCCACTTCTAAAGGCAACATTTGAACATTTAAGATAGGAATTGGGTGTAGTTCCTGCCCCTAGTAGTCATTAAGGAAGTCAAGTGTATATGGGGAGCTAATCAGGTGGTTCATTAGCTCCAAGAGTAAGTGAATAGTGATAATAAGGTATGCATGGAGATAGAGGCAACATGTTTGTATGGTGTTTCATACACTCATAATCATGTGTGTCGACTATTTTGGTTGCAAGAGATGTGATCCAAGAAGTTGTAGACATCTCTTTGTCATTTATTTCAAAGGGGGAGAAAGTTTAGAATGAGGGATAAATTAACTATTGAGATAAGGTTCTGAAAGTGGTTTCCATCAATGACAAAGGGGGAGATTGTTGAGTATTTCCATTGATGTCAAAGGTGCATATTGTGAAGGTTGATGCCAAAGGAGACAAAGGTTGATGTAGAGTGTTGTCATGGAAGGGTGTTGTATTGAGAAATAATTTAAAGGAAATAGAGAATTTGAAGGCAAATAATGTCTTAGATTGTTTATTATAGTCTTATGTTTGCATGATGTTACAAGTCATTGATGTCAAAATGCATATGAAGCCTAGTCAAGACATAAAGAGGTAAGTGCATGGAAAAAGAATGAACACAGTTGTATGGAACTATTTGATTATGTATGTAATGCATTGAAGCATTCATGATAGTTTAAGGGTGAACTTATAGGGGTGGTACTTTCAATCTGAGTCTGCACCTAGACCACTCTTAAACCCTACCTGGCCTAATGAGGTATAAAGATCAGATTTAAAGGAAAGTATACATATGTGAACATGGAAAAAGGTGAGATAAATTTTTTATTCATATTCACGAATTTTTAGGTCATGGTTTGAAGGAAATTGCATAAAACAGTGTTTTAGGTCTTCTCAAATTCATAAAATGGAGTCTCAAGACCCAAGAAGCACTTTTAGCCATTAATTGGCACATGTAACCTCTGCATGGGAATATAAGATATTAAAGTGAGATGGGGAAGGGTCATATCTAAGATATCTAGACATTAGTTTTGGATTCAAGGGGTAGTACTTTATGAACATGTATTCAACTCTCCTAGGTACCTCTAGGTGGTGGTGGTTAGTCAGATGAGAGAGAAAATGCATATATACAACCTTATTTATCAAGAAGTTGTGTTTATTAAAATTTGTATTGGTAAAGAAGATCAAATGGATGGGAGAAGAAACTAGAGACTCATGTTTCATGTTCATAATGATTTATGGATAGGTTCTAGCCTTCAAGTGTTCTAATTTGGTCATCCAGGTTAGCTAGTAGCAGACAGACCTAATGGTGTGAATAGTGAAAAACCCATGGAGAGATGAATAGATAGATATGAAGGTTTATGCATGATAGATTAATGAAAAAAGTGAGTGAATAGGTTATTTATTATTTTTACGTCATTATCATGCTTTGAGTAGCTTTGGAGGTCAGTATATATGGTGAAAAAGATGATCACAAAATGACCTGTTTGGTTTAGATAAGACTGTGTGATATAAAGTCAATAAATTAGTCTGCAAGGCCAATACTTGCCATTAGACCATATGAATTGTATATCTAAGGATGTCCTGGAGATATCATAAGACCATTTACATGCATCAAGATTTATGAGAAGTGTCTACATAGGTGTTGTAGGTTTAACTCATCATGATTGGTTTTTTAGGTAAATTCATAGTTCTGAGTGAGTGAGTTGCAGAGATGTTCTTGGCTTTATCTCCTAAGTGAAAGTGTTCCAAGAATTTTTTGATGACCCTGAGGTCATGGATAACTTGTCTACATGTTTTTTTATCATATTTTAGTAGCTTAAGGGTGCTTAAGCTTCATTTTTACAAGACAAACTTTTGAGGTATACAGGTCTAATAATGCAGTTTACCATAAAAGAGATTTCATGATATGAGTGAAGGAGACATGTATAATAAAGCATGGAAGAGGTTAGAATAGTTTATTAGTTAAGTGTTTAAATGGTTTTTATTTTTTTGATAAAGCCATCTGGGTCCAAGAATATCAATATTTGGTGTTAAGAGGATAGACTTGATGCAATTAGGTCTCCATGAGGCCTAAAAGAGGAGTAAGGCCTAATGGAGTTATTGTAGACCAAAAATGGATCAAAGTTTATTTGAATCATGTTTATAATATGTTCTAATACCTATTATATGGCCAACCTAAGATGTTGAAGGTGTGTGGCTGACCAAGTGTGTGTAGTCAAATAAAATGTTCAAATTGGTAGTTTGAGTGTAGTTTGCAACACCCCATTCATAGGTATTTTTTGCATGATCTTACAACCCTTCTAAACACCTTTTTTCTCATTTTCAGTCATCCAAAACCTTATGAATAGTCATTCCACCTCAGCTAGAGAATATTCCCCATGCCAATCCTATTCCCCTAGGTCTCGAGCTTGTAGGATAAGAGTGACCCATTTGGACTATAGAACCCCATAGAGAAATGTCCCATTTTTGGTGATCCTATCCATTTTCACTTTGAGCCCCAATGGTCATATTCATCTGGTCCTTAAACTTAATTACGTTAACCTAGCATACATCTGACCCATGACTAATTATTCCCTATAAAATCCCACTCAAAGCTCATTTATAAGTGAGGTGACCAAACTTACAAAGCAAGTAAGAATACAAAAAAATCACTAAGGAAAACTTCCCTATTATTTGCACACAGTCACCCAACACAGTTGCAAACCTACTCAAATTCTCATACCAATCCCTAGCCACCTTAAACACTATCAATTTAGCATTTACATCCACATCACACTATTGCATAAAGCATACTAGGTGGGAGAACTACATATGGTTTTATCCCTCTTTGGAGTATTGGTATGTAGGCAACATGCCCACACAAGGGGTGTGGATGGCATATTTAGTACATCTTTCACACTAATCATCCATTTTTCCTAAGTGACTCAAATGTTGTTTTATCAAGCATGATGGAGAGTTAGGGTTTGAAGACAAAATTAGCTCCATAATGATTTATATCAACAACCAATGCTCAATTTTTCATAGGGAGGCTTACACAGCCACAATGCAACTACCTAAAAATTTTTAGGTCTTTGTGATTAGCTTGGATAATAACAATAGGAATGGACAACAACACTAGACACCAAAGCATCCAATTTTTGGCACTCCTATCCTTTTTCCCAATGAAATCCATATTCAGGTTTATGACATCTTCCTAGACCTGCACAACCATTTTTGACTTTTGTATTAGCTATCTCAGTCTATTTTCTAGCTAAGTTATATTTCTTCTTATTTATTACTATTTTTAGAAAGGTGAAAAAGATAAATAGTTGCACAAATTAGGACTATATTTATTGCTATATTCATACTGATTTATTAATCCATACCCTTAACTAAAATAAGAATAAAACTCTATTATTTTCAAAATAAGTTAAATCATTTGGTGAACCTAACTTACTTCATTTGTGCAAAAAAACCCTAAAAACTTTAGGGAAAATTCCTTTTTGATTTTAGCAATATTCTTTTGATTTTTCCTGCATATATAAATCATAATTTCATATTTAATTTTTAAAATTCACCATGGTAATTTTAAAAATCATGTCTTTCAAACCCTAGTGTAATATACTAGGTCCCTATGCTTTTGAGGTATCACCTTACATGTCAGTGAGCTTCGTATCCTTTTTATGCATATTCTAGTTTGTTGTTTTTAGGAATTTACATTTTCTTTAGTCAATACTTTCCTTCCATAACATTTTTCTTATTACAACTTATTGTAAAAAATTCAATCCACTTTCGCTTTGTTTTTCTACTTTAACAATGGCCCAATATACTGGCTTTGATAAAACTAATAAGAGGGAACTTCAAGACCTTTTAACTAAAAATATTGATATACAAGATGATATGCTTAAAATACTACAAGAAGAACAACAAAAAATAAACAATGGTCAATCCTCTCAAACCATAGAACAACTAATTGCAAATGACACTATGGGGGCAACTATGTCTCAACAAACCCTATAGCTGCCCAACCTTCATATGTGGCACCACTAGTTATGGCTAGTACATCTTTGCCTCTTGATGTGGTTTCCATTGTGTAAGAGATCAAATATCTTCAATCCAAATTGCTACATCTTGAGCAAGGTGCCTCTATACCAACACAATATTTGGACTCTTTTGCTCTACTTCATACACCATTGGCATGCCATATTTCTTCTACACCCTTACCATTAGGTTTTGTTTAACCCAATCTCACTCTATATGATGGCAAGGGTGATCCAGAGACACACTTGAGAGATTTCCATGTAGCATGCTATGACTATGCGCCAAATGACTGGTTACTAACCAAGCTATTTCTATGGAGTTTAAAGAATAATGCTCTACATTGGTTTTATAGTCTACCAAATCAGTCAGTCAAAGTATTCAATCCTTTAATTGACAGGTTCCTAACTCATTTCAGCATTAACATATGTGACAAGATTTCTTATGCCCAAGTTTTACAACAAAAACAAAGGTCAAATGAGCATCTCACAGATTATGTTCTTAGATATAAGACTATCTTGGCTAAAATGACTATACCCATGGTCGATCAAGAATTAAAAGATCTCTTCAAATAGAGTCTTCTGCCAGCTTTGAATGAGTCAATAATGTTCAAAAAGTTTTCTTCTTTCACTAAGTTATGTCATACACTAAAGGAAAGGGAATTCAAATTACTATGCCATACACTAAAGGAAAGGGAATTCAAATTACTTTCAATGGGCAAACTCAAGTACAAAAGCCTATCAAAAATAATAAATAAGAGTAACAGTAAAGTCCCATATAAAATAAAGGTTAATGATAGAAAAAATCAAAATCAACCTATAATTAATGTGGCTTTAGATCCCCCTTAGTGAAGGGTTTTATCAATGCCTCCTCAATGAGCCTTTACCAATCTACTAGTATCTCCAGCTAGAGTCTTACAATAGCTATTGGAATACAATGTCCTATCTCTCCTTCCTATTCGAGAAGTTGATATGATAAAGCCTCTTCCACATGGATATGATCAAAATGCATTCTATGATTTTCATAGGGCACCAGGCCACACAATGAATAGATTCATTAGTTTGTGACACAAGATACAGGGCTTGATAGATGGCAACCTTATTGATCTTGGCACTCTAGTTAAGCCTCCTTAGGCAAAGCAAACACAGGGCAAGGCTCTAAAAATTTTCTCAGATCCTTTCCCATAACATTCTAAATTGGAGATAGGGGGTACATCAGGTATTCACCATGCATATAATGCACACCATCCACCATCTACATATCAGATACCTTCAGTCGAGTCACATCCTTTGAGCAACAAGATTGGTGTGTATAATTCTAAAGTTCCAGCTAGACCTTTGATCTCATTCTCAAAGCAAGAGATAGTTAAGGATGATTTAGATTACTATGCACTCTTTATCAAGGCCTACATTGATCACCATCCCATTCATAGTGTTATTGTACACATTGGATCTAGTGTGAACATGTGCATTATGACATTACTTCAACATTTAAGATATTCAGAGTAGGATATCACCGTAACAGACATAATTATCAATGGATTTAGTAGACACATACAAAGTTCATTGGATGAGATTCAACTTCCTCTAAAAGTTAGTTCAGTACATGTCACCACACTATTTATCATTATTTCTAGTGCAGGAGTCTTTGACATGTTGTTTGGTCGACCATGGATCCAAAAACTTCATGCAATACCTTCTACAATTCATAGATGCATGAAATACATTCACACTAATCAGGTTGTTATAGTTGGTGGAGTTTCATATGTGTTATCATTCCCCACTTTAGATCCATATCCTACTTTGAATTCGCTAGTTTCAACTCCTCCACCAGTTACAGTTCTTCCTCCAGTTGAGATTTAAACACAATCGAGGACTCCCTTGCCAGTATAGAGGGTTCATACACTTCCATGGAGGCCTCTCTTAGAGAAACCACTACATGAGCGATAGTTTCCAGACTCTATATAGATTTCAGCTAAATTATTCACACCCAGGGAAGTATCATTAAGGTCTCATGCCTCTACACATAGAGCACATTTTTAGAGAGATTCTTCTACTAAAAGATGGGTCCCAAAGATCCCCATAGTTGCATCCACTTCTCATAGTTACAAGGGGACCCCACAGTCAGTTTCCACTATAGAGATTTCATAGCACTTACAACATACACAACTTTCAGACTCACAATCTCAACCCTTCCATTGTGCTTCATGATCATGCATGATCCTTCTCTTTGATATAGGATACCATGATAGGGAGTCTCTTATGAGACCCATCAGTTAGTATCATTTCTTTTTGGTCTTTCTTATACATAATTTCTTAGCTCACTTGTACATAGTGTCTTTTTGCTTATTTATACATAGCTTATTTAAAAATACTAAAAACAATACAATATTTCAAAATAATAAAAACAATATAACATGTCAAAATACAAAAACATTCAAATAACTCAAAACACCAAAAACTTTTCAATTTCATTCATTATCCATGCTTTACATTTATACTACCATGCTAGACTTACATTTTGTCGTTATATGCTATTATTTATCAATTTATCTACATTACCATGCTTCACTTGATCTTATTTGAGTGTGTGTAGTGATACCCAGATCCTTGATCACTTTACTCTACCCATTGAGGGGGCATCCTAATTTTACATTCAAGACATACATCAACATATCTACCCATTGGGGGCATCTTTTACATGACTACACCATCTAGGTTATGTCATTCTTACACCACACACTCTAGTTATCATGTTGATGTACATTACTTATTAGCTTATATATATTATTCTATCAATACTCACTAGTATATAACACTTTTGTATTTCTTAACATCTACCTAGTCTTGTACTACATGTTTGCATATTTTCACTTCTAGTATTTCCAACATTTACATGCCTTCCTTTATTACTTTTAGTAGCTAGATGTCATTTCATTTCTTAGTTCCTATTTTGTTACTTGTGTGTGCCTTAGGACATTTTCCAATGTTTTTTGTTTGTACTCTTGTATGTGTTTATGGCCCTCATGCCAATCTTACTTGTTTTCAATTATATGTGTATGTGGGTATTTGAACATGCCTCGTATGCTTTCTTTCTCAATTCGACATGTGCCTCTTTTGTATGCTTTTTTCCTTGTGTTCTTGTTTACTTCTCATTTGTTTGCAATGCCATGATTCACATCATTTATTATTTTGCCTTCTTGGATGCCATGATGGACATCATGCTCCATCCCTCTTTGACAGATAACCAAATTTCTAGTTTTAGTTTAGTATACCTACCCTCATAAGAGAGGGAAACAAATAGGATTTTTGTCATAGAGATCAGAGCCCTCTACCAGTCAAAATTAGTTTTTAGAACACTCAGAACAACAATAAAAAATCAAAACATGTAGAATAGACTAGAAAAATAGGGACAAACATAGGAAACAGTCATTAGAAATAGTAAAGGATAAAAGCACCCCATTCAAACTATAGCGCCCTACAACAAAGTGTCCAATTTTTAGTGCTCTTTTGCACATAGCCAAAAACCCAAAATATTCAAAAATAGATAGAAAGGTAAGGTCAATTATAGTTTTTTCATCTATAGTCCAGTTTAGATTGGGAAGTTTTAGTATAGTTTTACTTAGATTATCTAGATATAGGGGCATCATGCATAGCATGATGGCTTTTATTTCCAATTTTAGATTGGGTAGTTGATACAACTTCTAGATTAGAATCCATGTTATAGACACCAATGATTGGAGGCAATATGCACTTCACATTTGCCTTATTTTCTTTATAGTTCATTTTATTACCTAGGTATTCTCAACAATTGTGTGCCTTATTCCATTTGTAGGTGGTTGACATCATTTTAGAGTGGCTTTCATATAAGCCTAGTTCTTAGTTTCAAAGTGGCTTTCATCCATGCCACATTGTCATATTATAGAGCATTCATGGGATTCATGAGCCATCTCATATGACACACATTCAGACTAGTATCAGTCAATAGTTCACACTTAGTGGGCAATGATGGAGCCAAAAGACTAGCTAGTCTTTGTATTCTTGAGCCACCTACTCAGAGGGATTGGACACATAGTCCAAACATTGATTAAAACACACATGATCACATACATTCACTACATAGTGGGTGATGATGGAGCCAAGGGGAAGACATTTGTATTCTTGAGCCACCTTCAGAGAATTGAGCACTCAGATCCATTTGGGATATTACTATTAGTACAACACATGCCCAACATCACTCAACATTGCAATAGGTTTTGTATTAGTTCATGTACCTAGTGAAGTGTATTCATTCCTTTCTCTTCCTCTCTCTTTTATCCACCCTTTGTATATTCTTCTTTTAGACAGAGCTTGTCTAGTAAAAATTGATCTACTCCTTATTTTCTATTATATATTTACACTTCATGATGTGCTCTGTCTACGTATACTCAGTATCACACATCTTCATGTTCTTCACCCTTGTAGATAAGTTTAGGTACGCTTTCTATTTTTCCTTTATCCTAATATTTCACTTTGTTGCATAACTAGAATAAAGAGGGGGAAAATATAGTCATATAAAATGTCCAAATTGGTAGTTTGAGTGTGGTTTGTGACACCCCATCCATAGGTCCTTTTTGCATGCTCTTACAACCCTTTTAGACACCTTTTTGCTCATTACCAGTCATCCAAAACCTTCTAAATGGTCATTCCACCTCAGCCATATAGTATTTCCCATGCCAATCTTGTTCCCCCATGTCCTAATCCTATAGGATAGGAGCACCCCGTTTGGACTATAGTGCCCCATAAAGAAGTGTCCCATTTTTGGCAATCCTATCCATTTTCACTTTGATCCCCAATAGTCATTTTCATCTGGTCCTCATCCTTAATTAGGCTGACCTAACATGAATCCATCTGACCCATGACCAATTGTTACCTATAAAAACCCACTCAAAGCTCATTTACAAGAGAGGTGACCAAACTTACAAAGCAAGCAAGAATACAAACAAAGCACTAAGTCAAACTTCCCTATTCTTTGTACATAGTTACCCAACATAGCTATAAACCTACTCAAATCCTAATACCATTCCCTAGCCACCTCAAACACTATCAGTTTGGTATTTGCATCTGCATCACACTATTGCAAAAAGTACACTAGGTGGGAGAATTACATATGGTTTGATCCCTCTTCGAAATATTGGTATGTAGGCAACATGCTCACACAAGGGATGTGGATTGCATGTTTAGTAGATCTTTCACACTAACCCCCCCTCTTTTTCAAGTGACTCAAATGCATTTTTATTAAGCATGATGGAGTGTTAGGGTTTGAATACAAAATCAGCTCCATAGTGAGTTCCATTGATAACTAGTGCTTGATTTTTAACAAGCACACTCACACAGGAACAATGCAACTACCCAAAAAGTTTTAGGTCTTTGTGATCAATTTAGACAATAGAAATAGGAATAGACAATAGTGTTAGACACCAAATCATCCACTTTTCACTGCTCTTATCCTTTTGCCCAATGAAATCTAGATTTAAGTTTATGATACCTTCCCAATCTTGCATAGCTATTTTCAACCTAAGTATCAATAGTCTCAGTCTATTTTCTAGATAAGTTATATTTCTTCTTATTTATTGTTATTTTTAGAAAGGTGAAAAAGATAAATAGTTTCACAAATTAGGATTGTATTTATTGATATATTTTGTACTAATTTATTAATCCAGACACTTAACTAAAATAGGAATAAAACTCCATTATTCCAAAAATAAGTTAAATCAGAGTGTGTGACCATGAGAATATTATATATACAAGGTAATTTAGGCCTATTTGGTGTATGAAATATAAGAGAATAAAATATTGCATGGTTGAGAAAAAAGAGGTCTTGAAATGAGATCATGAAAGAAGATTAGAGGTATGGTGATCACAATTTATGAGGTGGTTGAGTTGGTGCTGAGTCACTTAGGGATTTGGTGTTTCCCTACAAGTAGGTGATTGTTAAAGCCTAGTAAGTGGGTGCTTGAATTCATTGGGGTTGGTACTCAATAAAATTTGGTCTTTTGTTTTATAGGAATGTATTTCATTTTCAGAGATCACAGTGAGTCTTCTTCCCCTTGAAGGTTTCCTACTCATATATGTGTTTTCTTGTGTTATACTCATATTATTGGTTCTTTATGCATTGCTATATCATTGTATTGATTTCATGGTTCAAGGAATGATTAAGTATAATTGATATAAAGTTTTAAACATTGATTCACCACCCTCAGTGATTTTGCTTCTAAAAAAATTAACTTCTAAGTTCCACATAACCTCTTATCTTATATATGTAGTTACCAGGAGATGATTTTATAGTGGGTTATGTTGATCAAATTTGACTTTTAGTCAAATTGGGTCAAACCCTACATGTTTTAACTTTTCAAAAGCTCACATATGTCTAATAGGGTCTCATGTGTGTCTAAATACCTTACTTACCCCTGCTCTAGCCTTGGTTTAAGCCTAACTTCCTTATTCTTGCCTAGTCAACCCAAGTCAACTATAGTCAACTCTGGTCAAACATGGTAAAATGGTCAAATTTTTATATAAATGTCTTAATATGGTCATTTATATGTTTTAAATTTTTCTTATGTCATAAATTTTCCCTTTACCATGTCTAAAATGCAAAAAATGCCTTTTGGTCACTTTTTGGGTTCATTAAATGACTTGTACAGACTTTCCAAGGAAGCATATTTGTCACCAAAAAGTTTTCAACATGGATGAGGTTAGAATATGTTAGGAGGTAGTCAGATTCAATTTAATAAGTAGTTTTATGCATGAAAATAAGGAAAACTGCTAAAAAATTGCCCCTTAATGGCACTTGTACAAACTTAAGAAGTGCACCTTTAGCTAAAAATGTGAAAATATGCCTCTTCACCTCCCTCAAGTCTTTAACATTCTTGGTTTGTAGATAAAAGATCAAATGGATCAAATTTTTCTTCTATTTCTTCGTTCTTGCCTTTACAAGCCAAGGAGAGTCAATTTTACATGTTTGGTATAAGTCGTAGAGGTGGAGTTGGGAGGAGTGATCTTGGGGTTGAAAGAGGTTTGAGTTAGCTTCAAAGCTATGGAAAGATTTTTTAGTTTCATGGCTCTTCCTTCATGAACCATCACTAAGAATCCAGACAAATTTTTATGCTCTTGCATTCAAGAGGGGTCCTTGTTTGAGCTAGTTTCTAAATATTTTGCTTTGGTTTGATGGTTTTATTGTTACATATGTTCCTCAAGGCCTATCCACATGTTTTCCATTGTCATCTTGGATTTGGAATTCTTAAGGATTCAAGAATCCTCTTTTAGGCTTATTTGTGCTTGTAAATAGGTCTTCTCACACTTACAGTGTCTTAGGTGTCATTTGCATAATCTTGAAGATGATTGTATAGAATGGTGAAACATGGTAAAGTCTCTTTCAGACCCTTGCATGTGGAAAATATAAAAATAAACCTCCTTAAGATACCAATTAGGCAAGAGAAGGTGCAAACTACTTTTAAGCATAAGATTCTGAGTTTTGGTCTTTTGTCTCTAAAAACCCAAAATAGAGGTCCTGTAGGTTTTGGAGTGTGATTATAATTTAGTTTCAAAGATCCTTTGATGATCCGAAATTGCTTGAACTTGTAGCCTCTAGCATGGTAAAAGGCCCTTACCAAGTTGAAAGAGGAGATACTAGAGGGAGAATGATCTTCAAAGGTCCTCAAAAGTGCATATAAAACATTGAGTTCAGGCAGTAAACACCCATAGGATTTGAAATTAGAAAGACCATTTACACCTAAGATTATGGTCTTAAGCCTTGTTTTCATATTTGAGAAGTTTTTCATAGATTGGATTTATCATTTTTAACCCAAGCATAACTTCAAGGCATGATACATAATTTTCCAAGATCCATATGGACCTACAGGTGTTCCTAATTAAGATATCAACCACCTACAACAGGATTTCAACTCTTTGAGTAAATTATTTGTGTCCAAGGTTGGTACTAGACCATCCCTAAAATTTTAAAGGTTCTAATGATAAACATGGAACTTGATCACATATAAGTTTTGAATACATTTCTTTTCTTCTCTGGTATACCCTGGTGTCTGTACATAGGGCAGAATGCAACCTACAAGTTAGGAAAGTAGGGTACAATGACAAAGACCTAAGTATGGTGTCTTGATGGTTGTTTGAACATAAGAATGAGATAAAAAGCATGGAAAAGTTTTTTTATGGTATTAATGATCAAAAAAGGATCTATAATACCATCACTAAACATCAACCAAGGCACATGTATACACCTATAAACTAGAATGTCTTAATATCAGGCAGTGACATAAAAAGGGGTACACGTAGATGTCCATATAGCATGAGATGAAGAAAAAAAGGCCTAAAAAAGTGTGAGAAAAGACTGAAGATATATGGAGAGGTTTCAAACATTGATTTTCAAGGATTAAACAAACCAATAACACCTACACGAGCTATCAAACAAGGTGACTCAGCCATATGTTGAAAAGCTCAGTCTGATGTCTCCAACATGCATATGATGAATGAGAGAAGGTTTGAGGGGTGAATAAGAGTTGAAACACCTTCATAAAAGGTATGGAAACTTTAATATACATTTTTAACATGAAAATAAGATCAAGAGAGTTAAAATTAGTGCAAAACTTAGTTAACTCTTGAAGTATCCTGCAGACAGTCTATCTTATTGAAAGTTTGCCTAGAAAATGGAGAGAGTTAGAGGTCTTATACTTGGATTAAAGAGTTAAAAATTGGTATAGAGAACCATTTTTAATTTTATAATCCCCTCCAAGAAATTATTTTTTTGATAAAATAGGGAAACATGCCTCTATTTTGTCTCAGAGGTAGAGTTCTTTCTCCTTGCACCAAACTGGCAGTTTTGAGGAAAAGAGATGAAATGGTGGACCAGAACAAGAAGAGACCCTTAAATATTATTTTTGGATCTAGGAAACACATAATAAATAATTATAAACCAAGCTATAATTTTTGAATCTAATCAAGGTGGTTTGGACAATAAGGTTTGCAGGCAAGGTAATTAGACAAGATACAAACCTAACTCCAAATAGGGAGTCACTTCTAGTCCTAGCATTTTCAAAGAATTATAATGATTTGAATTATGTTAATGGGGGTGTAAATGATGTGTTAAAACTATATAAATGCATGGAAATTGTCAAAAGGGGTCATTTAGCTCAAGAGTGCAGGGCAAACCTACCAGGCAACATTAGGCCTAATGCCAAAGTGGGGGGTCTTTTACATTTTCACAGAAGATAGGAATTATATTATATGGGAAAATATTTTTGGGATCATCCTAGGTATGTTGGAACCATAATTTTTTAGATGAGTCCACCAAAAATCCATTTCTTGGCTTGAAAACACTCATACCTCACAAAATGCATGGAAAAGGACACGAATGACAACTTAAGATGCTTGTATTTATAATGGCACTTTTCATGGAAAGTTGAGGTGATTATATATGTTATATATTGTTCCTATAATTCTCTCAAAAATATTTGGAAAGGGTTTGGATGTTTAACTTTCATGAACAAAGGTTAAGACTTGAAACTACTCCAAAACCCTCAAAAACCCTCATTAAGGACCTGAGTGGGGAAAGAAGTCAATTGAAGAATATATATGGAGAGTACAAGCAAAGGAAGTGATTTTAATCTATAGATGACTCTCCAAGGACTTGACACATGAAATTGAGGTGTACCCTACCTATATAGATGGGGTACAATAGGCCTTTTCTTGACAAATTTATGTGTTTTGCAAGCATGGAGAACTTTCAAAAGATACAAACACCTTTGGGAGAGAGATTAGGAATTTTTATAAGTACTCATGTTAATATATTGAGTTATCCAATCTCCCAAGTGTGCCTACCATCCTCCTCATCTCAACCAGTCACAATGAACAAGCAATGAACACTTAGTGAAAATGGTGAAACTCCAATTGGGAAGCCTTTTAAGGCTTGATTGATTAACTTGATGACTTGGACACTCTTTAAATGTTTCATTCCTCCTTGTGCATGTATCATATTATATAATTGGAAGGATTTTTAATGCCAAGTGTGAGAGGTGTATGAGAAGGAGTTATTTGTGACTGTCATGAATGATTGCTCATGGTCAAAGGAATATAAATGATTGAGGACCAATCCAATGCATGTAGGGGATTTTTAATAACCCATTATCCTCATATAAATCATCATATCTAACACTACTTAGTGATGAGGTATTTTTGTGAAGGTAAATCATGATGGCAATTTCTTATACAAGGAAGAGAGAATATACGACATATATGGAGGAGTTAGATGACTTGCGAGACATTTATCCATATTTTCCTTGTAGGACCTATCTCATGCCTGATTCTATGACTATTATAACTCCTTATACTTTCTTGACAAGTGTCTTAGTGACTCATGAGGTTCCCCTTCTCTCTCTCCTCTGATAATTGCTATATATTTTGTCCTTTTTGGTTGTTGTATCTATCTCTCCACCTGAGTATGGAAAATCCCTACTCAATTTTTTCCTTGAAATAATAAATAAAATTCTTTTACCTCATTCAATATTTCATTAAGTGCATGTTATGGTTTTTGGTCTTGTGCAAGTGTATTTTGCTTACTTTCACATGTTATTCTTCCTAGTACCTTGTGTGGATTGAAAGCTCTATTTTGCAGGTCAACAAGGAGTGTCTAATGTGAATTTTAGGTATAGTGAGTATCTCATTCATTAGTGTTTCTATAATATCTATTGTTTAAGTCCTCCTAGCCTAAGCTCTCTTCAAAACCCCATTCTTGAAATATTGATGTAGAAGAGGAGTGTTTAATTGAATAAAGTGTACGTGTGGGATTTTCTTTGGTTTTAAGTACATTGTAAATGGGTGAGTAGACTATCTATTTGGTGTATCACCTCCCCTATATTAGATATGTTTTTAGCTATCCTTCTCCCTTTTAACCCCACAAAAGGTTAGTAGTAGGTTGGATCTATAGTGGTACATCAAGGGAACTAGCCCTAATCTAGATATCCACCTCAAATTTGGGTCACCCAAAGCCCTAAGGTGGTTCCATTATGCCACTTGAATGAGGAGAGACTTGTAATCTCCTCAAGGGGTGAAATTTCAAGGGACAACAGGTTGAATATGGAAGGAGACATCACGACTGCAAAAATATATGAATTTTATCCTCAAGTTACTCTCAAATAAAGTTCACACCAATTTCAAAGAGTAAATGATGGATTCCTACATTATGTGATTCAAATGTTTGATCAAGATCCCTATAACATGATGATATTTTTAGAGGCAACAACATAGATTACTAAATGAGGAGCCTGGTTTATACAATCTCCCACCTTCACTTATGTGTTGATTTGTGGATCTGAGTTGTTACCATATGTGCTCCTAAGATATGTTGATAAAAAATGGGATTTGATGGAATTGGTGATGCAATTGGTTGAGACTCACAAGTTATTATAAAATAAACATAAAGCTGGAGTAAAGTTTCCTATCTATATAGGAAGATACACGTTTGCATCACTAGCAAAATCCAAATTTGTTGAAGAAGAAATGACATGTGTTATAACGATCACATTTGAAAGCATGCCTTTATTTGTTATAATAGGCTTAATGCTAAGTATTATTGGTTATTCATATCAACATGTGCCTCATTTAGAGGATTATTGGTCAAATTGTGATGATGAAAGAGACGTGAGAATTTGGGATTACTCATGGTTCATAATAAAATAGGTCATTACATTTATCATTATGAAAGTCTCAAAGAAGATAGTGGATGATGAAGACACATTGGACCCTATTTATGAGAAATAAATAATATAATTAGAACCACTCCCTAATTTTGATTGGAACAAGAAGGAATCAACTTCTCTTATAATCATAACCCAAAATGTGCTTGATAGAACATTGAGATGGTTAAAAATACAAGGGATTCAATGTTGATAAAGTAGGGTTTTCACCACCACTAAAAGATATTGAATTTGGGAGATTTCATATGCAGTAATAATTTAAAATTGGGATGTCACTGGCAACCTATGTAAGCAAAGACACTATAGAGGTAGAAGAAGTGATTAAATTTTAAGTTATTATATATGTTTCTCTAGTTCATATGCCCATTAAGATAAAAATAAAAAAGGTTAGAATAAAAATCTTCTTGTTCTCTTAGTATTTATATTTTTAAAGATATTCCTCTTTATAATCTTGTTCAGTCTCAGACATTAGTAACAAATACCACTGAGTAATTTCTTGTATCTAATACTTCATTATTGATTCCATCTTCTGCTTCTTTTCAACTTGAAACTTCTTTGCCTCCATCTCTTCTGAAGGATTATGAATTACCTCTTGTGTTTTCACCCAAAACTTTGATTGACGTTGTTTCTATCGCTAATTCGCTTTCTACATTCAAAAGATGAATAAAGAAACTAAAGAAATGGACAAGGCTAGAAGTACCTGGACTAAAGATTGTGCACCGTAATCCAGATGTTTGTGGGCACCCCTCTTTGGCTGTGGAGGAATGACACCTGCAAGGAAAAAGAAACTTGGACAAGAAAATGTTAGATGGATAGGCAGCGGGTTGCCAAGCGAGAGCTTGTTCCCAGAAGTGTGAAAACTTCCTCAAGGGAGGTCAACCCACTGATAGCAGACAGATAAAAGACTAAGGAAATACAGAATGCCAGAATATAGGAGTGATAAACAAACTAGAAATGAAAGAAAAGATCAATGGTTACCTGAAAGGAGTTATCGGGCTGATGACAGTCGCCGAGGTCGGGAATGTTGCCGTCATCGATTGCCTGGTCTGCCGACTTCAGTTATCTTGTCGACGTCGGTCGGGGAAGTAACCGGCGTCGGTCAGGGTAGTGGCCTATAATCGGGCCTGGTCGGGTTTCTGGACTGTGGATGGGTCTGGTTTGTGGACAGGGTCGAGACAGAGTTCAGGGATGACTTTGAATGGACTGGGGAATGGTCAGGTTCTGATTAGGTGTCCCGTATAGGGTCTTTGTTGGCAGGAGGGATGAGGGAGTTGTCTGGGATTGTACTGAAAGGATGACAGGTGAAAGGGAGATGGACAGAGGACAGACCCTGAGAAGGCTTTTCAGCCTCTCAGGGGGTAGGACAGAGGATAGTGGGAGACAACAGATACTAAAGAAAAGAAATGAAATGAAATAACAGACTGTGCTTACCTTTTAAGCTTGCTAAATGAAGAGTGGAGGAGCTGTTGTTGAGACCACAGAAGACTTTGTAAGAGGAAATCTCTGCTCAAGAATCCCTACACCTGTTGCTGCTGTTGCACGAGGTCTAGAGGGAGAAGAAATGAATGCCAAAATGCCAAGAGAAATCTGTTTGTGAGCTCAAGGGGCCAGGGGCTGGAATGGATGCAGAAAGGAGTCTTGAAGGCTATCGACACCGGTAGTTTCACCGACGTCGGCCGAAGGGTCACCGACGTCGGTAGTGGCAGAATGGGGACAGAGACTAAAAATAGCCTCTGCCCGTTCTTGCACGCCGCCGAGTGAGGGATTGTGGGAAGAACGGTCATGAGGATGCTTAAATGGGCGTAGGAGGAAGATAATGAGAAGATTTGGCATAATAAATGCTAAGAGGAAGGTGGAGGGATTCAAGGGAGGATCCAAGGTAGCAAGGGTGAGGTGGAAAGGGGGCCACTTAATTGAAATATTTAAGTGATTTTAATCAAATGAGTGGAGGGGACTAAGGCCAAGGGTTAGGATGTGGGTTTGAGGCGGACAAGGGGGGAGAACCAACGTGCAGACACATTTATGGTGTCTACATTTGCCCCTTTTTGTCTTGTTGGTTGTTCTTGACGAACTACAAGACAAAAATAGGAGTTGGTTGCCCTAGGAAAAGAATGAGGTGTTCCCCCCCTCAAAGCGATAGTCGAGAGAAGGGAACTGGAGATCGAGTGTCGATTTGACAGAGAGATGGATAGAAGAGTGTGAGCGAAAACACTGCAATAGTCGTGATTGCGCGTATACCACTTCACGGGATGATTGGATCAAATTGTTGCATGTCGAGGGTCAAGGAGTGCCAAAATTGAAGTAACCGGGCCCCAGCATTTAGTCGTCTGCTGATCGGGTTACTCAATCTAAGCTGAAGCTCCAAATGGTCATCGTGTTCCAGGTATCCCAGGCTCAGGAAGTGCTCCCAGAAACACGAAAAAGCCACAAGTAGTAGGGATCAACTGGCTTGCGATCCTATACTTGCGAAGGGTCAAAAATAGTCTGCGGACAATTTTGCTAACCAGCCGTGAGGTAGCACACACGCAAAAACAACCAAGGCAACATTGGCTTGGAAGTAGTCGAAGGTCGAAGGAGATACGCATGATCTCCAATGGTCATTGGTCAAGAGGATGGATGGACGAAAGGATGTGGCCGAGCTAACCTCAAAAAACGTCATGTGATCTGAGTGCTGCCACATAGCCCTTGTGTGAAGGGCCTCAGGCCAATGTAGTTCTCCCTAAAAGGGAGGAATGGTCAAAGAAAATGATTGGTCTTGGTCAAAGAAAATGGAGTTGGTCGTGATCAAAGTCATAGAAGAGAAGGTTTGTCCATCAAAAAGAAGAACAAACGGGGGTGGTCGAGCTAACCTCAGAGGATGTGTTATCTGAGTGCTGCCTACATAGCCCTGGTCATAGGGCCTCAGACCAATGTAGTTCGGACTTGTTGATGATTGGATGTGGTCAAGTGTCGAAATGATGAGGGTAAGATGAGGATAAGATGATGTAGTCTATAGAATTGGTCAAGAGTCTTTCATCCCTAGCAAGTTTCCATAGTCGTGATGGATGTATGCTAAAAATGAATGGAGGTCTATTTATGCTTCAGCAAGTATTGGTTTATGCTTAACATAAATTGGGTCTGGTCGATAGTTTCCATGTGTATTGGTGTCCATAGAAACTATGTGAAATGGACGAGGATGATGTCTGATGCCATGAGGATGAGAAATAGCTTGGTTTGAGTCGATAATTGATGTGGTTAAATGTGACCAAAGTGTAGAGAAAAAGTGAAAGGCAAAATGCTCTTTCATTGACAAGGACCCGAAGGGGAGCATAGATAGGGGTTATTAGAACAAAAGCCCCGTTCATGCATTACGTTGTGGACCAGTGTTGTGCTAGAGAAATAGTCGAATCACTTGACGTTAAGTGAGCTCGAAGTCCCTTGAGTGTGTTGGGGTGATAGGATGAGTTATGTGATACGAGAGGATGGGGTAACCCTTTTTTAGTGGCAGGAACAACCTTGCCCCTTTTATAGGTGACCCAAGAACGACTATAGGCATGTCCATGACTTGATAGCGTGTCAGTCTCTTTTTTTTTTTTTTTGACGGTGAACTGATCGATGCGGGAAGTCCACATAAAGATGTTGTTTGCTTGGTGGTCATGTTGTGAAGCTGATCAATGCGGGAAGCTTCAAAAGTAGGTGTTGTCTGTAGCAATAATTAGTCATAGCCATCCTTCGAGGGAGTGGTCTATATTTTTGCTTTATATGTTTGATAAGTTGGCCTAGCTATCCTTCAAGGGATCAATCTAGTAATACAATAATTATGTAGCTGTCCTTCGAGGGAGCAGTCTACATTTAGAGTGTTTTATGACCTGGTATAATACGTATTTGAAATAATTGTTGACTGAAGTTTAGCCATGGACGAGCCTGTAGAGGTTTAAGGTTTCCCTTTTATTAGGACAAAGCATTACTGCTTGATAAAAAAGGGTTGACAAGTGTTAGGAAGCAGGGTTGATAGGAAAAGGAATGACAATGACAAGGGGTTGCTCAAGGGACGAGCTCAAGTAAAACGTCAAGTGATCGAGCACTCGACTAACAGTAGAAATGATCGAAGATGCAAGACATAAAAAGGGGTTCAAGGTCTAATAAGTCCTTGGGCCATGCTTGTATGTTATGATAAGGTCCAAGTCAATTAGGAGCAAACTTGCCCCAATTTGCCTCTTCCGAGATTGGTCAGGTGTTGATTGATGGATGTGAAGTTGGTTGACATTGTCGTTGGTTGGTTGAAAAAGGTTGAATGTTTGGTCGAGAGGTCTGGTTGATTGATATTTGGTTGAAGTTTGGCTGAGACTAGTCGGATAATTGGTCGGGGGTTGGGTCGATGGACACTTGGTCGAGATTTAAGATTAAATGAGTGATTGATATGTGGTAGAGACTGGGTTGAAAAGTTGGTCGAGGTTTGGATGAAGGATGAATTCCCCCAACGGGTAGGGAGAATGTTGGAAAGATTGGTTAAGGTCGGTTGAGGTTTAGTGGTCAGATGGATGGTATTAATGTCGAATAAGGGGGTCAAAGGTAGCAAAGGGACCATAGTCTGGCGTGGGGATCCTGATTTAGGTGATGAGGTTGGAGAGGCATGAGTCAGGGTTGATGATTTGTCGAAGAGGTGGTCAAGAGGGTCCTTGATGAGAAGGGAATCTTTTCTCCGTTGTTGATGAATGACAGCTTTGAGAGCACAACAATGCTCAGTGTCATGTCCTGGAGTGTGATGATAGTTGCAAAATTTAGAGTTGTCGAACCAAGAGGGTCTTGATCCGAGAGTTGATGGGTGAGGCGGTGTTGAAGGTTTGTTAATAATGTGGTCGAGAAGAAGGGTGTCATTCCCCAGACATCGGCGAACGACGACCTTGAGGGCATGACAATGCTCAGTGTCGTGTCCAGGCGTGCAATGATACGCACAAATGCAAGTTTCATCAAACCATGGTGGTTTTGGTCCGAGAGATTTATATTGTCTAAGAGGCGGGAGTTCGAGGCGAGAGGACTGCAACAATTGCCGTAGGAGCAAGGCGTAAGAACCTGCTAACGGGTCTGGATGTCTTATTGCAGTGGGGGTTGATGAATTTGGGTTTAGAGGTGTAAGAGGCGTTGATCGATGATTTGAAGGAGATATCTGTCTAACGGGTTGAGAGAGTAATAGAGGCAAATTACCTTTGTGAAGGATGGGAGTGGGAAGCACTCCTATTAAAGTGGACGGATGCGGGCCCAAGATTGAAGGTAATGATGAAGGTGGAGGAGGAGTCCTCCGGTGTGGTCTAGTGGTCTTCGTAGGTTTGGGTCGAGGGCCACTGTTGTGTGAGGCAATGTTATATACGGGTTTGGGTTTAGATGTGGACGGAGGTGCGTGAGATATAGCAATCTCAGGCAAAAGGCAGGAGGAAACCGTGACTGGGTCTTCCTGGGTCAAGATGGGTAAAGAGACTGGGTCTTCTCTTGGTGGAGAAGAAATAGGAGAGGGCGGCTCCTCAAGAGGGTAGATGGCAGGGATAATCATGCCTTCTATGTGTGTTTGAGGAGTGGGCAATGTAGGGTCTTCGGATGAATGTAAGGCTAGTGACGTTGGCATGGTCAAGGCGTCCTCCACTATAGGCGAGGTTGACGGAAGAATGGCAGGAGAAGAAATTTCTTCATCCTGTGATAGAGAAATAGGGGAAGAAGGGTCTTTCACCTGTGAAGGAGGTTGGTCAGGGACAAGAAGCAAGATAGTGTTGATTGTATGAATGTCATGGTTGTGAGAGTCATTGGTCATGGTTTGGATGTTGTTGTGGCTAGGAGGACGGTTAGGGAAGGGTTGCATGTATCGTTGTTGAAATTGTTTTGTGATGCTTTGAGATGTTGAAGGTTGAGGTTGATTAGTGGTTGTCGAGGATGGTGATCTAACGACTACAGTGTTGGCCACTCCTTTGGATTCAGAATTGGCAGAAGAAGAAGGTCTGGAAGAAGAATGGCCATTAGTTTTAACGTTGGTATGACGCAATTTGACCTTATCTTCTTGAAGGGCGCAGAGTTCAAGCTTTCGGGCCATGGTGAAGGCCTCGTCGAAAGTATGGAAGGTTTGAACCCGCAAGGTGGACGAGATGTGCCTGGCACATGCTCGAGAAAAGAGCTCAATGAGCTCGGGTTGAGGCAAGGAGAAGGAGAGCTAGTTGATCAGGCCTCTCCAACGGGCGACAAAATCGGGTATGGATTCGTCGTCAAATTGCCTGATGGAGTAAAGGTCTGTGATTGAGACTTGTTTGGTGATGTTGATTGAGAAATGGTTAAGAAATAGTTGGGCGAGTTGAATGAATGAAAAGATAGAGTGTCTGGCAAGAGAACTATACCAGTCAAGGGCTGGGCCAGAAAGCGACATAGGGAACATGCGTAAAAGCAACGCATCGTCATGGGCAATAAGATAACAGGCATGTCTAAATGCCCGTAGATGTTGTTGTGGGTCTTCCTTTCTCTAAAAGCGAGTGAATTTAGGAAGCTCCCAATGGTTAGGGTATGGTCGAATAGGGACGAAAGGATGGATGGGCTCATTGCAAATTTGCTCATATGACAAAGTATTACTTGAACTGGAAATGGAGGCTTTGAGACTGGACATTTTATCCATCAGCATCTTAATGATGTCTGCTGACGGATTGGTGGATGGAGCGCCCCCTAGGTTGTAGGGCGCTTGAAAGAGGCTAGAGGAGGTATACGACGTAGTCGGTTGCGCTTGTAAGGGTGCAACGTATGGATGACTAATCGCAGGGACATAAGTGGAGGCTAAAGGTGGTTGCGTTATGAAGGTCGAAGGTATAAGTTGACTGGGCACCGCCAAAGGTGGTTGAATGGCGGCACTGGTAGAAAGATAGGTTGGCACTCC
Source organism: Torreya grandis (assembly GCA_037957365.1). Classification (NCBI taxonomy): domain Eukaryota; kingdom Viridiplantae; phylum Streptophyta; class Pinopsida; order Cupressales; family Taxaceae; genus Torreya; species Torreya grandis. The sequence goes on from JARHVA010000040.1 coordinate 6,653,837, forward strand.
TACATTTGTGGGCGCAAGAGTATGAGGGGTCGAGACAATCAAGTTCTGATATGATGTAGAACTTAGTTGAATTCCAGGTGGTTGAGGGGGTAATGGAACCCCGATGGAGGTCGGTCTAAAAATAGACGGGGAGGCCAAACTTTGCGTATTGGCCATGGTTGGGTTAATAGTTGAGGTGAAAGGCTGAGTCATAAAGGGTTGGGTGGCGAATGGTGTGGATGTCATCGCCACGTCACCCGAAAGGTCTCGCGATGGGTTTCTTGCGAGATAGTTTTGGAGGGCTGCGGTATTGAGGTCCAAGAATCTCTCGAAATCTTGGTCCCCTTCAGGGATGATGGGAATTTGAGTCGGGGTCGGGGTCGGGGTCGGTCCTGTAGGAGTTCTTTCAGTCTCTGAGTGGAACTCCATGATAGGACTGGTTAGGGACGGGGTAGACGGAAGTGGTTGTTGGCTAAAGTGGTTAAGAAGAGAGTCCCGGTTCCAAAAACTGCGTTCTTGCAGTCTCAGAAAACCAGAATGTGGTTTTTGACAGAGAAGGGACAGGTTTTAGGCTGCTAGTTTTGAAGAAAAAGGATAGTGACAGAGACCGATGTCAGTTGAAAAACTGATGTCGGTAAAGAAGATAGCCGACATTGGTCAGATAACCGATGCCGGTAAGACAGGAAAGCCGACGTCGGTGACAGAACCGATGCCGGTGACTGTGTCTTCCAGAGAACCAAAAGATTTTAAGATTCTTGGAAAAACAATGAAGAAAGCGTCCTCACTCACTCAAACAAATAGATGAGAAGAGAAGAACTGAGAGAGACAGACAAGCCTAAGCGATAAATCCTAGGAATTAACCTTAGAATCATGTGGCTTATGCCTTAGATGAATGTTTAGGGAGATTGGCTGTAAGAAAGGTCCTAAAAGAGGCAGTCTAGAGCTGGTTTTGGGTCTTGTTTTAGGCACTCAAAAATCTGTGTTAGGTCTGGTACGTGGCCTGGTGCTAAGGAGCAAGCTCCCCTCACTTCACGATTCCAGTGGTTAGCTGGTCTCGCTTAGCCAAGATATACCTCGCCTAGAGTTTATCCTCTGCCAGAGAACGGAGTGGGATTCCCCCTTGGTGATGAAATCCAAGTAGGGTCACTGGGACGGGTAAGGTATTCGCTGGGGGATGAAATCCCAGTCGGGCCTTGTCTCAAGTAAGTTTAATGTTTGTTTTAGTGCATGTGGTCTGGTAGTGTAACATCAAGTGTCTACGATTTATTCAATATGCAGATTTAAGTTACTAGATGTGGACTAATGCAAGCACAAGCAGAAATGAAAGTGCAATACGTTTTAAGCCCAAGTCGAAATGTGAGATTTGTTATGAAGACAAGTTTGAGAAAGGGTTGAGAGTATGATGTTTAGACTAGTCTAAAAATGCAAGGTAAAAATATTCGTTTTAGTCCTGCTTATAGTGTCATTTGGAATAGAAGAAAGAGACAAGAAGGAAGGAGCCTAAATGCACCTAAATGAATGAAAGGAAGAGGAACCCGAGGAAGAACCTAAGGTCCCACCGGGCGTGCCAGAATGTTTCTATCGCTAATTCGCTTTCTACATTCAAAAGATGAATAAAGAAACTAAAGAAATGGACAAGGCTAGAAGTACCTGGACTAAAGATTGTGCACCGTAATCCAGACGTTTGTGGGCACCCCTCTTTGGCTGTGGAGGAATGACACCTGCAAGGAAAAAGAAACTTGGACAAGAAAATGTTAGATGGATAGGCAGCGGGTTGCCAAGCGAGAGCTTGTTCCCGGAAGTGTGAAAACTTCCTCAAGGGAGGTCAACCCACTGATAGCAGACAGATAAAAGACTAAGGAAATACAGAATGCCAGAATATAGGAGTGATAAATAAACTAAAAATGAAAGAAAAGATCAATGGTTACCTGAAAGGAGTTGTCGGGCTGATGACAGTCGCCGAGGTCGGGAATGTTGCCATCGTCGGTTGCCTGGTCTGTCGACTTCGGTTATCCTGCCGACGTCGGTCGGGGAAGTAACCGGCGTCGGTCGGGGCAGTGGCCTATAGTCGGGCCTGTTCGGGTTTCTGGACTGTGGATGGGTCTGGTTTGTGGACAAGGTCGAGACAGAGTTTAGGGATGACTTTGAATGGACTGGGGAATGGTCAGGTTCTGATTAGGTGTCCCGTATAGGGTCTTTGTTGGCAGGAGGGATGAGGGAGTTGTCCAGGATTGTACTGAAAGGATGACAGGTGAAAGGGAGATGGACAGAGGACAGACCCTGAGAAGGCTTTTCAGCCTCTCAGGGGGTAGGACAGAGGATAGTGGGAGACAACAGATACTAAAGAAAAGAAATGAAATGAAATAACAGACTGTGCTTACCTTTTAAGCTTGCTGAATGAAGAGTGGAGGAGCTGTTGTTGAGACCACAGAAGACTTTGCAAGAGGAAATCTCTGCTCAAGAATCCCTGCACCTGTTGCTGCTGTTGCACGAGGTCCAGAGGGAGAAGAAACGAATGCCAAAATGCCAAGAGAAATCTGTTTGCAAGCTCAAGGGGCCGGGGGCTGGAATGGATGCAGAAAGGAGTCTTGAAGGCTATCGACACCGGCAGTTTCGCCGACATCGGCCGAAGGGTCGCCGACGTCGGCAGTGGCAGAATGGGGACAGAGACTAAAAATAGCCTCTGCTCGTTCTTGCACGCCGCCGGGTGAGGGATTGTGGGAAGAACGGTCATGAGGATGCTTAAATGGGCGCGGGAGGAAGATAATGAGAAGATTTGGCATAATAAAGGCTAAGAGGAAGGTGGAGGGATTCAAGGGAGGATCCAAGGTAGCAAGGGTGAGGTGGAAAGGGGGCCACTTAATTGAAATATTTAAGTGATTTTAATCAAATGAGTGGAGGGGACTAAGGCCAAGGGTTAGGATGTGGGTTTGAGGCGGACAAGGGGGGAGAACCAAGGTGCAGACACATTTGCGGTGTCTACAGACGTAGTAAAAAAAGATGAAGACAAAATAGTATTAGAAGAAATCCAAACCTCAAAAACTATTCTTCTTTCTCTTGAGATTCTAAAAAAATTTGATTCTGCCCAAGTGCAACAACCTCTTCCTAATGCAGAAATTTCTAATTGATTAGATGAGATAGTAAAGAAAATAATGAAAATTTTTGAGCATGCAAAAATTGATTTCAATACCCTATCAAATCTTCCTTCATGAATAATAAATAAGCCCAAAACTATATAAAGAATAATCATAGATAATAGAGACAAATATGCAAAAGTTATGGTTCCCAAGGTTGTGGAAAAGGACAAAGACAGTGTCAGTTCCTCAAACTATTATATCTCAAAAATACATTTGAATAAGGCTATGAGGGAAGGAACAAAAGAAAATATTCAATTAGAAATTGATACCTTGTTCGAAAGGATAGATCATGATAAAGGTGACCAAAGATCAGCTTAAAGAAAAAGTTAAGGAGTTAATAATAATAATTCAGAAGTTGATAAAACCAATTCAATCTTCTTCAACTGTTCATCAAATTTATGATACGAAAACACTAAAGGTCGCTAAAGAAATTGGTTATATGGGTAAGGATATAGAAGAATGGTCTAATAAATTTCTTCAATAAGACATCAATACTATTCATATGGTAATGACCATGTGTTTTAAAATATAATAAAATTATGCTCAGGCAACTGAAGCTAAAGACAAGTATGATGATGAGGTACAAAAATGGAATGAATTGCTTCCCAAGTTGAAAGGTTTCTCCTATACTTGTCCAAATGACCTCATTCAAGAAAAGGATATTCAAAAAGAAGTTGTATATCTCATGAAGTTTCTAGGGAAACTAAGTTCAAAATCTGTATTGACAAGGATAGTATTAAAATTTTAAATAATTCTAAGTCAATAGGAGATGATTATCTCCTTGGAATAATAGGAGGAATAGGGAAATTGAATTACACATACATTGATGATGATGGAAACATGGTTTTACAGGAAATCATTGTGAATCAATTAAAAAAGAATATTGAGGAAAATTTGACTCCTAAATCTACATTTGATTACAGGTCAATTCAAAAATTGATCAAATATCAGAATAATTTTAATAATCTCAATACAATGCTAAAGAGACTTCAAGGAATAGCTCTATACATGTTAGATCCACAATGTGATGTAGAGATAACTTATACATATATAGATGGCCCAAATGAAGACAAAGTGTTAGGAATCTTGAATTTTTTTGATGAATATCAAAAGAAGAAGACACAACAAAAGAAGAAAAGATCGAGATTATCCTCATTGAAGAAGAATAGGAATAGTTCATTATCAAATTTTGACTAGTTTCATATTTTGAAATTTTTGAGTTATTCTTGTAAATTTCATTTACATATTTTTTTAATAGTAATTTTCACATTATATGTTTCCTTTACGAATTTCAAGTCATGCAAATTTTCCAAATCACTTTTGAAAGTTGTGCAAATTTGCTATAGTACTTTTTCAAGTTGTGCAAATTGTCTAATGTGTTTTTGCAAGTTTTAAAAATGTGTAAATTTGTTATTGTATTTTTAAAAGCGTCTAAAAGGCAACAAAATTGGTTAAGCACTATAACCACCCACTTCAATAGGTTATAAATAAAATTTATATTCTCATTTATAAGGGTTATTAATAATTAGAGTTTTCTATCAAAATAGAGAAAGAGGGGATTATATTTGCAGCTTAAACAAAATCAAAATAAAGAGAAAATTTTTAAACTTTGTGTTCGAAATCTCTTCATGGATAATGTATGTGTATACATTCATATATATTTGATTTTCTTATATCAAATTATTTCTCATATTGTAGTTAATTAATCAAAAACATAAGGATTTTAATGTAGAATTTCTTCTTTAAATCTACATTCTTAATTTCTACAAATAGTGAAACCTTGGTGGGGTGAAAATCCTATTTTTTACAAGGAAATATGAGATAGTTGTCATATTCTTGTTATCAATAGTAGAAAATTATTTTGGTGTATGTTGTGTGTTCTTATGAACATGCAATCTCTTTCATACCCATTAAATAATAAAGGATTTCTTTTAGTGAAATCATCTTCTTTCTTGACATTTCTAGTAAGTCTTTGAATTTGATCCACTAGACTTGTTATTCTCCTATATTCATTTTTTCTATTGTTTTTTTTATGTTTTCGTATTTTATGGTTAAAAGTAATATGTAGCTAAAAACTATTTTTGTTGTAAATAGTTTCTTTTATTGTATCTTTTTTAGTTTTAAATAAAGGTAGCTCCACTTACTAATAGGATAGGGACTTTGCCCCGTGACTATTATTAAAAAAATTAATTTGTCCTCTCAATAAATTTTTATGTCAAAACATGCACAAAAAAATAGGAATATATAAGGCATGCAATAGAAAACATGAACATAGAAGGCTCAATAACCATAACAGCCATATGAAAATATAAATAACTAGGAATGTTTGTTGGTGGCAAGTAGTGGAACATTAACTTACCACCGTAATGGATAAAAACCCGTTGAGCCATGTGGAAAATGGTGGTGGCTTTCATAGTAATGAGTCACGTGTTTTCCATCTCAAGTTCAACTTGATAGATAAAAATATGTCACAAATATAAATAACATAATAGGGGAAAGGTCCCAATAGTTGAACATGTTCCAATGGTGGAACAACCAATTATTCAACAAGGACCCAATAGTTGTACATATTTTCTCCAATAATTATTTTATTTCCATCTAAAAAGTAAACACATTTAATTATGTCTTTGTGCAAAATGTATTATTATTAGGACATTGACATTTGAAAATAATACATGCACCCAATAATATATAAAACCCAAAATTGAATATATTTTGAAACAATACAAATAAAAAATATGTGTTTCTCTATTCCAATAAAGTGACAATATAAAAATTAAGTGTTAACATTCATTAATAAAGTATTTATGTAAATATAAACTCAAAAGTTTTTGTACATATATATGTCCAAATCTATTCAGCTATTGAAAAAATGTATGCATCTTTTAAATTCTATTGAATATAAAATCATTCATTTCATCCCATCATTCAACTCCTCCAATGTCACCTACTTCAACAGTTATGCACAACTTTTGCATTAAACCCAATACCTTTAAAAAAATAATGGTGTAAGGTTTACTATTTAATTAAAAAACATATAATTCAAACACAAATTTAAATGTTACCTCTAAAATTTGAATATCCCTCCAATTCAAATTTTAGATAACAAAATATATGTTCCTTGTGAACATTTGAATAGGTTTTACACTTAATCCAAACTTTCAGATTATAAGTCTATACATCAAAATGGTAGATACTAACATTCATTTCCACTCTACAGAATATGCATATTCTTTTCATGTCATGGAGAAGAGTGATATTTACAGTTTTGGTGTGGTTTTATTGGAGCTTGTTACTGGAAAATAACCAATTGAGCTAGAATTTGGTGATGGCAAGGATATCATTTCCTAGATTTCAGAGAAAATATGTTCACAACAAGATGCTCTTGGGGTTCTTGATTCAAATATTTCCAAATCATTTGAAGAAGAAATGATCTGGGTCTGGTAAATTATAATGCGTTATACATACAAACTTCCAGTGGTATGACCAAACATGAGAGAAGTTGTACACATGTTTTTTGATATTTATCCTTGCAGTATTAGTTCCAAGACAACCCAAAAGGAAGGAATCCAAAAAAAATGCAACCACGGGTATTGGCATTTTAGTGAGAGAAAGTTCTCAACACAAATATTGAAGAAATAAACATTGCAAATATCATATCCACTAGGCTTTATGTTGGGTTTAGATTTGATTTGGAGGAAGACATAATTTGAGTTTGACTCACAGTTTGGAAGGTCCTAAACATAATGTATTTCACTATCAAATTTTGACAGATCTATTTACTTGAATTGTCATGATAGACAAAAGGTGATACAAGTTGAATTATGAGCAGTTCAAAAATTTACCCTGCATTTTTGCTTGTGATATAGTTTTCCTTTCAGACTGGTAATGCATTATATTGGTCTTATGTGAAACATTACATGTAACTTCACGCATTCTTAATCTTCTTCAAAGATTTTTTCCTTGCCCCTATGCTTGATGATAAATTGGTAAACTTTTGCCAAGGTATATATGTATGTTGATGTAGTTGTATTCTTGGTTAGTAGTGCTTCCATATCAATGAAGTGCAAATTATATAGAAGTATTCATCTACTACCCTTGGATGTTATCCTCTTGTCCTGAGGATTGTATATTTATGTTTGCACTTTATTATAAGTCATGAATAAACTGTATGAAAGTATTGAGACTACTTAGATGTGATGTTTTTTTAGATTGGGCATGTTCTTGACAATCGGAATGGCATAGTGTGTTTTATTACACACTGACCTAAGAAGCTCAAGGTGTTATAAACTTTAGCATCTCTCAATGCCATATGTAACTAAATTTCTATATAATTTTTAGCTTTAATTTTATTTATATGAAAAATTAGCTCATGATGTAAATAGTAGAATAATTGAGAACATGGAAATTGGTATAGGGGATTTATCTAGGGTAGGAAAGCTTGGGAAGTCTCCAAGACTTCATTTGGTCTCTTCTATGTTTCCAAAAATTCATGTCTCTTACCCCATGTGTGTGTGTGTGTGTGTGTGTGTGTGAAATTTAATAATAAAAACCTAATAAAAAAACTTACATCAACTTCATTCATGTTATTATTTTCTATTTGTAGTCAAAAATAAAGAATACAAAGCAAGAGACACATCATTTTAGTTTTAAAAATTATTAATATATAAAAATTATTATTTTATTTATTTCCCAATAATTACAAATTGACATATTATCCCCATCCCCATTTTCATCCCAATGACCATGCATAAAAAAATATTCAAAGTTTTCAAACATTAATTTAAAGTGTCATTGATTCAAAGAAGAACATAATGAGCTAAAGGAGAAAAAATAATTGCCAATAATAAATTGTGTTTAAAAACACAATAGATAATTCCACTCAACCCTTCAAATATGTCCACTCTTTTCCTCATGTGTCCCTTATTTTCCTACCTTCAAATATGTCCACTCTTTTCCTAGTGTGTCCCTTCTTTTCCTGCCTTCAAATATGTCCACTCAACCCACTGGCCATCCTTCCAAATCAATGATGGTCAAAGGTTATAAACTTTTATATAGATGTATCACCTTCCCCTATAAAATTAGAAAATCATATAAGTGCATATATTTTTGTACTTCTTACATCATACCAACAAGTATCTAATCTTTTCCTGGTTCTAGGCCACCTACTTTTATTCCAATTTTATAAAATAAATGGGTTATCAAGTCATTTTCATGCATCAATTTGATTCCATTCAGACATATCAAACTTCTAAAAATGCTATAACAATCATAAGTATAACAACTATTAGGAATGAGGTAGTCAGTCCACTTTTTTCAGAAATGTTATAACAATCATAACTATGCCAAGGAAAACACATAATCTCACATGTCAAGCAAACTTTACAAAAATAAAAAGGTTAGGAAGAAAGGGAACCAAAAAAAATTTATAACCCTACATGAAAAAAAAAAAGCAAATGGAACAAGGTGAAATGAAGATGAATAATCCCACAAACACGGTTATCTTGGACACCTAATGTTGGCCTTTGAAAATAATCTAAGAATTATTTTATATTCTACAGAGTTAAGATCACAAAAAAAATTGGGAAGTAAGATAAGAAAGTAGGTGTGGAACTTTATAAAATGGAAAAAACCAATCAAAAAAATAAATCATTAAGTTTATCTGTTGATGCCTATATCTTCATCTTTAATAACAAAAAAATTAAGCTCCAGATTAACTAAGTAAAATAAGAGATTTGGATTCTTCCTTTTGAAAAATAAATCATTGGTTTCTCAACTATGTCTGCTAATTGATGGGTGTCATCAATACCCTTCATTTAATAATGTCAATCTAGGGCTAGTATCAGAATTCCATTTCCATCTTGCATGAACAATTAGATCTTCCTTCATAATGTTAGCAATTATTATTTTCTACACAACAATGTTAGTATTGGGTTTTTTTTTTTTTTTTTGTTTTTAAATCTAACATCTAATTGTAGATAAATAAATTTTAATCTATGTTGTAGAAAATAAAATCTAAAGAAACCATTAACTAAGTGTCTCCTGTCATAGAATTTACAAAAAGATATTTCCTCTCACTAGAAATTTCTTAGCAGATCCTGAATCTCCTAATAATATTGTGGGTCCCTGGCAATGGTGCCAAAAAATGATGGGTGTCTTCAATACCCTTCATTTAATAATGTCAATCCAGGGTTGGTGTCCGAAGGTTGTATGCAAAAAGAGAAAGAAATATTTGGCAAATGATTCCTTCTATCACACTCCACACTTGTAGGAATTAAAAATCACATTTGTTGGAATTAAAAATCACACTTGCAAGAGTCAAAGCACACTTGCATGAAATTAAAGCACACTTACAGAAAATAAAGCACACTTGTAGAATGTAAATTACTGAATTGAAAGTAAATGTCAAACACACAAAATACTTGCAAGTTTACAATAAATTGTATAAAATAAATTGTTTACAACAATAAGGAAATAAATTAAGAATTTACAACAGAATGCTAATTACAAAATAAAGAAATAAACATAAATACATGATCCATCTTCTTTGGAATGAGTGACCAACTCATTCCTTAGAAGAGGATTTATTCAGAACACAAATTTTAGATGGACTGCTCAAAGTAATGGAAGGAAAAAGTGTATTGATTGATTGATTTGAGTGTGGAAGGTTGCTTTTATAATTCATGCTTCCAACCAAAACTTTATTTGGGAGTAACAATCGAGATACTCTATCCTATCTTAATCTCCACAAAATATGGAGAGAGATATTTATTCTAATAAATAAATCTATTAATTTCTAATCTCGATCTCTACCAAATATGGAGAGAGCTAATTATTTGAAGTGAAATTATATAAACCTATATTCGAATACAAACTATTATAGAAAATTTATACATAGAAATCTATATATAGAAAGAATCTAAATGGAAATCATTCTTCGTGATAGCAGTAACATTAGAATACTCTTATAAATACTTCCCAAACAAGTCTATAGCAATTTTGTTGAAGTCTGGAGAAATTTTGTTGAAATTTGTAGTAACTTGTTGAAATCCATAGCAAGCCTGGTGAAATCCATAGCAAGCCTGGTGAAATCCATAGCTAGTCTGATGTAATTTGTAACTGATCCGTAGCAACCCTGTTGTAATCCGTAGCTATTCCGTAGCAAGCATGTTGTAATATGTAACTAGTGTGAGAGTCTGCAACAAACCTGTAGGATCCATAACTTGACCCAAATATTGAATCTTGTTGTAAAATATTCTGATACTACTCCAACATTATTATTGAATGGTTACTCTTTATACTTTGAATCATTCTTAGCTTAGTATGGACTGTGTATGCACTCATTGACATATTTTTCTCAATAATCATTAGTAATAACTAAAAAATAGATACCAATGAATTTCAAAGTCATAACCATGAATATAATTGCTATTTTATTCTAAATAAACCATAATTTTGGAAACTACATTTAGATTCACTTCCTATGTAATAAAAAAATGTTATTTTATGGATATAATGATCCATTTTATGAACTCATCACTAATGTTTCCATTTTTTGTAGGAATGTATTAGGAATTGAGCATAGACTTGGTATATACTATACAAAGCAAATAGGGGACACTCAAAAACCCCATTTAGTTTCACCACTAATGCCTGGTAACATACATCTCATTTATGTTACTATTACAAGCCGACAACACATTTAAGGTGACACAAAACCTTAGAAAATATTTACCAATTAAAAAATGGGACAAAAACATAATAAGATGCACCAAATAGATTAAAAACTATGTACCATATCTATGTTGAAATATTAAAAACTCCATATTCCAATGTTCGAAGAAAAAAAGTCCATCAACAAAACCTCCAATTTGAACGCTAGCAATAAAAATAGGAAAAATCATACAGTGGTAATCATTCAAATTAAAAATGTCTTCTATTATATTCACCAACCCATCATTTAAAAAAAAATGCCCTCTATCTGTTAATGGAGAAATAAATGGGCCGATCAACTGGAAGAAAGGAATCCAAACATGAATAGAACAGACTTTAAATTATGCATAAAATCTTGTATCAAAATCTAATTAATCTAGGGACTACATAAAACCCTCCCTACAAATAATATGGATAGATATCATTCATTCCTCTATAAAATAGGTATCGAGAAGTTCGTATTCTTCAGACCAAATCATCATGTATGCAATACCCATCAAGTCGTTATTATTCTTCAAATCAAATCATCATCCATACAATCCCCTATCAAGAATTTCAAAGGATAGGAATATCCAATGTAAAGCCCAAACCTAAAGCAAAAGACATTAAAACCCTTAAAACCGCTCAAATTCCCAAAAGCTTATGTAGATTTAAAAAAAAAACCCTCAAATTTACCAAAATGTTATGGGCAAAAGCAAATGAACCCACATTCGTAAACTCATTAAACATGAAAATTGAGCACAAGGGTACTGTAAAGTGATATAATAAGAGGTGCCTAATTGGTCAAAAACAATTAAAAATGCTGAGACGGTGGTGCCACCAAGATCTTGTGAGGATGCAATCCAAAGGGCCTTTAAATAAACTAGAATCCTATGAGAAACATCAAAGAAAAAAGAAGAATGGGTGGATTCCAGGCTGATTATTTGATCCTAAGTGAGTACTTAAAATTTTGACACAATAATGCAGCACAAAAGCCTTCATGCAGTATAACTGTAAAGACCAATATAGAAAAATAAACCAGAAACTCCAAGTTAAAATTTTAAATACAATGTTGAGAAATTCACCATCCATCTTTGTCTGTCCAACCTTTACATGCACAGGGTGTCAGATCATGTACAACCATACCTCGATATTTACTCAGTCTACGTCCTCTCTCCGACTGCATCACCGACTGCATCCTCTCTCTAGACTTTGTAGGCATCCTTCTCTTCATTGTTTCCCCATTTACATCTCTCTTACACGCCCTTCATGAGCTTCTCTCTTACATGCCAAATATTTAGATGTCCCTGATGAGCATCTCTCTTCCGCTGCCATGGGAGATTCCATGGAGATTTACAGTGGTTGAAGAGGTGCATGGCGACCGCTGTTAGGAAGGAGCTCAACATTCTATGATATCAAAATGACTTGATTTTAGGGTTTTCATGTTATCTTTGGGTGAAGGGGTAAAGTGATTAGGATTACATTCGTTTGGGTTGGGTGAGGAAGGTTTGTTAATAGGGCTTTTTAAAATATAAATATATGTATTATTATTTTATGAATGGGTTTTTTATGTTTGGTTATTGGTGCTTTGGGGGTTACGAAATGGTGTTCTTAAAGATATGTTTTGGTCATTGGTTTAAAAAGTGCATTTTATGACCTCTCATGATAAAACCGTTAATATCGTAAAATGTATAATGTGTTAGACCTCGAAAAATTAGTTATAAGTATTTAAGATGACATATTAAAATGGGTAAAAATTTCAAAGTCTAATATGATATTATGACACCTTAATTCGCCATCCAAAGTTAGGATGCACGACTACTGGGACCTTTCCCCTAGAGTGAATGAAAATCATATGAACAACAATTATGTTAGTCCATTAGCATGCCAGTAAACATTTACTTGGATGTGAAAGTATGCAAAATAAATGAACAAAGAAGGCACACAAAAAAATCGAGAAGCATAGAAGGCATGTAAAAAAAAACATGAACATGAAAGGCACTATAACAACAACAGTCATGCAAAAACATAAAAACAATTTTTGTGGGTTTACAGCACACCAAAGAAATACAGCCAATGATGGAGCACGGCAGCAACTGGCTGTCAGAGGCGAATGGAATTTGATTGGATTAGATGTCCATTCATCACCTGTCAATGAAGTGCAGCTGGTTACAGCTCAGCGTCCAAATTTGCAGATATCCCATGGCAGCAAAAATGGGGACGGGTGGGCAACTCGAAGGAATGCTGGGTCACGGCTCACGACTCACGAGTCACATGTTTCATTTGTTTAAAAAGATAAAGCTGGATGGGAAAGTAAGAAAACAAATAAAGACAAGCAATGCTGCCTATCTGATTGGGGTGACGGGCAAAATGACATATCCGGTGGAAAATCGAAACCTGTCATTATAAGTAGTTGGATTCCTCTTCTCTTGCTCGTCAATGGCTTGTCAATTCTCAAAGGAGACAAAAACAATTTCCCCCGGAATTTGGTATTTAGATGTAGGTGACAAGTTTAATTTAACAAGTACCATGGAGCAGTTTGGTATAGCATATGTAGGTTGTAAAAAAAAATATATAGATCTTTAAAAAATATTATATTTTAAAATATTTTATTATTATTTTGAAAGTTAATTATAAAATATTATGCAATTAAAATTTATTTTTATTATTGATACATATTTAATTAGTGGTACTTTTTATGTATGTAAATATCTTATCGATAGAAAGGTTTAAGTTATCTTATTCTTTAATTTATTCTACTTTCTTAATAAAATATAATATATTATAAAAAAATTTACATAATCAATATAATGAAGAAGATTTTGTTTTCTTCATGAAAGAACGTATTTAAATTATTATATTTTTTAATGTGAGTCTTTTATCCAAATACTTATTTTCACAACCAAAATAAAGATTTATAGATTAATTGTTAATATCCAAATTTTTTAAAAAAAATTAGAAAGGACAAATATACTTACTTCAAAAGACTTCCAATTTTGGATGGCTCATGATTTTTTGCCTTAAATAGTCTACAACCCATGATTTTTTCAACAATAACATTGGTGGTTGCTAATGTGCTTGCAATTACATGTACTTCCTTGATTGTAAATGTAACTGTGAACATTGATGGCCCTTGTTACTCCCTCATACTCCTTTGTTCTGCACCCTGCATCTGACAATACACAATCTCACAGAGTTAGAATTTTGGCAAAGTTTAGGGCCCATGCCAATAATGTAAGAAACAAAATTCTCTAGATGAAATCAGGGTGCATTAAAGCAGTTAACGAAGAGTTGATTATCACCTTCGAACATGACGCTATTGAAGAAGAAATGGTTTTCCTAACAAAGAGAGGGTTGATCTACAATTTTTTGCTTTTGAAAGAGTTACAAACCTAGGTTACTAAGCACTAGAAGGTAAAAGGGCATGTAGATATTCACAATGGTACTCAAACCTTCTTCATTATTATTTTTTCAGCATAAGAGGACATAAATAATGTGTTTGAACAGTGACCTTACTTTTTTGGTAAACTAGGTTTATTCATGAGTCCATGCAATCCCAACTTCAACTATTCATAAGAGTATCTAATGGTAGCCCCAATCTGTACACATTTATGGGTTGAATATATTATGTCAAGGGTTGGAAACTCACTTGTGGAGATGGTTTGTGTTGCTCATGAAACCCATACTAAGAAGCATATTACTTATGTAAAAAAATTGTGTTCAAAGGGATGTAAACAAACCTATTCCTAGAAAAATATGGTTAAAATCTATGGAGGGAGAGTTGTTTGAACAACCCCTACCCTATGAGAATGTTTGTTTTAGGTGTTTGTTGTGCCACAATCACAACCATCTAGCTCAAGACTGCCCTTCGGATGCTACTATTAAAAAAGAGAGGGAAAATGAGGGCTTTCAAATGGTTGATAAAAAAAGGAAATAAAATTCCTCAACTTGATACTAAAGGGAAGAAGAAAATTCAACAGACCATGAAGGCCATCAATCTGCAATTCAATCGAAGTTCCAACCATTTTGAGATTTTAAGTTTAAAGGCGGATGACATTCAAGAAAAAGACATTGGAAATATTAGAGCTCTTAAAAGTTGTGGCCAAGACTTGAGTTTTTGGGACATGGGGTCCACCTATATCTTTTGACAATATCTTTGTAGCATGAGTTAAATCAACAATGTAACAAGTTTCAATTTGTTTCTCTTGTGTAGAGATTGTAAATTTTTTTTGGGAATAAACCCAATTTACTTTCTTCTAAAAAGTATTGAAGTTTTTTTGTGTGATTGTTTTGTTATTTTATCGTATTTACCCTTTTTTTAAAAAATTTTATACATTAATAGTTTAAGTTGTATATTTTGCTAACATAGAAAATAAATAGTAAGTATCAAGTGACCAATATTTTATTATAACTATCTACTAAAATTTTATTTTTAATTAATAAACAATATAATATATCAACAAAGTCCAATAAAAAAATAAACTTTCAATTTCAAAGAAAATGTACCAAAATAAAATTAAAAATGACAAAACTTAATGATGAAGTCTAAAAAGTTCTCTAAACGTCTTTTGCACTTCTGCTTCCATTAAAGAAATCATTGGAAAGAGAAATTTTTTTTGGCATATTTAAATTCGTAAACATGCATGAAAGGAAGGAAAAAAAGTCCTCGATACTCATAGCTTAAACATGCATCAAAGAAAATAACAATGTACTCAACACTCAACTCAGCGAAAATTTATGGTGACTTCCTTAGTTTAATGGTTTGGCCGTGTAAAGATTCTTCAATGCCTCTGCATGTTGCTTGTATCTTTTCATTATTATGTTGTAAGTGTAACCCTCGGTAGGCTCATGATTAATGCTAACTTGAGTTCATTTAAAGAAATGGAGAAATTTAGTGCGTAAAACTAAAATCAACATAAATGCAAGTAATATTCAAAATAAAATAAAGAATACATGCTTTCAATCATAATATCGATTATTGAAAAAAATATAATTCACATTATTACTATTACATTGAGTGAGATGTGTGCCACAATTTGGATCGAATTTATGTTGGAAATCAATGGTCTTTTATATTTTTTTACTAATTTTTTTATAAAATTCGTGTTGAATTTGGTGGTAAAAATTATGCACATAATTGATACGCTTTAACATTATTTTATTATGCCAAAGATATATCAAGTTTGCATCACATTTGTGCTAACAATTGATTCCAGGTTTATAAAAAAAATGATTATTTTAAAAATATATATAGTGCTCTATTCTTTTTATTTATTCTTTTATCATATTCTGAAAAAAATGTAGAGTACATCATATTAATTTTTAGAGATTTTAATTTTTGTTACTTTGAGTATAATATTTCAATGTTAGATTTGTAAATATAAATATATAGTCAAAATAATTATATAGTATTTAAAAAATTAATTATAATTACGGATAACGCTCCTATTACTCTCAAAAACGATTATACAACTTTCTTTAAAAAACAAATTTTTACTAATTCAAAATAAACTTACATAATTAAAAATAAAATAAATAAATGATAAATATTTTCTTAAAATTTACTTTTCAATAAGCTATATTCCGAACATTATATTGGACAAATATTACATTATAATTAACACAGATGAAAAACTACTGCTAACAAAGTTGAAACACAAAGATTGAGGCGTGATTTGAAACCACCCAATTTTTATTTAAAATATTGTAATTTTTTTTCTAAAGTAATATGCCAATCTTTATTTCATTTAAAATAGAAGAAATGGTGTGGCATTTGCATTCATTGTAGTTATCGGGCAAAATCAGAAGCCAAGTGCTGGAAACACCTGCTTGGAAATAAGATAACAACATGGCAATGATTACTGTAAGAATAGAGTCAAATCTTACCACAGTGGATAATATTAATATTGTCAGTAAATTTGCATTCGTCATTTACAGGTGCATACCATTGAGGGAGAAAGATGAGTTTATACACGACAAATAACGTGACCGCACGCCATATCAAATATCTTTCATTCGAGTCTTATTCTGCGACTGCCAAGTTTCACAATAATTTTTTTGGATTGAATGCTTTGAATGTCGTTCCTGCCCGTTTGTGGGGTGCATCCCAATAAGTTTCTGTGTATTTTCGGGACACAGATTGGACCCCTAACCATAAAACAAAAGAAAAACGAGGACAAATTGGAAAACAGCTTTGCTTCAGAGCGGAAATTTTTTGATTGGGGTAAGTTATATGAGAGACACGCACGCATCTGATTGATGAGTACATCTGTCTACAGCTGTGCTCGAATTCAACGTCACCGACTTCCATCTTTCCAACAACTCCGATCCTCTTCCTCTTCCTCATCCACTCTTTGCAAATCTTCCTCCTATAAATCCACCGTCCTCCGCTTCTTTATTTACAAAATTATATTAACTTCTTCTGAAATATGGGCTTCTTCTACCACGGCATTCTCCTTTTTTCATTGGCAGTGTTGCTACAGTCAGCCGAGGGTGGCTTAGACACACAATTCTCTGTGTCGTGGGCTCCAAACCATGTTAAATTCTTCAACGCCACTCAGGAATTGCAACTCACTCTCGATCAACCATCTGGTAAGCAATGAGAAATTCAAGTTATATATTAAACGTTAAGGTGGCCTAACAATTAAATTGCTTGTTCTTAGTGTATATTAATATTAAATCTGTCAACAGTCAACAGGAAGATACTGTTTGATCCTGAACTCGCACCTGTCTCATTATTCGGCTGACATGTAACGGAGTCTCATGCCATTTGGTGGGTTTGTTGAACAGGGTCTGGTTTCGCGTCGAAAAACAAGTACATGTTTGGCAACATTAACATGCAAATCAAGCTGGTTCCAGGAGACTCTGCGGGCACTGTCACTGTTTACTATGTATGTATCAGTTACCACACGTATTACTCTTACTTTTCTTTCATATAAAAAGACTGATTGATTGATTATGTGCAAAAACAAGTCTTTATTAAAGAATTGCATTGCAGCTATCTTCCGACGGATCGAACCGCGACGAGTTGGACTTTGAGTTTCTGGGCAATAAATCGGGACAACCGTACGTCGTTCAGACAAATGTATACGCAAGTGGAAAGGGTGACCGAGAGCAGAGAATATACCTTTGGTTATACCCACCAAAAACTTTCACTCCTACGGTGTACTCTGGACTCCTCATCATATCTTGTATGTTTTTGCTCGCTAATCAAAACCCATCATTAATTTGTGTTTTCATCATAATCCCAAATAGATTATGTAAAAATGAGAAAGCACCCAACATTCTTTCAACTGATCTCCTGATTGATTGAGTTGTAATGATGCAGATTCATGGTGGACAACGTGCCAATCAGAGTGTTTAGCAACCAAAAGGCATCAGGCGTTGCATATCCAGACAGACAGGCCATGGGAGTGTATTCTAGCTTGTGGAATGGGCACAGCTGGGCAACCCGAGGGGGTCTTGTCAAAATCGACTGGTCGCACGCTCCATTTGTTGCATCTTACCGCAATTTCAATGTACAGTCGGCATCATCGCCGGTAAAAGAAACGAATGGAGTGAGTTTTGAACAGCGGAACAAACTGCAGTGGGCGAGGAAAAACTTCATGATATACGATTATTGTAATGACAAACAAAGATATCCGAATCCGCCGCCAGAATGTACTATGCCCATCTAAGCTTCTTATGTTTCTAATAAGAAAGGATTTAGGTGGCCTTCCATCGTTCATGTAATGGAACGTAAGATATAACAAGAGTCTGTATAGATAGAGTTTGTATATGCTTGTAATTTGTGATAGTCAAAAGTTTGATACTATTTATAATGTTACTACATGCCATTAAAGCTACTGGACAAATAAAGGAAGGTTTTGCATATGATTTTTTTTGGGAAGACCCTGTCTTCGTACTTGTGTCGATCGGTCAATGGTTAATTATTCTTTGTTATTTCGAATTATAGATAGAAAAATAAGAAAACAAATAAACAGAGATATGCATTATGCACTTTAAGTAAACTTTCAACATGTTTATGTTGAGCAATGTTGAGTGAAAGAGGTTTAGTATTCAAATGCATACCAAAAATAAATGTTGTAAAATATTAATTTTTAAATCTATATAAGAAGTATTAAATGTTTTAGTTTTTAACATTAAACAAATCAATATTTGACATTAAAATACATACTAAAAATATGGATAAGTATTCATGTTTCTAATGTCAGTTATAATGATATTAAATATTGAAATATATAAAAATATATTAAATATTTTTAGTTTTCATGTCAATCACATTAATTAAGACTAAAGGTTAATGAATTGGGAATTTAAATCTTTTCACTGATTCTTGACATATGGGAAATATGTAATCTCTAAAAATTATTTTTGATTTTAAAATTAAAAAACGAATAAATAGAAAAGTTAAGAAAACAAATAAAGATAAAGATTTATTATACATTTAAACTAAACTTTGTTTGTGTTGAATTGATGTGAAGTATTTAAATTCATGTATATAGCCTATGCACATGTATATAATAAAGTACACTTTCGAAATTTTTGATCTGAAAATCATCAAGCTTTTGTTCTTAATCTGCATACATGAGATTTGAACGAAAATGTTGTTCGATATAAAAAAAATTCACTTCTCGTACTGTAATTAGATGATACAATGTAAATGTTATATCTATATCAGAAATTTAGTAAGAAAGCACAAATCTTTTATAAAACTAAGATCCCTTGAAAAACTACAACAAAGTGTGTATGGGAATTTTTTTTTTTAAGTTTTAAGAATTTAAACCTCTTCACCGATTCTTGACATATGGAAAATATGTAATCTCTCAAAATTATTTTTGGTTTTTAAATTAAAGAATGAATGAATTAAAAAATTAGGAAAACAAATAAAGATAAAGATTTATTATACATTCAAACTAAACTTTGTGTGTTTTGAATTGATGCGAGGTATTTAAATTCATGTATATAGCCTATGCACATGTATATAATAAAGCGCACTTTTGAAACTTTTGATCTGACAACCATCAAGCTTTCGTTCTTAATTTGCACACACGAGATTTGAACGAAAATGTTGTTCAGTATAAAAAAAATTCACTTCCCCTACTGTAATCGAATGATACAATGTAAATGTTATATCTATATCAAAAATTTAGTAATAAAGCACAAATCTTTTATAAGACTCAGATCCCTTGAAACACTGCAACAAAGTGTGTATGGGAAGAATTCTTTTAAGTTTTAAGAATTTAAACCTCTTCACAGATTCTTGACATATGGAAAATATGTAACCTCTCAAAATTATTTTTGGTTTTTAAATTAAAGAATGAATAAATAGAAAAGTTAAGAAAAAAATAAAGATAAAGATTTATTATCCATTCAAACTAAACATTATGTGTGTTGAATTGATGTGAGGTATTTAAATTCATGTATATAGCCTATGCACATGTATATAATAAAGTGTAATTTTGAAAATTTCAATCTAACAATCATCAAGCTTGTTTTCTTAATTTTTACACATGAGATTTGAACGAAAATATTTTTTCGATATTAAAAAAATTCACTTCTCATACTGTAATCGGCTGATACAATGTATATATATATATATAGTAAGAAAGTACAAATATTTTAAAAAATTAAGATCCCTTGAAACACTGCAACAAAGTGTGTATGGGAAGATTTTTTTTAGGTTTTAAGAATTTAAACCTCTTCATCAATTCTTGACATATGGAAAATATGTAATTTCTCAAAATTATTTTTGGTTTTTAAATTAAAGAATGAAAAAATAGAAAGCTTAAGAAGAAAAAAAAAGATAAAGACAAGTTATTTGAAATAATTATATCTGGCCCTCATTTTGAGGAAATAATATGTAGGTTGTCATGTTGAATTGAGGCATCAGGTATAAGTCTTAGGTTAGATTAGGGTTGTGATTTCACCAATCCTCAAGTTAAGTTTAAAACTCCCTTTCAGTGATCATTTGTTGAAGATTAAACAAGGATGTTTTGGTGTCGATTTAGTTATGAAATGTTTTTGAGCTTATAACTAAATTTAAGTGAAATTGATTGGTGTTAACCATTGTGTCAACCATATTAGATTTATCTTCCTTATATTTTTTATCCAATCTTGAATTTGGGCCTATGGACTACTTATTCTACTTCATCAGTTGTAGATAAACTATACAAGTGGGATCAACATGGTTGCATAACGACCATGTGATCACTTGCATACTTTTATTATTGTCATGTCAGCATGTTATAAAAATTTCACATCGCATCATGTCACGAAAATGCTAAACATTGGCAACATAAGTTGTGTTAATTGCATGTTGTCCGATTTTTAAAAACCGGCTAATTTTGTAGTGTGAATTTTAGTCATGCAAAATTTTGGGCATGGCATAATAGAATAATTTAAAGGAAAAAAATCAAAAAGTGTAATAATTTTTTTGTACCATTGTATTTTAAAACAAAAAAAGGTTTCAATTGTAATCTTGGTGAATGGACTGTTAAAATTATTTGTTATGGTATATATATTCTATTGCATAGATCAAAGGGAATGAAGTTATTTTTTACTACATTAAATTTTGGTCTAATTTTATTTTTATGTCTCAAACTGGATACAGTTGGAAAGGAAAGGTGGCATGTTGTGCACGATGTAGTGAAGGGTGAACATTTGGTAGAGTAGAATGGGTACACATGGTGGTAGGAAATGTAATTTAGTCATAAGCGGGAGTGTCAAAACTCAAATATTTGTATTAGTTTACATCAACTACATAAATTTCAACACTTATGTTTTAGTGAATGTTAATTCATGTTTGTTTAACCTTGTTCAATTTAATTATTTATTTTGAGGGGTTGTTATGTACTGACCTTATTGACATCCCTTTATCTGTATACTATTAATATTTGAAAAAAAAAATATGGATATTCATTGATATTATGCATCCTATGTCTTTTCCCCATGTAAGTGGTATTATAACACTAATTTGAGTTACAAATCAGATAAGGAACCCTATCATAATCAAATGACTCGTTCACCCTTGAAAATAGAAAAAAAAATTGGGGGGCTCATTGTGTATCGACCTTAGTGACATTCCCTTTTATCTCACCACTATCTAATATTTCAAAATATAATTTATATTCATTGATATTAGTCAGCATATGTCTTCCCCCCATGTGAGTGGTATTGTAGCATTGATTTGAGATGCACATCAAATGAGGAGCCCTATCTTAATCAAATCATTCGTACACCCTTAAGAAATTAAAAAAACCAATAAAATATGCTTCCACCCTACAAGTTGTGAACCCCTTTGTGATGGGTGTAGATTATATATATTTATGTATGTATGTATGTATGTATGTATGCAAGTATTTATATTATAAATTTATATCATTTATTAAATAATATATATTAATGGTGGTGCCTAATTTTAGATACATTAGACCACTATAGCATTTGGAGAAAGTATGCAAAAAGTATGGGGATTTAAACCCAAATGCATTAGACTACTCAAAATTAGCAACACTTTTGATTTTTATGATGATTTCACCTTTCCTCCATTCACCAAATAAAGATAAATTTGCACTACTATTATGAATAAAATAATTGATTTTATTGCTATTGAGAATGAGAATGGAACAAAATTTTTAAATATATGTATCCACATATATTTTCATATGGAATCATGCATAGATCGATTATATTATATAGGAGGTGTATTTCATTAATGAATCCTTTCCATTTTTTTGTCTAATTGGTTTTAGATTTATCTAACTCAATTTGATATGGTTAACACAATCGATATATTTGTCTAATTATTTTTAGATACATCAAAATTAGCACATGGTGTATTCTACACATTTTTAGAGGAGTCATTCGATATAAGATACATGTTTCCGTTGATATGACATATGTTTCGAACATGTGTTGGGTAACTAAAATAGTTTGATGGAAGCTATAGGTTGCATTGACAAATGTGGCATGTCACTTAATTTTACACATGTATCTTCCTCAACTTCTTCGAGCCTACCACCTAAAATAACTTCTCATTGCCTCTCATTATCACCACCCAATTCAGATTTAAATATTTCACCAATTTCATGTTCTATATGTCCTTAGCCTTTCCCACTACTTTGCCATTGCTCAAGCTCACTGTGAAACAAAATTCATCCTCTCCACATAGCACATTACCAAAAAATTTGAAGGAAGACACAAGCTCATTTTCCATTGCACATCCACCAGAAATATCATATAATTACTTCTTAAGACTTTATGCAAAAAAGTTTAGACAAGGTCACCGATCATGGGTTTTGAGTTAGACCATACAACTACCAATTTATACCCATTTGCTTTACAAACCCCAATTTTACCAAATAAAAACTTACATTCCTTTCAGTGTAACTTCAACTTTTGAGCAAGTGTGTGTTAAATACAATGTGTGTCATAAAGCACTAATAAAAAACATGTAAAAGATGCCATTATTATTAGTATGTGCAAGAGTACTATAATCACCAAAAAATCAATTATATTATAATAGTGACATGTTATAAAGCTTTATATGTGTATTTACCTGAGCTTCTTGGATTCCATCTCTTAGAATACCCTATCATTGTCCTTTACCAACACTACCTAGCATACTTTGAAATATTTAATTAATTTCATGCTTTATATGGCCTTGCCCTTTTCTAGCATCTCACCATTACTCATACTCACTCTGAAGTAAAACATCTCCTCCATAAAAAGCTTATTAACATATGAAAGAACACACAAATTCATTTTTCACCATCATTTCTACTAAATACACAATACAAGGTAAGCATTTATCATTTTCAAGTGAAATATGATTATCGATTTACACTTTCACTTTGCAAAACCCCCTTTAATAATGCATGGGGTAGCTGATAATCAATAGTGTTGGTAGTCTTATTGATTTGTCTCATTTAATCTCAATTTTTTTTTCCTAAAGTGTGGTTTGGTTTTATGTTGCTACCCTTGCCTTCTCGATTAGAGATGAATGGGTGTTTTTCTACATATATTTACTAAAATTTAAATGATGTCTGACATGCTCCATTGAAAGTGTTAAGGCTTTCTCTATAAAGTACTTATTGGGCAGAAACATTGGACTACTATTAAGATGGTGCAATTTTTATCATTTGCTTTAGTATATCTTTCATCATCTTCTACAAGGCTTCAAATTGTTTTAGGGCTACATGGATAAACTCATGGACTTATACCGACAAAGGAAAGGTTGAAAATATTTGTCTAATTGAGCCACATGGGAATGTGTAGGAGCCTTTATAATGATTATGGGTGTTACACAAATTAAATAATTTGTCTTTGTGGAGGGTGATCTTACATTGGATTGAAGTCCCAAACAGGGGTTAAATTTGATGGGCACCCTTACCTATCAATAAATTTTTATGTGATGGTTTTTAAGTAAATCTCATCTAGCACATGATGTTCATTTCTCATTTTTGACATTCATATTTTCATATAAATATTAAAATAGAATTTTTATATAATATACTAATATAGATATTAATGATATAAATGAAATCATATTCTATTTAATTTTAAGACATTTTAAATTATATAGTACTTATAGAAACCAAATAATAAAAAATAATTAGATATAAAAAATTAGATGTTACTATATAGAATCAATTCTTAATTCTTATTTTGGAGCTCCTCTTAATTTTTACTTTATTCTATAGTGACTAGGTTAGGTTGAATGAAACTATTATTTGCTAAACTATTTGACAAATTAAAGGCTATCCAAGAAACTACCCTTATCCTTCCATCACACTTGTCATCTGAATCGGTGCCCACCCAAAAAATTTATGGTGTTATCAATGTTGATTTAAAATATTTATTTATATCAAAGGCTTCTTAATTGGTAGACCAGTACCCACTTTTTTGTTTAAACAACAACTGCAACTTTATCTTGTTCAATAATGCAGGCATGACTCATTATTATCTGACATTAATATTTTTATATTTATTAAGATTTCCTTGGCATACCCCTTAAATATCTATGTATCTTTGATGGGGAAGTGGCACAATATGATGTATTAGTTTAATAATAATGTGATTAGATGAAATAGAGGCAAACCACTATGAATGAAGATGCTTCCAGTGTAAAATATATTATTAATATGAAAAAGTAACCATAATAGGTTAATAGAAAAATTACATTTCAAATAAGCACATACAAGAAAGAAACGTGATAAAACATAAAACAAAATAGATAAGTTGTTAGAATCTTCCACTATCAACATCTGACTGTCTATTAGAATAGTGGGTATGTTTGCCTCTCTAAAATTAAGGACAAAGAAATGAGTGATGAAACAAAAGAAGTGGCCTTCCTATTAACACAATGATAGATTCGTACCACCATAAAATGAAAAAAAAATCAAACAAGGAGGAGGTTGTCCATTTATTTTAACTCTTGGACATAATTTTTTTTCAAAATAATTTATATTGTTCACTTATCACATCATATGATGGAAAATGACAATTTAAAAACTTAAAAACGTTTTTTTTTTGTTTTTAATGTCATAGAAGAAGATTTTATGTCTATAAGATGAATTAGCTTAAAATGGAATTATATCAAATCACGGGGCATAAAAATTAAATAGAAATTAATCTTCATTATAGCATACAGACATATAAAGAATTATCAACTCCTCTTAAAATCATTGTGTATTTTTTATAAGAATGTGTGTAACGCTAAAATTTGATAGGCACATTACAAAAAGGAGAGTAAAAAATAAATGATTGTGTAGAGAGAAAAGGTTCATATCCTATGCAATGATTGAAAACATATCCTCACTTGCTTTGTTCCCTTTGATTTCTAGCCTAGTCAAGTAAAAGAGTAAGGGAATAACATGGTTAAATTTTTGATGGATCAAGAGAAATTGAGAGTTAATACCATAAAATAAGGAAGTTAAAAGAAAAACAATAGCGATCCATTTAATCACAAGTGTATACTAGGCCTTGCATTTCCCTTGCCTTATAAAAAATAATATAAAATCTAAATAGAGAAATGCAACTGCAAACATGAAAATGAATAAGAGTAATTTTAAATTGCAATAATAAAAAATTGAAAATGTGCCTCCAACCTTTCATCTCAAACGGAAACACCTAAAATTACACACTCAAAAATATGTTGTGAAAATCAACCAAATGAAGGATGATGAAAGACATGCTTTGCTTACAAATAGGAGAACAAATAAAAAATCAGGGCATTCAATTGTAATGAAAAGCAGTGACTAGATTGGCACTCATGTTGGCATTTTTATGATGATCGATAGTCCACCTATTAATAATGCTCAATAAATATAGTGTCCACACATTCACTAGAGCCTAGGAAATTGATTTTTCTATAGTAATAAATGCACATTGGGAGGATGGAATTATTGTAAAGACAAGACAAACATAGTGGAGGATGTCATGTATGGGATAAATCAAGTCACATAATAAAATGTTTTTACTTCAGTTATAAGTAGAATATGTAGCACGTTAATATCTATAATATTTTTATATTAAATATTTTGTGATGGTTGATTTTTTATTGTGAACATCATATTGACGGTTTGTATAATTTTTTGCCCATCCTTTGATACAGTTGAAAATATAAATTGGCTTTATTTTACAGCTAAAAATAAAAAAAAGTTCTAAACGGCCATCAAATTTAACCCCTGACTCCCAAAGATAAGTTATGCCTTGAGGAATGAAATGTGCACGTGCGTGACATGACATTTTCTTCTCCAAAAAGTTTGCTTTACTATTGACATGGCATTGTTAGATTAATGCAGATGTTTTAAATTAATAGGCTCGCATAGCTTATTTTCAATGGCTTCACCCTTGAAATCAATGGAAACAAAATTTAAGAGTGAAATAAAATCATTACCCTTGCTTCCACAAAATGCATAATCTACAGGTTTATAAGGTGGTCTCATGGAGGGGGAAAATACAATTATTGTGCTGTTACAGGTGGTTTCATGCAACTTTATATTTATGCAACTGTAAAAAATTGAACATTTTCTTGAAAAATAGGAGCAAAAACTGCAAATTAGAGAGATTTTCAAAGATGGGTAGAGGTTGGGGGAAAGAATTTGCAGCACCCACATAGAAAATTTAGGCACAAAAAAGTACCTTACAACCAATAAAAAATTATGATATAATTTTTTTTTAATATTCAAACCTCCTAAATTTCATGTGCATGGATAATTTTCATAGTTTTAAAAATCCATGAGACTACTTTACTTCATAATTTATCCTAGAATAATCTCTGCAGTACCCAGTAAATATTTTTACATTCGCAGTACCATGGGACCAATCCCTTAACACTGCCAAATTGGTCTCTACACATTATTATTTTTAATAATTTTCAAATGGCTTACAAAAAATTGTTGGGTTGTGGATACGAATATTAATTTTTTGAACATATCACTGCTAAATTAGTAATTGTGAATAACTGAGTGAAATTGGAACTAATATCATGGATTGTCTTCGACATGATAGTCGAAATAGCAGTGCAAATTAGCTTTTCACATTGTGTCTTAAGCTATGTTAAACCATGAAACTGCAACTGTAGCAATAACTTGAAGAAATAGTCAGAGGTTACAAATATTATAAATATATAGAAATTAGATTTGAAAAATTCTCTCATAAACTTGAAGTGAGTAGTATTATAAAAAAAAATTCTTAGAGTAGTTTGTTGGTATAGGTAGTTCATAAACCAGAGGTGCAATTCTTCTAATTATATTCAAAATTTTAAGAAGAGAAATCTCCATTTTTGGTTTCTCTTCTATTTTTGTTATAAGTTACAGGTTTGGAAACATTGAAGGAGAAGTTATTGGAGGGAAAATAATATCCTTGTAAGGTTTTTAGATTTTGATCCTATTGCTTTGGTGGTGTCCAAAATCCCAATTTGGGTTTAGCTCCTAAATATTCCTCTTCCTTTCTGGTGCCTTTCAGTGTGAGAGATTATTGGAAATGCCCTGGAAAGTTTTATCAAGATGGATTGTGAGAGGTCTATATAAGGACTTTTCACTTTTTCTCATATTTATGTGGAGGTGGATCTCAACAAAGGTATCTCAAATAGATTACAGTTGAAACATGACAATTTCAGTTAGATCCAAATCTTGGATTATGAAAACACAACTTTTAGATGTTGATTTTGTCATCAAATCAGGGATATCTAAGTAGCATGGCCCCAAGTGAATAAACCAAAAAAAAGGACCAACCTCTAAAATCTAAAAGTTGGCAACCATATGAAACTTCACCTTAAAAGAATGAAGAAAGAAAAGCCTTAATGGATATAGATACCTCTGAGGTCAAGATAAATTATAAATATGGTACAAAAAAGAATAATAGATCAGAGGCTAGGGCAGAAACACCTGTGGAAGGCCCCCCTCACAATGAGACATTTGTAAATATAGTTACAGGTGAAGGAATCAAATGATTTCATGAATCTAAATCTTCTGAGTTTGATAAGGATGAAGCTTCATTTGATCCTTCACTATAGATATAATTGTTAGTCATCATCTAAACATATGCACAAATGTCATAGAGAAAAAAGGCAAAAAAAGATGTCTTCGGGAAAGGGTGATCTCAAAAACTCTTTGAACTTAACAGGGGTAAAAATATATTAAAAAACGAAAAGACCAAAATTACAGATCATTCTCCTGGTTCACCAACTGAACCAACTCCTGAAACATACTAGCCGAGAACATACCCGGGTCAGTAATACTCCACATAGAACCATTCTCCGAAGCCCATTTGGCAAGGCGATCCGCAACACCATTCCATTCACGTGGAATATGTTTGAAAACAATAGAATTCAAAGAGGTACTTAAATGCAAGATCTGAAGAATAATAAGATTCAGATGCCAATCTATTATACCAGCATTACCGTTATTTAGCAAATTAATCACCACTTGCGAATCCGATTCGCAGATGATATTGTAACAACCCTGTTGACAGCAGAACTTCAAGGCCTCCAGAATCGCCATGGCTTCCATGAGATTGTTTGTGTGGCAGCCTTTGTAAATCGAGAAAAGAAATTGTATGCAACCGAGACTATCCCGAGCAATACCCCCAATTCCGGCTTCTCCTGGGTTCCCCCGTGAGGAGCCATCCGTATTTACTTTGATAAAGCCAGGTTCAGGGCGGGTCCAGCGTCCTTTCCTATTAATCGAGCGCATTTTAACATTCTGCCCATGCTGCGCACCACAGCCCAGCGCCAAGTCATCTCCAGGTTGAAGACTCATACCCAGCCGCTTAAGTTGACCGTCCACCTCCTCATTCCAGTCAGCTCCCTCCATACACTTAGCACGCAATGTTTCCTGTAGGGAGTTAAGAATTTTAGACCAAAGCTGATGCCATTCCAAGCGCTCTCCCCTGAAGACTCTCCTATTGCGCTCTAGCCACAAATTCCATAATATGAAGGAAGGGCCCACAGTCCAAGCACTCTGCAGCAGGGAGTTCCTAGCAGGCGCAGGACCCAGTTGATTCCAGAATTCACTCAAAGAATGAGCATGACAGCAGGGGGCGCCCCAAGCTGCCCACCACAAATGCCAGAACTGAATAGCAAAGGGGCATTGGAAGAATAAATGCTCCCCTATCTCCTCACTACTGTGGCACAAAACGCAGACCGAAGGCCCCTGAAAGCCACGTTTACATAAGTTATCCCAGGTCAGGCACTTGTTGTGAGTAAGAGTCCACAGAAAAAAATTACATTTGGGCCAAGAAATCTGGTTCCAGACTTTTTTCCCCCATAAGAACTGATTACGATTGAACGCTTGCTTAATCAAAAGCGCATATCCAGACGAGACAGAATACTGGCCAGTTGTATCTCCCCCCAGGCAAGAACATCTCTGCCCTGAAGATAATTGCATTCTCTAGACTGAAGTATGTGGCTTAACTCACTTCTAGTCTCAGCAGATCCTCTCGGAGGCCAATCAGAAGAGTTTTTCCACCTATATCCAATAGCCATGCCCAAGCTGACAGCTTCCTTATAATGCATCACAGTATCCCAACCAGCTGAGATAAAGATATCAGCTAGAGGCTGTAACTGAGGATGAGAAACTAACAGGGGCGGTTCCCCATTCCAAGAGTCTTCCCAGAACAGAGCTTCAGTCCCACTATTGCACACCCAGAAAAGACTCTGCTTCACCAGCTGCGCTCCCACCTTAAGAGTGCTCCACACCATCGACCCTCTACCAGCAAGAGGAAGTCTAGCCATGTCATGAGGCACAGTGCCCGGGAAGTACTTAGCAGTCAGAATTTTGGCCCACAGGGCAGAATGGTTAGAGCACCACCTCCAGTATAACTTATCAGCCAAGGCTTGGCTGCCTAAGATAGCTGAATGTAGTCCCAGGCCCCCTCCCTGCTTTGGTCTACAAACCATGTCCCAATTGACGAGACTCCATTTAGTGTTCTGAAGATTCCCACTCCAAAGAAATCTCTGAGAGAGGGCATCATATTCTTTAAGGAAGTAGACAGGGGCGGTTTGAATCATGCACCGATAAATGGGCAGCCCCTGAATAACAGATTGCAAAAGAATAACACGACCAGCAGTGGAGAGCCATCTATGGGTCCAATGGCTGATTTTCCGTCTTAACTTGTCCAACACATTCTGCCAAAAAAGCCTGGGCTGCCGCCCCACAACAATGGGAATGCCAAAATAAACAACAGGAAGAGCTTGAATTTGGAATCTAAGAATGGCAGTGATTCTTCTCTGGATAGATTCAGGCGTGTTGAATAAAAAAATGGAGGACTTGTGCTCATTGATCTTTTGTCCCGAAGCCTCCAAATAGTTGTCGAGGGTGAGACGGAAAGCTTCAGCTTCACGGATCCGAGCTTTACCAGCTAAAATAGTATCATCGACAAATTGTAGATGAGTCAAGGTAGTAATGCCATTTCCCCAATTCCAGCCCTGAAGGGTACTCTGAGCAACCTGAAACTTGAGAAGCCGTCCAAGCCCCTCAGCCATAATGATGAACAAGTATGGTGAGAGCAGATCTCCTTGACGAAGACCTCTCGAGGCCCCAAAAAGTTCCGTAGGGGCTCCGTTAATAAGAACCGAAAAGGAGGGCGTCGTGATACAACTGAACACCCAGTTGATCCAATCCTGATTGAACCCAAAAGCTAATAGGACTTTGCTCAGAAATCTCCAGCTGACTCTGTCATAGGCCTTGGCAAGGTCAAGCTTAATAAACATAGATTTCTCTTGAGAAGTACTCATAGAATGGATTGCTTCAGCCGCAATCACCACTCCATCCAAGATTTGCTTACCAGCAACAAATCCACCTTGCTCCTCCGAAATAAGGTGAGGGAGGAAACCTTTCAGTCTTTGAGCAATGATTTTGGAGATGATTTTATAAATAACATTACAAAGCGCAATTGGCCTATACATCTCCAGCTTATTAGCCTATTCCTTCTTAGGAATAAGAGCCAAGAACGTGGCATTCAAAGCTCTAAGCATTTCTCTGCTAGAATACGATTCCTGTATCACCTGCATTAAGTCTTGATTTATAATTCCCCAAAAATATTGAAAGAATTCAGCCGGGAATCCGTCAGGACCGGGGGCTTTACCTCTCTTCATGCTAAAAACAACCTCTTCCACTTCTGGCAAAGCAATTGGCCGCATAAGGCGTTCATTCATTTCCTCATTCACCAAAGAAGGAATGCAGGACAAAACAGCATTTTCAACCCCTTCATCTGGTATAGGATCACTAGCAAACAGTGCCGAAAAATATCGAACAGCTTCTTTGCTAATAGCTTGGGAAGAGGTTAAGCAACATCCATCCTGAGAAACAAGAGAAGTAATAAAGTTCCCATTATGCCGGGCCTGCACAGACTTATGGAAGAAATCCGTGTTCTTGTCTCCCTCTTGAAGCCAATCATTGCGAGCCTTCTGCTTCCAGTAAATCTCTTCCCTAAGCTCCCACTCCGCTAAGGCATTGGCAGCAGTAGCTTCTTCCAGACGAAGCTCCTTCGAGAATCCACATTCTCTTATTTGCCTGGTTATCTTATCAAGCTGCTCTTGTGCCGTCTTTTTCTTACATTGTAGGTTCCCAAAACTACTTATATTCCATTCCTGCAATTTCCTTTTAACATACTGGAGCTTTTTAAGAAATGAATACATAGCTGTACCATACGCAGGCCCTCCCTGTCTCCACCACTGCGCCATGAGATCATGAAGGGATGTATCTCTAAGCCACATCATCTAAAACTTGAAAGGAGGCTTTTTGGGCCTTTCTATAAAGCCTATGGCCAGCTTGATAGGCCAGTGATCGGAACCCCTCCAGTCCAAAATTTTGGAATTGATAGAAAAAGCACTAGATTGCCAAAAACAAGAAACTAGAAATCTATCAAGACGTTCGGCAATGGCAGCGTTACCTGTTCTTCTGTTGCTCCATGTGAACATCCCATTTGAGGGTCTAACATCGGATAAGCGCAACGCTTCCACATTGTGGCGAAGGCAGTCAGTAGAGGGACCCAGCCGATTCAAGCCGCCTCTTTTTTCCTCAAGACTCATAACCGCATTGAAGTCTCCAGCAACTATCCACGGCATGAATGGGTGAAGAAGACAAATATAACGAATGTGCTCCCACAGCTGCATTTGGCCAGCAATATCAACAGGGGCGTAGACATTGGTAATAAGAAATCTTTCCCCAGTGTCAAGAGAAGAAGCCAACATAGTTAATGCAGACAAGTTGCATATCCAATGAATAGGTAGAATTTTCCTTGGATTCCAACCCACAGCTAAACCTCCGGCACTACCGCAAGCACCTAAACATTGCCACTGCCCGCTAGGCCAGACATTTAACATACAAGCTGAAAAAGCTTCAACCGACAATTTAGTCTCCTGAATACAGAGGATATCCGGAGAATTGTCCCAAACCAAATTACGCAGAGCCTTTTGTCTAGGTGAGCTATGCAATCCCCTTACATTCCATGACAGAACTATCATTAGGTGGGTTGAGGGAAGTGCTCATCCATAGTTTTGACCACTCCAGTTTCCACTAACAATTCACCAGTAAGTTTCAATCTATCTTGATCCTTTCTTCTTCCAGCTTTGGAAGGAGCAGCCGAGTTGGCTTTCTTGAATTGTTTTTGCATAAGCCCAAGAGCACTGCTGGCTCCTTTTCCTTTTTTACCGGATTCCCCTTCTTTGGCCAAATCCGCCCAGCTTACTTCCTTCTCAGGCTGCTCATACTGAGCCTCAGATGGACCTCCCTCCTGTTGCAGAGAGCAATCAAAAGGCGCTTGTCCCTGCCCATTAAGAGTTCCATTGACTTCAGAGGCCTGTCTAGGTTGCACCATCTCATCTCCCTGTTCCTCCATCGGGATGCCATCTTCAATGACCATACAATCTAGAGCTTCGAATCTATTAAACCCCAGGTCTACTTGTCTCTCAGTATTGCCACGCCTTGGTCCCCGACCTCTTGCTCGCTTTTTGACTATCGTGAAACCATCCGTTCCTACTTGAAATTGTTCTCCAGACCCTTGCGCCAAACTTGGAGAAATAGCATTTTTCCCTTTATCTAATTTATCAGGTAAAGATTTGGTGTTTTCAACCAAACTTCTGCGCCCATTTCCTTTCCCAGATTCAGCTGTAAAATTCATTCCAGAATTTATCCCAGTGTCATTGGTTTTGACCGCCAAAGGGCATTGCCGATGAAGGTGTCCATAAACATGGCATAATCGGCATCTGAAGGGGATGGATTCGTAATCAAGCTGCTGTATCCAAGACAAAGATCCCATGCAGATTTCTACCGAATCTGGAAGCGGATTGTTTAAGTCCATGTCCACACAAATTCTTGCATATGAAATAATCTTCTTGTCAAGTGACTGGTGTGCAATAGCTGTTGGCTTACCCAGCATTGCCCCAATTTTTTTGAGGATATCTTCCCGCCAAAATTCCAGCGGAAGCCGCGGAAGATGGACCCAAACTGGGACACAGGCTGGGAGTTCATCAGCGGAGTTGAAACCCATGTGCCATGGTTTAAGAAACAGGCCCACTCTTTCATAGAAGTAGGGCCCTCCTTCAAAAATACAATTTCTATCCGAAACAGAGGAAAAACTTACCAGAAAATATCCATTTCCTGCCAACATGAGGTCAAAATCTCCTTCAATGACCCAGGAGCAGCGAATCCAGGATTCTAATGCTGACACAGGGATTCTAATACCCAGAAACTTACAGATTAGGGTGTGTGCAGACAAATATACCACATCTTCATGGATTGCTTCCTCTGGGATGACCAATACAGGACGGTCTTAGGTCCTCAAGAGGCATCCATTGACTTTGGTTAGCTGCGAGCGCTCACTGTTATAGAAGTGTTCCTGGCCGTGAAAGTTTGCCCCAGGGGTCTCCGCCACTTGCCTGGGGCCTGTCAACGGGCCTGCTGTTCCTCCTTCGCGCGCAGACATCTTTTCCAGAAGGTTAGTTATTTTGATAAAACATAGATCTCAAAAACTCTTTGAATGATGTGATGTAATGTTTATTTTATTCTATTATATCTGAGTCAGAACTTCTTCTCCAACATAAATTTTGGGTTGTATATACCAACCGATCATTTTACCATGTAACCTTATGTTCTTTTATTATTTTTTTTATAAATTTCTAATGAAGCGTTCCCATATTAAATTTGAAATGGATTAGTTTAACTTTATTTTGTATAAAATTTTAATTGAACTTGAATATATATATATATATATGTTTTTATTTTATTTAGTATAAATATTTAAATTTTGTAATTAAATAAACATATATATATATAAATAAATGTTTTTATTTTATTTAGTATAAATATTTAAATCTTGTAATTATATATATATATATATATATATGTGTGTGTGTGTGTGTGTGTGTGTGTGTGTGTGTGTGTGTGTGTGTGTGTGTGTGTGTTTTTATTTTATTTAGTATAAATATTTAAATTTTGTAATTAAATAAACATAATTTATGATGCAAAAAAAATAGGTCGATCTTCTAGAGGCCATAACTTTTGACCAGTAGTTTCGTTTGAGCTCTTCCATGCGCTAAAATGACTGTCTCAAAAAATTTGATGCTGTCCTAAGCTGCACTATCTGCTTAGAGTTAATTTTAATATTTTTCAGAGGCTATACGTGATCATCTGAGGGTCCAAAATTAACGTTTAATGATTTTTTCAAAAAAAAAATATATTTTTATAAATTGTATATTTTTAGAACTAGACATCAACTTTAGTTGAATTTCATCTCATATGCTAATTATATTGTTTAGATTATTTAAAGAGATTTTTAGAGACACACATGCTTGCATGTGAAACTTACTATAAATAGCGATTGCTAAAAATATAATTTTTTTTTAGATTTTAACTTTTTTGAATTTTTGTATGTCAACTCTAATTTCTAAGTTGAGGCTTATTTAAGCATGGTTTGGGTTTGTAATTATTTTAATTCATTTAATACGAATCAATTTTGAGTATTTTTACAAGATGTTAGCCTATTGGTAATTTATTTGTCTCGATAGTTTTCAGGTTCATTAATTTACCATTCTTTTTAATTTTATTATTTTCATTTTTATTTATTGCTTATTATTTTTTTCCCTTTATTTTAGCATACTATTTTAATAGTTTACTCTAGTTTATTTATTATTTCTTTCTTTCTATATTTTAACATATTGTTTATTTATTTATTTCTATGTTCTATGATATTTTTAATATTTAATTTTAATTTATTCTTTCCTTTTTATATATTAGCACATATATCTTAAATTTACATAAAATATACTTGATAGATATCATTCTCGAAGTACTTATTTCACTCATGTTATAATTCAATACGATAATCTAAAATATGTTTACTAGTTTAATATCAATACTAATATATCTTATACATTTTCAATATTAGGCTATCCTACACACATAATATCAAATTATTTAATTATATTTATAAATTTTCACTTGAGTAAATTTTATGGCAATTAGCCATTAAGTTTACTTGGTAAAAAATAAATTATCGTTATTATTACTATAATACTTTTATTTATTTTTAAATTATAAAACCCCTTTAACATAAGTTAACCAAATAAAAAATTCAACCATATTTATAAAGTTTTAATTTATTATTTTTTTTACCTAATTAACCACTAAAGTTACTTGATAAAAAGAAAATTTAACATGATTATTACTATTATATATATATATATATATATATATAAAATAAGTCCCTTTAATATAAATTACTCAAAAAAAAATGATATTTTAAATAAAATTTATAATAAGATAATTTAAAAAAATTATTATAATAAAAATAAATTTAGAATAACTAAATATTTTAAAGTTAATAAAAAATTATCTAAAATTTTACTAATATTTTTTTTCAAATGAATTTATCATAAAATAAAATTATTATAATAAAAATAAATTTAAGATACAATTGAATATTTTAAATTTAATAAAAAATTATTTGTGAAACCTTTTAAATTAGATTACTCAAAAGAGAGAGGAGGCCTCCAAAGGCAAACATACTCATGGAGAGACTAATGGAATGTGAAAATAAGCATTCGAATGTAATGTATTTTTAGTCCCTTCAAAGATAGAGTATTATGACTTTCATTCAAAGGAATAAATTTCTTTGTCCTTGTCAATTAAAAGAGTTATATTATTGTGTCAATTAAAAGAGTTATATTATTGTGTCAATTAAAAGAGTTATATTATTGTAGCAATTGTAAATTTTGCCTAAATATTTTTCAAAATATTATTTATTTTTTAAAAAAATGTATTTTTTTAATATTAAAAATAAACATCATTAAAAATTAATAATTTATTATATTAATTTTTATATTGAATTATTATTATTGTATTATATGTAATTTATCTTTAATTAATTTTAAGGTTGATATAAATTATAATTATATTATATTTATAATTATTATTTATTTTAATAAATAAATTAAGAATAAATCATAATCTTTACCAAAAAATATGAATTTATATTTTGATTAAAAATTATAATCTTGAACATAAAATTTTAACTTTAATTTTTAATAAAAACTATGAATAAATTATAAATAATATTTATTTTAACATATCAAAAATACAAGTCACTCAAAGTAAATAATTTATTATATTTGATTTTATATTATGTAAATAATATAATTTACATGTTATAAATTTGTATTTTTTATAAAATTTCCATGATTATATTGATAACTAAATTTTGTGCATCTCCTACTATTATTATATTTCATAAAAATGTTAAACTTTTAACAAAATAATTTACCTATTTTCTTCATGTTTAAACATTTTTCATAGTGCATATATACAATTTACCCACTAACATAATTTGGAATACAAATGTAATTAATAACAATGATTTTTTTTTCTATATCAATTTATAATATTAAAATTCAAAAATATGCATGAAAAATGGTTTCATATTTCACACATTATTTTAGGTTCAAAAATTGTAACATAATTAACGTTAAATTTTTTTAATAAATTTGAAACAATAAAAATAAAGACTAATCACTAAATAACCTTTATTCG
The DNA here is from genome assembly GCA_037957365.1 of Torreya grandis. Classification (NCBI taxonomy): domain Eukaryota; kingdom Viridiplantae; phylum Streptophyta; class Pinopsida; order Cupressales; family Taxaceae; genus Torreya; species Torreya grandis. Next base: position 6,691,179 of record JARHVA010000040.1, read on the forward strand.
TATTTTTGAATCTAAAAAACAAAGTATTTTTTCCAAAATATAGTCTCATTATTGTACTATAACTAAAAAGAAATCAAACAAATAATCTAATCATTATACTTTAACCAATAAAAAATTAAATAAACAATATATTTTCAATTTTATTTTTGATCAAAAATATTAATGTTTAAAGTTAAAACTTAAAAAAGTAAGTTAAATATTTATGCTCTATCAGAAGCTTGTGCACTAAGAGTAACTGATGGTGTGACTCAATAAATATTTATCAATGTCATTATTCAGAAGACGGTGAGCGATAGACATGACATGAAATTTAATATTTATGAATATATATACAGTGAAATTTAAAGCATTTTATTGACTGGATTGTAGTTTAATGGTGAGATAATGGCATAAAAGGTATTGTCTAGTTATCCACCAAGGCACAAATCTCACAAGATATCATTAAAAAGAAAGGAGCTTGGGATCATATCCTGAATGAATTTGGCAAAGAATAAATAACACTTAATCATTGGCACTAAGTTAAAGAAACATTTTCTTGTATTTTTAAATCTAATAATTAAATATTTTTAAAAAAAAAATAAGCTCATCATTATAATTTCATTAATAAAAAAAATCAAAAAATATTTTTTTATAATTTTTCTTTTTCCAATATACAATGTAAATTATAAAATTATCTTAATCTAAAATTTAACACCTTAAAATTTTAATATATATTCTTCAGTTCTAATAAAACATTTCACTATTCCTTCAAACATTTTTTTTAAATAATTAAATAATTTGATGGTTTAAGGATATAGATATTGAAGCGAGTTTAAAGATTTGAAAATTAATTCTATGATTTTAAATATAATTTTAAAGATAATTTAATTAACTTATTTTTCAATTAAATTATTAATTTTTTATATGTTTTATTTAAATTTGATTGATTATTAAAATATTTATAAATAAAAATAGTCACACCATTATATTTTAATTAATAGAAATTTTTATTAAAAAAATCTTTTCCTTTTCCAAAATATAATATAAATTAAAAATTTACCCTAAATTTAAAACAACTTAAAAAATAATATATATTCTTCTAATTTCAATAAAGCCTTTCATTATTCACTTTAAGTTTTTTTCTATTAAAAATAATTAAATAATTTAATAGTTAGGTAAAAATATATACATTAAAGTGAGCTAAGGATTTAAAAATGGATTTTATGCTTATAAAGATAATTTAACTATCTTCTTCATTTTCATTTTGCGGCTAACTTTTAATATGTATAATTCAAATTGGAATACCAAGTGATGATTTTACAATAACATATAGTACTCTTAAGTTTGAACTTATGAACTTTGCTTGTAAAGATAATTCATTTTCTTCCTTTCTATTTAATTTCTAGACTAATTTTTAATATATTAAAATTACATTTGAATACCAAATAACGATCATATATCATTTACAATCGCACATGCTACTTACAAAGTTGAACCTAAAATTTCCAGCTTCATTGGAATGTTAAGGCAATGATAAAATGCTTAACCCCAATTTGTTATGTTCAATGATTCCCTATCTTCTTAGATAATAGATGTTATATGATTATTGTTTTAAATAATGTAAGAAAAAAGAAACCCAAAACCATCTTTAGTTATATATATTCGCTTGTAATAGTACATGTCTGTGAAAAATTTATGCAAAATTTATTCATCGAGGGAATATAATTTGAGAAAGTGTGATATATAGCTCACTTTAAATAAAACTTTTTTACACTTTGAAAAAATTGTCTACATCACAATAGAAAAACAAGATTATGCATTCATCAAAGCACTTAATAAATCTAGAGATTACATTTAGAATAAGTGCTATAATGTAGTTATAGTACTTGTTCTTTGAAGGATAGGGAATTGTGAGTTATGGTAATGGATTGATTGATTTAAAGTATCAGATGGTAATAGACAGTTTTAGAATAGCAGAGGGGCTACTGAATTTATCTTACACTCATTTTCCTGCCATCGTTGACCTTCCAATGTATCATAGGGAGGTCGATCTTTCGTTTCAAGAAGGCCTAGGACAAACAAACCGGTCATAATAATTATAATTTCAAAAATGGCAAATGAAAGATATAGAGCGCTGTGGCCAGTCACCACATTTACAGGGATCACAATGGCTCCAACGTTGATCGCTTGTCTTAACATTGACATCACTTTAATTTATTTTTATTTACAAAAGCTGATCTTGTTTGTTACAAAGATGCAATTACAATTGGAATTTGTTAAATGCTATGGATGATAAAATTGAAGCAATTGAGAAAAACGACACTTGGGAATTACTGCCCCTTCCACCAGGAATAAATGTGATCGAAAACAGTAGTATTATATTAGACAAAGAACACTTTGAATAACAAAGTACACTCTCTAATTTCCAACATCCATTAATGCTGGTGAGTTGCATGCATAAATATTTTGCTTGTAATTTGAGAAATTGATTTGGTGGCACCTAATAGAGTTAGATGGAATGCAATACTGTTGATACACAATGCAATGCCACTAGAAAAAATAAATTGAAGAATTGATATCTCTTTAATCAATTTGTGTGCTTTTTAAAAGGTGTTTGGTCATCTATGATGGCATAATACTTTAAAATGTTCTATAGTTGTGCTTGACATACTTGGAGAATACTGGCTAAGGTTTTCACATCTACCCTCACACATGCCAATTGCATTTCCTAAAAAAGCTCTAGAGCCTTCTTGCAGTGCCCATTCTATGGAAATCCAACAATCAATACATTCCATGAAACTAAATTTGGTTGAGGCATTTCTTTGAAGAGTTTCAAGGCCTCATCAACAAACCCATTTTGTGCATATCCTAAAATCATTGTTGTCCAGGACACATCATCTCCCTGATGCATTTTGTCAAACACATTGTGTGCCCTCTTTATGCTTCCACATTTTGCATACATGTCTATCATAGAATTTACTACCGTGCGAACAAACTGAGATGCAGTCCTCATTATTTCTCCATGGATCTCCAAACCTTACTCCATCCCTGCCAAGTTGGCACATGCTGGGAAAATACAGGCAAAGGTTGTGGAGTCTGGCCTCATACAGCCGATTGCATTTGCTGAAAATGTTTGACAGATTCCTCATCATATCTACTCCATACAAATCCTGTAATGAGTGCATTCCATGACATGACATTTCGCTGAGGCATCTCCTTGAAAAATTTCAGGGAATCTACCACAAGTCGACTCCTTGCATATCCTACAATCAAGGCTATTTAGGAGAAATTGATTGTCGAAGCATTTTCTTAAAGAGCTATAGAGCCTCATCGACAAGTCCAATCTGCCCATATCTTGCAATCATGGTATTCCAAGACACAACATCCTAATGAGGCATTCCCTGAAATAGTTCCAGTGCTTTATGCATAAGTCCAGTCTGTGCATATCCTGTAATAATGGAATCCCAGAAGACTAGGTCTGGTTGAGGCATTTTGCAAAACAATTGTCAAGCCTTATGAATGCTTCCACAACTCACATACATGTGTATGAGGGCATCACCCATAACCACCTCACCTGAAAATCCACTTGTAATTAACTTTTCATGGATCTCTACACCCAGTTGTATCGATGCCAAACCTGCACATACCGAAACAATAGTGGCAAAGGTAAATTGGTTTGGTTGGACACCCGCACCTGCCATTTGAATTCTCAGCCAAATAGGACTGCAAAAGCAACATAATAGCAAAAAATGAGCAATGCAAACAAAATATTCGCCCATGATTTTTTTGATGATCTTGGAGCCACTCAAATTAACCCAAATCAACAATATTGAAAATTTTATCAAAAATAGCCAATTAGAGAAAAATAGACTACCTAGTTTTTACTTTAAAACAGGTGCCTTTTAGACTACATCCAAGACATACCCGCCCAACATCCCGTTCAACAGAAATACAAAAAGATTTAAATTTTTCATCAATGTCCACTTTCTCATTAATTGAAGGCACAAAAGTTTTATTGCCTTCAAAAATATTCGTGCATTTACCGGAGAAACAACCCAATAACCATCTGCAGATATTTAATAAGATGAACTTGGCAATGCATGTACACCCTTGTTCGAAACCTGATGCAGGATGATTTTTTGGAAGAGGTGGCTTGACAAATGCCAAGCCACAAGGATTATGCTATCGGGGACTAACAGAGCCGCTAAAGGGGTGGCAACAAGCTCAGAGACAGTTGTCATGGTGTCAAACCCCCTAGTAGCAGTCACATCAAGCTGCTACTTGAAATTTGCATGCAGATCAGATTTATACTCGTCTCTTAATTTTTTTGTAATTGTGTGAGAGTTGGAACCGCTACATTTCTTGAGCACCGTAATTACCTCTATAAACATGTGAAACAAAATGAATAAATAAATGCATATAAGTGCTCTAAAATGCATACAAAAAAGTCTATTAAATCAAGAGTTATGGAGGGTATCTGCATGCACTAGCAAGCCAAATGTAATGCATTTGCATGGTCTCCATCCGCAGTTTCCCCTAAAGACACGTCCTCCAGCTGGTCATCATAACTAACAAGCAACTCAATGTTGTTTCGAAAATGGCAGGAAGGAAAATAAACTCAGTGAAATCTTCTGATTCATCCCTTGCCAGACGGACTATTCCTTGTTTACCCACAACTAAAAATATTATTATTTTGAAGTGGACATTGAAAAATGATTTCCATTTTCAGTGAACACCATATGTGATTGGCAGTCAATAGTGGAAGATTAGATTAATTGTTGTAGGCCGATACAATAGTACCTGATCGACACGTATTAATTATAGTATAATCATTAATGTTCCTCTTTCCATGGTCGAATGTCAAAGATATTTTTATCAGTAAAAATGGTGTGGGTGTTTAAGAAGATAACTTATACAAACTCAAGAATTTGACATAGAATTATAAGCAACTAAGTTGGTCTACGGATAATGGTTAGTTCAATTAATAGTAGATAATATGTGAGAGAGAGAGATAAAAGAAGAATAAGAATGAAGAGGAAATGCAACTCGAGGTGTTTGTGGTGTTGATTTTTTTAATCTAATCATGATTGGTATGAGAATATTATTTATTATCTCGAGCACTTCAATAGCCTTGAAGGTATATGAATAAGATTGAGAGGTGTCATCTAGAATTCAAATTAGTTAAATATAGTTTGGTTCAAGGAAGTTTGATTTGGAAGAAACCTTATGTGATTTAAGGAATTTGAATTAGAATTGACAGTAACTAAGTTTCTCTAAGGGTAGCAGTTATGATCTGCACCATGGGGCTTAGGATGCAAGAGCAGTGGACAATGTCAAGCTTGGTAATAAGCTGTAAATTATAAAATGTGCAAAGGTAAACTTAAACATGCTAAACCAATAACACACTCAAATGCATAAATATTTATAGAATGGTACAACTTATATTCAATATTTAGAATAGGTAAAATTATAAATGTGTACAATATTTAGTAAGAATAGGAGTGCGATTTCTTCTGATCAAAAGCAGAAATACCTCCTTTTTGATTTGTCTAGATCAAAAATAACTCAAAACTACATGTGTGTGAATGCTAGATACACAAAGCATCTAAAAATATCATATCTTCTCTTTAACTAATGATTCTCATCTATGATTTCTAATGTGTTAGATGGTTATAATACATAAATCATTACAAGAAGCAATTACAACATACCAAAAATACAAAAGGGCAGAAATTCACCTTTTGGCCAAGTGACAGTTGGTATTCTTGTAGACGTGCAATTTGACTTCTTGTTGTGTGGTATTGCTGACAGATTTCTTGACATGTCACAAACCTGGAAAGTACTAGATTGTACACCATGTGGTAGAAATAATATAAGACATGGATGTTAAGTGTGAATGTTCTTGCATGCCACCACAGAGACGTGTAGTAAGTAACAAGCTATTGTGGAAAATTGAAGATGTACCACAAGGAAACTAAAGTGATGCACACATGTTGTAGGGGGTGTACTACATATAGATTTCATATGTGCATTTGCAATGTCAAACTACTATGTAGTAAGAAATAAGGTAATACAAAAACTCAAAAAGGTACCAAAAGGTTGTGCATATACTACAATAAATTTCTCTTATAGGGAATGCAAATTCCATGTGAGGAGTGCACAGACCCATGTGTAAGTTGTTCCAAATCATTAGCCTTTTCTTTATAAGCAAGGGCATCCATTGTACATGAATATGTTGGTGCATTGGTCAAGCTGAAGGGCATAACTAACCATTCATAAAGTGATTCATGTATTTTGAATGATGTCTTTGAAACATACTTAAGATGAATTAGTACCTAGTGATAACATGACTTTAGGTCAATCTTGGTGAAGTATTATGCTCCTTAAAGTTGGTTTGGGATGTAATTAATTTATGATATTGGGTATCAATTTTTCACCATTATCTTGTTAAGTTTGAATTATTCTATGCACAAATTTTGAGCACCAATTTTATTTGGTATGAGCACTATCAGGCTCCCATAAGGAAAATAGTTTGGTCTGACCTTGCCTTAATGAATAATCTAATGGATTTTTATCCAAAATTTATCATTCTCCCAAATGGCCCTATGATATAGTGGATAATTTGGAAGAGGGGATCTAGGAATGAAATTGATGTGATTCTTTACTACTCAATATGTTGGCATACCCTTTGGCTCTTCAAATACATATCAATAATGTTGTAGTATCTTATCAAGTTAATGTTATTATGGTGATGTTTTTTGTGGTTTAAAATGTTGCGAATATATTATTTCTATCTTGTGTAGGTGCTTTTGGGAAGACCTACATAGCATAAACTTCAACGTGTGTGAGATTATCATGAAAAATTGCTTGGTAGAGACAAAAGGGATCTTGGTCATAAGAGGTTATTCCAAGAGGATGAAGAACTGATATTTTACATGTACAATCCACCATTGTGACTTGGATTGATATTGAGCATCATGGTCACACAAATGATAAGAATTGGCAATGCTTATATGTAGTCTTAACTCATACAATTAACAATAGAGAGCCGAACACAATAGATAGTTATATTTTAATCACACTAATAATATGTTATTTCTACACACTTTGATAATAAAAAATTTAGGACATTACACATATATATAGGAATATGACTCCTACAATTTATCCATTCTTTTCTCACCTGAAATATCTCAAATTATGCACACTCTTATATACGATATATTTTTATAACTTATTAACAATATATCTCAACAACTATAATATTCTCATCTATATTTGTAATATTTTTTATAAAAATATTACTACCAAATATTAACTAACATACTATTTACCTCTTGATAAATACTCAGATTTACACAATGTAAAAGCTAGATTTCTTAACATTCCTGCCCCATAGTTTTTACATGGTTCAAAAACATTCACAATCTTATCTACAGTATGCTCACCCCTTGTAGCATGCCAAACTATGTGGCTCATAACCTTGATATAAAGAGAGCCTCATTCCTCTGATGAATTTTACATATTTACCACAAACCTTGACATGAACATGAACACCATCTACCTCTAAGAATTGGCACGAATAAAACTATATGCCATCATATACTCTTAGGTCTGCATATTACTGATGTAATCTTGATGTACATGACCACTACTATCTGAAGGAATGCATCTCACATTTACTTTACATGACCTCAATGGACATGTCACTGAGGGTCATCTTCATAAAGAAGTAAGGAAACCATAGGATGTCTGCAGTAGTTTCTCTCCTGACTATTGCCAAAACACTGTTCACCTCCTATAGTTTTTAGGATCTCTACCACAAACACTTTCAAGATTTATGAGTTGACTTACATTGGTGCATTCTATCCTTTCAAAATATTTTTACATTAGGTAATTGTTGATGCAGTAGATTGCTCCCGGGGTAGGAGGTCGAGCTCCTGCCTTTCCACACGCAACAATGGAAACTACCCTCTCACCTGTGGGATCGGTGAAGCTGGAGGGGAGAGTCTCTAGATAAGGGCTAGCTCCCTCTGATGTATCTTTTAGGCCCTAGTTTCTCCTACTGCTAATAAATAAAATGAAAAAAAAGGGGGGGGGATGGAAAGGGAGAGAGAGATGCTGAAAACAGAACCTAAGCCTAAAAATGAAAAGGTGATACACCAGAAAATGTGACCCACCCAGCTCGAATATACACTTTTCACCAAAAGGGAGCGCCCATTCACTTCATCTGAAGTGGGAATTTCTTCTGCAACAGTCAGCTAGGGGTTCGTGGAAGTACAGGGAGGAAGAAACTACCAGAGGTGTCATCAGACACACTTATGGCAGCCTATTCACAGGCACCTACACTCCCCTGTAGACACTTCTGGCAGACCTGCAGAAAGGAGACTTCACAATGCATTGGACATGCTGTAATCGATCTGTGAAAAGCATGAAAGACAATGACTTAACACAAAAGAGGAAAATAGACATATACTTTAAAGTGCAAGTCCAGATGGAGGCAAAAATGCTAAGTCCTGATTCAAGGTAAAATCTGACAGCTGTGCCTTACAAGCCCGAGACATTTTTGGGCAGAGTTTTGTCTTAAGGCTAAGAGAGTCCATTTCTCCAATGAGAATTTACAATAAATAGTAAGAGGAAGAGAACTTGGTGCTTCTTGAGAAATGTTTTGGCACTCTTTTTTCAAGTGGCCCATGTGCGTTCTAAACCTTGGGAAGAGGAGGACATCTGATTGTCAGCTCCTGCTTTGACTTTGGCATTCCATATTAATGTAAAATCATGGCCGTGCCTCTTTTCTGCAAATAGACTGCGGTTTATCCCCTCATAAATGCCAACTGGAAGAAAAATAGGCCGCATCGTTTGGTGACCATCTAGCAATAGCTCGCCTCCTCTTTGTCTCTTTATGCACCTTATCTTATCCTAGTTTGTCTCTTTCTAGTCTTTCAACCCTCGAGGGTGATCTTCTAGCGGGTTGCTGCATTTCTTGGGCTCTTTTCATGGTTGGCACTCAGGGAATTCAAAAGCAAACGGCTACTTCACCCGAATTCCTTCAGACAAAAAGTCTGAAAGAATTCATCCTTAAGATTTTATGTGCACTTTTGAACTCCTTCAGCTGCCCTTTGAAATGCTCCTTGCCCTCTATAAAGGCTTTTTGACTTAGAGCTACCCTCCACAAGGGAACCTGCCCTTCAGCTCTGTGACGCCCCCTTGAACCAAGCTGTTGAACCAAAAATGGTTCAATGGTTCAACGATTCAACACTGCATGTCGAGCCCTTTAAACCATTCACTTGAACCAACTGTTGAACCGATTCAATGGTTCAACACTGTGCGCTGAGCCTTTGAACCGTTTGATGAATCGAGCGATGAACCAAGTGGTTGAACCAAGTGACTGAACCCACCGATTGAACCAAGCAATTGAACTCGCTGATTGAACCAAGTGTTGAACCATTTGATTGAACTGAGCGATGAACTTAAACGTTGAACCAATCCATTGAACTTTGCTGATTGAACCAAGCGTTGAACCTGGTGGTTGAACCAAGCGATGAACCATGGTTGATTGAACCAAGGCATTGAACTTGAGCGATGAACCAAGGATGCCAACCTTCATCATGATTTTATTCAGACAAGAGCCCAAAGAATCCTTGTAAACCCAGCACTCTCTGAACTGATTCTTCATGTGCCAAAAGACTAACTTGTAGAGTTCGTAGAAAAACTTCTTTGGAAAATCAGTAGAAACCCAAGAAATCTACAGAGTTCGTAGAAATTCCACCTGCAGAGTTCGTAGATTTAGACCTACAGAGTCCATAGATTTAGACCTACAGAGTCCATAGATTTAGACCTACAGAGTCTGTAGATATTCCTGGACTTGTGCAAAATTGAAAAAGAAATGGCCTAGAATAGCAGGGACAGAAGGGGACTAATTTTTGGCCTGTTGGGCAAAAAATGGTCAACAAATTGGTGACTCTTAGGGGAAGCATGCCTGCTATGCTTAGAGACCAATTTCCTTGTAGTCCATTGGGCACATAGTCAGAATGCAACTTTGAAGAAAGGTTAGCAACAGCCTCAAAGATCCAAGAATCAAACATGAAGCTTTTACCCCATACACAAAGGAAAAAACACACACAAGGCTAAAAACACTACTTGTGTAAACTACACTTAGGGAAAGCAGGAAAGAAAACTGAAAACAAACTACTATATATAACTAACCATGTACATCAGCTTCCGTCCTAGATCAAAGGGAAAACTTCTTAAGTCCCCTCCTTGGCAAGGAAATTTATGGTGCCAGACAAGTGGCTGAATGAAATGGAGAGCTGGTGACCTACTCCTCTTGCTTGCCACCTGAGTTGGCTTGTACCTAAGTGGATCAGATTCAAACATGCTTCCAATGTATACGTACTCTATTTGTTCTTGGAAACTTGCCTCCTGGTGGTTCTTCAGGCTGGTGTATCTTGTCAAGAAATCAATTGCTACCGGCTCATCACCATAAGCCCCTTGATATGCATCATTGACTGGCTTGTTCTCTTCTGCCTCATGCTTGGGTTCCATGTTATGATCATCCTCCTTGATGATTTCAAAGAAGGTATCTTCAAATTCACTAACCTCTTGAAGGGGTAAATCTAAAAATCTACAGCCCATTTGCAAACTTATATGAGTCCCAATGCTGCCTTTTCCACTCTTATCTATCTCATAGCCTCCTTGAAGAACAGTGCAGCCTGCCCCAATGACTTCAAATGAATCATTCAAAACATGAACAAGATATTGTCCATGCTCCTTCATGAAATTAATGGTGATCTCCTCCTCATCCGTACTCATGAAGTCTCCCTGGTCAGCCATAAACTGAGCATAATCTATATCAGGCAAAGCCTGATAGCTTTCTTGGAGGTGTGTGGATAGAGTGTATTCAGACATGGAATCTACTATTTGGTCTGAAATGTCCATCACACGTTCGCTGAGGAGACTTGATCTGGACTCTAACTCTGCAATCCGCCTATCTATATCTTCCTCGAAGAGCCTTTCCTGGAAGTCACAATCATCATCAAGACTAGGAGCAGCCTCATCTTCCTCAAGGTTTTGAGCAAAACCTTTCTCCTCCTCTTCCTTTCTGCCCCAAGATTCCACTGTTTGCTTCCAACTCATGATCTTGGGATTGGAATCTTGCTCTTGTGAACAGGCAGCAACTTTATCCTCTTCAAGGTCCTGAGCTGGTTTATGATGTTCCTCCTTCCAGCTTGGAATTTGGAGATCATGTCGAAAGACTTGAGGAGGTTAGGGAAGATTTGGGAGGGTATGCTCATGTACAGGAAGAGATGTCTAAAAATAGGCATGCTGAAAAGCTAGGTGTATAGGGTTAGAGGTAGGATCGATTGATGCATTAGATGAGTCAGAATGAGCAAGTGTCATCTGATAGAAAGGATTTGGCACACAAGAAGGAGTTTTCTCTAGAATAGGAGGAGGCAGAACTTGGGCCAAAATTTCCTAATTTTTGTCCCTCCACTTTACCAACACTTCATCAATATTGAAATTAGCTTGTGGATTAGTGGAAGAGGTGTCTTTTGGCATCGGCTCCTCTACAAGGTCTGAAAACTCCATCTCTCTTTCTCCAAGTAGTCTCATCTTAGCTTCCAACTTCTCAATCTGCTTAGCTAGATTATCCTCATTTTGTACCTCTTGGAGCTCATAGAATTCATTATAGAGATGGGGAGTACATGAAGGTTGCCATGAAATGCAAGAAGATTCTTGAGGAAGGGTGGGAGGTAATTGAAAAGGACTAACCTCATTTTTTACCTCACACTCTTGGACAATGCCTTTCTCCTCCTTGTTGTTCCATGACTCAACCACTTTATTCCAGCTCAAGATATTCGGACTGGGCATCTCCTTCTGGGGTGATGGGGCCACAATGTGAGAGGGTAGTGAGGGTTTAGATTCCACTTCCCTTGCTACCAAAATAAACTGCTGCATTTGAAGATTTGCCAATTCGATATGTCTATCAATATTAGCCTTAAACACAAGATTTACTATCTTGGAACTCTCCTCAACATGATTGGGGAAAGGACTTTGACAGGCTTGACTTGGCTCATAAGCAGGGGCTGTATATGACTGATATGATACTTGGGGTAGCGAGTATGCAGGTTGATAGACTTGGTAAGGCTGCCTCTCATAAATACTTAGCTTCTCTTCCAAAGATGTAATCATACCACTCACATCCAACATGTCACTTGTAAGCCTTTGCCAGTTGGCTCTTTCAATAGGAGTCCATTCACTCTTAACCTGATCCAGTGCATTTCTCACTTGATGGATGACATGATCAATAATTTGTTGGCCACATCCCCTTCTGGTGTCAGGATCTATTACATACTTTTCATATCCCAGAAGTGCTTGTTTGAAGGTGGAAACGGGTTGATTGGCAAAGAGACTAGGTTGAATGGGGGAAGTGACGCAATGCGAAGACTAGGCATAAGGCTGATATAGCTCATGATAGGGCTGGGACCGGTCATATTGGACCTGATAAGGATCAACATAAGGATGGTGATGATCATAGCCATGCTGGCCAAGGAAAACAGGGTCTATGGCTCTGAATGATGGGATTATACATACCAGAATACTGTTTCTTGATGGTACAGTACCAGAACTGCTTAACCAGTTGATTTAACTCAGATTCACCATTGGTGTTGATGTAAAATCCTCCAAAGGCTGGTCAATTGAGGAACACACCAAAAAATCTTCAACTCTCTGGACAAAACTTGTCCTAGTTGGTCCCATTGGGCGTGCCAAAAATTGTTGATGTAGTGGATTGCACCCGAGGCAGTTGGCTAAGCTCCTATCTTTCCACACGCAAATATAGAAACTCCCCTCTCACTTGTGGGACCTGTGAAGTTGGAGGGGAGAGTCTCTAGATAAGGGCTAGCTCCCTCTGATGTATCTTTTAGGCCCTGGTTTCTCCTACTGATAATAAATAAAATGAAAAAAAAGGGGGGGATGAAAAGGGAGAGAGAGATGCTGAAAACAGAACCTAAGCCTAAAAATGAAAAAGTGATACACCAAAAAATGTGACACACCCAGCCCGAATATACACTTTTCACCAAAAGTGAGCACCCATACACTTCATCTGATGTGGGAATTTCTTCTGCAACAGTCAGTTAGGGGTCCGTGGAAGTACAGGGAGGAAGAAACTACCAGAGGCATCCTCAGACACACTTATGGTAGCCTATTCACAGGCACCTACACTCCCCTATAGACACTTCTAGCAGACCTACAAAAAGGAGACTTCACAATGCACTGGACATGCTGTAATCGATCTGTGAAAAGCATGAAAGACAATGACTTAACACAAAAGAAGAAAACATACATATACTTTAAAGTGCAAGTCCAGTTGGAGGTAAAAATGCTAAGTCCTGATTTAAGGTAAAATCTGGCAGCTCTACCTTACAAGCCCGAGAGATTTTTGGGCAGAGTTTTGCCTTAAGGCTAAGAGAGTCCATTTCTCAAAAGAGAATTTTACAATATATAGAAAGAGGAAGAGAACTTGGTGCTTCCTGGGAAATATTTTGGCACTCTTTTTTCAAGTGGCCCATGTGCGTTCTGAACCTTGGGAAGAGGAGGCCGTCTGATTGTCGACTCCTGCTTTGACTTTGGTGTTCCATATTAATGTAAAAACATGGCCGCACCTCTTTTCTGCAAATAGATTGCAGTTTGTCCCCTCATAAATTCCAACCAGAAGAAAAATAGGCCGCACCATTTGGTGACCATCTGGCAATAACTCACCTCCTCTTTGTCTCTTTATGCACTTTGTCTTATCCTGCTTTGTCTCCTTCTGCTCTTTCAACGCTCAGGGGTGATCTTCTAGTGGGTTGATGTGTTCTTTGGGCTCTTTTCATGGTTGGCGCTTAGGCAATTCAAAATCAAATGGCTACTTCACCCAAATTCCTTCAAATTTTTTGTCCGAAGGAATTCCTTCAGATAAAAGGTCTAAAAGAATTCACCCTTAAGATTTTTTGCACACTTTTGAACTCCTTTGACTACCCTTTGAAATGCTCCCTACCCTCCACAAGGGCTTTTGGACTTAGAGCTACCCTCTACAAGGGCACCTGCCCTTCAGCTTTGGGATGCCCCCTTGAACCTAGCCGTTGAACCAAAAATGGTTCAATGGTTCAATGGTTCAACAGTTCAACACTGCGTGCTGAGCCCTTTGAATCATTCGCTTGAACCAACCGTTGAACTGGTTCAATGGTTCAACACTACGCGCCAAGCCTTTGAATCGAGCGATGAACCAAGTGGTTGAACCAAGTGACTGAACCCACCGATTGAACGAAGTGATTGAACTCGCCGATTGAACCAAGTGTTGAACCATTTGATTGAACCGAGTGATGAACTTAAAAGTTGAACCAATCCATTGAACTTTGTCGATTGAACCTAGTGGTTGAACCAAGCGATGAACCAAGGCCGATTGAACCAAGGCATTAAACTTGAGCGATGAACCAAGGATGCCAACCTTCCTCATGATTTTCTTCAGACAAGAGCCCAAAGAATCCTTGTAAACCCAGCACTCTCTGAACTGATTCTTCATGTGCCAAAAGACTAACCTACAAAGTCCATAGAAAAACTTCTTTGCAAAATCAATAGAAACCCAAGAAACCTACATAGTCCGTAGAAATGGACCTGCAGAGTCCGTAGAAATTCCACCTGCAGAGTCCGTAGATTTAGACCTACAGAGTCCATAGATTTAGACCTATAGAGTCTATAGATATTCCTGGACTTGTGCAAAATTGAAAAAGAAATGGCCTAGAACAGTAGGGACAGAAGGGGACTGATTTTTGGCCTATTGGGCAAACAATGGTCAACAGTAATTATGTTTGAAATTACATACATAATACATATATTTGAACAAGCATATTCTTTAGTTTTTATTTAAAAAGTCATACGATGGAAACTATAACAACACACCACACTAAAAATAACACACCACACAAAATGTCACAACATCATTGGTGCAGCCCTATTTTTGGCGACTAACGAGAGATCACTAAAATACCTCCAACCTCATGTGCCTCCATCCTCCATTATATAGCTCAAATATCTAGATCAATGAAGAGAATTCTTCCCACCCACACTCTTGACATATCTTTTGTAAAATGGACATTGGTTACCCCAATAATGTGTCCATGTAAAATTTTGATTTTTGACATAAGACTTTTGAGACAATGACTCAACACACAAATTGAATCTTGAATTATTATTATTTTCATGACTAAATGACTAATGACCTTGACATTCGAATTAAATTTTGTTGACTTGACAAAACATTGACACATTATATAATAACCCAAATAACTAATTGACTGACTATCAACTTATATTCTCTGAAATACAAAATTCACTCATATAAGAAAACTTTTTAATAACTAATGGAGATAATCCATATTGACTTAAACTAAAGTATGGGCTTATGGGCTTAGCATTCATTCAAATGTATTTAAAAATAAACCAAATAAAAAAATTATGATTATACCAGTAATAAATGAAATTAATTTAAAAACTTATCACTTTCCTTGTCGTGATGGAGGATGTAGCTATCAATTCATAGCTAGCAGAGAACTGCAAAAAAAAGACCTTGTGGAGTTGACTATCGAGATGTGAAGTAACTAGCACAAAGATATATATAATGCACGTCATTTAATAAAATAGATACACACATAATTCTTTTAAGAGTGTATGCGCCAAGCTCAAATATTTGATGAGGCACGACCCACATCTGGAAATATTAAGGTGGTTAAAGCATAAGTGTAAATGACAAAATGCATAGATCTTTCCAATCGTATCAAAGCTCCAATGACTAGCACAAAGACACTCGTAGTAAAGCTCCAATGACTAACACAGAGATCTTAAACAAAGGTAGATAGTGACGCCTGAGTACAAACAACATCTAAAAAAAATTATCTCAATTTGTGCTTTCCATTATATGGGGAAATAGAACAAAGCTGCCACTTAACAAACCGTTCTCATAGAAAACTCCCTGCTCTGATACCAATGATAAGAATTGGAAGAGCTTATATGTAGGCTTAACTCATACAATAGATAATAGAGAGCCAAAAACAATAGATAGTTATATTTTAATCACACTGATAATATATTATTTATTTACACTTTGATAATAAAACATTTTGGATATTACACACACACACAC
Source organism: Torreya grandis (assembly GCA_037957365.1). NCBI lineage: Eukaryota > Viridiplantae > Streptophyta > Pinopsida > Cupressales > Taxaceae > Torreya > Torreya grandis. Next base: position 6,707,338 of record JARHVA010000040.1, read on the forward strand.
ATATAGGAATATGATTCCTATAATTTTTCCATTATTTTCTCACCCGAAATCTTTTGATTTAAGCACACTCCTATATACGATATATTGTTATAACTTATTAACAATATATCTCAATAACTATAATATTCTAATTTGTATTTGTAATATTGTTTATAATAATATTAGTACCAAATATTAAATAACCTAATATTTACCTCTCAATAAATACTCAGATTTACACAATGTAAAAGCTAGATTTCCTAACAAATAGAACCTTCCAAAAATGGCCCACAAACTTCAGGTAGCACAATGGCACAAGATACTTCATCTTCCATGGGATTCACATTGTGCTATAAAGTGAATTTTTGATGGACCTATATATCCTTACCTTGTTGAATCCAAACCAAATAGTATGGTTTTAGATGTGTTTAAATGGTAAGGCTAAGGCACTATATTATTGATTTCACAATGGTGTTCTTCTGGATACCACTATCAATGATGACATGGAGACACTGAGCCTTCACCTCAAACTTGGTGTGTAAGAGACACTCTCATTCCTTGAACTACCTTCTTCCTTTTCATGCAAGTGTTATTGCACATATTACTTACAAGATTGTATTTATGGATTCTATGCTTTTAAACATAACTTTAAAGGTAATTGAAATATCATCTTCATTTATATCTAGTTTTTCCACCTTTATATATATATATATATCCCAAGTAACAATCATATATCATTGACCTTTGTAGATGATAATTACAAAGTCAAACCTAAATTTCAAGCTTCATTGGACTGTTAAGGCAATTTTAAAATGCCTAACCCCATTTTATTTATCTCAATGAGTCTATATCTTCTTAGAGAAGAGATTTTATTTGATTATTTTTTCTATAACCTAAGAAAAATGAAACCAAAAATATTCTTTTTTTGACTTGATAATGTCTTTTAGTTGGAGCTAAAACTAGATCTGGGGTACAAATAGGGGCCTAGTCATCGAAAAACAAAAGGAGTTAAGAAACACAGGTAGGGTTGATTCATATCTTGGAAACAAAAAATGAACACAACACCCAAGAAAGATGATAAAGATAAAAAGTAAAACCTAGAGTAGAGTACCCCACACAACCAAGACAAACCACACATAATACCAACAAAAGAGAAGAGACTGTTGGAAATGAAACAAGGGTGAAAATAAGAGATAAACACATTGAAAACCCAACCATTGAAAGGATATAATCCTAACTACATGGATTCTCAATAGCAAGCCGTAAGCATTCTCCATCTCATGATATAAAGAAGGGCTACCATTATCCATTATGTACCATCATCGATGAAGCTTAGAATATCTAGTTATAGATGTTCTACAACTAACTTTTTACCTCTTCTAATTTTCTTACCAAAATTGAATTCTGAGAAAAACTAATTACGTTGTGCAAGATACAAAACCTCTATGGATCAAAATTGATCTTATTCATCAGCCTGAAAGGATGCAACAACCTCTTCTTGACCACCTACCTCCTTCCTCCTCTAAAAATATAATACCTTAACTCTAAATATTTGTTGTCCCTCTTCTACAACATGAAGACAACCTATTCAAAGAGGACAAACCCTCCCAACTCTAGAAATAAATGACCCATTTCTTATTGAAAGGACTAATCTACTTAATGTTGATCTCTTGAAAACCTTGCTGAGCTTCAGTGAACAAATTCCCCTGATAGAGGCTCTTAATGATTAGAGGATCAACCAAAGAATATTTTAAACTATTTATTGGTGTAGAAGAAACAATATTATTATCTAAATTATGGACCAAAGGTGACTCTTTCCAAACTATTGGTGACTTAGAACCATGCTTAATTGAATTATTTTTAACCAGGTCAGTAAAGCCAATAAGATGATCTTTACCATGCTCTAGGGAATGGATATAAGAGGCAGTAAGTTTCTAAGAGTTATACTCAAGATCCAAGTTAGGGAAGCCAATATTTTTCACCCATTTCTTCAAGAGGGGGGATCTAGATCTTGCCCTAATTTTCCTTAGACACTATGCCATTCTATGACCAATCCGGTTGCATTTGAAACCTCTGAAAGGCATCCCTTCATAGTTGATGAATTACATCCAAGAACTAAGGGATGACATGATCTTTATATATTCATGGAATGGTTTTGATAAGGGTAAGTGCAAAAAGTTGGGAAACAAAAAGGGGCCTACCTGTGGACATGTTTTTTTTCTAAAAATCAATAAATCTTAACTTTTGTAGATTATTTGAGATGGCTACACTCAAATTTTGAAGAGGGTATAATAACTTGAATTGTATAATTTGAAGAGGAACTCGTATTAGTTTTTGAAAAAGAGTAGATAGTTAGTCGTATGACACACATTTTTTTTAACATTGTTTACTATTGTTGAGACCCTTTGGTTAAAATTTAGATAATATCATATAGTTTGTGGCCTATATATACATATATTAAATTAATAAATATATTTTTAATTAATTTTGAAAGTAAATAAATCTTGAAAATTGACAAAAAAAAAAAAAGATAGATGGTCGTACGACCTCCAAAAAATGTTTTTTTTTAATGCATATAGAATTAGGCCTAGTTTGTCACCATATTTTTTTTTTTTGCATTTAGATCAATAAAAAAATACATAAACATATATAGGCATGTATAATTTCAGCATGTATTGCCCTAAAGAAACCATAGTTATAAATCACCATATATAGAAACCTTAAAATAGTCCAAAAAATAAAAAAAATGTATATTTAGAAAGAGAAGAGAATGATTGATGTTTTAGTAATAATTTTAAAATTGTTTCATTGAAATTCATAGTGTTTATGAGGATGGAACGTGGATTTTCTTATTTTTGTCAAAAGAGTTGAATTCAATTGTGTGTTAGCATGTCCAAGCCTCAGGTTCAAGAATCTAAGCCATTTATGAGCCAAAGGCATGGTTTTTTAATTCAAACATAGCAAAGTGCACATGTGGTGCTTTAACATTACACTAAAAAAAACAAAATGGATCTATGTATACATGTTTTTCTTCATGTTTCGAGATCTATTGACATTTAAAATTTTTTATTTTTATTTTAAAGTGTAGTGTGCTAATATATACACCACCAAAAAAAGGACATAATGTATATAGTGGTGCAATTTTGGTGTGTTTATTCTTGTGAATATAATTTTAACTATATAAAATATGATTTAGGCTCAACCAAGCCCGATTTCATAACCAAACCCATGAAAGAGTCAATTTTTTCAATGGTGGAGACAATTAGCGCCAAATTGAATCCATTGAACATAATTGTGACTATTTGATGTCATTTGTGGCTAATTATCTTAGATTTCCTGACATATTGAGTGAATGAATTAATTGGTGCAATCATTGATGTAGTTTGAGTGAAATTGAACCTTGTGAAACCTAATTTTGACTATAAATGATGTAATTTAGGGATTTCAACCCCAATGTCATAACAAAATAAACCAATTAGTTCATTGGTTCAATCCAAAGGCAATTGGGGCTAATCTGAGACCCTTCAACCTAACTATGACTATAAAATGTGATTTAGGGCTTAATTGACTCTAATTTTATCATAGAATAATGCAAAGAATAATTTGGTTCAATGACATGCAATTTTTACATGTATAGGATGTGGTTTAGGGCTCAGTAAACTCAAATGTCATCATATAATGAATGAAATAGTCCATTGGTTCAAATTTTGAGGCAATTAGGGTCAATATGAGCCCCTTTCACCTAATTGTGACTATAAAATGTGATTTGAGGCCAAATTGGCTTTGATTTCATCATAGATTGAGCCAATTAATCAAATGGTGCAATCAGTGACATGATCTTGGAAAAACTAAGTAACATAAGCCTAGTTTCAATTGTATATGATGTGATTTTGATTGAAATTGACACTAATGTCATCATATAATGAACCAAATAGTTGATTCATTCAATCAAGGAGGTAATTGAGGTTAATTTGAGCCCCTTCAACCTAACTATGAACAAGACATGGTTTGGGGATAAATTAGTTATGATTCCATCATGAATTGATCCCATTAGTCAATTGGTGCAATAAGAGACATGAGTTAGGCCAAATTGAGCCTCATGAACTTAAATTATGGCTCAATCAATTGTATAGGATGTTTAACATATGGCTTAAATTACCTTAATTTTATCACAAATATAAATATGAAGATAATTGGGGCCAATCTAAACTTGTCAAACCTAATTATGAGTCTAATATTTGATTTGGGGCTAAATTAGCTCATATTTGTTGAAATATCAAGCCAATTAGTCAATTCTTATAATTAATTATGCAAGTTGGATGAAATTGAACCCCATGAACCTAATTTTGACTTGTAAGATGTAATTTGTGGGTCAATTGGCCCCATTATCATAACAAAATAAATAAAATAGTCCACCAATTCAAGCACGAAGGAAGTTAGAGCCAATTTAAGCCCATTCAATCTAACTACAAGATTAGAACGTGATTTCAAGATAAATTAGCTCAGATTCCATCATGAATTGATCCAATTAGTTAATTAGTGCAATTAGAGACGTGAATTGGGTAAAATCAAACCCCATAAACCTAAATTATGTCTCAATTGATTTTATAGGATGCAACATATGGATTAATCAACCCTAATTTTATCTAAATGTAAATATACATGTAATTGGGTCCAATCTGAACTTGTTGAACCTAATTGTAAGTCTCAGATGTGATATGTGATAAGACATGATTAAAAAATTACTTTACTATGTTTTAGAGTGTTATATTAGTCTACATGAGTAGAGAATTGGTTTCTAATCTCCCTTTCCCTACTGATGGTATGATCAAAAAGACCTGAAACTTCAAAAATCTTAAATTCTACACAGTTGTATTCAGAAACCTATTATACATAAAATTGTATATTGTCATGTTCTTGATATTCCTAAAGCTATGAGCTCTTGTAATTAGAAAAATTAGACGATCTCTTTAGTATCCCACTAGATAGAATATAGTCCCTCTTGGTGTTTAAAAATTATTATAATAATAACAATTATAAAGTTTAGACATTATAATACATTCAGAGTCTTGCTCTAATTTAATGGATGGGACTCATGTCAATAATTAGTAATATATTTTTGTTTTTTGTTGTCTGGATTTTTCTTGAGGAGTAGTTGCAAAAATTGTACTTGTAGTAAGATTTCAAAATTAAGAAGCACAATAATATTTCCAAGTGGGAGGATTCTTTACAATTGGTTTATCAATAAGGATACATTTCATGTCCATTTGAAGCTTCAATGATATGATTCCATTTCTTTGCTCAAGAAATTTCATCACTGATTTTAGGTACTACTCTAAAGAAAAAGTCATAAATTTCATTTCTTATTATCTTATTACATGCACTTGTGGATTTTTATTGAAACAAGTACATGTTGAGATTTATTACAAAGGTTAGGCAAGTGATTTGGTTTTAAACCAATTATTTAGGACATTTTTTCTTGTATCAATACATGCAATTTACATTAAATGATTTAATTAAATCATTTCTCAAATAAACAATCACTGACAATGTACTTGAACATATATTGTCTACAAAGATGATGTTGGAGTAGCACATTGTTAATTCTTTGTTGTGTTTTTTTTCATGGCCTTATTTTTTATACATTGAAAGGTGTGCATCACTAGTCTATCTTTTCCCTTTTCTAGATATATTTTTAGATGGTTTTTTTCTTAAATCCATGATAAAAATGTAAAAGGAAAGCAAAATAAAATATGGAAAAATAGACACATCCAATGCAAAATGCTTTGATTAAGTTAATATAATTTAGGAAAAAAACCAAAGAAAAATGTTCAATATTTATGCTAAAAAGAATCTAAGGATCAAATTAGCTATGGCTAGTCCAAAATAGGAAACACCTATAAATAACATAGAAATTATTAGTATTAAACTATCCTTGAGATTAGTAAGTGACAAAATTATTAAATGTATACCAAAACATAAATATCTATCCATGTATAAACATATGTAAAACTACACTTTTGCGATGTTGTGGCCAATGTGACATCAAGGGAAATAAATTGTGACACATATAAGTCCAATATTATCAATGAATTCATAGCTTTTGTTGAAGACAACATATGAACAAAATAGGGACCCCATGTCTTAGTCATGGCATTTTATGACCTACCCACAAGATATGAAAATATTAAAAGGTTTTTGGACATAGATAAACATTAAACTATAATTTAGTGATGCCATAACCTCTGTGACATCAAGGGAAACAAATTGTGACAAATGTGTAGCTAAAATTCTCAATGGATTCACAAAGTTTGTTAAAAACTACCTAAGAACAAACCAAGGAGCAAAATCGAGAAGCAGTGAGAGGGGTGGGATTCTAACTATCCTAAAAATTCCCTTAAAACTATGTGTGCACTACAACATAAAGCCTCGATATATAATGTGTTTTCATCATGGGGTAACTCACACATGATTTTAGGATGGGAAGAAACAATCAAAATAAAGGGCTAGGGGAAAAGAAAAAACATAATCCATATAAATTAAGAGGATAGAAAAATGATATGGAAATCATAAGTGAAACCAAACAAGGAAGTCAACAAACAACCAAAATATACAAGAGTAGAAAGAGGAAGATAAATTCAAAATTAAAACAAGATAAATATGAAAATAGAAATAACTTGAGGAAAATAAAAGACAAAAGTGGGCACACGATGGAAGAAATGTAGAGAAAGAGGCCTACAATCCATATGCAAGATTGGGAATAAAGCATAGCTAAAGACAATCAAGTGAATATAAAAGACAATTGCGTACAAGATAGATTTTTTACTTCATATCCATGGGGTTAGCAAACAAGTCTAGAAAATATAACCTTATATAAATAAATGAATTTGTCCTTAGGGGATATGTCTAGATGTTGTGGGACACATAAGTCCAAGAAGACTAATGCATCATCATCGTAACTATCATCATCAGCATAATCATCAGAACTATAAAAGGTATCATATTTAAAATCATTTCAATTAGAATTTTCTTTATTCCAAATGGTTGCATTATCCTCTTTTAAATTTTTACTTTCCTTTTTTTGAATGGTAGGTCTTATAATGATTAGAACTTTAGTGTTTTATATTAGATAGATGTAGTAGACTCTGATAATATTAATTTGATATATGGATGGAAATGAAGAAAAAATAACTGAAACCAATACAAGAGAATCAATACTAACATAATATTTATGTTAAAATTGAAGTGGAGAAATTGACACATACAATAATTTACATAATACACAAGACTTTACCTGAGAAATCCTACAAGGAAAAACATAGTGTACAATAACCTTATTTACTATTGTATTAACATAACCATCTTGCAATACGATAATGTACTTCTCAGTTTTATTCTACCCCTAATGTATGTGTGAATATATATAGGCACATCAATAGGCAACTACCTAATCAGTCTTACAATATCATGCGTACCAAAACTATGGGCCTAAAATACAACCCGTAATAATTCCTCATAAATTTATTGGTCATAACACCACCCATCCTATTATTATAGGTAAAAATACATTTGGGATCACTAAAATGTGAATTTGTTTTGAAAAAAATTACCCAATTTTGATGTTTAGTTATATAATACCTAAGGGGTGTAATACATGAAAAGTATACAACATATATCTAACATGGTAGGTACTTGTATATTAGATACAAATGGTTGAGGTAGTGTAATTAACTTTATCAGTTATTCGTTAAGTAACACCTCACATTGCACTTGTAGAATCTCCTCCTCATTAAAAATGCATGTTCTAATTTTTAACCATCCTCTTCTCAGTATTGAAACCTATTAAATGTATTTCTCTAAGCTTGGTTTGTGTCAATGTTTTTAGCAACAAATTGAGTTTAATCTTGGAGAATTAAGTTTTAATAGCTTTATATTCTATAAGCGTGTACTCATGAAATAAACACAACACCCTCTATTTCATTGTCATTGTTAGATATGTGACACCAAAGTTAAATTTTGGATCCCTTTGCAGTGCAATTTATATCCCACTCCTCGACAAGGGGGTCTGGGGGGCAAGCCGCCCCTTTGACCCCCCAACCCCCCCACTATTGTTGCATGGGGTCCAAGGGACAACAAAAATCAAGGAGTAAAATACCTATTTCTAAGAAGATGAATTCCACCTAATTTTATTTTTAGGAAGGAATGTCTTAAAGGTATTTTTCCACTTTATTTTTAAGAAGAATTTAAATGGTGCTTGTTCAATTAAATATATTTATCTTTATAGAGTTCGCATGTAATCTATGACGAGTTCGCATATAATTCGTTCATCTTAAATTAATATTTCCTTAACTTTATTAAAATTTTATCATATAATTATAATGTTTTGTCTCATACATATTTAATTGAAATATCTTTATTATTAAAATTTTGTATTCTATTTACTGATTATTTATTGTTACAAAATATTTAATTTCTTAATAATTATTATGATAAAATTAAATAAAATAAAAATAAACATTTCTAACACTTCAATTCAATTAAAATATAAATGTCATCTACTAGTCTCAATCTCAAAATCACAACTTTACACACGAAGGATTAATTGAATGAAATGCAACACATTTTACTTTCTACGTGCACCCTCTTTTATATGACCATTTAGTGCATGCACCCGACCAATCTCTCATAGGTCCCCTGTCCACCACCCTGCCTTTCCTCCAATTTCTATGCTGGATTTCCATCCAACATTAGAAAAAATATATATTTTTGGCTGCCCAAAAATGAGTTAATTACAAAGCAATGCAAATCATTTTACGTTTGCACGCCTAAACATTTTAATTTTAAAATTTTAAAATAATAATAATTGTAAGTTTACACGCCTCGAAATTCCTAAATTACAAAGCGACACGAAGGTGATGCCCATTAGTTTAGGGTTTTGCATTTAAAGATAAAAAGTAAAAAGCAATGCAAAAAAAAATGTGTTTATATTTTGTTTCCGTGTAATTTGTGACACGAACTTGATCCTATTTGGGCCAACTCTACGTCGAATGTTTAGTGTTGGATTCGTATTGCATAAACATTGCCATTGAGTTTCATAAAATAAAATATATATTTGATCGTAACGCTATTCCTATTTAAATATTAGTGTTTATTGTATTATACATATAGTGTAGAGTTGAACTTTTATTATTCAAAAGATGATGTTTTGGTAGGAGTTGATTGTGTTTGGTCTTGTTAATTTTTGATGAATCAATATTGTCATGAGACAAACAATGTGAATGTGTGGAAAGTGAAAGAATCGTGAATGATGTTTTAATATTAAAAATAATAATTTAAATAAAATTAATTGGAAAAGTTTAGTTTTATATAAATAATTATTAGTTTAATTAGTAAATATATTTGACTTTCAAAAAATTCATTAAAGATCAATTCTTATTATTAACAAACTTTGTTATGATATAAGAGATGAGATTGGAATCATATATGAAATAAATTGGAGAGAAAGAATATTCCTCAAACATTAATTCTTATCCTAAAATCATTACATAAAAAAATGATCAACAAAAAAAAAACTTAATTTCAATTATATAAATAAGAAAAAAATATTAAATTCAAGTTTCATCAACATATTATTGAAAAATAGAATTTATAACTTTCAACCCCAAAAGTAAAAAACAAACAAATAACAAAACAAAATTAAAAAAAACAAACTTACTTAACTTTACATCACAAAAGTAAGGAGTAAATGTTAAATTCAACCTTTTTTAAACATATTATTGAGAGGTGACTTTTGGTTACCGACAATCATCTAACCTTTTCTTTAAAACGATCAGTAACTTTTTAATTGTTGGTTCACGTTAAGTATGGCCACACATTCTGTCGGTTTTAATAATAAAGACTTTTACTATTTTAAATTAACGAATATATTTTTAGCAAGGACTATATCATTTTGGACGAATTACAATGTCCAAGACACTAAGAATATATATATATATATATTTTGCTTGCTCAGAAACAAACGGAAAATCCAAAGAAGGCATGGAGTCTAACGTAGGTATAGATAATATTGTGGGTGTAAATCCATTGTTCTCCCACTGCTGGATGGGAAGGCGATGGATACAATTTTCTTTAATTTGAACGGCCTACAATTTTAGGAGAAATAAAGTATGGCCGTGCTTCACAAATTTGAAATATCTTTAACAATGAGTGGATCGAAAATAGATTGATGAGTCAATCAAATATAGCTGTCTACAGCTGTGCTCGAATGCCACGTCAATCCGTACGCCTTCGCCGCCACTGCTCAGTGCAGACACCTCACCGACTACTCTGCTGCTCCTGTTCTTCCCAAATCTCCCTCCTATAAATCCATCCATCCATCCATCCCCTCCTCAAATATCAGCGGGCTTCTCTTTTCCTCGTTGTTTGTAATGCTCCACTCCAGACCATGTTAAATTCTTCAATGCGGCGCAGGAACTGCAATCACAAAATCAAGCTGTATTTAAACGTATTTTTCAAACTTCACGTTTGGTGGGTTTATTGAAAAGGATCGGGTTTTGCGTTGAAAAACAAGTACATGTTTGGGAACATTAACATGCAAATAATGTTGGTTCCAGGAGACTCTGCTGGCTCTGTAACTGCTTACTATGTATGTATCAGTTATCACAAATATTACTCTTAATTCTCTTCATATAAAGACACTGATTGATTGATTATATGCAAAACAAGTCTTTATTAAAGAATTGTATTGTAGCTATCTTTGGAGGGATTAAACCGTGACGAGTTGGACTTTGAGTTTATGAGGAATAAATCGGGACAACTTTGTTGAAAAGTGACGCTGAAGCGGAATTCACTCAGTTCTATTTTTAAACTATTAGTGTAAATTTAGTTTGCAAACAGTTTTTGTGGAGTTAAATTTAGACAGTTAATTTTTAGTTAATATATTTTTGGAAAAAAAAAAGCCTTATAAAGGTTAGAGTTAGTTTTAGTTGATATTACATGCAAATTATTATTTAGATAAATTTAAAATATTTTATTTAATAATTAGAAAAACATGTTTACATGCAATTCTATTAATACATTGTAATTGATCTTTATTTTCAAGGGAGAAGGAGAAGGAGAATGATTCCAATAATTAGAAGAAGTATTTTTTATTTTTGTAATGCTTATTTCTTTTATATTATGAATATTGCATATATTTCGCTGTGATTTAATTTTATTTAAAATTCTACATCTGGTATCAGCACTGGTATTTTTCTTTTGGGTTAAAGATTTAGTAGTTGAAATTTTACCAAAAATTTATCATGTCAAATTCTAACTCCTTTCCCATTCCAGAATTTGATGGAAATGAGTATGATTATTCGTGTATCAAAATGATGACTTTTTTTATAAGAAAAGATTTGTAGGAGATTGTTGAATCAGGTTATGCAGAGCCAGCTAATTGGAATGCCCTCACAGTGAATGATAAAACATAAGAATGAGACTAAGAAGAAGAATGCCATAGCCTTATTTTATATTCAAATAGCTCTAGATAAGAGCCTATTTCTGCGAATTGCAGGAGCAAATACAACAAAAGATGCTTAGAAGACTCTGAAAGAAGCTTACCAAGGTAGTGATCATGTCAAAGTTGTCAAGTTATAGACATTAAAGAGACAATTCAAGAATTTTAAGATGCAAGACGCTGAAAGTGTGAGTACCTATTGTGTCAGAGTAAAAGATGTGGTCAATAAGATAGCTACACTTGGTGAAATTGTGAACAATGAGGTTGTGATCAAAAATGTGTTGAGGACTCTCACACCAAGGTGGAACCATGTTACCATAATCATAGAAGAAAGCAAGAATTTGTCTACCCTTCAATTTGATCATCTAGTTGGATCTTTAATGTCTCATGAAGAAAGATTGAGAGATTCATTTGGGGATAGTGATGAGAAAGCTTTTTCCTCCCAATTAGTAATCACAAAGAATGAAGACACCAATAGTAGCATCAAAAGTAATCAAGGGCAAAGTAGAGGTCAAAATCAAAGTAACTCAAAAGAAAATAGAGGCAGAGGTGGTTTCCGAGGAGGAGGTGGTTTCAGAGGAAGAGGTAGAGGCCAATTTGATAAAATAAATATCCAGTGTTATCATTGTAACAGGTATGGCCACTTTAATTATGAGTGTAGATTAAAATAAAGTAATAATGATAAAAGCATTCATTATACTCAAGAAGGTGATGAGAATCCTCCAGATAATTTATTTTTATCTTATGACAAAGCTGAAAATGTTTCTAAATATGTTTGGTATTTAGATTTGGGATGTTCTAACCACACGTCAGGAAATGAAAAAGTTTTTTTTATAATGGATGAAATTTTTAAATCCAAGATCAAGCTTGGTGATGACAAATCATTGGAGGTTGCTGCAAAAGGAGCTATGGAAGTCCATAAAAAATAAGGTATGGAGAGTGTTAAAAACATTTATTGCACTCCAAAGTTAAAAGCATAATTTGTTGAGTGTTGGACAATTATGTAAAAAAAATTATAAAGTTGTATTTGAAAATCAACAATGTATAATTTATGATAAGAATCAAGGAAATAGGGTGGTAACAGTTGTCCCTATGACAAAGAATAGGATGTTCCCATTGAAGTTTGGTGAACATAACAAGAACCTTGTCAATATGGCATATGAGGATATAAGTTGGTTGTGGCATCTCAGGTATGGGCATTTAAATTTTCATAGTTTGAAGATTCTAACATCAAAAGCATTAGTTTATGGTTTGTCTAAGGTTGAAGAGCACAAGGAAGTTTGTAAATGATGTGCTAAAGGAAAACATTCAAGAAATAAATTTCCAAAAGGCAATGCATGGAGGGCTCATTATCCACTCCAGTTAGTTCATTCATATATTTGTCATCCTATGCAGAGAAAGAGATTGGGTGAGTCATCATATTTCATTATTTTTATAGATGATTACTCACAACAGTGTTGGGTTTATTTTTTGAAGACCAAAGGTGAAGCTCTTGAGACATTCAAGAGGTTTAGAGCCCTTGTAGAAAATGACAAAGGGTGCAAAATCAAATGCTTAAGGACTGATCATGGAGGAGAATTTTGTTCAAAAGCCTTTCAAGGTTATCGTGATATTCATGGCATCAGAAGACAACTCACCACTGCATACACACCTCAAAAAAATGGTGTAGCTAAAAGGAAGAATCATACAGTGGTGGAGATGGCACGAAGCATGCTAAAAACAAAGGGATTAAGCAATTATTTTTGGGGAGATGCAGTTGCTACAACAGTATATATTCTCAATTGGAGTCCCACTAGTGCACTTGATAGGATGACTCTATATGAAGCCTAGTATGAGAAAAAGCCAAATGTTAATTATTTCAAAGTTTTTGGTTGCTTAGCCTATGTTCATGTTCTTGATCAAAAGAGGCAAAAGTTAGATCCCAAAAGTGAGTCATGTATTTTTTTTGGATATGGTGAGGAAAGTAAGGCTTATAGGTTATATAATCCTCTCATTAATAGGATTATTGTGTCAAGAGATGTGATTTTTGATGAAGGGGGAGTTTATGGTCATCAAAAAGGCCATATGGAGAAGTCAAAATCTATTTTAAATGAAGTTATTATGGATGATATTGATCATGGGCAACCCACTAATATTTATGTTCCAAAGTGCTACAAATCCACCAAGTAACCCCTCATCTAGTTGTTCAAATCCAAGTTTAAGTCCAGATTCAAGTCCTAGTTCTACAAGGAAGGTAAGAAGATTGAGTGACATTTATCAAAGGAGTTTAAATCAAGCACATGAAGAAAATCCAAGAGGTGAGACACTGAATTTTGCTTTACTTACCAAGGCTGATTTTGAACCATCATGTTTTGAATATGCATATAGTAATGAAGTTTGGATGCAAGCAATGAAAGAAGAGATTGAATCTATTCATAGGAATGACACTTGAGAGCTTACAAAGCTTCCACATGACAAGAAGAAGATTGTCACCAAATGGGTCTACAAGACTAAGTGTAACAGTGATGGAAGTGTTGAAAGGCATAAGGCGAGATTAGTTGCTAAAGGCTTCACATAGAAGTATGACATTGATTATGAAGAGACATTTTCACCAGTAGCAAGACAAGAGACCATTAGAATGTTGATTTCATTAGCAGCTCAAAAGAATTGGAACATCCATCATATGGATGTGAAAAGTGCCTTCTTGAATGGGTACTTAGAAGAAGAAGTATATGTGGAACAACCACAAGGTTTGAAGTGCAAGGAAAAGAAAATCATGTCTACAAGTTGAAGAAGGCTTTGTATGGCCTCAAACAAGCACCAAGAGCATGGTATGCTAGGATTGATGGATATTTTGAAAAGAATGGCTTTCAAAGAAGTAAGAGTGAACCTACCCTTTACTACAAATAAGAAGGTAATGATATTCTAATTGTAAATTTGTATGTTGATGACTTGTTGTATATGGGTAGCAGTTCTATGATGAAGGATGAATTCAAAGTTTCCATGATGAATTAATTTGAGATGAAAGATTTAGGCCTCATGAAATATTTTTTAGGAATAGAGGTTTATCAAAGGGAGAATATAATTTTCATTTTTCAAACAAAGTATGCTAAAGATATGTTGAAAAAAATTGATATGGTTGATTGTAAACAGTCTCCAGTCTAGTTGCTCATGGAGTTGTGTTGTGTAGAGATGATGGTGCTGAAAGAGTTGATGAGACAGCCTATAGAAGTATTGTTGGAAGCTTAATGTTTCTAACTCATACAAGACCTGATATTGCTTATTCAGTTTCACTTATTTCAAGGTACATGACAGAGCCATCAGAAATACATATGAAGGCAGCCAAGAAAATTTTGAGGTATGTGAAAGGCACTCTAGATTTTGGTATTCATTACTACACTTCTAAAAGGTTCAATCTTGTTGGTTTTACTGATTCTAATCGGGGAGGTAGTTTGGATGACCGAAAGTCAACATCTAAGAATTGTTTTTCTTTTGGTTCTAGTTTGATTACTTAGAGCTCAAAGAAGCAAAGTATAGTTTCCCTTTCTTCTACAGAAGCAGAGTATGTTGCAGTCACTTCAACAAGTACACAAGTATTATGGCTTAGAAAACTTCTTGAAGAAATTGGAGAGATTCAAGTTCAACCCACAGTTATGTTTTGTGATAACATTAGTGCTAATAAATTGGCCAAAAATCCAGTCCATCATAGTAGGACAAAATATTTTTATTTAAAACATCATTTTATTTGAGATTTAGTGCAGAAGAAGGTAGTAGAATTGAGATACATCAACACTAAAAAATATTTATCAGATATCTTCACTAAGGCAGTTGCAAATGATCAATTTTTGAAACTCAGAGATCAAATTGTGAGCCCTCTCAGCATCAAGGGGGAGTCTGTTGAAAAGTGATGGTGAAGTGCAGTTCACTCAGTTCTATTTTTAGACTATTAGTGTAATTTTAGTTTGCATGAACAATTTTTGTGGAGCTAAATTTAGACAGTTAGTTAAATTTTATTTAATATATTTTTGGAAAAAATAAAGCCTTAGAAAGGCTAGAGTTAGTTTTAGTTGATATTACATTCAAATTATTATTTAGATAAATTTAAAATATTTTATTTAATAATTAGAAAAGCATGTTCACATGCAATTCTATTAATACATTGTAATGGATCTTTATTTTCAAGGGAGAAGGAGAATGATTCCAATAATTTGAAGAAGTATTTTTTATTTTTACAATTCTTATTTCTTCTGTGTTATGAATATTGCATATATTTGGATGTGATTTAATTTTATTTAAAATTCTACATTAAAACAAGTCTTTATTAAAGAATTGTATTGCAGCTATCTTCAGAGGGATCGAATTGTGATGAGTTGGACTATGAGTTTCTGGGGAATAAATCGGGACAACCTTATGTCATTCAAACAAATGTGTATGCAAGTGGTAAAGGCGATTGAGAGCAGAGAATATACCTTTGGTTTGATCCCACCAAACACTTTCATTCCTACAGTGTACTCTGGACTCCCCAACATATCTTGTATGTTTTTGCTGCTAATCAAAACCCATCATTAATTTGTGTTTTCATCATAATCCCAAATAGATTATGTAAAAATGAGCAAGCACCCAACTACTATGCATGCTTTCAAAGCAACCACAAATGAATCATGGTTATGCCATCAACGTTATAGTCATCTGCATTTTCAATGATTAAATTTACTTCACAAGAAGCATATGGTGAAAGGACTTCTAGCAATTCAAACAAAAGAAGAAGTTTGTTCATGGTGTGCACTTGGCAAGTAACATCGAGATAGTTTTACGGTGAACAAATCTTGGAGGGCAAAATCCCCTCTAGAGCTTGTGCATGCTGACATTTGTGGTGCTATGTAAGAGGAATCTTTGTGTAAGCATCATTATTTTTTAACATTCATTGATAATTTTTCTCACCACACATGGATTTTTTTTTAAAGTAGAAATCCGAAGCTTTTGAATGCTTCAAAAAATTTAAAGCTATGGCTGAAAAATAAAGTGGGTATTATCTCAAAATACTAAGAATAGATAGAGGGAGAGAATTCACTTCCAAATAGTTTTTTTGATTTTTGTAACAAAAATGGCATCAAGAGACAACTTACTGCATACTATACCCCTCAACAAAATGGTATTATAGAAAGAAAGAACCGTACCATTATGGAAATGGTGCAAAGTATGTTGCAGTCAAAAAATATTCCACATTGTTATTGGGGAGAAGCAGTGGCAATAACAATATACATCTTGAATCGAAACCCCACAAAAGCAGTTCACAACATCACTTCAAAGGAAGCTTGGATTGGTCACAAGCCTTTAATGGCTCATCTTCGTGTATTTGGTTGTCCTGCATATGTTCATATCCAAGTTTAAAAGTGGAAGAAGTTGGATGCAAAACCCCAACATTGTATCTTTGTGGAATATTCTAATGCAACTAAAGGATACAAATTTTATAATCCTAACACAAAGAAATGGATTATTAGTCAGGATGTGGTTTTTGATGGAGGAGAATGGCAATGGAAAAATGGTGCACAACAAAAACACCACCAGTAATGATGAACATAGAAGTTGGAAGTGTTCCTCCTCTCTCCAAAATCTCAAGTGAAAGTTCAAGCCCCAATAGTAGCTCAATTTTTAGCTCTCGAAGCTCAGGTTCACCGAGTTCATCTACTAGCACACTCTCAAGTGATAGTTCAAGTCCAACATCAAGTCCAAGCTCTTCAAAAAAGGTACGAAGATTAAATGAAATTTATCAGAGTAGTAATGTGATTCCAATTGCTAATTTTGCTTTGCTTAGTAAAATTCAAGTTGAACCTTATGTATATGAAGAAGCAATAAAATAAATGGTATGGATTGATGTTATGAATGATGAGATGCAAGTTATTGATAAAAATAATACATGGGAATTAGTACAACTTCCAAAATATAAATAGATGATTGGTGTCATATGGGTTTATAAGGTGAAATATCATGTTGATGGTTCTATGAAAAGACACAAGGCAAGACTAGTTGCCAAGGGATTTGCACAAATCCCTGAAGTAGATTATTCAGAGACTTTTGCTTCAGTTGCAAAATTTGATATAGTCAAGATTATATTGGCTATTGTTGCATAATACAAGTGTCCAGTCTATCAGATGAATGTAAAATCAGCGTTCCTGAATGGTTATATTGATGAAGAAATCTATGTGGAACAACCTATTGGTTATGAAATTCCAGGAAAATAATTTTTTGTCGACAAGTTAAAAAAAGCTCTATATGGGTTGAAGCAAGCTCTTCGTGCCTGGTATGCAAGGATTTATAGTTCTTTCTTGAAGAAAGAGTTCATTCATAGTCCCTTAGAGCCAACCCTCTATATCCAACATCTTGGTAATGATATTCTCATTGTTTGCCTTTATGTTGATGATCTTGTTTATACAGGTAATAACCCATCTGTCATAGATAAATTTCAAGCAGAAATGAAGTGAGAATTTGAGATGTCAGATCTGGGACTCATGCATTATTTTGTTGGAGTGGAGGTGCAACAACACCATGAAGGTATATCTATTTCTCAAACCAAATATGTGGTTGATTTATTGAAACAGTTTAGAATGATGTCATGCATAGCAGTTGCAACCCCTGTAGCCCTTGGTGAAAAATTAACCAAAGAAGATGCAAGTTCCAAAGTGGATGCTATTTTGTACAGAAGTTTGGTTGGAAGCCTCATGTACCTCACTACAACGAGACCTAATATTATGTATGTTGTGAGCCTCATCTCTTGATTCATGAAGGATCCACATGAGTCTCATTGGCGTGATGCAAAAAGAATCTTAAGGTATGTGAGTGGTACACAAAATTTTGGTATTCATTATTCTCCCACACAAAATTTTGAGCTAGTTGGTTACATAGATTCTGATTGGGTTGGTTTAGTGGATGATAGAAAATCAACACCTAGTTATATTTTATCACTTGGTTTTAGAGTTGTTTTATGGAGTAGGTAAACGCAGGGAATTGTGGCTCTCTCTTCCATAGAAGCAGAGTGTATTGCAACAGCAGCACCCAGTTGTCAAGCCATATGGATTCGAAGGATTTTGAAAGATCTACGATTAGTTCAGGAACATCCCACAACTATCTACTGTAATAACAGCAGTACCATTGCAATGACCAAAAATCTTGTGTTTCATGCTAGATCGAAACATATTGAAATTAGACATCACTTCATACGAGATTTGGTTCAAGATGGGATAGTGGAATTACAGTTTTTCCCTACATCTGAGCAAGTAGCTGATATTTTTACCACATATTATTAAATAAGTGATTATGAACAGCGCTTAATCAATTGAATACAAATCAGTCCTTCTTTGGATCTTGATTTTTTTCTGAGTTTTCTTGAGCAGCTGTGTATTTATTTTGTCTGTACTTTTTTCAACAGCTCAGTATAGTGTTAGTGCTCTGTTTATTTCATTTCATCATGGTGGACAGTGTGCCAATCAGAGTGTTTAGCAACTGCAAGGCATCGGACATTGCATATCCAGACATACAAGCCATGGGAGTATATTCTAGCTTATGGAATGGGGTTCATTGGGCAACCCAAGGGGGTCTTGTGAAAATCGATTGGTCGCATGCTCCATTTGTTGCATCTTACCGCACTTGCAACGTACTGTCGGCATCATCATCGTCCTCATACTCAGTAGAAGAAATGAAGGTAGTAAGTTCTGAGCAGCTGAACAAACTGCAGTGGGTGAAGAAAAACTTCATGATATACGACTACTGCAATGACAAACAAAGATTTTCCGTGCCTCCGCCAGAATGTATCATGCCCATCTAATTACAATTAATTTTATTGTAATTCATTTTATTATAAATAGTTGAATCAAATGTTTTCAGATGTCTCCCTACTAAATCTAACTGTTAGAATGATATATTAACTGTTAGAATGGATCATTTGAGGGTGAATTTATAGAGGAGTATTTTATATTTTAAATGTTTAGTCTGAATCTATAAGAGTATTTTATATTTTAAACATTTTAGACTATCCTGTGAGAAACGCAAATTTTTTTTATATTTTTTAAAAATAAATTAAAGTTTTCTACCATATTTTATTCATGTGAGAAATGTAATATATATATTTTAAATAAATTAAAGTTTTCTACTATATTTTTATTGGTTAAGAAGATTAAATATGATATAAAATAGATTTTCAATTAAGAAAAGACAAGTAACAATATATTTTAAGAAAATGATTTTATTTATATGAGATATGTTGTATTTTTTTATTTTTTTAAAATAAATTAAAGTTTTTTATTATATTTTATTCGATAAAAAGATTAGATGATATAAAATAGTTTTTTAATAAAAAATGAAAATGAGTAGTTATATTTTTTAAGAAGATGAATTTATATAAAATTGGTATTTTTGAAAAAAGTTTAAGGAAAAGATTTTATATAAAATTAGTTTCTTTAAGAAGATCTCATTTCAATTTTAAAAAAATGATGGGTAACAATATTTTTTAAAGAAATAGTTTAATTTAAAGTTGGTCTATTTAAAAAGTTTTTGGAAAAAATTTGATATAAAATTGGTCTCTTAAAAAAAGTCAATATTGTTTAAGGAAAATGATTTTATTTAAAGTTTATATATTTAAAAGTTTAAGAAAAATATTTTATATAAAATTGGTCTCTTTAAAAAGGTTTCAACTTAAAAACCCTGGTAACAATATTGTTTAAGGAGATGATTTTATATAACATTGACCTTCTTAAAAAATCTTAATACCCGTAACAATATTATTTAAGAAGAAGAATTTATATAAAGTTGAACTTCTTAAAAAATATTAACAAAATTTAGATAAATATTAAATATATTAAGTGTTTGGTATATTATAAAAACATGGGTAAATTTTATTTCTTTTGAAGAATAAATTAAAGTTTTTTACTTGATTTTAAGTTCTAATAAAGAATAAACAACTTTTCAAGTTTTAAAAAAAGTGCAATAGTATTTATTAAAGAGATGATGGAACATAAAGTTGGACTCCTTAAAATAATTTAATATAAAGTTAGCCTCCTTAAAATCTCCATTCAATTGTGTGTTTAATGATTCAACATGAAATTTTGTTGGTCAATGTCAATTTTAAAAACATAAAAAACTTAATCAATAATCACAAATTTAAAGGAAAATATCTCAACAACTTCATTCTTATATTTTATATATTAAATTTCATTTGAATTTTATTTCTCTTGAAGCCTTATAATAATCATTATTAAACATTGATACATGTATTCAATATTCAATATTCTAAATATCTCTTATTAGCAAGAAGAGTTTTTCATAAACTCAAAGTCATATGTTGAGTTGGGAGCATCAAGTAGTGAGCTTTTCTACCTCAACTTCTTAGTTGGAATTAAATTTGATGATCAATTTTTAAATCTTAAATTTTTTTATGAATATTATTTATTCAATATTGTCTTTCAAATGTTAATATAATTTATAATAAAATAAGCAAACATTGATTTTTAGGACAATTTGAAATGAGTATTGGGCCAAAACTAGTTGACCCATGCAGAGAGGGATCATCGATCCTAACAATTCGGAGGATGATGAAGATGAAGGGGCCTTTTGGGGGAGGGGGGACCCTCATGATTTAGGGGGAAACGATTCTTATGTGGATAGTAATAACCTGACAAGGAACAAATGAAGAGAGGTCCAAATATTTTTGGCATAAAGAGTAAGTGGACACAAAATGTTGAAGCATTCCCGTGTTGTTTGTTTTATTATAGACACCTATGTTGGAGAAGAATGTTACCATTTGAATGCCCCTGATAGGGTAGTGCATTGATCCCTTTCTAAAATGTAAAATTCCTTGCCAGGAAAATTTACAGGTACTAGACTAAACATTGACATTTTTTGACCTGTGTTATTAGAAAGTGGAAGACTAAAGGACAACTGGAGATCTCAACTATGACAAAAGGTTTTTTATATATCTCCTCCTCTATTCATGAGGATTTTATTATAACACGCTTGGGAGACTTGTGGCTTCATGGGAAAACTTGTATTAGATGTTAGGTTTTGCTTCAAAGAAGGAAAATATGAATTTGATCGTAATATGGGTAAGGCTCCCATGCCTCATGTTGGAATATTGGGAGGATGAATTAATTATGGGTATTCCAAAAGTAGTTGGGCAGCTCACTGCATTTCATATTGTTATCAAAAAAAGGAGAAGATTAATATATGTTAGGTTCTGTGTAAATGCAGAAGTGGATAAGATTCTACCTTCAATCATAAAATTGTTGTTAGTAGAGGTTCTTGAAATTGCTTGTTATAAAATGCTAATGTTTTAGAGTGTGCGATGTTAGAACATGGTTGGTTTGTAGGGAGTCATATGGTTCACTCATTATAGTTTTATTTCACAATGGACTCATTTAGAGTTAGTATTTGTTCATTCTAGAAGCCATTTTATTTAATCAACTTAGACATCTTGAATTAAATCAGATTTTTAGATTCATTCAAAACATAAAATAAATATATAAGGAAAACTAATGTGCACATAATGAACATAACATAAACTCTCAAGTAACCAAGGTATTTATAGCATTATGTTTCTCAAATACTAATCCATGCTTTATATTATAATTCGAAGTATTTATAGAGACGTGGGGAAGCTCTATCGCTTCACCTTCATGACCATTCAATCATCACATCAAAGAAGGCTCTTCATCTTTTGCATTATTTTGATACACAAACAAATGCCACACCTTATACAAAATAGTTCTTGTCACACACTTGTCACTTATAAAATACTTCTACAATTTTACACTTCCTAGTCTACTACCAACAATATATTGGAGTTAAATAGTTGTCTCATTTCGAGACAGAGTTACAAGTAGTGTACTAGATATTAGATCTGGTGGAATTTCTTGCACTGAGTTACAAGATTTGGTGATGAAGCAATGATTGAGATTATCACTTAAAGTGTTGTTTGGTAGAAAAACCAATCTAGAAGAAGGACAATGTCAATAAAATATCCCACTATATACTAAAGAAAGGGAGACAATGACTTAGAGGAGGAATCCAAGAGTGATTATAGTAACAAGTTAAAATAAATAATGTATTGGAGAGATACTTTCAGTGTAGCCTATAGCCAAAGGTTTCAAACTAAGGAGGATAACAATCCCAAGAGTAATTAGATTCAGGAGGAAGGTCATAAAGAATGTTATGCGGCTTCAAAATAGTGAAATACTCAAACCCATAGACATGAGGAGGAACATAAACAGAGTGAGTATGATGCATCTCCTAGCTTGGAATAAGGATAAATGTGCATAAAAGGTAAGTATGAAAATAATTTTGTTTCTTCAATCTTGAGACCTACAGTGAACCTATTATGGAGGATAAAAAAGAAAAAAGTCCTCAAAACAAAAGCCAACATTTGGATTTTCTCTCATTTTGTAACACATTGTCAGAAATGGATGAGATGGGTCCATGCTCTCTGCATCAGTCATAAAAAATAATGATGATCAACGATGTGTAAGGCTAACGAGGATTGCAAATAAATTTATTGATCTAGGAGTGGAAGCAAATAGAGAAAAGTTGAATCTCAAAGAAATATGAAATAGAGAAACTACTAAGCATGTAGTTAATAGGAGAAAGTACTTTGGAGTTGAGTGGATTCAAATCAACAATGAGAAATTGTAAGTAAAATTTACGTCATAGCTCTTAAGAGGGTTGAATGGTTCACTTTTTCTTAGAATTGTAAGGAATATGAGTATGTAGTTTTAATTCTGTGTTGTAAAGTTATTTTTTTGTTGCATGGTTGCAATATTGTTTTAGTTTGAGTTATGTTATACATGTTGGGTTGTGGACCCTGTAATTTAGAATCTAAAGATATATTATTTGAATGATCATGTAAAAAAAATTAGGCCCTTTTAAAACCCACATTTATCAATAACCTAAAAAAAATTTAAAAAAATATTAAAGATATTATATATTTATTATAATTATTTACCAAAAAAAATTAAATGATTTGTAAAAAAATCACCTTACATACGACCATCAAATTTTATTGAATACTAGCTAGTCAACGCAAATTTTTAAACTTTGAGTTGATTGTAATATAATATTTAAAAAATAATAATAATTAATTGAGATAATATAAGAATAAGAAATATATTTTTTAATTGGAAGCCATCTTGAAATTAATGTAAAAAAGTGAAAATTACATTAAAAAATAAATAATATTACAAATAAATTTAGTCAAAGCTTTCAATTATGTAATATAAACTAAATTAAAAACTTTAAAAAATATACAATTTAAATTAAAAATAGTTAAATATAATTTTTTATTATATATTTTAATGAAATTTTGGGAAGTCGAGGAATTGATTAATTGAAAAAGAAATCATCAAAATCTTTGAAATTTTTTAAAATTTCAAAAATTGAAATTTAAATGACTATTTGATTTAAAATATTGAAAAGAAAATAAAAACATTAATTTACAATCAAGATGGTTTATTATATAATATTTTTTTCAAGTTTTATGTTAAATATATATTATAATATTACTAATGGTAAATGATGACTTTTATAAATATTTAAAGATTAATAATTTTATTATATTACAATACAATTATTATTTTTATATATTTAAGAATTAAATTAATTTACTAAAATATAATATTTTTTAATTTGTCAAATATTTTCAACTTTTATAAATATAAATTTAAAATATATTTAATAAATATATAAATTTTTAATTATATTTAATTTATTTATTAATTTTTTGAAATATATATTAATTTAATTTATTTTTATTTTTTAAATTTTAAATGTAAAATTATCATAACCAACATTTTTATTAAAGTAGTGAACAAGATATATTCAACTAATAAATGTAAATATTGAATGGGACCTCCAAATCCATGTACAATTATTTAAAAATACTCTAATTTTATTATATGGCTTTTTTTTTCTCAAATGTCTTTAATAAAAATAGAAATGGAAGTGGGAAATAAATTAAAATAATATAAATTAAATAGAGTTAAGTTTTGTTAATGATGAATAATAGTTAATGAATTGAAATATAAGTTAAAATAATAATATATAATGATTTTAAAAACTTTAAATCTAATTTTATGGAATGTAAAAGTATTAAAATTTTAAAATATATTAATATTGTGTCTCGATGAATTATCATTTAAAGGAGAATATATAAAAGAATGTATCATTGTATCGTTTGGTTGGTAATGAGTAATGAGCTCTTAAGTCAATGTCATCGCTGGCAAATAAAATTGAAGTATTAGAAAATTAAAAAAATTACTTTGTAAGATAGTATTGAGTCATTTTAATTATTTAACAAAAATGACTTTAATATTTATATTTATTTTTTATTTTATTTTATTTTAGTTTTAAGTGGGATTGCTTTTTTTTTAATGAGGTATTAATTATATTTTAAATTAATGAATATAAAGGTATGATTTTAATCTATAAAAAAATAAAAGTAGAGATGAAAGATGACTTTTTTAATTGGAAATATATTATTATATTTAAAATAAAGAATAGACAAAGTATATAAATAATTTATAACAAAAGGGTAGTCATTTGGTATTTGCGATTTAAAATAAATGATAACAAGTTAATATTTACTATTGTAAAATAAAAGTCTCATAATATATAAAAAATACAAAATAATATAAAATTAAATTATGCATAAGCAATAGCATTAGACAGAAGAGGCAATGGATTATCTTGAAGAGGGATGGTATCCAAGAAGAAGGCTTCCTTGATAGTGAATCCAGTTCACCCATCCATCTTGCTTGGTATCCTACACAATTAGAGGCACAACCACGAAAAGGGAAACCAACATTTTAGTATTCAAACATCATGATTAAGACAAGTCCATGAAGACAGTGCAACAACCACATTACTACAAGCCAACAAACTCTAACCTCTATGTTGAGGAATAATAAAAAAATGACTATATAACAACTTCGTCACAATATCAATACCAATGAAAAAGAGAACTATAACAAAATATTGAGAAAAATTATATTCATGTCATAAGGAACACTCCTGAAATAATTAAACAAATCTTACAAATAACAAAATTATAAAACCACTTTTTCAATTTATATTTAAAAATTAATAAAAATAAACATATAAAATTTATCATTAATTAAAAATTATTATAAAATATTTTCATTTAAAAAAAACATAATATCTAAATTTTTAAAATAAAAATAAAAATAAATACTATAAACTTTAAACAAATTCAAAAGAGAGAGAGAAAGGAAGATTAGCCAACCATTGAAAAATGTCTCCTAACAAAGCCATTTTCCAAGCGACGAGATTTAGGTGGAAAGGACATTGTATAATTTTTAAGTTAGTTGCCCATTCAATCATGTAAAAATATATCTAATAAAATATATCACATTTCTCCCCATTGTGAATATTGATTTCAAGGCTAAAATTAAGTTTGTTTCAACTATGTATTATTTAAGTTTGAGAGTAATTTACGTAAGATTCTTATAAAATTTAGGTATGCGAAATCAATATTATATTTTTTAAATTTATACATCAATTTGAATATGTGTTTAAAAGTTTAAAAGGTCGAAATTTATAATTCTTAAATATTAAAGTAAACGAAAAAAAATTCTCCATTATTAATTACTCAAATAAAAATTTAAGTTTTTAAATTATAAGGATGGAAGTAAATTTGTCAATGAGATGTGGATGAGTTGGTTAACTGTCTTGGTTGTTTTAAGCCTCACTCAGGATTAAATTTCTAGAAATGAATATGAGGGCGATTATGGCTATTGGTTGTATTCTTAGAACCGTTAATGGTTGTTGAATATTCTCAAGGTAATTGGGCTATTGAATATTCTCAAGATAAATGATAATATATCGTATATGCATAGTATTACATGAGAATTTAGACCCGTTAGAAAGGTTCAAGCTCTAGTCAAAAGCCATCATCTATCAAAAAGAAAAGATGGAAGTAAATCTTATACCAAAAGCAACTTATTACACATAAACATGAATAGTGTGAAAGTGAATGCTTAAGCCCAATCCACAAATTCATAAAATTAGATCTCATTGAAATTAGATCCCATTTAAATTGGATTAAGGAAGAAGATAAGAATTTTAATTTATTTCAATTCTTTAACCATAAACACAAAAAAGAACATAATTTTACTCTTCAAGATTCAAAGGGTAGAGTAGAATCCATCACTAATAGTATTAAACATATTCTTTTTGTTAGGACTTGTTCCAAAGTCTTAACATTAAGTTAGATTTTTGGTAGGTTAATTAATATTATTGTTAATTGGGGCATGCATCTTTTAGTAAAGACACCCCCATAAAATAAAGTTATTTAGTTTAATTTTAGATAGTTTTCATGTTTTATATTTATTAATTAGAACTACCTTATGGGTTGTTTTCTCGTAAATAGTTGGATATAGGTTAGTTGTTTTTACCGATCATTGGTAAAAACTATATAAATCAATGTTTGCTATGAAAAAGGGTTAATGGAGTAAAGGCACCCTTATGTACTTGATTTTTTTGAATATTAATAAAATACTTGTGCACTCGCACTAAGCGGGGACAAGGTTCAAACTATTTTATTCAAAGAGTTATCAGTGGTATCAGAGCATGGTCATTTTTGTCAGGATCCTTGCTCATAAGACCACATTTGATTACCTTTGTATAAGCAACTAAACACGAAATTTAACCAGAAGTAAAATGTAACTAGAAGTCAGAAGCAACACAGAATATAAGAGACAATACACACTTGTATTAATACTCTTCCAGAAGGAAATACAATAAAGAGATCACACTCTTCCCACACCTCTTGGGCGTACCAGTAACCTTCCCTCAAGAGTTCTCTCTCTCACAATTACAAACACAATCAACTCAATAATCGAGTTGGTGTTTCAACCAGTCAGTAACAATACTGCCAGTACCATCGAGTACACACACATACTCCAAGTCCGAGTACACCACGTACTCCAAGTAGATCTCACTGATCTTGCAACAACCTGCAAATCAAATGATCTTACTAACCATGTAGATCTCACCTGATCTTGTTATATCGCAGATCAACCTGGTCTTGCACACCTATCGACCTAGATCTTACAATCAAGAAGAACCCTTGTCCTTGACTATCCAAGTCCTTATGATTCTCCCTTGGATAGAACCCTTCTAATTCTATAAATTACAATACAACCCATGGGTCTCTTAAATAGATCCCATACAAACAATAATTAGACTTTCCAATTACAATAATTAGAAACGCAGCTTCAAGACTAAAATTAGTCTTTACATGCAAACAATCAGTTCGTTAAACAAACTGTTCGTGTAACTAATAGTTCTATAACTACACAGGCAACCGACGTCAGCCAATCCATGATCGATGTCGACAACTTTCTGTCTACCCCTGACCGACGTCAGTTAGCCTGACTGACGTCGGTTACTATGACACTCAGCAACCTCTTCCTTGTTTGCATACATGTGAAGCTTTTAGCTCCAAAACCTAACAATCTCTCACTTGTAGATAAATAGCTGCACTTGTACATGTACCTGTACATCATCTAATTTGTTTCTTGGCTTGTATCCCTCTTCAAGTTCAATCTTGAAGACCAACCACCACATATCCTGTGGTGCTACGCCTGTCATCCAAGTCCCCTGCCATATTCGAATCTACATACCCATGTAGAGAAGTCCCTGACCCTACATCACATGTATACCTATTGCTGGTCCCTCTCAGATACCTAAGAATCCACTTAACTGCTTTCCAGTGCTTCTTTCCTAGATTGGCCACAAACTCGCTGACAACTCTCACTACTGGGGCAATATCAGGTCTAGTACACATGTACTTAATCTCATCATGTGAATTGGGACACTATTCTGTGAACTGTCCATCCATAGGTGTGATAACCAGTTCTGCATCCTGCATATTGAACCTCGCCACTACCTTATTCACACAATCATCCTGAGACAACATCAACTTATGATCTTCCCTGTCTCTAGGAATACTCATGCCAAGGATTTTTGCTCCTCCTAAATCCTTCCTGGTACACCCCTGAGCTACTTTTATCTTTAGCTCAGCAAAACCTTACATATATGAACCTACAACAAGCATTTCATCCACATACAGTAACAAGATAATGTTACGACCATTATCTAACCTGGTAAAATAAACATAGTGATTACATTGACATTGACTAAAGCCATGCTTTGTCATACACCTGTCAAACCTGTACCACTAACCTGGAGCTTGCTCAAGACCATATAGCCTGGCCTTCTATCTCACATATCCATTTTCTCCTTTCTTTAACCAAGGAATCCATTCGTCTTTCAGTGCTTTTATCCTGGCTGGCAACTCTACCAAATCTCTCGTTTGGTTCTTTCCCAAGGAATCAATTTCCTCATTCATGCCATGCTCCCACTATTTTTTGGATTCTACCAGCTCTGCTTCTTTAAAACTTCCTGGTTCTTGACCATCAGTGAGCAATAAGTAGTATAAAGAAGGTGAATAATGAATTTGAGGCTTATTTACACTTTCAGTCCTCCACATGGGCGTTTGAGACTCCTTGACAGCTTGTTGTCTGCCCAAAATCTATTCTCTGGTCGACCTCGGTCTGCACTCGACTGATGTCAAATCCACCTGATCACCGATGCTGATTCCCTGATCGACGTCGATGTCCTAGTTGCCGACATTGGTTCTCTGACCAACGTCGGTCTCCACCTGCCTGACACCACTGATTGTGGTCTGCACATGACCGACATCGGTACCTACCTGTTTGACGTCAGTTCCACCTAACCGACGTCGATAACTGTGTTTTCCTATGAGTGATGACTTTTTACCCGCGAGCTCACCTTAGATCATAACCCTGTCTAAACTGCCCTGCTCATAATTATTCAGCCCCTTGAGCTGATCTTTGTCCATCATCTCCTCCATGAAAACTAAAGCCTTTTAGTTCTTAAGTTTGTCAAAGACATCAGACTTCCTCTTAAGAACATGCATTCCGTTCTCACTCATGTGACCAAGCCTACAAAGCCACATCTTTGCAACAGAAGAAGAATCAGTAATACAAGTAGATAGATAAAGAGTACCTACTTTCTTACCACATGCTAATTCAAGTGCATCCACTGTGAGAGTTACTATGCATCCCTCATCACCCAACTTTCTTAAAGAAATTAGCCTCCTCTTCAGGACTAGGACCTGCATGACCTTCTTCAACACCCATGTGTTTCTCGTCTGCAATTTCAGCTGCACTTCTCCTTTGCCAACAATTTGACAAGGCTCACCAACCCCTAAATAAATCTTTCCAAAGTCTCCCTAGACATAATCATGAAAAAATACTCTATTTCGGGTTGCATGGAAAGAGGAAACATAATCTAAAAACTAAGATTCTACTTTATCCAAGGAACATACAAGAGCATTCTGTGCAACAATCTCTACAACATCTGCTTCTTCATTTTTTTCATGTTGATCTTCTACCAACCAACAATCTTTCTTTACCTGCTCTTTCTTTCCATAATTCCATAATTGAGAATTCTTGCCATTTAATTCCTCCATTCTTAACTTAATTTCTTCTGCCATTGCTTTACTCCCACTCAATCAGAAACCCCTAAGAGTGACTTGTAATCAAACAAACACTAACCTGCTCAACCGCTTGTTAGTTGATCCTAGCTCTGATGAACCAGCACTCTGGCTCTGATACCACTTGTTAGGACCTAGGCTCACAAAGCTCTGATACCACTTGATAGGACCAAGGATCACAAAGCTCTGATACCAATTGTCAGGATCCCTACTCATAAGAGCACACTTGATTACCTTTGTATAAGCAACTAAACACAGAATTTAACCAGAAGTAAAATGTAACTAAAATTTAGAAACAACACAGAATATGAGAGACAATACACACTTGTATTAATACTCTTCTAGAAGGAAATACAATAAAGAGATCACACTCTTCCCACACCTCTTAGGCATACCAGTAACCTTCCCTCAAGAGTTCTCTCTCTCAATTACAAACACAATCAACTCAATAATCGAGTTGGTGTTTCAACCAGTCAGTAACAATACTACCAGTACCACCGAGTACACACACATACTCCAAGTCCGAGTACACCACTTACTCCAAGTAGATCTCATTGATCTTGCAATAACTTGAAAATCAAATGATCTTAATTACCATGTAGATCTCACCTGATCTTGTTATACCACAGATCAACCTGGTCTTGCATACCTGCCGACCTAGATCTTACAATCAGGAAGAACCCTTGTCCTTAACTATCCAAGTCCTTATGATTCTCCCTTGGATAGAACCCTTCTGATTCTACAAATTACAATACAACCCATGGGTCTCTTAAATAGATCCCATACAAACAATAATTAGACTTTCCAATTACAATAATTAGAAACACAGCTCCAAGACTAAAATTAGTCTTTACATGCAAACAATCGATTCGTTAAATAAACTGTTCGTATAACTAACAGTTTTAAAATCGCATAGGTGATCGACATTGGTCCCTGTTTGTCTGAAGATGACAAATGTTGGCCGATCCATGACCGATGTTTGCAGCGTCGTGTCTAACCCTGATCGACGTCGGTTGGCCTGACCGACGTTAGTTACTGTGACACTCAGCAACCTCCTCCATGTTTGCATACCTGTGAAGCTTTTAGCTCCACAACCTAACAATTTTGAGAGCTTGGTGAATTTGAAAGGAGCAAAGTGAAAATTCAAATTCACGTGAATTCATTGGCATGAAATAAGGTATGCCATAAAGTAAAAATTTTATTGGTTTAAATGTTTGAAAAATTATTAAATTATTTTAATTTTTCAAATATTTTTTTACATTTAAACCTGTGTATTTTTTCATATACCACAATCTGATCATTCTAGCCATTTGATACTCCATTTTTTTGTGTTCAAACTCCTAATTTGGCATTAAAAATAAATTTTTAGCATTTAAATGTTATTAAATTCATTATTTTTTTGCAAAAACTAGACTTGTACTTGTTTACTTGTGAAAAACCTCAGAAATTTTCATTCATAGCTGCCATTGTTGATTCATTTCATTTTTATCCCTTTTGAATCCATAAACACCTATTAAACTAGTTTAAACCCCTATTTTTGTATTTTCAATGAAAAATTTGGCATTTTTCTGAGCTGTACGAATTTGTACAGCCTTCCAACACCCTAGCTTCAATTTGAATTCATTTTGTGCAAAAATTACCTCAAAAAAATTGCTAAAACTCAGGTAAAATCTATTTTATCATGCATGTATAGATTTATACGGCCTGTAGGAGAAAGAATAGGTGCAGAAAATAGTTGCAGGAGCTGCCATGGCGTCCCAGGGAGAAATGGCACCACAATAAAATTGATTTTTTTTTATGTTTCTAAAGTTTTTGGATATAAAAAATTATGCCTTGGGTCCCACGTGAGGAAACTTGCTTGAGAAGGCTAAAAAAGGGAAAAATTTGAATTTATTTATATATATGTGATTTTTTTAAATTTTTCTTCATCCACAAAATCCAGAATAAGTATAAAGTTATGAGTGTTATATTTTGAAAATGCTCTTAGAGCAATTGGTTAAGCTTATTTTGTAAAGAAGCTTGCAAGGAGGAGGTCAAGGGTTCAAATCCCTTCCTTTTAGAGAAAGTTCTTTTGCTTTAGAATATACGTTTTGTAAAAGAAATATTCCCTTTTAAATCAGCTTTGTGTATGACTTGAAAGTTGTAAAACACATACTTATTGTATTATGTTGTTTTAAATTTTTGAAAAAGGGGGAATTCAATCATATCTCTTTTACAGTGTTGTGGTGATATAAGGGTGTAATTGGTGGAATAATGTTGTGATTTGGTGAAATAAGGGTGTATTGTGCAATGAGTGTGATATTTGTTTCATCTCTTTTGCATTTTGTCACACTTTTCTCTACTGCACTTGTTTTCATTTCAAGATGCCGAAAATTCAAAATTTGCTTTCAGATAGTGATAGATTAACAATTTCTAATTATTCTAATTGGAAACAATTGATGGAGGCTTCACTAGTTTTTAATGAGTTATGGGATATTGTCAAGAATGAAAATTCTACTTTGTCAACAAAGTAGGCTAAATTATATGTATTCAATTTGAGTGATTCTAAGGCCTTAGCTCTCATTAAATGTTTTTTTACTCGTGATACTTATGTTTATATTAAAAATTCTCCTCATAATTACACTGCATGGAAAACATTGTCAGATTTGTATGATAAGAAACCTAAGCATAAGAAGATAGATATTTATATGCAATTGTTTACTTTGTCATTAGATGAAGATGGGGATATGGGAGAATATATGTCTAAGTTAAAAAATAGCACTACTCAGTACACTAAGGCTAGTTTTGGAAAACTAAATGATGACCTCATAGTCACTGCTGCTTTGAAAGGACTACTAGGGTCCTCTAGGAATTTTGTTGAAATGTTGCATGTCTTTGACAAGATCACAAGCATCACCTTTGATAATTTGGTTGAGTTTCTCATCCAACATGACCTCTCTCTACCCAATAAATCCAATAAAATTGAAGAAGCCCATGTTTTAGAGTCAAAGTCTAGTTCATCTTCATCTAGGCATCAAAATGATAGAGGAAATAATTATAGAGGGGGTCGAGGTTATAGAGGAAGCAGATATCAAAACAAAGTTAGGGGTCATTAAAATAATCAATAATTTAACCAATCACATTCACATGAAACAAGTGATTGAGGACATGGTCACAACTCATATAGGGGCAGAGGCTGAGGTAGATCAGACATTCAGTGTCATAGATGTGGAAAATCTGGTCACATTGCCTCACAATGTAGGATTCCTTTTGATAAAATTTAGAGGCCACAAAAAGTGACTAAGACTAACTCTACTCAGTATACCGATCATGACTATGATGAGTCCAGTAATGTTGCCCATGAATCTGCATTCACTACTTTGGGGCACATTGATTATATTGAATATGAGGCTACATATGAGCTCACAGATGTATGGGTTTTAGACACAAGAGCAACCAAACACATGACATTTAGGAGAGATTTCTTTTGTTCTTTTAAGGAAGCTTCTCTCTCTCCAGTTGTCTTAGCAAATAAGTCTATACATACACTACTAGGACTTGGATTTATTCAGATTCTTCTTCCTAATGGGTTTATAAAATACTTGGAGGATGTTTGGTATGTTCCCACATTGAAGAAACACTTAATTTCTTTGGTAACTATTCAAAAGAAAGGTTATCAAATAATGCTTGAAAATGGGCTCATTTACATCAATTCAGTGAAGGATGATTATAAAACAATGTATATAGGATATGAAGATGGAAACTTGGTTAGATTACATTGTAAAGTGCTTCCTCCCACTATATAACTTGTGGCAGTTGTTGACACAGGTACATGTACTATGTCTACACAGTGGTTATGGCATCTCCACTATGAAAATTTGAATATCCACTCTTTAGTGGATTTACAGAGATATGGTATGGTGAATGGATTTCCCACTTTTTGCAAAGATAGTATTCTTTGTGAGTCATGTGTTCTGGGCAAACAAAATCATGAAAACTTTCCTAAATAGTCATCTTGGAGAGCTAACAGATGTTTACGGTTAGTTCATAGTGATGTATGTGACATGAAAAAGTCATCCATTGGTGGGTGTAGATACTTTGTCTTGTTTATTGATGACTTTTCTCGGATGACTTGGGTATTTTTTATGAAAAACAAATATGAAGTTTTTGCTAAGTTTGTTGATTGGTTACACTTAGTCAAAAAAGAAACAGGTTCACATTTGGCCACTCTTCGTTCAGATAATGGAAGTGAGTATACCTCAAATGAATTTTTAGATTATTGTCGAGAATATGGCATTCATTGACAATATAGAAATGTTTATACTCCACAGCAAAATGGAGTATCTAAACGGATGAATAGAACTTTAGAGGGCATAGCACGTGCCATGTTGCACTATAAACAACTTGATGATAAGTTTTGGGCAGAAGTTATTGGTATTGTAGTGTATTTGAGAAACAGGTCCCCCACAGTTGCACTTTTGGGACAAACTCCGTATGAGGCATGGTATGGGTTTAAACCAAAAGTTAAACACTTAAAAGTGTTTGGATGCCTTTGTTTTGCTTTGGTTCCTATTAAAAACAGAACTAAGTTGGAACCATGAAGTCAAAAATGCATCTTTCTTGGTTATTCTAAAGATAAAGAGGGGTTTTGTTTGCTTGCACAGGATTCATGCAAATTCATAGTGAGTCGAGATGTAATATTTCATGAGTTTGGGACTATGAACATTGCAAAGATTAATTCTCAACTTGATAGATTAGAGAGTAAAAATACAAAAAGAGATAAGGGTTTGAATAATGGAGATAACTCTTTGAAGTTGTGGTATGAAAATACTATTCCTTCACTTTCCTCTCCTTCATCTACAAGTTCACAAGTTGATGACTTAGAAATTGTTGAAAATTCTCTAAGTCCCCCTTCGAATGATGCACATGATGAGAATTCTAAAGTCCTTGATTTGAATAATTTGTCTAAGTATCCAAAATGGGCTCAAATTACTTTTTCTAACTTAAAAGCAGATGAAGTTGGTTTAATAGGGCCTAGGAATTATCTAAAATAGGTAAACTATGTTATGGTTGTTACTACTTCTTCCTCTGAACCATCCACTTTTGAGTAGGCATCTTCTGAACATGTTTGACAACAGGGAATGAAAAATGAGTATGATGCCATTCTTAGCAATAATACATAGGTTTTAGTTGATTCTCCTCCACATGTTAAACCCATCAGTTGTAAATGGGTTTATACGACTAAGTATAAATTAGATGGCTCCATTGATAAACATAAGGCATGACTTGTTGCAAAAGGATAAGCGCAACAAGAAGGTATTGACTATGAGGAAAAATTTGCACCAACTATCAAATGGCACACTATTCGTATGGTACTTGCCTTATCAGCACAAAATGGTTGGAAAGTACATCAATTGGATGTTAAAAGTGATTTTTTAAATGGTGATTTACAAGAAGTATATATGAAACAACCTCAGGGTTTTTAACAGGTGGGTACTGAACACAAAGTGTGTAAATTGATAAAAGATTTGTATGGGCTCAAACAAGCACCTAGGGCTTGGTATGAGAAAATGGATTCATACTTTAAATCCATTGACTTTCATCGTAGTGAATCTGATGATACTCTCTATTTTTGTGTGCAGGGTAAGAAAATGGTGATACTTGCTCTTTATGTCGATGACTTGTTTATTACAGGTAATGATGAAAACCATAACAAGTCTGTGAAGAAGGAATTAAAAGATGGGTTTGAGATGACAGATCTTGGACTTCTTCACTACTATCTAGGCATAGAGGTAACTCAAAAAGAGCATAGTATTTTCATTTCTCAAACTAAGTATATTTTTGAGTTATTAGATAGGTTTGGCATGAGGGATTGCAAACTTGCCCTCACTCCCATGGAAAGTATCTTAAAATTGTCTAAGGATGATAGTAGTGACTTTTTTTATGGCACCACATATATACAATTGGTAGGAGGTTTGATATACTTGATGACTACCAGGCCCGATATTTCATTTTCAGTTGGAATTTTATCTAGGTTTATGCATGAGCATAGATAAATTCATTGGCATGCATAAAAATGAGTACGTCATTACCTTTAGGGAATGAAAACATATGGCCTTGAATACCACCACAACAAGAACTTCAAACTTGTTAGATATTATGATGCAGATTTTGGTGGATGTGTGGATGACAGAGTGTCAACCATGGGATACACTATGCATATGGGTTCATCTACCATTGCTTGGTGTTGTAAGAAGCAGGATACAGTGGCAAATTCATCAGTAGAATTAGAGTATATTGCAGCATGGGATGCTTTCAGAGAAATTATTTACCTATGTCATATTCTTGAAGATCATCAGGTTTCTCAGTTTGCTCTTACACAGTTATACATTGATAATCAAAGTGCAATCAAGATGTCCAAGAATCTAGTGTTTCATGCAAAAACAAAACATATGGATGTCAAATACCATTATCTGCAAATGTTGGTGGCAAAGAAAGCTCTTGATCCAATATATTTCCCAACTGTCGATCAGATAACTGATATCATCACAAAACCCCTTGACAGAATCAAATTTGAAAAATTTAGAAAAATGCTTGGTATGTGTCCAAAGACCTAACTTTGGATCATAGGGGGTTTGTTAGGACTTGTTCCAAAGTCTTAACATTAGGTTAGATTTTTGGTAGGTTAATTAATATTATTGTTAATTGGGGCATGCATATTTTTGTAAAGACACCCCCATAAAATAAATTTACTTAGTTTAATTTTAAGTAGTTTTCATGTTTTATATTTATTAATTAGAACTACCTTACGAGTTGGTTATAAGTTAGTTGTTTTTACCGGTCATTGGTAAAAACTATATAAATCAATGTTTACTATGAAAAAGGGTTAACGGAGTAAAATAACCCTTATGTACTTGATTTTTTTGAATATTAATAAAATACTTGTGCACTCGCACTAAGCGGGGACAAGGTTCAAACTATTTTATTCAAGGAGTTATCACTTTTCTCATATTATCAAACTCTCTTTCAAGATTATTTGATTGAGTATGTTATTCAATCTGAGCTTAATAAATCAATTTGAAACTTCATCCACTATGAAGTGTCTCAAGAAGTTAGCCAAGGGCTTGGTTGCACACTTCTAAGTAACTCGAAAGAGATCTGTTTTCAATGACCAGACACAAAATCCTTAGCCCTAATGGACTACCCTTGGAATTATTCCAAGTCTTATGTCCAATCATACATAAATATTTCTTTCAATTTTATCTAGAGACTAAACAATCTAGTTCATTGGGGATGGAAATCAAAAGTGGTCTCATCATGTTGATACCTAAAGGAAATAATAAGAACTCAGTCACTAGTTGGCACCCTATCACTCTAATTAACACTACTTATAATATTGTAGCCAAGGTTATAGCTTAAAGATAAAAACAATAAATAAAGACATTATTAGATTTGAATAAATAGGCTTTATGCGAGGAATATTCATCCTCAACAATCTTGTCCTTGCTTGGGTAACCATCGATTGGGCATCTTATTTTGGACAAGACACCATTCTTAACAAAATTGATTTCGATAATGCTTATAATAGGATCAAATGGTCCTTTGTTCTCAAAATGTTTCAATGGCTCAGGAATTTGGAACAAGATTGATTAACTTGTATCAAACTTCTCTTTGTTAATGTCAAACAATGAATTTTTTTGTTAACAGATATTGTATCTAAACATTTGATCTTCAAAGATATATTTGATGGTTCTATGCTCTAGTACTCTTTATTTATGTTTTAGCCATTTATGCTCTTAGCTACATGTTTCAAATAGTCCGCTCTCTTGTAAAAATTAAATAAATCGATGTGCCACATCAAATTTTTGTTCTCAATTCTCACTTCATTGATGATAGCATGTGCTTTCTAAAACAAAATCCAAAGGTTAATAATGCTTTGGAAGTCTTAGATTTGTATTTTATGAATTCAAGTTCTAAGCTTTCAATGCACAAAATTATATTCATTCTCACTACAATTAAAAAATTAGTTGATTGGGTTCCCAAAGAATGGAAGTAGTTGAGACATAGGGAAAACATGAGGTATTTTGGCATTCCCTTCAGCTTAAGAATTACCCTTTCTCCATCATGAAACAATAAGAAGATTGACATCTTTGAGGTGAATTTTTTGTCATTGGTTGGGTATGTTCATAATTTTAATAGCATCTTCTTAGCCACTCATGTGTAATACTCCTCTTGTTGGATTGCATTCAAACATTTATATCTTAAACTTTTTCAAAAGGTGAGATGAATCCTTTGGGATAAATGAGATGGTAGAAAATGCATAATTATGATATCATGGACTCTTTTTACACAACCCAAACATAAGGGTAAGTTGGGTATCATTGATCCTTGCACCAAAGGAAAATACCTAGTTTCTAAGTGGATAGTTAGGGATATTTTTGGTAACATACCTTTAAAATTTATCCTTATGAATAAAATTAAACAAAAGACAACTAAAGGCAAATGGATGCATAACAATTTCTACGCTAAAATTGTAAATGATGAATTATTCAGATTTAAATGTTTTCCACCCATGATCATCTTATGGAAAGCTTGACAAGTTAATTCTTAGTTGCTCAGTTGGAAAGATTCCTCTCTTTGATGTATGGGATATGCTTTTCCAACTCCTCAATTTCATGGAACCATTTGATAATATTTAACCATTGTCCCTTGGCTCTATATAACTCATATTAGGGTTAAATTTATTTATAAAAGGGATTTTTACTTTTAAACATCTTTGAAATTCCTTGGTTATGGAATGGTCATCTTGGCCAGCTATTAAGCACATTTTTCTATAGGTTTTACCCCATATCTAGGTAGATTCGAAGCTCATGTGTGAAAATGCACCACCATAAATTTCATGTCAATCATCCACTTATTATTCATTAGCACAATAGTTACATTTATAGTGCAAATATATCCTATAAACATGGAGATTATCTCTCTCCTGATATCTCTACACACCTATTCTCATGTGAATATTACTCATAATATCACCTACATTATTAAATAAACCTATGCACATATTAAATATACACACACTAATTATTATTTAATGATGTGGAGTACTAACCTAAACTCACTAATTCACCCATGTGAGGACTAATTCCTAACATTCCTCTCTATTGGTCACATGGGATAAAACGTTAAAAAAATGTCTTTCTGGAGCAAGCACATGACTATCCTCATTCTTTAGTCGTAGCATTGGGTGGCCTTATTTCCTATAGGTAGTGTCTTCTGGGTTGTCACTGACATTCATCTATTTAATAGTCCCCCCTCCCCCTCTTTCAATATAAAGTCTCCTTGGATGTCTGTTTCCACTGACAATGCATCCATTCACAAATAATAATGACTTTAAAAAATGTCTAAAAAATACTTATATCTCCCTTTCCAAAAAAATACAGTATAGGAAAATATTTTTTTCCACAAAAACACCCTTTTACAAATCCATCATTCATTCACATTATTCCTTGCACTCTGATTACAAATTTGTTGTCTTTCTCCTTCAACATCATATTTGCATCTCTTGTGCTTGCTCATGTTTTTGCATTACAATCTTCATAAAGTTTGGATATTATTGGTCAATGATTAGTGTTTACACATTTGGAGGATAAGGTAGGCAAATTTTGTTTATCCCATCCTGCTTTCCTTTACAGTTAAGTTCACAAAGCTTTACATCTATTATTTTCTGCAAACCTCTCTAAACCCATATATGTGCTCCAAGACCCATTTTGTGTGGGTGTTATTTTTATTTTTTTGATGTCAAAAATCCCAAATCAAATATTAGTATTTCTCAAAACACCCTTGTTTCCTAACTATATTGCAGGCAACACCCTTAGAATCCATTACCCTTGCGAGCAACATCATTGGACCTTACCTTACCTATTTGTACACCCATCAGATCTTGAATTGTTTACATGCATACTTATCAGATCCTGATGCCTATTTCAATATAGCTATTGGAATCTGATAGGCTTGTTGAAATTCATATTGAAACCTGATAGTAGTGCAAGTAATGCCCTCAAATCTTGATGGCAATGTAATCACAATATGCAAAGTCTGATACCCATGTATGTAACCTTTTCAGACTCAAAAAATTCCATTTGTAAATTTTAAAGAATTAATCTTTTGATTGAACACCCTCACAAGTTCATCTTCATTAGGAGCAGTGTAATGCAAGATTTTCACTGAAGTGGTATTTCCCCTAGATGTCAACATCCAATACTCCCAGCAAGGGTACTCCAAAGAATACTCCTTTGAATAAGGTCCTACAAGGAAAAGAATGCTCATATATGAAGTACCAGTTTCAAGGTGTTGTTCCCTAATCACATTTGGACTCTAAGGTTGAGAACATAATATATATTAATTTAGGTCACATTGACATAGAGGAATTTTGGAATAGAATCACAGGTGCTCTTAGTGTTTAAAGAACACTTCTCATTTTTGAATTCAAATAATTAAGAGCATGAGTTGTAGGTTGTGGTGAGCTAGTCACCTATGATGAAATAGCAGTAGAGCAAGTAGACTGTTCTACAATATTTATATTGATTGGCAGTTATGATACACCTTGGTCCAACTAACAAAATCCATGTAAAATATGAATCATCTAGGTTATTATTAGTTAATTATGATCAAAATCTAAACTAAAGACTATTCTATAATGAATATTTATAATGATTTTTTGCTACAATGATATGGTTTTAAAAAAGAGGAAAAGAGAAGGGCAGAAAGGAAGTTTTTTATTACTGATCTTTGTCTCAAACATCATGACAAGGCTTAAATTCCAACTAAACATGTATTTAACCAATATACAATGTAAAATAGCATATACTCAAATTACACTACATATTGGGCAAGTATTTAAGGATAATATGAAGAAATACAAGTAAAAATTGATATTGCTTTAAATATCTAATAATGAAATCAAATAACATTTGCACATCTTTATGCAGAGAAAATAAAATGAAGTGAATTCAAAGACATTCAACTAATATAGCATTAGCCTGAATTAACAACCCTGTATTGAAGATACACATCCAGAATTCTTGAAACCCCTTAAAATCTAAGACCTAGAATAGACCATTGAGAGAGAAGTGATGATAATAATTCACACAAACAATTGAGACAAACTTTGAAATATTCCTTGCTTGTATTAAATTGCTCCCAAAGTTACAAAGAAGTTTTAAATCTTCAAAATATCTCCTATTTTATAGATGATAATGATCCTTTTATAGGTTTCAAGGAAGTATGTCGGTCAATTGCCTCAACTTATAAGTGTACAAAGTGTGAAGGACAGTTGTCCTTCCACAAAGTTTCTTAAAATACACTAAACTTTCCAAAATAGAATGACCTTTCAGCAACATGCTAACAAAATGCACGTGCCTTTACAAAGAATATTTTAAATCCAAAATTTACAATGATTTCCCAAAAGAGAATATTATCAACCAATTGGTGGACCATGTGTTGATAAAGACCCCTGGCTCTATTGAAGCAACTTCATCACCTTTGGTGATTGCTCGTCAACTAACTTCAAGTTAACAACTAGCTCAAGGAGGAGTTCATCTTCCTGATCCACCAAATCATCTAGGTCCCTATCATTCCTTTTGAAAGCCTCTTTAATGCTCTTCACCTTGGCTATCATTTTTTTTCATTTAGAATCATATCCATGATCCTATTGTTATCCCCTCAAGACTTGCATTGGCTCTTATTTTTCCCCTCTTGCATGACTAATGTGACTCTATGCTTGAGCTTATCAT
This sequence comes from Torreya grandis, assembly GCA_037957365.1. Lineage (NCBI taxonomy): Eukaryota > Viridiplantae > Streptophyta > Pinopsida > Cupressales > Taxaceae > Torreya > Torreya grandis. The sequence goes on from JARHVA010000040.1 coordinate 6,749,147, forward strand.
TTGCCATGATGCCTATGAAGGTGAGCTTTGAATGATTTGTAATCATGGTCCCCAAGAGATTTTCAATCCTTTCTGATAAATACACTAGTACTTGGAGATAGTCCCACTAGGTCTGCAAGATCATCACCACAAACACCACCAATGATCACTCCTCCTCAAGTGACAACACCACTTCTGATAGTAAGAAGTTATCAAATATCAATTCCATAAAATATAGTATCATTACCACCATCTGGAGGAGCATAGATAATGGTTCCTTTAAAATTGACCCTAGGTAATATGGCTTTACATCCGAGAGCCTTTATCACACTGGGACCTTATGATGGAACTGTAGATCCAGAGCAATACTTGCTTATGTGTGACATGAAATGGTAGGCTAAAGGTATTGTAGATGAAAATGTTAAGAAGTATGAGCTTATTAGTGCCTTGTTTGGAAGGGCATTGGATTTCATGAACTGTAGAGAATCGAGAACAACAAGTTTTGATGATGTGAAAAAATGGTTGGTTACAGAGTTCAAGGTTAATAAAATTACGTGCCAAACCATACAAGACCTCAAATAATTCCATCAAGGTCCAATGGAAACTATTCATGATTATGACTACAAATTTTTTGATGTGGTTAACAACATTGAATGTCCTTTGGAAGATAAATATAAGGTCGCTTGGTTTGTTGAAGGACTGCGACCAAAGATCTGATTTGTAATAGTGCAAATTGAGTTCATGAATAAAATAGAAGCTAGAATAATTGTAGTAAGAGTGGAGTAGATATAAGATTATGGTACCTTGATAGAGAGCAAAACATAATTAGAAATCACACTCCAAGCTATTTTACATAGGTTAGAGGGTCTGTAGAATACTATTGAATGACCTAGAATTGGTCTATGGTGTATTAAGTGTGACAAGGAAGGCCACCATAAGAATGAATTATTATAAGTATGTACAAAGTTTTATGACATATATCACATAGTGGGACACTCAATAACTCATTATTAGTTATTACGATAGTATGTAAGAAACACACAGAGTATGTACTATAAATTTTAAAAATCTACTAATCATGAAGATAAGGATTGTAGGGCTATACAAGAATTGAAGGAAGACATTACTAAGAATGTTTTCATAGTAGCCACACAAAAAGTGCCAATGATGTTTTAAGCCACTCTGAGAGTAGAAACCAATCCCACCAATGTAGCACAGGGTGGGTTGGCATGGGCTCAAAATGCACATCCATTTCAACCACAAGGATTAGTTGGCAGAGTTCAAGCCATGCAAACACTACATTATGTTTATCAATCTACATGGAATCTTGTGATTCCTCAAGCACAAAAAACCAGTTGGACTCCACATATAAATGAACCCCAATATGGTGGTTATGATAATCAACAATACTAATAGAGGTGGAATGTACTACAGACCACAACAAACTTTGGGTCACAACAGGTAGATGGCTTGGGATATCAAGGGAATAGAGATAGATTCAAAGGTGGATACCATGGTGGTGCACAGTGAGTATGTGTTAATGGTCCTATAGCCCTATTATATTAATTTGTGTGGGGAACCCAATCACATATAGTAGAACTACCCAAAAAATCCATAATGGCAACTTATTATGCGTATTACTAAGTATCTAAACAACATGATACTCATGAATACCCTATTTTAGAAACACAATGTATAAATCAAGCTATGAAAAATTTAAATTGACTTGGTTCCAATCCCAAATGCAATTCATTTATGCAAGTAGTAATAAAAACATAGTACACATAGCAAGGCTTACCTCTTTTAGAGATGCCAACAGATTTTGGCATATGAAAAACTAAAGTAGATACCTATTCAAAACTAGTAAAAGAGAAAGGAATCATGAAGGATGTCATGCAAATTCTATATAATATTCAAAAATGAGGTTCATCTATATCAGATGAAGTTGTACTTGATGCACAGATGTTTGGGTAGATTGTGTGAATCATGAAATAAGAGGGGGTTGTAACAACATTGATAGACTTGATGAAATTGCTTAATACTCTATGAAATGAGGATATATCACAAAATATCACTAATATCTTGAAAAATATTATCAAATGTGTGCATAAAGGCCCAAAAATACGGTTTGGTATGTTAAGACAAATAATCCATGGGATGTTGATGCCAGGGTCGATATTGAGATAACAGGGTATGAGATACCAAATGTTGTGTTTGATTTTAGGAGCACCTTGAATATGATCCCATGATCTACCTTGGAATCGATTGGTATACCATATTTTAGTTACAGCCATGTAACCCTTAGTCTGGTGGATTATAGTAGGATAGATCCCATAAGATGATTGGAAGATGTGGATATTAAAGTTGCAAAGTTAACTCTACATGGTGATTTTCAAGTAATAAATATGAAGATAGATGAAATGCACTACCCAGCTTTTCTAGGGAAAAAGTGGGCCTATGATGGACAGATGACCATTAACACATTAATGAATAAAATATATTCTCACCAAGATGACCATATAATCATCATTCCTCTTAAAAGATATGCCAAATTTGACATAATTCCCAGGGAACCTTATTCTCCCTATATAGTGAAAGACAATATCTGGATGTAAATTGTGATGAAAAGTGTACCTAATATACAACACAATATACCAATGAACCACTACAACTCTTTTTTAGAAGATCCAATAGTTAAAAAATTGTGTGATAAGTGTTCTTTAAAATCTTTGAATATTTCCACAGAAGAAGAAGATGAAGTGTGATCTTTGTCTGTTCACTCACCTACACAGTCTGATATAGATATTTTATATCAAGTTGGTTCTATGGAGTACCACTATATTGAACCTACTCTTGAAGTTATAATTACATGTGATTGAGCTTCTTTTGTCAATGGTGATTCTGACACTTATATGCTTAATTGGGCTCAAAATGATTACAAGCTTAAACCCTTGCACATGGTTTATAAAATTGATCAGAAAATCCCCTAGTGCTTTACCATTGAAGGCATTGGTGATCTTATAATGAAATTACAAATGCATATCCTAGAGGACAATCAAAGGGTAAGTGATCTTAATTATGCATTGAAAGGAGTTGCAGCTAACTCGTGGGTAGTACATCATAGTGGTAATAAAACATGGGCAAAAGTGTGTGAATTACTTATCACACAATTTCAATTACATGAGGAAGTGTGAATATAATGGCCCATGTTATATGAAGGAGAATGTCCTCAAAACCATGTTCAATAGTGTGTTAAAATATGGATGGCCAAAAAAATCAATTCAAAGTATTGGTTGCATTTCTTTATTTACACATTAGGGGTTTTTCCTATTACTTGGTAAATTCACCAAGAATGTCACAGAGAGACACAACACTAGATCCAGTTGCAAAATGATTTTCTTCAAACATTTGTATTTGAAAGTGACAATCCCCTTATGAGTAGTGTATTACAAAAGATGAAAACATTTCTATGCCATGGATGAGTGTAAGATCTACATAATGACCAAGCTTTATAGCTAGAGGAAATGGAGGCTTGTAAACTTATTGATGATGTCACTATGGAAGTCAAGCATAGTCAACAAGATTATTGAGATCTCATTGACATCGTGACTATGGAGAATCTATGTAGAGGAAAAGCAAAGATGGAAATCTAGCCTTGCCATTGTATTCAAGAAGAGTCTACTGACAATCTTGATTTTGTTAGTGAGGACTCTTTAGAACTCACAGAGTTTTTTGAGCCTAAGCCAAACTAAGAAATATTACCTAAACCTTTGGATGAAGAAGCTAAAGAAGACCGATGTGCTAGATAAAATTTTCATAACAAGAGGGTGAGTGGGTTATTATATAATTCATTCTATATGACAAATGACAACTATATCAGGAACCTTTAAAGGAACAAATTGTGAACATTGGGTCTGAAACATCTTCAAAATTGGCACATGTTGGTGACTAGTGGGAATAGCAGGACATTTCATAAGCATTGTAACTTCTCTAGGATTATGTAGATGTGTTTCCAACTAATTTTAAAGAAGTCAAAGGGGTGGATCCTTCTTTAGGGGAAATGCATATAGAACTCAAGGAAAGTGCACAACCTATTAAGAAGAGGCCTTACCATCTCAATCCTAACATGAAGATGAAAATTAAAGATGAATTGGATCATATGCAAAATGAAAAAATAATATTTTCCATAGAAAAATTATACTGGGTAAGTCCTATAGTCGCACATCCAAATAAAATAGGCAAGATTCATATCTGTAGAGACTACCACTTCTTAAATGATGCCTAAATTAATGACCCATTTGCAATACCATTTATTGATGAAGTGTTGTAATTTTTGGCTGGACATGAGGTGTATTCCTTCATTGATATATTTAGTGGGTATCATCAGATACTCATCACAATTAAGGATATAACTAAGATGACATTTGCTATAGAATGGGGGTCATTCACATACAAGGTAATGCCATTTGGTATAAAGAATGCACCTGTAGTTTTCTCTAGGGCCATAGTAACTATATTCAAGGACTTTATTCATGATTTATATTTGGATGATTGGGTAGTATTCTCATTATTTTGGGAACATTTATCAAAATTAAGACTCATGTTGGGAAGATGTAGAGTGCTATGGATTATGCTAAACTTCAAAATATTTATTTTTCACACCATTTGGTGTTCTTTTAGGCCATGTAGTGTGAAGCAAGGGAATCTTGGTGGACCAAGTGAATATTGCAATAATAATGGGTATACCACCACCAAATTCCTCAATATAACTGCAATCCTTTTTAGGACATGTGAGGTATTACCATAAATTCATAAAAGGATATGCAACTATTGCAGCGCCAATGGAGAAAATATTGTGCAAAGGTGTTCCTTTTATATGGATAGGGATTGCCAAATAGCTTTTGTGGATCTAAAACACCAGTTGGTTACTATGTCAATACTTATGTGTCTTGACTGGGTTAAACCTTTTCATGTACATGTGGATGCATCCAACACCGTAGTTAGTGCAGTGTTGGTGCAGTCAAGTGAAGGAGGCTGAGACCATCCAATCCATTTTACAAGACAAAAACTATCTATGATCGAGAAAAACTATACCACAACTAAAGGGGAAGCTCTAGCGATTATGTTTGCCTTACAAAAATTTAGACATTATTTGTTGGCTACCCCATTTGAATTGTTTATAGATCATCAAGATTTATGATATCTCGTAAACAAGCCATTTTTAGGCATAAGGATATCTCATTGGTTGATGCTTTTTCAAGAGTTTCATTTTTGAATTAATGTTAAACTAGGGAGGGAAAATTTTGGCCCTGATCATCTCAGTAGATTGTATAATGGTGAGGATCCAGAGGATATCCTTGATGAATCCCCTGATGCTCATTTGTTTAAAGTCTTATGTGATTCTTAGACAGTTGGCTGAAATCACACAGTTCTTGAAATAGGGGAAATTACCCACATATTACACCAAAGAAAAAAAGAAGCATGTCTTGACCAAGGCACCTTATTTTAGCATTATAAATGGATTTTTTTATCATATGGGGAAAGATGAGGTTCTATGATGAGTAGCACTAGATCATGAATGACCACAAGTCCTAGAAGAGACACATCAAGGAATTGTAGGTGGACATTTTACAAGAGAAATTACCATAAGAAAAATATTACAAAGTGGTATTTGGTGGCCACATATTTTTGAGGATGTGCAGAGAGTTTCCAAATAGTGTGATGTCTGTCATCGTATCGATAAACCCACTCAGAGGAATGAGATGCCTCTTCATCCCATATTAGCATATTAACCATTTAAGCAACAAGGAATTGATTTTGTTGGACCCATTAATCCATTAATTAAATGTAGTAATACCAAATACATAATAATTGTGACTGATTACTTTACCAAATGGGTAGAGGTTGTTACTACACCAAGTTGTGGAGCTAAAGACATTGGTAAGTTTTTGTATGGGTAATCCCACTCAGAGGGATGAGATGCCTTTTCATCCCATATTAGCATAGTAACCATTTGAGAAATGAGGAATTGATTTTGTTGGCCCCATTAATCCAACAATTAAACATAGTAATACCAAATACATAATAACTGTGACTGATTACTTTACCAAATGGGTAGAGGTTGCCGCTACACCAAGTTGTGGAGATAAATACACTACTAAGTTTTTGTATGAGAACATCATTACTCAGTACATGTGCCCACTATGATTGGTAAGTGATAGGGGTATGCATTTTTTGAACAAGACCATCAAAATACTAATAAAAAAATTTATGATTTCCCATCATAAAAGCACAGCGTATCATCCACAAGTGAATGGGAAAGTAGATGCTATGAAAAAAGTGTTGGGTAAGCTACTGACAAAGGTTTGTGATGTTAAGAAATATGACTTAGAGGATAGGTTTCCTATAGTACTTTGGTCTTACCACACTCATTTTAAGCATGCATCAAGATTTACTCCATTCTAGTTGGTTTATGGGATAGACGTTGTTATGCCTATGGAATATGTCATGCCTATCCTATGTGTTGGTAATGCAATACGTCTAGGTGATGTGGAATTAATTACAAATCAGTTATTCGATCTCAATTTTAAGGATGAAGATAGGCACATATCGATGTGGGTGTAAGAAATTAATAAAAAGAGTCAAAAAGCATGGCACAAAAAGAATATTCACACAAAATAATTCCATTATGAGTATTTAGTTTTGTTATATGATAGTTCTATGTGTTTCCTGTCAAAATCACCATTCTATGGAAAGGTACCTATTTTGTTCACAAGATTTTGCAAAATAGGTTTTTAATTTTGTGAGATCTAGAAGTTAATATTTTATCTAAAAAGGTTAACAGTTATAGACTTAAAGTCTACCACCATTAGATCAATATTGCAATAATAAAGTGTAGTTTTGCACATCCAGCGTAGTTAGGAAAATTTCATTCATGCAAGTTCTTTGAGTTTGGTTTGCATTTTCTATGTGTCATGTGTTTTCATAAGTTTCTTGTTAGTAGAGTGCAAGATTAATTCCATTTTTTTTTAAAAATGCATGATAGGAATGGTCTAGCTAAACAAGCACATGCTAGTTGTTGAGTCATTACAGGTGGACAAACTTCTAAGTGACATCCTTGAAGAAAGATAAGTGTGGGTCATATATTAAATCTAGGAACTGTACTTGAACAAGATTGAGGGTTATGATTATGAATAATGGTTTCCAAAAAGGGAGTTATGGTGAAATCATGTGAGCAAGTGGTTATAACATCATTGTCAAAGTTATATGTCACAATCAAGATCACCTATCAAATAGATATAGCCAATGAAAATATGGTAGCATGTCCCATCAGACATTATTTAATAACCATATTAGTGCCACATCAACCACATTAAATGCCACATCCATCAAGATAAATTGTTTTACTCGTACATGAAATAATGGGGGTACAATATCAATTTAAATTTGAATCCAATCACATAAGTGAAGGATTTTAAGATCCCAAACATTAAATGTGCAAGCTTGAAGTGCCAAGTGAACCAAAAAGTGTATAAATAAGTCATTCCATTGCATTATAGGCCACTAAATCTTGATAATTAAGCTCTGTAGTTGATATTTTAGGTTTACTTTTTCAGTGTTATGTACTTTTAATTTTTCTCAATCTGTAATCATGGCTACCTCCCCTAGTGCTATTGATTTTGAGCATAATTTCAAAAATATACTCACCACTTTGAAGGAGGATTTGGGGAAAGGAGTCTTGATACAATAGACTAATTTTTCTAATCCTCATGGTAGTGTTATGGTGCATAATGCATGAAACCAATTATTTGCATCAAATATCCTAGTACCTCATTTGTCTATCTCAAAAGTCAAGTACCTCATGCAATTTCCCAATTTTGGGGATTGGTCAAGCATCATGCAGTTGTTATTGGTAAGGTATAATTAACATTGTAGTCATTTATCACAAGATGTAATGGTGTAATTTTCCATGAAAGCAATGGCTTATATATTTAGGATGCCTACTAGAGGTAAATCCATCATGGAATATTAGTCTAAAGCACCACTAATCTCTACCAAAATCAAAGCCACCATAGTTAGAGGGAATCAAGGTATTCCACTGGTGACTTTCCCTGATGAACTAGTGTGGTTGTTATCTGAATGTATTTCTCAAAGGTTCTAATAGATGAATAAGGCCATGACCAAGGTCACAAAGGGTGTCATTGACATCGCACATTGAATGATTCATGGTGGAGAAGAGTTTGATTGGCCATAATTCCTACTTGTTGAATTGGAATAAAACATTGCCAAAGTCTTAAGCACCGCTAATAATAACTTTTAATGCCATTTTTTGGTATTTTTCCTCATCTTCACTTAATGGAAATCATCGATTGTGAAAGTTCATCCTGACACTAATTATTGGCTTGATGAATAATTGGCCTATTCTACAAATTGCTATCAAGATCAAGTCTCCTTGTTTGACAATTAAGAAAATGAGATTTTATTGATAGTCTTTATTCATCTATAGATCCCACCAAATGTTATGAAATTATTGGGCCAACATGTTGTAGTTTAATTCCTTCCAGAGGGAACATCTATCTAGATCCATAAGTTCCCTCTAATGACTACTACACCTTTAGGGTTCTTCTTGGACATGGCTACTGTGTAGTGAGAGGTAGCAATGCAAAAATCCTAGGCTATATAGTGGGATACACCTCTTTGGGTTACTCCTCCTAACATATAACTTCCAAGTTCATCTACTACACCCATAAAGCTACCACAATGTAAAAAGGGTAAGTAGCTAGCTAATTGTAGCCCACCTTCCCTGCCTCAATACAAAATTAGGAGCTAGGATTTTTAGTATAATGATCCTCATGTTTCAAAGATCACATCTCAGTATGATTAGCCTAAGTTATAGACTAATGAAATCAAATTATACTACCTAATTTTTTAAGACATAGTGGGTGACTTGTATAAGGATGAAAATGAAAAATAATTTTTCTTTTCGAAGGTTTTGCAAACTATGTAAATTCACAACAAGTTACCACCAGAGTTATGGGTTTCCCTTCTACCTTGTCCACCATCTATTGTGGTGGACCCCTTGGGAGAAGAAACATGGTTTCAACAAGATATTATGGACCCTATACATGGTATTTTCTTTGGAGGTGCACCTTTGTTACAACCCCTAGATGTCCTACTAGAATTTTTTCTCAAATCTACAGAGGCAGAAATGGTCCATGCATAGGTTTTTCATGGTGATGAAAGACCCTGAGGACTTTGACATTGCATAAATGGATGATCCTAGATCTACCATAGCCACTTTCCAACCTTCAATGTCATATAGTTCCTGGCTCAAGATGGCATTTCCATAGGTGGTTGCATAGGATGTTTCCTGGGGTCATTTGAGGAAGGGCTGAGTTTCATGCTCATAGATTCAAATGGATACATGATCCTCTTCATTTTAATAATATAATGATCCACATTTCAATCCTAAGGAATTTTTATCAGAGTCCCCAACTAAAGAAAAGGATCAAGGTGCTCAAGAAGAAGCTAACCATGTTGTTGCCTGATGACATTGCAAGGAGGAAAAGTAAAGGGCTAACGTTGAAGCTACATAAAAAATGTAGGATGTGTAGGCACAAGTTCAAGTTTTTGCCCCTCTAAATACTTTGAAGATATCCACCATTATGCATGCTACCCTTGATACCAACCAGTAAGTTATGGATGAAGAACTCCCTTAAAACATTGTTCCAAAGACAACACAATAACGTAACACTGAGACCAAGTAGGAATTTCAACATCCACATATTAAGGATATCACAGTTAAGTCTCAAGAAGTTGAAGTCATTATTATTGATGTTACTTCTCTATTTAATCCACAAGCTTCTCAACCATTTATTCCATCTATAGAGCAACCACAGTTGACTACTGGTGAGACTTCATTTTTCCCCATCATAGAATTATCTTTTATTCAAATGTCTTTAGATCCTTCCCCACATAGTGTAGAATAATTGATTACGTAGCTCTCATCTACTTTGACCAGTTTGTCCATGATGTTCATGCTAGATGTGCCTATACCATCATCTCAAAGAATGATGTTTTTGTTGTCACTTACTCCTTTTTAGTGTACACCAGCCACTATTTCAGCCACTTCTTTGGATAACATACTAGCCTTCATAGACCTTTCTCTCAAATTTAATCAGTTGTCACTGAGTAAACAAATTGAAGGTGTGGTTGCATTCTAATAACATTTAATGTAGCAAGCTCAATCTTTGGTCCAAAAATTTTCATAGCTAGATGATGAGAATACTATGTTATGACATGCCCTATAGCATGCATGTGATACTCTATAGACTACTTTCCTATACCTTGTTATGTAAGTCCTGATTGATCTTATCCAATTTTTTGTGGATCACCTTCTTTTGCCTCTTACTTAATTGGTCCAAAACTAGTAACACAAAAAAATGCATACGTAGTATGCTCATCAAGACCTGATGATCAAAGCCAAGACTATCTAACTCTACATGTTTCTTATTGATTATTAGATATAACTTGGCATGACTATGCAGTAAGCTAGAAAAATCACTCATCATCTATTATATTGGTGATAATAACTTTAAAATGTTTGGATTGGTATATAGCTTGATTTTGATACTGCACAAACTACTTCTATGGAATTTTTGAACCCATAAGCTACCCCTAATCTATGGACATTATATTAAATTCCTCAATTAGTGTACAAGATGTAGTTACTAATCAACTAATAGGGTGGCAAACTCAAATGAAGCATAATGCCTTTGTTGTAGTTTAAGTGAATCGATATGTGGATCATCTTACCCTACTTTTTGACAATATTGATGATAAGGTTATAACCACCAAGGCTAATTTTGTTTGATGTGATGATGTTAATTTAAAATATTTTTTATATGTTTAGGCTCCCTTGCATGCCTTAGTTTAGGTAGTTTAAAAAGTCTTATTGGAGTGGCACACTTATAAGCAAGACTTGGATATGTTAGACATCTCCATTGATCTGATGATTAATGATCTTGTTTTTATTCCCTCTATTCAGCTCTTAATGGTTCTATGGCAAAATAAGAAGGCCACCTCTTTAGTGACATAGTCGTCCATTGTTCTTCTTCCATTCCCTGCTCAATCTTAGGCATTTTGTTGGTTAAGTTCTTTAGTCTCTTTTGCTTCTTCTATTATTTTGGTTCATAGAGGTCAGTTGGTTTAAAACCTAAAAGGGAAGCCATTTGATCTCAGTAGCTTACTAAAAACTTGAAAGGGTGGTAGGTTACCTTTTGATTTTCTTTGTTGCAGATAGGTGATATTCAATTTTTTCTCCTTTCTGGTTATTTTTCTTTTGCATTGTATCGAGATGATATAACTCATTAAGTCTGAGAAAGTGTTATTGAAATAGTATTCATATAATGTGTCATCATAACATAATGGCATGTTAGTAGTTTACAAGGTGCCACCACAGCATAAAGACATGTCAACCATCTACTTGGTCAGCATACATGAGATAGTTAGTTAACAAGTGTATTTCATTTTAAACAAATTGCATGGATTTGGGTTTTTCTAACTAAAGAATTCTATCTTGAGGTTAAAGTTGTTGAAGATTCCAAATGCAGTCTATTGTAACCATGCACCTAGGATAGAGATAATAAATTATGTATATATGTAAGCTGTGAAGAATGAGAAGAGGTTAGACATTGCAGAGTGATTTTGGACCATGTACGAGAGACTTGTGTATAAGTGCTATGTAATGAATTGATCCCTGCATAATAATTATCAATATCCATGATTGTGTTATCAAACTTGTTCTATAATATTTCTATAGACTTTCATATTATCTATGATAAGGTAACAATATATGTGAAGATTTTATAGGCTTGTGGTTATTTAAATTATGTAGTAATTGATGAATCTATATTTATAACTAGAAAGGAATTCATATGAGAATCACACCAATCCAAATATCTATGGTTTTGGTAATTCTACTATAGGTCCTTAGGAGTATACATTTCCACCAATTTAGATTCCATTAACTCTCCGATAATTATCCTCATAATTAGCAAGTTCTGGGAAACTGAGAACCATTGCTAACACAAGGCGCTCAAAAAATGGATTTAATATTAAATTCCCACAGACCAAAGGTTATTAAAATTTTGAATGAGGATTAATCTATAAAATTCAAGTGTAATCCACTTGATGAGGGTCCCATGAAACCTATAATTGAAACATGAATATCCACTATTAGCAATATTAGGCAAAGTTAAAGCAAGATCATGAACAAAATAGGCCATCCTTATTAGGCATGGATTATCTTTAAATACCAATAATCTGTAAAACATGTCAAGTTTTAAGTGTTAAGGTTCAATGTTACATAAGGGTCCCTATTTTTTAGAAATGGGGGTATGTTGACCTCAACAAATGGTGACTTTTAGGGGAAACATAGAAATATGTTAGAACTTAGAGATTTTAGTTCAGACAAACAACTAGGTCTCCTATTCCACTTGACCAATGCCATTATTAAGATTAGTTCATGGTTGAAATAAAACTTGTATCTACAAAATTAGGATTAAACATCAAAACATAGCCATGTTGTGTGTGTGCTTTGATTCCACTTACTATTTGCCATGAGATTCAAGGGACAACTTCTAGGTTTCAAATTTTTAATCATTAACCTTGACATTAGAAAATGTTAGGATACTCATTAAGTACCATGCTCTTGGTTCAAGGAAGGCTTGGGAATTATTCTACTTCCAATCAGGCATTCATAGCCTCAACATAGATGCATTTGGCTCTACTCATGGCCTTGCTCCACTACTAGATAGGCATCCATATCCCTAGTGGAGATTACCAAAATCACCTTTGCTTGAAAATCTTTTTGATTTTGTAATAAGCTCTTGTTTTTTTATTTTTTAGATCTTTTGGTCTTTCTAGTAAAGGTTGAGAAATAGAATAGCTAGGTTTAAGGATTTGGTCAAGCGTCTGATCCTCAAATAATCACCTATTGTTGTAACCTTTGTCCCAGGCTAGGATATTTGTTAAGTGAAAACATGATTATGCCTTAATAACTTAAAATTTCATTCTAAATGTACAATTTTTCTTAAAACCAATTTCAGGTCAAAACAATGTTTAAGTTCTTATTAAATAGTTAACTTATTCACTAGTCCCTACTAGTTTCTTTAAAATATAAAATCAAGCTCATATTTCAAACTCATGGTGATCACCTGCTTAAGATCCATACCAACATTTATAAACTTGCAAAGTTCTTTGAATAATCAAGTGAACTTTGATCTAAGGGTTGTTCAAAGGAACTTATTAGAAGCAAGGAACGAAGCAATAGAAATCAAACACATGATGGGAAGTAAACATACAATAGAAAAACAAACCCATAATAGAAAGCAACAAAGTAAGAAGCAAAGGAAAAGCAAGAAAAATTATACAGACTTATGTACAAACAAGGGACAAGAAGGAAAAAGACAAAAGGGAACTAAACTAGCCTACCTACACTAATTTTAACCATCTTTACAGATTTACTCCATGAAGATCCCAGGTGGAGTAGCAAAAAATTAATACTTGAGATATTACCCATTGGTGGGTAGTGTAAACTCTACTCCTTGTAGATCTTTCAGTTTAAAGGTGTTATCTCCAACTGTTTCTAAAATATGATAGGATCCAATCCATAGGGGTGTGAATTTACCATGTTTGCCTTTAGGCTTAGATGCCTTGTCCCAAAGAAGAATGAAGTCTCCCTACCTAAACACTTTGACCTTTGATCGCTTGTCAAACCACCTTTTCACTATAGTCTGGTGCCTACTAAAGTTAGTAAAATCTTCTTCTCAAGCATCCTCCATTTGAACTATGTCAAGTAGCCTTGAGTTTGTAAAGTCTTCATCTTCCTCCATATACTCTTTCATAAACTTGTAAGTTGGCAGCTTAAGTGTGATGGGGAATATGGGATCTTGGCCATATACCAATAAGAAAGGATATGCTTTAAGGGCCTGCTTGAATCTTTTTCTATCTGCCCAAAGGGAATATTTGAGGAGCTTATGCCATGTTCTAGGTTTGTCTGTAGTAGACTTATTGATTGCCTTCATCAAGTTCTTGTTTGTTGATTCAGACACTCCATTGCCTTGAGGGTAATGGTTGGATGAAAACTTATCGATAACACCATTATCATATGCCCATTTTTTTCATTTCTATGGATATGAATATAGACCTGTTATCATATACCAAAGAGAGTGGAGTCCCAAATCTGGTGCATATGGTTTTTTTCTAAAAAAAATGATCACTTCTTCAGTTCTACATTGCTTGGTAGCTACTACTTCAATCCATCTGGTGCAATAATCAGTAGTTGTCAAAACATATTTGTGACCTTCTAATGAGTTGGGATTGATTAATCTAATGAAATATATCCCCCACTAGGCAAAATATTTGTCAATCATGATCGGTTGTAAAGGCATGGTTGCTTTTGACTCTTTTGTTTAAAAAATCTAGCATGAATGGCATTCCCTCACATGCTTATGAAATTTTTTAAATATGGTGGGTCAATAGTAGCTAAGGATCATGTGAGTTGTTTTCCTTTCAGAGGAATGCCCACTTACCAAATATTCATGAAACATGCTCATTATCTTGGATGCCTCTTCCTTGGATACACATCTTAAATAAACACCTTCAAAGTTCTTTCTATAAAGGATTCCATTCTTGATCTGAGAGTGAGATGTTTTGAACCTTAGGGATCTTTTCTACTCCTTGGTTAGTCCTAAAAGACAAGTGTCATTAATCAGTAAGTGAAAGATAGGATCATTCTATTCATTAAGTTAAAAATTCTATTGGTCAACCTGTATAATACTTAGTTTAGGGCTAGTATTGGCAATCATTTGAATCAGACCTTGACACCTTACCAATTTTTTGGTCTTCATCTCTATGTCATATTCTTGAAGAACAAACATCCACTTACCTCTTCACTCTCCAAGTTCGCATTGGATTAGCATTAACTTAGTCATTGAATCAAATAGAATGGCATGCACTTTATTCTTAAGAATGTAGTGGCTAAATTTTTTGACAGTTTTGACTAATGCAAAAGTTTGTTTTTCAATTAAAGGATAATTTAACTCAGCATTTTTCTAGTGCTCATGAAAGCAATTGGATGATCACATCCATCTATCTTCTAAGTTAAAACATAAGTAATGGTGTGATAGGAGGCAAAAGAGTAAAAACAAAAATCCTTTAAAAAGTCTAGACTTATCAAGACTAGGGCTTGACTGATTACCCTTTTGATGTCCCCAAAGGCCTTCTTTGATTCCTCATTCCATGAGACTTTAGCATCCTTCTTTATCATATCATTTAATGGTCTAACAATTTTTACAAAGCCATAAATTAATTTTCTTACAAATTTTATTTTGCCAAAAAATGATTTCAATTCTTTCCTACTATTAGGAGGCTATATCTTTGGTATAGATTCTATTCTTTTAGGATCTAAAGAAATTCCATCTTTAGTAATAACATGGCCTAACAACTATCCCTCAGTGACATATAAAATTCTTTTCTTATGGTTGAGGGAAATTCCATACCTTTTGCACCTTTCAAATACTTTTTTTTAAATGAATGAAGTGGTCCTCCCTACTCTTAGAGAAAATAGTTAGATTATCCATGTAAATTATGATGCATTTACCAATCAAACCTTGGAAGGCATGGTCCATGGATCTCTATAATTTAGCTCCTACATTGATCAGCCCAAAAGGCATTCTCTTATAAGCAAAGGTGCCCCACTTGGTTGTAAATGTTATCTTCATTATGTCTTCCTTGTTCACCAGCACCTAATTGTATCCTAAAAAGCCATCAAGGAAAGACATCATGATAGAACCAAAAATAATTTGTGTTACTTGGTCAAGATATGGAAGAGGATAATTATCCTTTTCATATGACTTATTCAGGATCTTAAAATCAATACACAATCTAATTTCACCATTCTTTTTCCTAACTAGTATTAAATTGGCAACGCAAGTAGAGTGTCTAATGGGAAATACAATTCTAGCATTCAACAATTTCTTAACTTCTTTGAGAATCATGGGTTCTAAAATAAGATTTATAGGCCTTTGATTTTGCCTAAAAGGTTTCAAATTCTATTTGAGATGTATGGTATGGATGATGACCTTTGGATCAAAAATCTTCAAGTCGTCATATGACCAAGTTATTACATCTTTGTATTTTGTTAATAGTTCTTTAGATTTTTTGTTTTCAACACTTGTATAGGCTTTTCTAATGTTGATCATCTAAGGTTGATCTTGAGGTCCAAGATCAACTACATTGTAATCCATCTCATTTACTTTGGGAATCTTAGAGGCCTCAGCTAACTTATCATGATCAAACAACCTTTCTAAGGCAATCATTCCCTTGAGGATCTTATTATCATTCAGTTGAATGAATTTTCCATCAAATTTGTCTTCAAGGGTGGTTTCATCTACCTCATCTATTATCTAGGCCTCAAATGCTCTTGAATTTTCCATGAAGTTCAAGATTTTTTGGTCATCAATAAAAACTTGCGAATAATTTGCATTGTCTGGGACAAAAGGATAAGATATCAACTCAATGCTAAAGTTTGGCAAATCTTGGTCAAGAATGAGATTAGGTATCACAGAGGCTAGCTCATCATCATATTTATTTTTCTCCCTAGGAATAGAAGTAACATTGAAAGCATTAACAGACTCAACTAAACCCTATACCCTAAATTTGTACCTCTTAAGGTATGATAATTTTCACTCATACTTGCTCCTTACCTGATTGACTACTAGTTCTAAATCACCATAAACTAGTAGTTCCTTGACTTTGTTTTTGATGGAAAATATTAGTCCTAGGATTAGAGTCTCATACTCTATTAGATTATTGGTACATGGAAACTAGAGTCTGTAAGAAACACACTATTCCTTACCAATAGGGTTAGTTAGAACAATGCCTACCCCAAACCTAAATTTACACCTAGCACCATCAAATGTATCTTCCACAATCCAATATTGATTTTGGAAGGTTTAGGATCCCCTACCTTGGTGGCTTCAAATATGAATAATCCTAAATTAGATTCAATTATGTTCACCTTTTCATTGACAACATTGTATTCCGTGATCATATGTTTCATCCTTGGTTCTCTTTTAACTCTAATTTGGTTTAGAACTCCTTTACAAGGTAACCACAAATGCAAACAGTCTATGGGCATATATCCATTTAAATGTTTTATACATTCTCTACTTAAAAGTAGTCTATAGGCATCATGAATATCCACCACTTAGATGTTTATGAATTGTAGGACTCTTGGCTTAGAAGCTAGTTGTATGTGAACATTTAACAATTCCCCAATGACTTTGACCCTGGACTCTCTAATTGGATGACAACCCTATCATATTTAATTGGGGTCAAACCAAGTTATTTAAAAATAATTTCAAGCATGATATTTGTAGAGGCACTAGAATCCAATAAATAATTATGCAAGTTCTTACCAAAATTTCTGACCATAAGCAATAAGGGTGGAGACTCTGTCTTATCTTTGTACATAACAACTTGGAATTATAAGATTTAGGTGACTTTCTAGGTTTTTTAAATAAAGATTCTAGTAATATATCACATTATTCAATGTCTATGTCAATTCATTCAATGTGATGTTAACCTTTATTTTTTTCATGTCCAGTACAATATTATACCTAGTCTTATTCAAAGAAATAGATGCATCAGTAATTTGTTTAGAATTACTTCCCTTTAGAGGTTTTGGTTTGCTATCTAATGTAGCATCTAGAGGAGTGACAAAGTATTTTGGAGGAGATGAAGTATTCAAAGGCTGCCATTGCTCTCTATTCCTTAGAGGGTAGGTCTTCTTTAGAAACTACTAGAAAGCATGAACTTCTTCGGGTACAACATTAGGTTCATTATCTTCTTGGAAGGGGAAATCAAATGTTTCCACCATGAAGGCCTAGTCAATAGATTTAGATCCTGATGTACCTGCACCATTATCTTTTTTAGGCACTACCTAAAAAGTGTCCAACTCTTCCTAAAATGCTTCAAAATCTTTAAAAAATTCAATGCAATCAATTTCTCCATTCTTAGCAGTACAATGAACTCTACAGTAATTATGCAAAGCAATATCAATAAGGTTTATATCCATTATTTTATTATCAGAAGATCATTCATTATTCTTATTTTTTGGAAAACAATCATTCTATAATCTATTGTTGACGTTCCTACCTGAGCTTTTACCAGTATGGCTAACCTGCATTTGCAACTAAAGAAAATTAGTGCTAAGTTTTTGGACCATTTTTAGAATATAGTCATTCTCACTCTTGGGAGTTTCAGAGTTATGAACCTAGTTAGAACCATAGGTTAGTACCAATGTTTTTTTATCATTTGGATTAAACCTAGTGGCAACATGGCTTAGTAATCCTAAATTCTGATTAGAGCAGCATGGCTCAAGGGTAACTAGTTTAACGATGGGATCTGATTTAGGGTTGGCCTATTATGATTGTTGTTAGGAAATATTTTCAAGGTGGGAACATGTGGATAAACATTTAGGAAAAAATAATCCATTTTTCCTTGAGGCTACATTTTATCAATAATTATCACTTCTTCAAAATAGGCACTAGCCAAGGTGGTTATGACTGGAAGAGATCTCTTCAAAAACACAAATGTCATAGGATCTTCTATGTTTTTATAGATTTCTAAATCCAAAACCTCATCAAGTTTGTAGGGATCTATGGTTTAGCTAAGCATCTTTTGAAACATAGGATTAAATTCTCTTTTGGACTCACTAGCATCTCTTCTAATGGTGTTAAACTATTGGTATAGGATAAAGGGACTGGTAACCTTACCAAATTAGTTAATAAAGACATTTTTAAAACCATCGTAGTTGGTAATGTAATTGTCAATCAAATTAAGAAAACATTCATATATAGCATACCTAAATGTAAAAGGAAACATCCTATATGTTACGTCTTCATGGGTGATATTTAAAAATCTTAATGTAGCTTTGAATGATTTAATGTGTTCTTCTATAGTTATAACACCATTGGTAAATATTTATTAAGATTATGGGGGAGATCATGTACTAAACCTGGTACGTTGATGGAAGAGTCACCTAACCATGCCATACCTTGATGATGGTTGAATATAAGAGTACCTTACAATGGTGAAGTTGGCAAAGACTTCGAACATCTATGCCTACCTTTATCTCACCTAGCTTTCCTATGGATCCCTAGTTCGATCAGGGGTTACCTTATTGTTAAATGGTATCTCATTCTAATTTTGGCAATTCCATCTTGAGAAATTTTAATACTATTTGAAATATAATGTGTCAAGTTAATCCTTACAAAGAACTAAGGTTAAACTTGTACATTAAGTGAATTTTGCAAAGATTCACGTAAAGAACAGTGAGGGACCAAGATCTTCAACTAAACTAGCTTAAAGATATGTTTAGATACATAAATATGATTGATCTTTACACTTGTATGATTAAATGAGTTAGGAATTAAAAGAATTCAAACCAGATTTAATTCACCATAAAATCACATAACCATATTTTAAATGTGTAAAATTAGATTTAATTATGTACTACATGCATCATGGAAACAATTCCTCAAATCATAGTAAATGAAAGAAATAACAAAGAAACTAAAACCAGCAATAACACATAAAAAAAATCTACCATGGTTTACCCAATGTGGGCTACATCCAGCAAGATAGTCCTCAACAAAATCTATAATAAAACAAGACTACAAAGAACCTATCATAGAGATAGAATATATCCTCTTGAATTCACTAAATTACTTATCCAAATCTATCAACAATCATCCACACATGCTATGTTGGACCTACACTTGTATAATAACATACCACAAGCTGCTATATTTCACCCTATAAAATAATCACATCTACACATTATCTTTGTTATATGCAAAACTTGTTCTATTAAGTCTCATCTCCACTTGTATATCAAATAATGAATAAATCCACCTAACAAGGAGAAAACTTGCCATCCTTATCTAAGATAGGCTTTATCCATAAGGTAACATGACATATTCCACCTATTCAAGCTTATCCACAAGCTCCATCAAGAAGGAACATGTCATCCTTATCTCTCTTCCTCCAAAGGGCACAACTTACAATGTAATGTGATAACAACCAACTCCTTGAAACAATTAAATCAATCCTACTTCCAATAAACAAATAACTCCCAAAAAAAAGGAAGTCAATTCCACTTCCAATAAACATGGAAATAAATAAAGATAACAATGAATTCCCTAAAAATAAGGAAATCAATCCCACTTCCAATAACATGGAAGTTAACATGGAAATTATTAAATAAACATTTAATAATATTCCACTCATATGTGGAGTACATGAAAAATGTTCTCCCCACATCCTTGGATCTCTCTAAGCCCCCAAAATGTACCATCATGGTCATGTGATATGCCCAAAAGGCTCCACACTCAACAATCTCCCTCTTAGAGACTGTTTCTCTTGAATAGAATCTATCACTGCTTCATGACCACTAAGGCCAACCAAATCTGAACATAGTCTCAATTTGTCTAATGTGACCACCTTGGTCATCATATCGATAATATTTTGGCTAGTATGAATCTTCTCCAGCTTCACCAAGTTCTCCTCCAAAGTTGTCTTGATGAAGTAAGAATGTAACCGAATGTGTTTCATCCTCAAGTGAAAAGCAGAGTTCTTTCTAATAATGTGTGCTCTTTCTTTTCATGTTCTTATTTATACAACTAATTCTTATACCTAAATTTTTCATTAAAGACTCTCTAGACCAAAATATTTTCTTATCTTTAATGCTCCATAAATGGAAACCATAGTCATCCTCACCATAACCAATAAATGTGCATTTCTCTGATTTTTTCTCTAACTTGGTCCTATCATGTTTCTTAATAAGAGAAAAAGATTAACATACAAAGACTCTAAGAAAAGAAAAATCAACATTCTTACTAGACCAATATTTTTTAGGAATGAATCCATCCAAAGTCATAGAAGGTCCTTTGTTAATCAGATAAACTGTCATGCTAACTACTTCTACCTAAAACTATAAAGGCAACCCTGCATGTAACCTCATGCTCTTAGCATGTTCCATTATTATGCTATTCATACTTTTAGATACTTCATTCTAATATGGAGTTATTGGAACCATCCTTTGCCTACAAATTCCATTTTTAGAACAATAATCAAAGAAATCATTACTACAATACTCACCTCTATTATCTAATCTGAGACATTTCAACTTAAGACTTGTTTCATTCTCAACCAAGAATTTCCACTTCTTAAAAGTGTCAAATACATCAAATTTATTTTTAATGAAATAAACCCAACTATCCTAGTTGCATCATCAATAAAAGTGACATAATAATTAGAACCACCAATAGAAGATACCTGAGCTGGTCCCCATACATCTGAATGTACCAACTCTAACTTGTCATCTTTCTTTATAGGTACAACCTTTAGGAACTTAACCCACTTCTATTTCCCATACACATAATTCTCATAAAACTCTAGATCAATATATTTTAATCTAGACAACTTATCTTTTAAGATCTCTATGCCCTTATGGCTCATATGATTGAGCTTGTAGTGCCACATAGTTGCATTTCCATCTACAACAACTAAATCACAAGAATCAACACTACTAATCAAATATAAAGTACCAATTTTATTACCTCTCAAAATCACAAGAGCACCTTTGGTAACTTTCCAAGAATATATAGTAAACATAACCAAACAACCCTCACTACATAATTGCCCAACTAAAACCAAATTCTTTCTCAAAATAGACATGTGTTTGACATTCTTAAGTAGCCATGTGTTCCCATTCTATATTTTCACTTGAATACAACCTTTCCCAACTATCTCACATAGTTCATCATCACCAAGATAAACATGTCCTAAATTCTCTTGAACATAATCAGTAAAATATTGCCTAGAAAGAAAAACTATCCATAGAAATAAAAACTTAGAAAAACTATTCATATAAATAATTAAGGCATCATAACATGATTTACGTAATGTCACATTTACCTCATTCACTTCCTCCTTGTTGGTATTCTTTTCCTAAAGTGACCAACAATCCTTTTTTTAGTGTCCACTCTTCTCATAATACCAGCATATCATCTTGGCTCTAGATCTGTATTTAGATCTACCCTTTGAATTTCCATGATTGCCTTTGCTCTTGTCATTTTGCTTCCCTCTAGTTTCAACAGATAAATCATTACCTAAAAATGATTCACCAGTGCTCTTCCTTTGCATTTCCTTGCTAAGAATCACACTTACAACATCCTCAAAATTTAAGCTTCCCTTGGCAGGGAGTGCATTACTCACAACCATAACCAAGCTATCTCAACTCTAAAGCAAAGAACACAAAATCAATAAATATCTAACTTCATCATCAAACTTAATTCCAATAGAAGTGAGCATACTTACAACCATATTAAAATCATTTAAATGACTAGCAATAGAACCATTATGAGACATTTTTTATATTAAACAATCTTTTCATAAGAAAAAAATTATTTGAGGTAGAGGGTTTCTCATACAACTTCCCAAGTTTATCCATGAGATCTTTTGTAGTTTTCTCATCTAAAATTTTAAATGCAACAGAAGATGCAAGGCATAACCATATGGCTCCCAATGCCTTCCTATCAAGAAATGACCAATCTGCATCACTCATACTTACAGGTTGTTCTCCTTTCCCCTCCAAGAGGAGATGAAGCTCCTTTTGATACTAGTAATCTTCTATTTATATTTTTCACAAACCAGAATTCTTACCATCAAATTTCTCAACCCTAAATCTTTTCTCTTCTCCCATATCTCCCACTCAATCTAATAACCCTTCCTATGATTTACATCCAATGCTCTGATACCAGTTGTTAGGAATTAAAAGAATTCAAACTAGATTTAATTCACCATAAAATCACATAATCACATTTTAAATGTGTAAAATCAGATTTAATTTTGCACTACATGCATCATGGAAACAATTCCTTAAATCATAGTAAATGAAAGCAATAATAGAGAAAATAAAACCAACAATAACACATAACACAGATCTATCATTGTTCACCCAATGTGGGATACATCCAAAAAGAAAGTCCTCAATAAAATCTATAACAAAACAAGACTAAAAAGAACCTATCGTAGTGATATAATATCTCCTCCTAAATTCACAAATGAATTCACCGAATTGTTGATCCAAATTTGTCAACAATCATCCACACATGTTATGTTGCACATGCACCTATATAATAAATTACCACAAGCTACTATATTACACCCTGTAAAATAATCACATCTACACATTTTATTTGTTATATGCAAAACCTATTCTATTAAGTCTCATCTCCTCTTGTATATCAAATAATGAAGAAATCCACCTAACAAGGAGAAAACTCACCATCCTTATCCAAGATAAGCTTTATCCATAAGGTAACATGCCATATTCCACCTATTCAAGCTTATCCACAAGCTCCATCAAGAAGGAATATGCTATCCTTATCTCTCTTCCTCCAAAGGGCACAACTTACAATGTAATGTGATAACAACCAACTCCTTGAAACAAGGAATTAAATCCCACTTCCAATAAATAACTAACTCCCTAAAAATAAGGAAGTCAATCCCACTTCCAATAAACATGAAAATAAATAGAGATAACAATTAACTCCATAAAAATAATGAAATCAATCCCACTTCCAATAACATGTAAATTATTAAATAAACATTTAATATTATTCCACTCACATGTGGAGTACATGAAAAATGTACTTCCCACATCCTTGGAGCTCTCTAATTCCCCAAAACATACCATCATGGTCATGTGATAGCCCTAAAGGGCTCCACACTCAACAATGAGTTCAAATTTGCAAATGATCTATGAATCTTAAACCAAAAAATCTATTCTAACATCAAACCTTTTGAATTGAGAAAGTTAAAGCTATATTTACCACAATCATGTGTATACCTTCAAACAACACTGATCTTTGTCCAAGGAAGGACAAAGATGGGTCCTAAACCATGAGGATCACCAATATTTACATAGATATGTTAAAATAAACACAAATCTACAAAGAATAACATGATATTTGATTTAAATACATCAAAACTTGCAAAGACCCTACAAATTTATAAGGATTTGGCCCTGGCCCTCCTTCTACCATCAGTAGAGCTCTTCCTGTTGATGGCTCTAAGTGTATCCCAAGTGCTCGTAGCATTTAAAGAATGATTCTCATTTTAGAATTCAAATAATTTAGAGTATGATTTGTATGTTGTGGTGATTTGATCACCTATGATGAAATAATGACATAGCAAGCAGACTATTCCATAATATTTATATTGATTGGTGGTTGGGAGCCACCTTGGTCTGGATAACAAAATCCATGTAAAGTATGAAACACATATGCTATTATTAGTGAATTATGATCAAAATCTAAACTAAAGACTATTCTAGAATGAATATTTAAAATTATTTTGTGTTAAAATGATTTGGTTTAAAATAAGAGGAGAAGAGAAGGGTAAGGCAGAAAGGAAGTATGCGATTGATGATCTTTGTCTCAAACATCATGACAAGGCTTAAATTCCAGCTGAACATGCATTCAATTGATATATAATGTAAAATGGCACATGCTCAAATTTTACTACACATTGGGCAAGTATCTAAGGATAATATGAATAAATACAAGTAAAAATTGATATTGCTTTAAATATATACTACTGCAATCAAATATCATTTGCACATCTTTATGCAGAGCAAATAAAACAAAGTAAATTCAAATACAATCAACTAATATAGATTTATCCTAAATTAGCAACCCTATATTAAAGATACACATCTAGAATTCTTGAAAACCCTTCAAATCTAAGACCTAGAACAAACCATTGACAAAGAAGCTATGATAAAAATTCATACAAACAATTGAGACAAACTTTGTAGTATTCCCTATTTGTATTAAATTTCTCCCAAAGTTACAAAGTAGTTTTACCTCTTTGAACTCTCTCCTCTTTTATAGATGATAATGCTCCTTTATAGGCTTCAAAGAAGCATGTTGATCAATTGCATCGACTTACAAGTGTACAAAGTGTGAAGGACAGTTGTCCTTCGACAAAGTTCCTTAAAATACACTAAACTTTTCAAAATAGACTGACCTTTAGGCAACATGTTGACAAAATCCACATGCCTTTACAAATAATATTCTAATTCCAAAATTTACAATGTTTTCTCAAAAGAGAATATTCTCAACCAATTGTTGGACCCTATGTTGATGAAGACCCCTAGCTCTATTGAAGCAACATCATCACCTTTTGATGTTGCTCATCAACTAACTTCAAGTTAATAGCTGGCTCAAGGAGGAGTTAATATTCTTGATTTTCCAAATCATCTAGGTCCCTATCATTCCTTTTTAAAGCTTATTTTATGTTCTTTACCTCAGCTATCTTCTTTTCTACAATCATAATCATATCCATGATCTTGTTGTTATCTCCTCCAAACTTGCTTTGGTTCTTATTTCTCACCTCTTTCATGACTAATGTGACTTTGCGCTTGAATTCATCATCTACCATGATGCCTATGGAGGTGAGCTTTGAAGGATTTTTAATCATGGTCCCCAAGATTTTTTTAATCCTATCTAGTAGTTCTTTATCATTCATGATGAGTCTATCCAAATATTTTGACCATGTACTCAGGCTGTTGATTTTATCCAAAATCAAGCCTAGGATGGTGTTGAGGTGAAATATGTTGATAGTATTGAATCCAAGGATTTTATCCCCCATCAAAATGCTAATTAAATCTTTGATTTTATCCCTATAACCCTACCATTGCATGATTAAACCCTTGGTTGTTGTATCCTTAAGGAATAGTGCACTCTGCCTCAGATTTTTTTACTTCAAGGAGTCAAACATGTCTTGGAATGATTTATGGAGTAAGGAACTGATAAAACTACCTACCTCTCCAAATCCTCATTATTCTTTTGAAGGTTCTTTTTTTGTTACTACAACCCCCTGATGCCATTTTGCAATTGAGCACTTTGAGTCTCATCCAACCCAAGTATATCTTCTTTATGGATGGGGTCCTCTCCTAGTCCTTGGCCTCTAGTTAGAGTCAAACCAATGAATGATTCCACCTTCTGCCAAGTAAATTCCTCTCCACCCACCATAACTTTCTTTATTGTAATTCTTTCTAATCTAGTTGTGGTTATGTCAAATTGGAAACTAATTTAAAATTGTGTCATTTTTGGTGGCTCCAAGGCTTCCATTTAGGTTCCTCCTAAAGATCCAGGGGTAGCCATTCATCTTTCTTACTCTTTCTATTATAGGGCCACTATCTAGGTCTTAAGTTCCTCATGAACTGTGATGTTGACTAGCTTTGTGATGGCCCATTGATGTTGTAGTGTTGGGATTTTCTGTATCTTTCCATATATAAACCATTCAAGAATGGTTAGACCATGAATGGGATTTTCATCATTAAACATATTGATTTCACTCAGAGGCTGAGTGAGGGTTACCTTAGGTTTCTTGATTCTAGTAAGAACCAATGCTAATTCAACATTTCTCTTTTGAGGAGGAATAACTAAAACTAAATCCAAAGCTACCTCCTTCCCCTTTTCCCTTCCTACTTCCTCAACATGGGGATGAGGCTCTCCTTATTGAGCTTCCTCTTCATTAGACCCATAGGCACTAACTAGTGCCTCTAAGGCATCTTCCACTATCTCTCTAGGATGAAATGTAGTCATGTAAATGTATTCAATTAAAGACTCTAGATTTTTAGGTTGGGTAGAAGAGGTCATTCCCTCACAAGGTATTTCTTTAGGCTTCTCTTTTCTTACACCTTGGGCAATTGGTGGTTCTATATTCTGTGTAATTGGTGCCTATAGTTTTTATAGAGGAGGTTTATTAGATGGTCCTAGTATCAAATGGTACTATAGAGGTTTCATCTACTAGATTTCAACAATTGGCTTCTCATCTCTTGTAAACCTAGCCTCAATTTGAATGTTGTGCCTTTTCAATCTTTCCAAGACCTCAAAAAATAAAGATGATAAGATATACATGGTGTCCTAGACACCAATTTGATGCTCATACTTCATGTTTATTTGCTTCACCTTCAAATGATTCACAACATTATCTCTAGGGTCCCATTGCCTTAACTCAAATGAGTATCTATGCCTAGAGATGGTGTCCACACTATCATGACTATGAGTTTTTAAAATTGCTCACTAGTGGCCTAAAAATTATATTTGAATCAATTCACACTTGTTTAGATGATAATTGGGCTCTTTCTAGTTTGATTGTGGTTAATTTGAGATCAAATCAGGGTTTCAAATAGAAGCTAGGGCTTCTTTGTAGCTTTAATAGTGACAGTTTACTTAGACTTAGATGAATTCATTCCTTGGATTTGATTTAGACCTTTGCATTTATACATTTTCCTTTTTGATCCCAAAAAATCCCTTGTTTTATCATCTTGTGCCATGTGGCATCCTGGTGGTATCTTTCATAGCACTTTTCATAATGCTTTTAAAGAACTAGTCATTGCCTTTATAAAATTTGCCTTTATATTCACACCATTTGATCTTCATGCATGGATCAATGTAGACCATTGATCTTGATCTCAAGACTTGCATGTTTTTGGTCCTTGTTCACATTGGGTTTCATGGTTGTACCACCTATCATTTCTATGGGCCTTTGGAGCTTTACACATTTCCAATATGTGCGTTAACATGCTTCTACCACATGGTGGTCTCATGCTTACTCAAAGCCTTATTGAAAATTCCATCTTATTTTTGCACCATCTAATCTTTCATGCGAGGATCAATGTGAGTCATAGATCTTGAAAATATACATGAACTTTAATCAGTGTTAGGACATAAGAAGGAACACAGGATAAATAATTTAGGCTATAGTTCTATTTTGTGTTAATAAACATGAAACAAAATTTAGATCAAAGTATTTAGGCTAAGTTTAAATTACATTAAAATGGGACCTTAAATAATAAATAATCTAATGTAAGGTTTTAACCTAGGGTTTTATCGTGTTAATAAAAATAATAGAACTTTATAGTTTTATGGTAATGAGACCTTTAGTTAAACTAAGCTCATTAGGCTCAAAAGACCATGGGGCATATATATAGACTAAGGCTCAAGTCAATGTTAAAAAACACAACTAGATTCTAACATGGCACTCAAGCTTAGCCTATGCAAATCTAAACTTAGTTATAAAGACCTTAAGTGTAGTCATGGATTTAAATAAACCAGATTAATCTTTGGAAGACCAATTATGACATTGAGACGCAAGTATTAAGCATATTTATCTTCTGAGTGAGATTGGCTCTTGAACTAAATTTTGATGATCTTTTGGACATCAATGATGGCCTCATGAGTTTCAATGATGTTCGCATGAACATCAAAATTAAGCTATAAAAAATTTTCATACAAGGTTAAAATTTGATGACCTTGCAAATGTCCATGAGGACCTCACAGTTGTCATATGATGAGTGTGAGAGTGTCAAATTTAAGTCTTGATCGTAGTTGGTCCCATAGAAGCTTGGGTTAAATACACTTCATCAAATTATCTCCCATGAGTAAGTGCAAACCGTAAATCATGATTTGAATAGATCCACGTTATTGGTTCCTATAGTAATAAAGTGGATCAAGTTAGCTCGATGTTGTCTATAAAAATTAGGCTAAATCTTAAGCCTAAGTCTATACAACATAATACAATGATGACCCTTTGAATAATTAAAAATTATAATGCAAAATCCTATCCTAATGTCCCTTTTGATATTAAGTTTGAACATGAGAGTGCCATGTGGCAACTCCATGGGGCTTCAAAGAATTTACTCTATCGACCCTATAAAGAGTCTGTAAAGCATTGATTTCTATATGGGCTCATCTTAGCCATTGATTGTGATCTAAGTGATTGAGTGAGATTGGCTCAATGGATCAAAGATTTTCATCAGGTATTTTTCACTCCATCTGATCAATTTTGCCAGATGAAGTGTGAACCATCAATCCAAGAGGGACATGAAACATATAGTGAGGTCAACCTAGGAAAGTGAAAGACCCTGCAAACATGAAAGTTAGACCTAATTTTGAAAACAAAAGGGAATATAGGGGGTGAAATATAAAGGGACCAAATGTGATTTTTAGGCTAGGGCTTGGTCATATTAAAAAACATGATTAAGCCTTAGTATAAAAATTAAACTTAGTTCATTGCACTTTTTAAAGTGTTCCCGCCAGTGTTGCTCCCATGAAATTTGAATTTAAAATGAAGGATATGAGCAAGGGTTTTTGAAAGAGGGTTTCAAGGTGCTCAAAATATGGATTTAATCTTGAGTTCCCATAGATAAAAAGCTAGTAAAAGCCTAAATGAGGACTAATATGTAAAATTCAAATGTAATCCACTTGATGAGGGTCCGATGAAACCTATAATTGAAACATGAAGATCCACTATTAAAAATATTAGGTGAATTTAAATTAATCTCATGAAAAAAATAGGCTGTCCTTATCAGGCATGGATGATCTTCAAATACCAATAATCTACAAAACATGTCAAGTTTTCAATGTTAAGGTTCAACGTTACACAAGGGTCCCCATTTTTCAGAAATTGGGGTATGTTTACCTCAACAAGACCATAAAGCATGATATGGCTAAAGAATACATGACAGTGGGTTAGAAAAAATAGCTACATTACCAACTTTAGTACAGTGTCTAGAATTCATATTAACCATAGATAAACACTATGACTCTAAAAAGAGAGAGTTCAAGAATTCAAAATGAGAATATGTTATATGCTTAGCACCAAATCAAATTGATAAATTACTTCAATTGATAGAAAGGGAATCCTTTGCTGATTTAAATTCATCTTATACTCAAAAATTCTGTGAAGTTAACACCAAAAGCTATGCAAAATGGGTGAACAAACAATGGTTAATAAAACCTAAACATACAACAAAAAGCCTTCCAAATAATCTTTCCAATTTTGAATCAATGAATGAATTGCATAGAGTAGTGGGTAAACCAACTACAAGGAAATTACAGACTTGGATGTGTGTGTGTGTGTGTGTGTGTATGTATGTATATATACATATATATGTATATATACATATATATATATGTATGTATGTATGTATGTATATATATATATATATATATATATATATATATATATATATATATATATATATATATATATATATATATATATATATCAGTGATTCAATCCATAATCATTTGATATAAGTTAAAATAACTTGTAAGTTCTACATGACCTCATATCTTGTCTATGTAGTTATCAGGAGAATATTTTACAGTGAGTTGAATATGGTAGGAGACATCAAGACTACAAAAATATATGAATTTTATCCTCAAATTACTCTAAAATAAAGTTCACACCACTTTCAAAGAGTAAATGATGCATTCCTACATTATGTGAATAAAATGTTTGAGAAAGATCCTTATAACATGAGGATATATGTAGTGGCATTAACATAGATTGCCAAATGAGGAGCCTGGTTTATATAAATTCCCACCTTCATTTATATGTTGATTTATTGATGTGATTTGTCTCTATAAACATCTAAAATTGGCCACAACTGGCTTTCAATCAGACTTCAAACCAATTCCTACTAACCATTGTAAATTAATCTTAGGAATCATTGATTATTCCAAATTTTCTTATACATCATTCCTCAAAGCTCATAATCATGTTGAGACATCCCTAATTGGGGTATTCTATCATATGAAATAATAACCTCTCACATATTCATCCATAATCAACTTGTGGTATCACAACTGTCAATTTGGCATGTGGGCCTATTAAGTGGTGTAATTAATCACTTGATCAAATCTTGAAAGACTTAAAAGGCTAATCAAAATCAATTAATAAGGTAAAAAGGATTAAATGCTTAGTTTAGTTATCCATTTTAAACTAATGAATATTTAAAAAATGAAATTCCAAAAATCAAAATATCTTAGCCTTTCATCATTGCCTTTATGAGTTGTCAAGCTCTTTGAAAATATCCTAAAATATTTAATTTGAGAGTCATCCCTAGTAATTGAAAATCATAATTAATTGACAACTATGAACTCTACTAGAGACATTTTTAACTCACCTAAGTTTATTTTGAATCCTTTCTAATCCTAAACTCAACCTTAACTTACATTAGGTGAGAGTAAATTACTAAGGCTATAAATACAAGGCCATGGCTATTGGATTCAAAAATCTCTTTTTATGAAAAGTTATTATGCACAAATATATTCAACAAGCTCTTTGATGTAGTGTTATAATTCCAAAATCTTAAGCCAAGAAAATTCAAAGCCAAAGTGCTAAGGAGAGAAGGAGACAAGCAAGTTTCATTGCCAAAGACTTCTCAATGCACAAGTCGAGCAAGCCATTCAACAAATCCATTTGGAGTTCCCAAGGAAGGTAAAAGAGTTATATTTTTTATGTTTTAGTTTGATTTCATTTAGTTTTTGTTACTAATATCTTCTTAGTGTCTAGGTTATAAGTGATAGGAATTTAATGTGTTCATTTTATTAGTTTTATGAGACTAATACAAGACTAACCTCCCCTTTATGTCAAATTCATATATCACATGTTGGTAAGCCCATTCGGACCTCAAGCATCCCATACAAGCAAGGAGATTAATATTCTACTTTAAGTTGTTCTAATGAATGCTTTAAAATCTTCAAAATTCAAGTTGTAACTTCATTTTTCATGTATTTTTGTTTTTTTATCAACACACAGGTTGCACAGAGACTAACTTTGATTCTTTCAGACTGACATCAATTTTTATAGATCGATGTCAATTCATTAAATCAACCACGATCCCTATGTGAATAAATATATCATGATGAAAATGTAATTAGCGAGGGTTTTTTTAATTATTTTTGGTCTTTATTTTGTTTCTAAGACCCTAAATGTTTTTTATTTAACTATTTTCTTCAAGGATCTAGAGGGATATTTGATTTTTATGCTTGATTTTCCTAATCATCCTTTCTATCAAACCATATTGTGTTTTTCTATGTTTTTTCAAGAATCAATGTTGATCTATGTTGACTGACATCTATCCTTATGTGGATCGACTGATGTCAATCTCTATAAACCAACATCGATCCCTATGTGGATCAATGTCAATCTCTTAGAGAGAGAAAAATAGGAAACTCGAGAGCTCATTTCAAAATGTGATGTTTTCACTCGCATTTAGGCTTCTAAGTAGGCAAACCCTCTAACAAATTGTAGGTCCTAAGGTGGAAAAAGTAAAGTTTGAACATGATTAAATCTTCTACACTTTGTTTTTGGTGCTTAAAATGAGCTTAGTTTTTTTCATTCCTTAGTTATTTTAAAAGTTTTTTGTAAATTTTTCAAATAACTAATGCCAAGGGGCTCATATTTCATAACATATTTTGTTTTGGTGCACTAAAATGAACTTTCACACTTAGTTACATACTCCTAAGAGTTCTTTTTTTTCTAACAAATTGAGTGTAATGTGTATGCTCTACCCCCATTCCCTTTAGGTAACCTAAGTGACCAAAATCAATCATTCTTTGCCTTTGTCACATTAGTACAAAAGCATGAAAATAAATTTGCTAATGCCCTCCCCAAATCCATATGGTCTGGGTGACCCCAAAATGATTGTAAAGTCTCTTCACTTATCTTTATTTTTCATGTATTTTAGCTTATGAGCAGGAATTCATCATCTCCTCACAAGTTATCTAGGGAAGTGTTAACCCAGGAATTCATCTCCTAACATCATTTCAACCCCACTCCATGGTGGGGTATATAAATTAAATTGGTGAATCATTGGGATGGTAGTTTGAGTGGTTAAACTACATCAGTTAGCGACTGTTACCCTCAGAATGTGTGATCAACTTGGACATCACACTACACTGAGTAAGCGATGGATGTAGTGGTTGTGAAAAAGACAAGACCTTTTCATAACAATCCAGCTGACATGGATCCACACTACACTGAGTAAATTATAGATGTAGTGATTGTGAAAAGGACAAGACCT
The DNA here is from genome assembly GCA_037957365.1 of Torreya grandis. Classification (NCBI taxonomy): domain Eukaryota; kingdom Viridiplantae; phylum Streptophyta; class Pinopsida; order Cupressales; family Taxaceae; genus Torreya; species Torreya grandis. The sequence continues at coordinate 6,782,148 of JARHVA010000040.1, forward strand.
TTTCAAAACAAGTCAATTGGTGTAGATCTAATTAACATGAGAATCTCTTGTTCTAACCACACTTGAGACCATCTAGAAACATGAAAAAATTGATAGTTTAGAATAACCCCACTTACTAGAGACATATTATTGATGCAGGGTGAGTAGCATGAAGTGTCATGTTGTAGTACAAACACTTGAGAGAAGATGGGGCCTAAAAACCCTACTTTTCATACACTTCTACTTTTTAGATTAAATAATTAAAATCCTCTTAAGATTGAGTATATTGAGGTAATTTGATAGTATTATGCAACCTTGTTAGTTTGAGGATTTAGGACATTACACTTAGGTGTTGGTGTTAATTTATCCTTTATTTCATGGTTTTTAGTCAAACTATTTATTTTTTTTATCTTACCACATCAAAATGAGTTTTGTTTATACATTACTCCTTTGTTTGAGGAGTCATTATGCCACCCATTTGATATGACACCTATGCCTTATTCTTTTGACAAAGTTTTATTTATGTATGTCACTTGATTGAAAAGGGTGTCATTACACTGCCTAATTAATTTTAAATCTTATGCCTTTAAGTATTAAAACAAATCATTGATCATATCTTTAGAGCATGATAACATCATTATGCTGCTCAAATCATTTCAAAGACTTCTTTTCCTTGTGTCCAAAATTCCATTTCAAAACCAAAGCCACGTCTGCCTTTTGGATCTATACCTAGTGTCGTTATGCCATTCAATTTTCTCTAGCTTGTTTATTCAAACAAGCCTAGTTTTTTAAGTTGAGTTTGAAATTAACCTTGAGAAGTTCAAATCCAAACATTGATTTATTTCTACCTATGCCTTGTGTAAATTTGACCTAGACATTGATATTTCTCTTTTGGGTTGTGTAACTTAGGTTAATTCCTTATTTAATTTGAAAACTATTGTTTGTGCTTAGATTTGGGGGAAGTGGTCTATCTTCCATATGCCTAAAATTCCATGTCTTATACCAATTGACCAAGTTTATGTATAAATCCTAGTGCATAGTTTTTGCCAAAGTGTTTCAAATTTTTTAGATTAAATCTCCTTCCTTGTTTTGTTTAAAGTCTAGATTTTGTGCCTTTTCCAAAATACCTAGCACATGTCTATTTTGATCCTAAATTTTGTGCCTTCTCTGAAATACCTAACAATAATTTTATTTTATTTTTTATTAGACTTGTTTGAAACACTTTGTACATAGAGTTTGGCATGCCAAATTTTTATTCATCCACTTGACTGTTTGTTTAAGACATTAGACATTTAACATTAGACTGTTTTATACCAAGTTTTAGCACAAACCATTTTAGAGATACAATTTCACTTTTTAGACCAATTTTAGACCATGTGTCCTTTGGAAATTATTTTTAAAAGTTTATAGAACTCTAGGATTTTTGTGAAATGTTCATCATTGATGTGGATGTCTCATTAAAATCATAATAGAGCCATTTATAATTCAATTTATGATGTTTTAGTTGCATAAATTGACTTTGATTAAGACCTCTATGGTGAAGACGTGGTTTTTGAGATGGATATTTATCCTCCTTACAATACTCAATTGAGATAACAAAGCCAATATATTAAAGCATAGTATGGGGCGATACCTTCTTCGAGTTAGTTAACATATGATGTTCACCATTTTACCACTAATGGTATCCAATATCCCACCTATACCATTAACCCTCCTTTGGATTGGGAAAGTCATCAAGCTCCAAAAAATTCAAGGATTACCATTTCAAGGCCTCATCTATTGGCTTGTGCCAAAAACTAAGCCTTGTAATTCCCTACCATTTCCATTCCAAGACCTCATCCTTTGGCTTATGTGAGAAATCAAGCTTCACAATGCCCTAACAATACCATTTAAAGACCTCATCCTTTGTCTCATGATAGCAACCAAGATTTTTAATGCCCTACCATTACCATTTCAGGCCCTTACAAGAATGGTAGCTCATTATCCCAATAAGGTTGTATATCTATGACTAGATGGGTCACAGTTACTATCCTAGGATTGTAACTGGCCTTTATTAATCCCATCATAGATAAGCCTATCATTATCCAACCATTGACCATTCCCCATCCTTTACCAATCATCCCCCAATTTATAAAATCCATGTTGATCATCAAACCACAACCAAGCCAATCAATACCTCTCCAACCTAGCCAATCATTCAAAGACCAAGATATGTTCTAAACTAATATTTTACAACTACTTTTAAACCAAGTCCAAGAGAACCAACCAATCCATGAAGTTTTTGTTGAAACATCTATTTGTGATGAGTCAACCTATGATGAATCACCTTTTGATACTATCCCTATTGTTAAGGAGTCTCACTCTACCAAGCTAGTCTTTATTACGTCACTTCTTAATGATTATAACCACCTACAAACAAATCATTATCTCAACCATTGTCCTATTTTCAAAGAGTCTCCCTTTGACGAGCTAGTCTCTATGGATTTATCTCTTAACTTTTTTCCTCTCATGGAGGAGTCTCACTTTGAGAAACCATTCTTTATGGAGCCCATTATGCCATCACAAGCCATTAATTATCCAAAAGTAAACATTCAATAAGACATCATTGTAGTAACATCTACACTAGATGAAGAATCAACATTGAATCTAGGTTCTATTCTTGAACCAACATCAAATTTAGCATCAGAATCAAAATCAATGTTGGTCTCAACATCAAATTTAGAGTCCCTTGAATCATACTCAGCTTTAGAATCCAAATACATTTGTGGTTCTTATGACATTGGCTACACATGCCTTGTAGATCAATTTGAATATATTTGTGATTCTTCCACAATTTTTGATAATGATTATTTTAGCATCAACATAAGCTCTCCTAGTATCTTCTACAAGGATTGTACCACCTCTTTCCATTCCATTACCATTTCACATACCATTACCACCACCCAACATAGCCATTATATTGAAATTTCACCTACCACAAGTGTCGATTGGGACTGACAAAATCACACTTTGTTAAATTGCATCCATGGTGACATATCAATTATGAAATATCAAGGGGACTAAGACCACATTCAAGTAGATGAATAAAAATCTCTTAGTGAAACCTTTTTGAAGGCACTAAGGGACAATCAAAGTCTAAACTCAACATTTTATAGTGCAACCTTTTTGAATACACTAGAAGACAATCAAATTCAAAATTTAATGTCCTTAGTGAAACCTTTTCAGAGGCACTATGGGACAATCAAGACAAATTGATTGTTAAAAACCTCATCGAGGTGCCAATATCTAAGCATAAGAATTCTTCACTACTTGATGAAGACATTATCAAAGAAAAAATTAGTATAACTTCCAATCTATAGTATAATCTGATGGTAGCTACTCTTAGGCCTAAACAACAACAAAAATTGATGGTCCTATGAGAGCATATTTATAATTCTTTGGCCCCACCACATCCAAATTTATGTCAAATATGGAATCCACAACATTGTGTGTGCCTAGAAATCCCAATCTTCATTTATTTCCCAACCATTATACAGTCCATTATCATTCACCTTTACATTACCAAATCAGACCTATCAATGAATATTTATCCATATTTATCATTCTTGGCTGCACTTTATTTTATAAAGGCTACAAAGATATCATGTCTTGAATTTTTAAGGAAATAGAATAAATGACCAACAAATATCACACAAACATTATTGGAGTCCAAATCTACAGTAGGTTCTTGATAGAGTAACTATATAAAAGAGGTGTGGGCTAAAAATTTCCATGATTGATTAATCTAGTTGTATCATATGTTGATCAAGACATGCATCTCCACATCAGGAGGAACAATATAAACATTTACTTTACCTTTACCATTTACCTTGTTGTTGTTATTTTCCATCTACATTACCATTTTCATTTTCCATTTACCTTTCTATTGTCATTTTCCATTTCTCTTGTTGTTTCATACCCTTCAATTTACCTTACCTTATCAATTTGGGGTAACCCTCTTACCACTATAGCCAATTTCCATCCTATCATCTTCCTTATGTCGTAACATATACCATCCTACCATGTTGTCCCTATTAGATCAAAGTGTGTTTTAACTTGCCCTACCCAAACCCTTGGACCTTGTTTTCATTCCATTGGTTCTTCGAGCATTTTCAGCAAAAGGATTCCAATAAAGTTTAGTAATTGATTCAATATTCTAGATAGAGGCCATTTTTTGGAGCAATATGATAGTGGTTTAGTAGTTGCATCCTCTATTTCTTATTTCTTTCCATTTAATTACTACTAATATAACCGCCTTTGGGAAAATTAGAGTATCACAATCGTGCTACTAATTATAATTTCATGTGGGCAAATTAGTATCATTGACCTATACCATTATTTCCTAATTATAACCATTTATGGGAATATTAGGAATAACACTTTTATCATGCCTTAAAATACCACCTTATCATGCCTATGTTGTACTCTGCCATTTGCCTATTTTGCCTAGTTTGAAAATTTATTGCTACCTGGTCAAATTCCTCCAATGTAAGGTAGAACTACAATGACTTTAGGCAACATCCTGGGACTATGTAGGCAGTGCTCAATTTACATTGAGTTTAGCTCAGTCACCCCCTTTTCCATGCTCTCACCATTTTGCGAGCAATTTTAATCTTGAACGCTCTCACCATTTTACTATCTTGGACTATTTAGTATCTTGTCATCCTTGATTGAGTTGAGATACTTCAAAAATCTTTAAAATATTTTTAAAATGGATCTATAAAATCCTAAACATTAACCACTTCTTTGCCTTAAATATTTTGGGATACCTAGCTATTTCACAAGAAACCACTTGTCATTTAATTTGCCTATCCTTACTAACCTGATGTCTCATGCTTTCACCATTTTATGAGACCATTCCCATTATTCCTCTATAACATCCATCATGTTTTATTCTCATCATTTTCTTCTATCCTACCTCCTAAGAGAACCACATTTAATCTAAAATTTTTTTTAGACCTTGCATCCATGAAACTATGTAGGAAGCATCCACTTTCCTAGTGCATCTGGAGTCAGCTTAGCTACCCCCTTCTTTTTCTTATTTCCCCCCATTTTATGTGTGTCATTGTCTCCTATAGCCTAGGGTCAATGTTTGTTCTCTTATTTGTGTTGTTGTGTCATTTGCACTAATATTATAATTAACCATTGCTTGTGTTTTGTGTTATTTTGGTTATTTTGTTTGCCTTTTCTTTAGTGTTTTATCTTTATGTTTGTTTGTTTTCTTATTTATTTTCTCATTTGTTTACTTTTTTGCAGTTCCTTGACTTAGTATTTCTACATTCATTAGGCAATTTCATGTGCATTATACTTAAGTCCATCTATATTCATATGTCAACATTGTCATCATGGTTTTTATCATTGGTCCATTGTTTACAATTTTTTATTGGATCATGTGTTAGTCATTGTGCATATTTCAGCTAAAGTTATAATGGTGTTTTATATCATTATGCCTACTATTAAGTGATACAATAAAAATCAGATAAGGAAGTCCTACAAGCTATACAACCATGATACTTCTCCTTGGCATCTAAAAAATTCTTGATCTACCCAAATCATTCCTATGCATAGATTAATTAAAACACAAATAAATTTAAATCCTTTCTATTTAGGATGTGCATCTCCATACTAGTAGGTTGACCAAATTCATCTTTCTCCTTTGTACCAACTTACTTTTACTCCATAGCTATGGATTTAATTTGTAAGTCTCTTTATCTAATTTGTCATCATACTTTAATCATTTTATTAATGATTATAACCACCTCTAGGCATATCATTGTATCTCCTCCCGTTTACAATATTAATGATTATAACCGCCTTTGGGAAAATCATTGTGTATTATCCCACCCATATAACCAATGATTATAACTGCCTATGGGCAAACCATTATGTTTTGATATATTTGGAGGTTAATGACTATAACCACCTTTGGGTAAATCACTATCTTTATTCTACCCAACTAGGGTACATTTTTATTGTAGTCATGCTTATAACCTCCTTTGGGAAAACCATTATCTCTATCTGCCCAACTGGGGCATATTTTTATCCTTCTAATGATTATAACCACCTATGGGTAAATCATTGGTTTCTCTTTAATTATTATAACCACCTTTGGTAAAATCATTCTCTTGTTACCCTAATCTTTTTTCAATGATTATAACTACCTTTAGATAAATCATTACCTTTTTTGTCCCACCTATGCTGATGATTATAATCACCTGTAGGCAAATCATACTATTTGTTTGCCCAACTGGGGAAACTCCATATGCCACTAATTATAACTACATATGGGCAAATTAGTCTTTTTTTACCCCATTCTATCTTTTTGTTCCCATTATTTCCTCCTTTTGAGGGACTGAATCACTAACCCTTTTTACTGACCCCTCCCTCGAGGGGCATCTAGAGCTCATCTATTACAATTGAAGTAGTAGGCATATAGGACCTTTTCATTATTTGAGAGACATTATTTTGCCTATATTTTTAAACACCTTCCCAAATATGGGAAAACTATAGACATCCAAAATTAGCCACAAATAGATTCCAACTAAACTTCAGATTGATTCCTACCAATAATTAAAAATTAAGCCTAAGAATCATTAAACACCCAAAATTTGCTCGTGCATCATTCATAAAATATTATAATCATGTTGAGACATCCCTAATTAGGGCATTCTATTATATGAAATAATAACCTATCATGAATTCATCCCTAATCACCTTGCAATATCACAACTATCAATTTTGCCTATAGACCTATTAAGTGGGGTACTTACTTGATCAAATCTTGAAAGAGATAAAATCTAATCATAATATATTAATGAGCTAAACAAAATCAAATGCCTTGTTGAATTATCCATTTTTATTTAATGAAAACCTAAAAAATAAAATTCCAAAAATCAAAATATCTTAGCCTTTAATCATTACCTTTATGACCTATCAAGCTCTTTGAAAATATCCTATAATATCTAATTTGAGAGCCATGCCTAATAATTGCAAATCATAATTACTTGACAACTATTAACTCTACTAGAGTTATTTTTAACTCACCTAAGTTTATTTTGAACCCATTTCAAGCCTAAACTCACCCTTAACTCACATTGGGTGAGAGTTAATTCCTAAGGCTATAAATACAAGGCCATGCTTATTGGATTCAAAAAACTATTTTGGTTTAAAGTTATTATGCACAAATATATTCAACAAGCTCCTTATTGTAGTGTGATAAATCCCAAATATTAAGTCAAGCAACATCAAATCCATGGTGCCAAGGAGAGAAGAAGCCAAGCAAGCTTCATTACCAAAGACTTCTTGATGTAAAAGCCAAGAAAGTCATTCAATAAATCCATTTAAAGTTCTAAATGAAGGTAAAAGAGTTATGTCTTTTATGTTTAAGTTGTATTTTTATTTAGTTTTTGTTACTGATTTCTTCTTAGTGTCTAGGCTAGAGGTGTTAGGAATTTAGTGTGTTCATTTCATTAGTTTTATGAGACTAACACAAGACTAACCTCCCTTCTATGTCAAATTCCTAGCTCATATTCACCACATGTGCTCCCAAGATATGTTGATAACAAATGAGATTTGATGGAATTGGTGAGACAATTGGTTGAGACTCACAAGCTCTTGGCAAATAAACATAAATCTGGAGTAAATTTTCGTATCTCTATAGGTAGATACATGTGTGCATCACTATCAAAAGCTAGATCTATTGAAGAAGAGATGACATATGTTACAATGAGTACATTTTAAAGTAGGGCTTTATATGTTATAAGAGGCTTAATGAAAAGTATTATTGATTATTCATATCAACATGTGCCTTATTTTGAGTATTATTAGTCAAATTGTGATGATCAAAGAGACATGAGAATCAAGAATTACTCATAGTTCATAATAAAATAGGTCATTGCATTTAGCATTATGAAAGTCTCAAAGAAGATAGTGGATGATGAAGACATAGTGGACCCTATTTACAAGAAATAAATAATAGAATTATAACCACTCCCTAAGGTTTATTGGAATAAGAAGGAATCAACTTCTGTTATAAGCATAACCTAAAATATGCTTGAAAGAACATTGAGATGGTTGAAAATACAAGGGAGTGAATGTTGATAAAGTAGGGTTTCTACCACCACTAAAAGAGATTGAATTAGGAGCTTTCATATTTAACAATAATTTGAAGCTGGTATGTCACAGGCAACCGGTGTAAGCAAAGACACTATAGAGGTAAAAGAAGAGACTGAATTTTATGTTATTATAGATTTTTTTTATAGTTCATAAGCCCCTCAAACTAAAAATAAAAAGTTTAGAATAAAATTTTTATTGTTCTCCTATTATCTATATTTTTGAAGATATTCCTCTTGATAGTCTTGCTCAGTCTCAGACATTAGTAGAAAATACCACTTAGTAATTTTGTGTATCTAATACTTCATTGTTGATTCCATATTTTGATTCTTTTCAACTTGAAAATTCTTTGCCTTTATCTCCTCTGAAAGATTATATATTGCGTCTTATATCTTCACCCAAAACTTTGATTGACATAGTATAAAAAGAGAAAGATGAAATAGTATCAGAAGAAATACAAACCTCAAAAACTATTCTTCCTTCTCTTGAGATTCTAATAAAATATGATTTTTCCCAATTCCAAAAACCTATTCCTAATGAATAAATTACTGAATGGTTAGATGAGTTAGTAAAAAAAAGAAATAAATTTTTTGAGCTTGAAGAAATTGATTTCAATACCCTAGCAAATCTTCTTTCACGAACAACAAATAATCCCAAAACTATATCAAGAATAATCACATATAATAGAGACATATATGCAAAAATATAACTTCCCCTTGTGGAAAAGGACAAAGACAGTGTCAGTTCCTCAAACTATTATATCTTGAAAATACATTTGGGGAAGGTTATGAGGGAAGGAATAAAAGAAAATATTTAATTAGAAATTGATACCTTATTCAAAAGGATGGGTCATGATAAGGTAACCAAAGATCAACTTAAATAAAAAATTTAGGCAATTAACAATAACAATCCATACATTGATAAAACCAATTCAATCTTCTTCTTCAACTATTCATCAAATTTTTGATACAGAAACACTAAATGTTGTTGAATAAATTGGTCATACAAGGATACAAATTAATGTTTTGATAAATTTCTATAGTATGGTGTCAATACTATTCATATAGGAATGGCCATGTGTTTTTAAATATAATTAGAATATGATCAAGCAATTGAAGCTAAAGACAAGTATGATGATGAGGTATAAAAATGGAATGAATTGCTTGCCAAGTTGAAAGATTTCTCCTATACTTGTCTAGATGAACTCATTCAAGAAAAGGTTATTAAAAATAAAGTAGGTGTATACCTCATAGATTTTATAGGGGATACTAAGTTCAAAATATTGTATTGATAAGGAAAGTATTAAAAAAATTAATGATTCTAAGTCAATAGAAGATGATGCTCTCCTTAGAATAATGGGAGGAATAGGGAAATTAAATTACACATACATTTATGATGATGAAAACATGGGTTTTTAAGAAATCATTGTCAATCAATTCAAAAATAATATTGAGGAAATTTTGACTCCTAAATCTTCATTCAATTACAAGTCAATTCAAAAATTGATCAAATATCAAAATAATTTGAATGATCTCATACAATGCTAAAGATACTTCAAGGAATAGATCATAACATGTTAGATCTGCATTGTGATACAGAGATAACTTATACATGTTCAGATGGCCCAATGAAGACAAAATATTAGAAATATTGAAAACATTTTATGAATATCAAAATAAGAAGCCACTATAGAATAAGAGAAGATACAGATTATCCTCATTGAAGAAGAATAGGAATAGCTCATCATCAAATTTTGACTAGTTTCATACTTTGAAATTTTTGAGTCATTCTTGTAAATTTTATTTGCATATATTTTTAATAGTAATTTGTACTTTATATATTTCATTTAAAATTTTCAATTCATGCAAATTCTTCAAATCACTTTCGCAAGTTGTGCAAATTTTATATTGAGTAAGTGCACAAAGTTGTGGGACAAAAAGTGGCCTACCTATGGACACAATTTTCGTAAAATTTTAAAAATCTGAACTTTTGTAGATAATTTGAGATATCTAAACACCAAATTTGAAGATAGTGTAAGAAAATGAATTGTAAAATTTTGAGTTTAGTTTTTAAAACACTATTTTTCTTTAAATTGTAAAATTTAACTAGGTAAAACATCAAAATTTTGAAGAGGAACTCCTATTTTTTTAAGAAAATAGAGTATAGATGGTTGTGTGGTGCACCATTTTTTTAGTAGCATTTAATATTGTTTGAAACCCTTTTTTGAACATTTATATAATATATTCTAGTTTGTGACCTATATTTGTTTATAGTTTTTTGACGAATACTTAATTTTTATGAATTTTTCAAGTAAATAGATCCTGAAAAATGATTTAAAAAATGGATAGTTGCCCATGCGATGCACCTAACTACCTCAAAAAAAATGAAAATTAGTTTATTTTAATGTGTGTATAATTAGGCCTAGTTTATGACCATTGAACTTTTTTTTCACTTGAATCAACTAAAAACAAATTACATGAACATGTATAGGCATGTATATGTTTCAACATGTAGTGTCCTAAAAAAGGTATAGTTAGAAATCAACATAGTTTGAAACTTTAAATTATTCCAAAAATTATTAAAATCATATGTTTGGAAAGAAGAGAGCGTACTCATCATGATGGTATTAAGTTTTTGAATTTTACCATTGAAATTTGTAGCATATTTGGTGATCGAAGTTCAATTTTTTTTATTTTTTTTATCAATACTCTTGAACTTGATTGTAGATTGATAGGTCCAAGCCTTTGGCTCACGAATCCAAGCCATTCCTAAGCCAAAAGTATTGGTTTTTGAACTCAAATTTTAATAGTTCAATTTCATTAATAATTTGATCATGTTAATTAATAATGTGATCATGTTAATAATGCGATTGCATTATATATTCATAACACCCAAAAACACATGTTTGCTCTTGAGCTCAAACTTTATATATGTTATTTTATGTTAATGATCTCCCTAATAGTGGTGTTATTTCATGTGATGTTAGAAAGGCCCATAACCTTGGATAGTGAATTAAGGTGTCAAGGTATCACATTAGACTTCAATTTTTTATGGGCATTTTAATATATGTTGACTTGACTACTTATAATTACTTGGTTTTAAGGTGTAACTCATTATACATTTTACTATATAATTGATTTCATCATGAGATGTCATAAAATACATTTTTAAACATATGGTCAAAACATAGCCTTTGGATTACCAATCTAGTTGTGCATCTGAAGTAAATTGGGACTATTTCGAGCCCCTTCAACCTAATTGCATGACTATAAAATGTGATCTTTTGGGGTTGATTGGCTCTAATTTCATTAGCTTGATTGAATCAAAGAAACATTATTTATTTATTTTAATTTTTACATGTATAGAATGTGGTTTTGAGCTCAATAAACTTAAAGTCCTTAGATAATGAATGAAAATGCCGATTAGTTCAATTGTGGAGGTATTAGGGTCAAAATGAGCCATATGAATCTATTTTAAATCATATATGATGTGATCTAAATTGAAATTAAACATAATGTCATGTCATATATAATTAACTGGAGAGTTGATTCATTTAATCGTGGAGGCATTTGAGGCCAATTTGAACCCCTTCAAGAGCAAGATATGATTTGGGTAAAAATTAAGTTTGATTCTATCATGAATTGATCTAACTAGTCATTTTGTGAAATTACAGGCATGATTTAGGCAAAATTAAGCCCTTAAACTAGATTTATTTCTTGATCAATTATATAATGTATGCAACATGTATGGCTTAACTGACCCTACCTTTATCAAAAATGTAAACATGAAGGCAATTGTCATAAATAGGTGAATAAGCAGCTCAAATTTTCTTCAATTACTTTAGTGATTGGACCCTATATTTGATATCTTAAACTTTAAACCATATATCATTTAACTTAATCCCTAAACCCTATACCATTTACCTTAAACCCTAAACCATAATACTTAAACCCCAAACCCTTTAAATTGTAGACCTTAAACCCTAAACCAATCAATTTAACCCATTTAACATCCTTTATATAGTAATAATTAGGTTCACAAAGATCACCTTGGTCAAAATTGCTTCTCTCATTATTGTAATTGACTTAATTGGCTCAAATTGTGATGATGTGGGACTAATTGAGCTCAAAATCACATTATTTACTCATAAATATTAGTTCAAAGATCTCAAATTTGCCTTAATTACCTTCAAAAGTATACCTTACATAACCTAAAACCCATACCCTAAGCCTTAATCCCTAAAGTTCTTAATCCTTAAAGTTTTTAATCCCTACACTCTAAACCATAAATATAAACTCTTTAAACCCTGAACTAATCATTTTAGCCAAAATTAACATCATTTAGACTAAGAATTAAGTTCACATGACTCAGTTTGGCCTAAATCACATGAATGATTACAACATTTGACTAATTTACTCAATCTGCATGATGACATGGGGTATAGTGACAACCAAAAAACACATGCTATAGTCACAAATAGGTCCAAGTGATTTGAATTATCCTAAATTATCTTTGTGACTGGACCTTTTATAACCTAAACCTTATAGGTATTAAACCCCAAGCCCTAAACCATAAACCCTATACCCTATATTTTAAACCTTAAATCAATTGGTTTAACACTAGTTAACATTATTCAAATTATTAATTAGGTATATACATTACAAGTAATTTTGCCCGAATTGTATTACTCATTGTCTCAGTTCATTAATTAGCGAGCAATCTATGATGATGTGGGGGCTAGTTGAGCCCAAAAACATAGTGGAACTCATGTACACCCTAGACCATATATTCATTAAACTCTAATCCCTAAACCATGAACCATAAACACTATACCCTACATTAGAAACCATAAACTTTTCTTATTTACAGATCAATTTAGCCCCAATTAACATCCTTTGCAGTAAGAATTAAGTTCACATGGCATAGAATGATTACACCTTATATGCACCCTTAAACCTAAACCCTATTCCCTAATCCCTAATCCATAAATTCCCTAAAACATAAATTATAAGCCCTATGCCCTAACGCCCTAATCCTTAAACCCTATGCACTAATGTCATAATCCCTAATTAGGGTCAAAATGAGCCACATGAACCTATTTTAAATCATATATGATGTGGTTTGGAGTGAAAGTAACCCTAATTTCATTTCATATATAATTAACCATTTGAAGAGTTGATTGATTTAATTGAGGAGTCATATGACGCCAATTTGAACCCCTTTAGGAGAAAGATATGATTTGGGGCAAAATTAATTTTGATTATATCATGGATTGATCCAATTAGTCAATTTATACAATTATAGGCATGATTTAAGCAAAATTGAGCCCCTAAACCAAATTTATGGCTTAATCAATTATATAATGTATGCAACATTTAAGGCTTAACTAACCCTACTTTTATCATAAATGCAAACATGAAGGCAATTGTAATAAATAGTGAACAAATAGCTCAAATTTTCTTCAATTACCTTAACGATTCAACCATATATCCTAGACCTTAAACCCTAAACATTGTACCATTTACCTTAAACCCTAAACCATAAGCATGAAACCCTAACTCTTTAAATTATAGACCCTTTAACCCTAAACTAATCAATTTAACCTCAATTAACATCCTTTATAGTAAGAATTAGGTTCAAAAGGATCAACTTGGTTAAAATTGCATCACTCATTACTATAATTGACCTAATTGGCTTAAATTATGATGATGTGGGGGCTAATTAAGCCCAAAATCACATTCTTTACTCATAAATATAGGTTTAAGGAGCTCAAATTTTCCCCAATTACCTTAACAATTGTACCTTATATACCCTAAAACCTATACCCTAAGACCTAATCCCTAAAGTTCCTAATCCCTAAATTCTAAACCATAAATATAAACTCTTTAAACTTTGAACCAATTATTTTAGCCAAAATAACATCATTTAGACTAAGAATTAAGTTCACAGGGCTCAATTTGGCATAAATCACATGAATGGTTGCCCTATTTGACTAATTCACTCAATTTGCATGATGACATGGGGTATAATGACAACCCAAAAACACATTCGATAGTCACAAATAGGTCTAAGTGATTCAAATTGTCCTCAATTATCTTTGAGATTGACCTTATGTACCCTAAACCTTAAACCTTATAGGTCTTAAACCCCAAGACCTAATCCATAAACCCTATACCCTATATTTTAAACCCTAAACCAATTATTTTAGCACTAATTAACATCATTTAGAATAATAATTAGGTATATACATTATAACTAATTTGTCTTGAATCACATTACTCATTGTCTTAATTGACTAAAATTAGTGAGCAATCTGTGATGATGTGAGGGATAATTGAGCCCAAAAACATAGTGGACCCTATGTATACCCTAAACCATATACACATTAAACCCTAAGATGTAAACCATAAACCTTAAATTATAAACTATAAACTTTCACTATTTACCAATCGATTTAGCCCCAATTAAGATCCTTTATAGTAATAATTAGGTTCACATGGCATAGAGTGATTAGATCTTATATACACCCTCAAACCTAAACCCTATGCCCTAATCCATAATCCTTAATTTACCTAAAACATAAATTATAATCCCTATGCCCTAATGCCCTAATCCCTAATCCCTAAACCATGTGCACTAATGCCTTAATCATTAATCCTTAATCTATATTAATTATAATGTGATCATGTTATTCTCAATATAGACAAAACTTGCTTCTCAAAGTGTATATTTAAATTGAATTGGGTATTAGGAACAACATAATCACATTATTATTAATATAGACAAAACTTTATTTTCAACATCTATTTTAACCCAAATCAAGAATTATGTCCCCACAAACATTCTCTACATACTTCTATAGGCCCTGTGGTACCTATGTACTTTTGACCCCACATTTGAAAAGTTGTCAATTGTCCTTGATGGGTGATAGATCACATTTGAGGAAGAAGAAGATGTTGAAGAACAAAACAATAGAGGAATTAGAAGATTTGAGAGAGAAACACAAGATACAAATGCAAAAACTTCATGGTCGACAAGGTACAAACCCTAATTTTAATGAACCAAATGCTATAAATAATGAGCCAATTAATAATAATGAATTAAACAATGATTATATTGACCATAATGAATTGAATAATTATGAAATTGACCATAATGAAATTGAAAATAATGATTTAGATAATGTGGAAAGTTTACATTCAAAGTTCCAAGTTTTTTATTTTGTTGATGATGAGTCTATGTATGATGCTTCACCCCCATGAATGAAGAAAAAAATATGGAAACAAATAATGATGAAATCAACAATCAATAAAATTTTATGGAAACATATAATGAACAAATAAACAATGAAGAAAATGTCATCCCACAAATCAGCAAGAGTGTGGTATTAAATTTCCACCAAAATCAACCACAAAATTTATTCAACTATTTTTTGCAAAAGACTGGATGGATAATTATTTTATAACAAATCATGTTTATTAGAAATTATAACATTTGTGGAGGATTTCCAAAAATAAAAAATTGTATCCATGAGGAGAGTACAAGTGCAACTGGATAGGAATTAGTTGGTTTAAGCAAATATAAATCAGTGACTTATTTAGTAAAATATGGCAAAGAATCTAAAAGGTATGAGTTTCTTACAAAAAATATCCCTGTTTCTAAATTTTTGGTCAAATTTATGGAGAAAATTGTTAATGAGTATGCAAGGCACACACACATGGCTAGATGGTTGGATGAACATTTCAATATAAGCAAGGATACATTCCCACTTGGTTCGATTATTTCAATAGTTGACTTTGATGAAAATTACACATTCAACCCCAAATTAAAGTTTAATCATAGTATTACAACTCATCACAAGTTTCCATATTTGTACATATAACATTCATGCATGCACATGATATTATAGAGTAGTAATAATTTATATTAAGGGAGTATCATTTCTATATCATGGATGACCAATCACATTGTTCAGATTATGTGCAAGTTTTTTTTTAGAAGTTTTATGAATATTTGAGTTAAAGAAACTTTACATTTGGTTAAACAATTGCACATCACAATTCAAAAATGCATGGATGTTTTATTGGTTGATCAAGATGCATATTACCACTAGTGTAGAACACATTTGGAGTTTTATCAAGGTTGGCCATATAAAAGGGGAGCATGATGGTGTTGGAGCATGTGTAAAAAGAGTTGTTTCAAGGGATGAGTTGAAATTTAAAGATGATAATTATTTGACAGATGTAAAAACCATGGTTGAATGGTGTAATGAGAACATGTTCCATGGTTTTTAACTAAATTCTACAGTTCATAGACATTTTTGGTTAATAGAGGAAGAACACTTAGCAAAGTATGAGGATTGTATAACTCTAATAATTTCAAGTGATCTCCACTCATTTCTTATCTCAAGTACAAGTTTTTGGACTGTTCATATGAGACACTTGGCATGGTTTTGTTCTGCATGTATGGACTCTATTTGGAGTGAGTATGAGTCATAAGAATGGGTGGTTGATTGGAGTTCCAAACCTATAATTCCAATCAACACATATTAGGTTCCAACAACATTGTAACTTATAAATATGACATTATTAGATGACTTTGACCATGTATATGATCTAGTGCAGCCAGGTAGAATATTTTTCATTATGTATAATTTATTCTCATTATATATCTTTATAATGTTAATAAAAATGGTTTTTTGTTTGACAAGGCATGTTTTAGCAGTTATTGCAAATGAATATAATGAAAAGAGCACAAATTAATACTTATGTCGATGTGTAGAGAGAAATGAAAAATTGACTTCCCTAGTTATAGATGGAGAAAACATTGATTATCCCACTAGGTCAGTGGTAGTCACTGAAACTTAGTTTTGATGATATCCTATAAAAAATTTATATCAATGGTTATTTCAAGTGTTTGAAATGCATAGGAATATACTGCACTATTCAAATTTGATTCTTGCAACAAATATTTAATTACAAAAATTTCATGGAAGCCCATTAAATAGAAAACTATGGAAAGTTTCAGAGTTAGACCATGAAGCTATTCTTGATATTATCAATGTTAAATAATATCCTATTGGTTCATTGGATTGAAATACACAAGTATGTTGACTTTTAAAATGCAGATATAATCAATTTCACCAAATGTTTTTTTTAATTTTCTAGGCAATACATATGAAATTATTTTGTAATTACTTACTAACAATTTTTTGTAGGTTAGTGGTGTTAGATAAGCTTCCACCTTCACATGGTTGGCATTGTCCATAAATAATTTCTTATTCTTGAAGCTAAAAGAAGCTTGCTAAAATTACTTAGCATTTTTCCTTGAAACGAGGTTGTCTTGAATTAAGGAAGGCATATAAGGAAAATCATGGATATTTGAAGTGTTTGATGTGGTCAATTGCCTTCATTATGTGGCCTATATTTGGGGATGGTGGTCTCCTTAATTCCATTTTGATCTTAACTCACCATGTCCTTGCCTTCAATGCTTCACTTATTCTTCAACCAACTTGTTTGCAACCCCCATGAAGTAGTTTCATTATTATAAGGTAGTTCAAAAGAACTTAAATGCTTATTTGACTCCATTAAATGACTATTTGCTTGCTTAATACATAGGGATAGCATGTTTGATATGATTTAAAACATATTTCCTAGGATATCATGGTCTAACTATCTCCCTAGTCCGCATTTATTCCTTCTTACATGCATGTAACTGATTGTCAAATCTCAAGTTGCCACTCTCTCATTGCATTCACTGCAATATTCATGATATTGCATGATTTTTAATGTAGGATCCCCACTTATGGAAATTCCTCCACCTTAATAATGGAAATTAAGTGTAAGCATTTTTTGAAGTCTTATTACATCTCAAAATATGATAAAAACCCTCAAATTAGAGACCTCTTTCTTTTGAAAGGCAAACTAGCTCTTATTGATTCTTAACTACACCAATCCACCTCATTAGTTTAGCCAAGGTGGATAGTTTATAGATCAATATTTTATTTATTCTTGAACTCGCGTGGTTTAGTTTTACATGTGTTTAAACATAGGTTTAAAAACTACATTTTTCTTGTATTGGGAAGGGCATTCTTGAGGCTAGAATGGGCAGTGGATTTGTAATTTGGTCCTGATGGAAGGTCAAAACTTGGTTCTAGATATTATCTGAACCCTCAAACATGTTGGTAGTGCCATTTTTTAATTTAAAAGCATCATAATGAGAGTTCAACAACCACAACTTAAACTTTAACAAAATTTATTGCTAGTGTTTCTACACTCTTGAACGGTAGTGAAAATGCACTTTTGAGTGGATTTGAATGTCGTGGTAGTGTGATCACATGTAATTTTACTATTTAGACATGATAAAAGTGATATATTCTCAAGTGGGGGTCCCAAATGTATAAATGGTAGTTGGATCTCAAGAAGTTGTCTATCCTATGCCAAAAAGTTTTTTTTAGGACCCAACACTGTAACTTGTCCAATGGATTGCTCTAGAAGGTTATACATGAGTGATATAGGGTGAGATTAGAGGGATTAAATAGGTAGGGGAAGGATATGATATTTAATATAAATGACTTAAAGGTTTTGTTTTTTGCATGTTTAAACTTAGGCTAAAAAACTGCATTTTTCTTGTATTGGAAAGGGCATTCTTGAGGATGGAATGGGTGGTGGGGTTCTCATTCAAGATTGATGGGAGGCCAATAACCTGGTCTTGGATTTTATCTACCCCCTTAGAAAAATTTTCAATTCCATTTTTTTGTCATGAAACATCGTAATGAGAGTTATGCAACAACTTAAACTTTGACAACATTTGTTGTCAGCATTTTTGTGTTCTTGAACGATAGTGAAAATGCATTTTTGGGTGGATTTTATTGTAATGGTGGTGTAATCACATGTAATTTTCCTATCCAAACATGATTTAAGTGATATATTCTCAAGTAGAGGTCCCATAGGCAAAAATTATAGTTGGAGCTCAAGATGTTACCTATTCAATGCCAAAAAGTTGCATTTTAGGACCCATCACTGTGACTTATCCAATGGATTTCTCTCAAAGGTTCCACCCAAGTGATTTGGGGTGATATTAGAGGGTTTAAATAGGTAGGGGATGGATCTAACTGAACTTAGGCTTAAATACTACATTTTTATTATATTGGGAAGGGTATTCTTGAGGTTGAAATGGGTGGTGGGTTTGTTGTTCGGGCCTGATGGGAGGTCAAAAACCTTGTATTGAACACTATCCTCCTCCAAAACATGTTGGTAGTGCTATTTTTTGGTTAGGAAGCATCAAAATAAGATTTATGTAACCATAACTTAAACTTTGACAACATTTGTTGTTAATGTTTTTGTGCTCCTAAATGGTAGTGAAAATGCATTTTGGGTGGATTTGAACGTCATGGCAGTGTGATCACAATTAATTTACCTATCCAGATATGATTGAAGCAATAAATTCTCAATCATAGGTACCAAAGGTAGAAATGGTAGTTGGAGCTCAATAAGTTGCCTATTCAATGCCCAAAAGTTGCATTTTAGGACCCGTCACTACAACTTGTCCAATGGATTACTCTCAACACTTGAGTGCTCTAAGGTGTGATTAGAGAGATTAAAGAGGTAGGTGAGGGATCTGATGATTCTCATAAATATATTATAGGTTTTTTTATGTATGTTTGAACTTAAGTTAAAAACTATATTTTTCATGCATTAGGAAGGAAATTCTTGAGGCCAGAATGGGTGGTGGGTTTGTCATTCAGGCTTGATGGGAGGCCAATAACCTAGTCCTAATCATTATTTACCTCACCTAGATGTATTGACAGTGCCATTTTTTGGTCGAGAAGCATTAGAATGAGAGTTATGCAACCATAATTTAAACTTTAACAATATTTGTTATCAATGTTTCTACACTCCCAAATGGTAGTGAAAATGCAATTTTGAGTGGATTTGAATGTTTTGAAAATGTGATCACGTGTAATTTACAAATATAAACATGATTGATGTGATAAATTATCAATTTGAGGTCTTAGAGGTAGAAATGGCAGTTGGAGCTCAAGAAATTGCCTATTCAATGCCATAAAGTTGCATTTTAAGACCCGCCACTACAACTTGTCCAATGGATTACTCTCAAAGATTCCACCCAAGTGCTCTGGGGTGTGATTAGAGGTATTAAATAGGTAAGGGAGGTATTAAAATTAGGTTTCTACATATACTTCTCTTTGATGTGTGTGCATTCATACATATCAAAGCAAAACAAACAAGTGCATCTGGAAGGATTGAAGAAGTTGTGGCTGAAACCTATAATTTTTTCTCAAATTTAAAACTATATTTGAAAATGAACTAAAATTAGAAATTAGGATAAAGGTTTCCTTATCATATATTCCAACTCTTGTGGCCTACAAAATATATAAACCATGTCTCATCACTATTTACATGAATCACCTGACTGCTAGTGAGCTATGAATGATCATCAATCCTCTTATGTCTAGCACACAAATGTTTAGTGTACTTGCAATTAAAAAAATGCATTTTCAATTATATAAATTTATATATAAATCAATAATAATTTAATTGATGAAATCACTAAATAAAATAAAAGAGTGAGAACAAATCCGTTGGTATGCAAACTTTATCACCAACTCTCTTAAATCATTGAATGTGTGGAATGTGTATTATAAATATCTGGTGTGTACCTCTTAGTTTTATAAACAAGTAATTTTATTGTCCTATTGATTTCCTATAGGTAAAAATAGTATAAGGCCTTATGATACATCTAATTATGATGAGGGAAATTTATTGTACCCCTTTGATGTGATAAATCATCATGTATTTGGAGTATAATAAATGGATTGTATGCCCCCTCACATTTTAGGTGTGTAATAACTTCCATATCACTCATCTCAAAATAACTTCCATAGAGGTATGTAAACCCTATATATCTTACATTTATCTCAATAAAACCATCAATATCACATGCATAAAAAAGTATACATAATCTCTAGTGTTGAGGTATGTTCTTGTTGTTTTGATTGAGGCATTAATGTTTTCATTGATGTCAAAGGTTTGTGAGTATAATTGATGTCCCAAATATGTTCTTATTATGTTGCATGGTGAGTGTTAATGATGACTTGATCATGGTTTAGTAGTCTTTAAGTTCTATATGAGGTCTTGAATCATTTTTGTCATGTAACAAACACATGAGCTTTTTGAGAGTAGTGTTTACTTTAGATAATCCTAATTGAAGAATGTTCTTAGTTGATATCATTGAGAGATAGCTTATTTGAGTTCCATTCTTTTCATGAAGAGACCTAGTGAGAAGGCATAGGCTTGGTAGCATGATGAGGTGGGTAGTATAAGGCTTATGATAATAAGATTGGTAGTGTGTGAGCACAGTATGAGGTTGTATTACATGAGTATGAGGTGTTGAGAGTAGTGTAAGATGTTTCAAGGTGTGTTCAAGGTCTAAATGTAATTTATAGGTTTAGTCCTAGTGAGCAAATAGACCTAGTGTGGCCTGATGAGGGGTCAAGTTCATTTTTCAAGGTACTATAGCTCATTATAGAAATTTTAGAGGTGTGAAAAGTTATTTCAAATGTTTTTACCAAGTTTGAGGTCAAATTTTGAAGGAAAAAGCATGAAAATTGGTGTTGAGATTCTCTCAAGTGCTAGAATGGAGTGTTGTAGACCCAAGAAGGTTTTTATTGTTCTCATTGGCACATTCAACCTATGCATGGGTTATTATAAGTTCATGGTAGTTGTGGAAGGGTCTTTGGTGTATTTTCTTGGCATTGGTTTTGGATTTTAAGGGCAATCCTTTATGAACGATTGTTAAGAGTGGAAGGCA
This sequence comes from Torreya grandis, assembly GCA_037957365.1. Lineage (NCBI taxonomy): Eukaryota > Viridiplantae > Streptophyta > Pinopsida > Cupressales > Taxaceae > Torreya > Torreya grandis. The sequence continues at coordinate 6,804,108 of JARHVA010000040.1, forward strand.
GTTTAAACACTCCTAAAACCCTAACAGTGACCCAATATGGAAAATATTGATATAAATGGCTTATAATTGTTTGGATTACATATTTTGTTGATTTTAATTTGTATTAGACTCTCCCAAGTACCTCTAAATGGCATTGGGTTGAAAGGTGAGTAAGTGGACCCCATAAAAAAGTACATGTTTCTCACAAATTTGGTATAGCAGACAACATTGACCAAGTCAATGAATGAAAATAATTTGAAGACAAATTTTTATACTTTAACTTCATGTTCATGTGGTTTTTTATTAGGTTCTATACTTCAAATATACTAAACTGTTCATGGAAGTTGACCTATCGTTAAAAAGGGCTAGTGAAGAAGACAGTGAGAAAACTAGATAGAAGTGAGAATGAGATAAGGGATGAGTTATCATGGATTAGGAATAGATAAAATTGAATGGGGATGTCTTTCAATACTTTTAACATGTCTATATTTATTATATGTTTTGGAGGTCAATGAAATGTTGAAAATATTGTTCACAAGATGACTTGTCTAGTGAAGATGAGACAATGAAGATGTAAAGTTGAGAGATTGGTCTACAATACCAATATTGTCACTAGACCAAGATATATTTATTTGTGAGAGTTACCTAATAATATCATAGTATCATCCACATACATTATGATTCCATAAAAGTGTTCACACAGGTACTAAAAGTCATAATCACCATGACTGGTCCTCAAGGAAGAATAATTGGGTATGCAAGATGGAGTGAAGAGTTTGAGACTCTATGATAGGATTAAATGTATCTAATGCAAATTCTGATTTTTTTTTGGAAATATATGACCTAACCATGATATATATAAGGTTTAGAATTAGTATAAGAAGTTGAAAACAACATTCATCATGACTCTGTTTTCAGGGTCTTTGATAGTTTTTAGTGTGTTAGTGAGATTGATATTCTTGTGTCATTATGCCTAGTTTAGAAGTGTTTAAATCATATAATGGTTATATTATATATTCCATGGGATCTTATACATTCATTTTGATTATTTTAAATATCCTATACTAATGGTTGAGATCAAATTGCAAATGATTGGGTTATGAGTAAATTGGTAGTTCTGAGTGAGCTTTTTGATGAGGTGTTTATGAGTCTTTGAAGCCTGAGTGATGGATTCTAATGAGCTTGATGATGACCCTGTTGTCATTAATTCTCCATATATATTTGTATTGTGCCTAGAATGTGTTTTTATAGGTTGTTTGAGACTCATAATTGAAGACAGTGTTCTGGGGTAATTAAGCCTAATGGTGCTTTCCAGATGTGAGTGAAGGATTTATGAATTATTGAGAATGTATGAGATTATTTGAGGTTTCCATCTAAGTTTTTTAAAGGTTTAATTTCTTTGGTGATGGCCTAATTGCAATTAGGTCACTAGTAGGCCTTTGGAGAGAAGGTGGTCTAAGTGAGTTTAGCCAACCTAATGTTGATCCTATTTTGATTGATTCTTGTGTGTAATGTGTCCTAAGACATGTTTTGGTATTATATTGATGTATTAGTACTTTTTATGATAGAGAGAGTGAGTGAACTAGTGACAAGTATAAGAACAAGGCCAAATAGGCCTATTTGGGCAAAAAAAAGTGGTATGAGAGTGCAAGAGAATAAAAGAGCACCTTGAGGAGAATAATTAGGTCATGTATACCATCAGAGGGGAGTAGAGGATCAGTCATGAATATAAAACATAATTTATAAGTATGATGAGCAAGGTCATATGACCTAAATTTTCCAAGAATAAGGTTTTTTGACCGAAGAAGCTTAGAGGTTGTTTTGAAAGGGATAGAAGGTTGAGAAGAGATGAATGAGTTGATTATATTTTGAGAGAATATCAGACTTACATTAGAGATGTGTCCCTAATGTATGATAGTGAGTGGAATTTAGATATATTAGATAAATATTTGAAGAAGAGGTCACCATGTGTTGATTGAACAACAAGGTATCTTGAGGTGATCAAGTTGGTCTTGGCTAAGTTTGTGCTTTGTCAAGAAGAAGTGAGAGGTTCCTTAAAATTTGGTGCTTGAATAAGTGTTCTTAAAGTGGTTTAGTTGGTGTTGAGTCACTTAGGGGGTTTTTGCCTCCTTTTAAGTTGGTGCTTGATAAAGACTAGTTGAGTGGGTGCTTGACTAGGTAGGGATTAGTGTTCCTTATGGATTTGGTGCTTCACTAAATTTGGATCTTGTTATTATAGGATTGTATTCCATTTATAGGGTTCAATGGGTTTTCTTCCCCTTGAGGGTTTCCCTCATATATGATGTTTTTTGTGCTTCATGCTCTTGTGTATGCTTGTTTATGCATTGGTTGATCTATGTGTTTGAATGAATGCTTCATGAAGGATTGTTTTAAGGGCATTGATTCACCCCCTCCTCCTTATCATTGGTTGTGCTTCCAACATCTAGTAATAGGTGGATAATCATGATATGTTAAGTTATGTAGCATATATAGATAAAGGCAATTTTTTTTTAATTATTTTAGAAAACTAGAGGTAAGAATTAGATAAAATCAATCATGGAGGAAAAAAAACCAAGGAGCAAAATCGATAAGCAACAAGAGCTCAGGTGGGATTCCAACTAACCTAAAAATTCTTTCAAAAATGTGTGTGCACTACAATAAAAGGCCTTGATATATAATGTGTTATCATCATAGAGAAACTCACACATGAGTTTGGGATGGGAAAAAATAATCAAAATAAAGAGCTAGGGGCAAAGAAACAACTTAATCAACATAAATGAAGAGGCTAGAAGAATGATATGGAAATCATGAGCGAACCCAGACAAGGAAGTCAACAACCAACCAAAATATGAAAGAAGAGAAAGATGAAGGTAGCGTCAAAATTAAAACAAGATAAATATCAAACTTGAAATAAATTGGGGATAATTAGATACAAAAGTGGGAACACAATGGAATAAATGCGAAAAAAGAAGCCTAAAATCCATATGCAAGACTAGGAATAAAGCAAACCTAAAGACAATCAAGTGAATATAAAAGATAATTGTGTACAAGATAAATTTTGTAGTTCATATCCATGGGGTTAGCAAGCAAGGCTATAAAATATAACCTTATATAAATAGATGAATTTGTCCTTAGGCTCTATATCTAGATATTATGGAACCTATAAGGCCAAGAAGGCAAATGTATCATCATCGTAACTATCATCATCAGTATGATCATCAGAACTATAATAGGTTTCATCTTTAAAATCATTTCCATTGAAATTTCCTTTATTCCAAATGATTGCATTATCTTCTTTTAAATTTGTACCTTCCTTTATTTGAATGGTAGGTCCTAGATTGATTGGATCTTTAGTAAATGTTTTATATTACATAGGTGTAGAATATTTTGATTATATTAATTTGGTCTATGGATGAAAATGAAGAGAAAATGACAAAAAGAAATATAAGAGAAATAATAATAACACAATATGTATGCTAAAATTGATGTGGATAAATTAACACACACAATATTACAGAGTACACAAGATTTCACTTTGAAAATTTTATGAGAAAAAACTCAACATAGAAAATGTTAGTGTTCTAGATTTACACCCTGGCTAAGAAGGGGATTGTTTAGGTCCTCTGCTTAAATCTAGTCAAACATGGGATTAACCCTAGGCTATGGGTCACCTATGACAGGGTTAGACCTATGGAGAAGGTTGACTTCCTTATAGATCTATCACCTAAACTAAATTTTGATTGGGAAAAGAGAGAGAAATGGGTAACAATGCATTAAAAACATGTAAAGGAGGTGATGCACCAGTAATATGATCGTTCATCCACTCTATCTAGAATTCTAACAAACACTAATGAGATCAGATCTGCAACTCCAAATGGCTATTTATGCATTAGTATTTCATGCAAAGGTTTACCAAATGATCAAAACCTAAGGGAACTGATGGAGAGGCATGATTCAAGGCATTAACCAATCAATGTATCCACTTACTATATTTAATCAAATGATATTTAATACTAAACATGACTTGTAAAAAAAATAATCTAGTAACTAAGTGAGATCAGGATTTGATAAGGGAGAGATTTTACCACATATGTAAATCAATCTGACATTGACACACTATAGCAGAATAATAAAATATGAAAAGAGACCTTTATTTATCTCAAGAGGTTACAAAGATCAAATCTAGGTAGAGTCTAGTAATGCCCAAGAGAGGGATTACTAAGAGCTATTTTCAAGGCTTAGAAGCCTATATTTATAGAAAAGAGAAGGAGAGATGGAATTGAGAAAATAGAAAGCATTGAATGAGGATTAACCACTTTTGATGGATTAACATTCTCAAGGATGTTGAGTCATAGTCTTATCAATAAAGAACCAATTCTACAAAAGAATTCAATTCTCATTGCCCTTATCCTATACCATCTTTAAAATCATATTTGCTTGCTTGGGTTAAAAATAACTTAGTTGACCTTCATTGAAAGCTTCTTGTTCTTACCCCTTATTTATTAGTTGTCGATCTATGACTCGATGTGTTAACCTTTTAACCCTATTCACTTCATTGATCTACCTATGCAGAGATGCCCGTGAACCATCGATCTTCTACCAGGACCCACCTACTTTTGACACTTGTCATCGAATCATTAGCTCTTTGGATTTGTTGACTTATTGACCATCTACGCACTATCCAATCTTGATGAGTGATTAAATATGATCCCTTAGATCTGTTTGGGATCCACTGCTTAAAACACAATGGCTACTTTAAGATCTCAAAATTGATGTCTACGCTCCCATCATTTTATGTTTATGCAACCGTATTTGATGTCTACATGACTATCAACTTTAATCCCCAATACTTTTTACATGAATTTAACTTTGACATCCACATGACTATTATTTAGCATTCGTGCAATTGTCATTGACGTCTCATAAACCATCAATGTTAAACTCATATGTTTTGTTATTTAGATTCATTTTGATGTCTACATGCTTGTCAATGATGTCTCGTAGACCATATTTGATGTCTTATAGATCATCAAATTTAATAATTGATTAATTTTGTCATAAATTTAAAGTTGACTTTCATGCTAATGTCTTCATTTTTTGGGTCAACTTTGATGGCTTGGATCTCAAAGTAAAAAATTATAGAGGTGCAAAACTTGTAGGGGATGATCTAGGTACTAAGAGAAACATGTCTACATGACTCAAGGGCTTATGAGGATTTTTTATCATACTTATCAAATGTGCAAACAAGCTGACCAGTCCATTTTTGAGTGACAGATGATGTTTGGCTCCTAGACTTGTTATTTTGATATTTTCCTTGATCTTTAGAAGCTTGAATAAACTTTTGAAGCATAAGTAAAATTGTCTATGACCTGAAATACAAGATTACATATGCAAACTTATATGGATCCTCCATTTACTCTATAGACCTATTTCTCGAAGATCAATAGAATTACACTTTAAGCTTGCTTAAAGTGTTTTAAATTCATTGTAAGCAATATAATCTTCCTTTTTATCATTGAATCCTTCTCTCAATTAGGAACATTGCTCAATCTTTCAAAGCTCTGTATGTAGGCCAAAAATGGCCAACATCTTTGGCGACTTAGTTGGGAAGCATGCCTACCATGCTTAAACTCAAACCATGTACATGACCTAAACTATAAGATTACCTAGACTCATAACAGATGACTATAATAGACCTCTTTATTTGTAAAGACAATAGACTCCACCAAAATTGGGAAGGAAACAAAAAGAAGGGAAACTATCCTAACAAATCAAATGTGTAAATAAAGCACTTATCTGGGACACAATATAAACAAACTAACATAATTAACCATGACAAAACATGATCCACCTAGATCAAAATGGAAATTCATGATTTTACTCATTCTAAGAGAAGGTAAAAGTTACAAAACAGGGTGTTTACCGAATATGACCTTTGAAGAGGCGCTTTTCTTACCAACTATTTCTCTTAACATCTATTGAAATGAGTGTTTGACAGTAAACCAGTCACCAATAAAGACAAATTCATCTTGCACTTTTGGATCCTTTTTATACTACTTGTCAACTACAACCTTGTCAAGTGACATCTCATCTATGCCTTGTCCTTGAGTGACCTTATCCTTCTTATCAACTACTGCAAGTTCATCTAGCTCTTCAAGGAACTCTGAATAATCAACCCAATTTGTATCATGATCTTTAATAGGTGCCTCTTGATCAAATTTTTGAATATCATGCTTCCTAATGAGCAACATATCCTTATAAATCTCTTCAATCTCTTATAGATATTCAAAATACAACCACCAATCATCCCTTTTTTCTTCATTTTCATCAACCTAAATAGGATCATTTATGAAAGGCAACTTCATATTTGTCAATTGGAGATATCTCAACCTCATTTATGACATCAACTTTAATCAATCATGTGCAACATCATATCCATATGGGAAAGACGAAATCTGGTCTTGAGACTAATATGGTTCATAAGGAAGGTAAGAGTTATTCTCTTGATAATAAGGATCATGGGCAACTTGATAAGGCTCATCATGGCTATGATAAAACTCCTGGTAAGGCTGATTAGGCTTATAAAAAAGGTTCATATAGATCATGATAGGGCTGGTATGATTCATCATAGGGATGATAAGGAGGTATTGCATAGGGATTTTCCTCATAAATAGCCATGAAAATAACATCAAGATAGTGCAATGAAAATAGACCTACCTGGGAATTGTCTGGACTTTAAAAGCAATTGTTTGAGTTTAAAATTAAAAAATTCTTCATGAAGAACACTGCTGCAACTGCAATTTCACCAAGACCAGCTCCAATGAGTCCCAATGGGTGTGCTGAAATGGTTAGTGTTCTAAATTTACACCCTAACTAAGAAGGGGATTGTTTAGGTCCTCTTCTCAAATCTAGTCCAATATGGGATAGACCCTAGGTTGTGGGTCACCTATCATAGGTTTAGACCCTCCCAATAAGGTCGACGTTCTTCTGGATATATCACCTAAACTAAATTTTGATTAGGAAAAGAGAGACAAAAATGAATAAAAATCATGTAAAAGAGGTGATGCACCAGTAATGTGATCACTCATCCACTCTATCTGAACTTCATACAAACACTAATGAGATCAAATCTACAACTCCAAATATTTTTTTATGCATTATTTTTTAATGTAAAGGTTCGCCAAATGATCAAAACCTAAGGGAATTGATGGAGAGGCTTGCTTCAAGGCACTAACCAGTCAATGTATCCACTTTCTATATTTAATCAAATGACATTTAACACTAGACATCACCTACAAAATAAATTAACCTAATAGTTATGTGACATCAGGATTTGACAAGGGAGAGATTTCTACCACATATGCAAATCAATCTGACATTGACACACTATAAAAAAAGATAAGGAGAGAGTGATTACTAAGAACTATTTTCAAGGCTTAGAAGCTTGTATTTATAGAAAAGAGAAGGAGAGAGGGAACTGAGCAAATAAAAAGAATTGAATGATGATCAACCACTTTCAATGGATTAACATTCTCGAGGATGTTAAGTCATGGTCTTTCAATAAGGAGCCAACTCTACAAAATAATTAAATGCTCATTACCCTTATCTGACCACCAACTCATAATCTCAGGACTCCATGCCATTTTCACCTAATCTGTTGACAAGGAAATACTCTTCATGCCTTGGAACTGAAAGAGTCTTACTTGGTCTATTTTGAATGGTTGGATGTACTTATTTTTTGAGTCTATAAATTTATTGGAAATCAAGAAGCCTCTTATATTAATCACATATATGCCCTTATTTTGGAAATTGGACCTGGATCAACTAAGGTTGAAAACCAATCCATTTATTATTTTTCCCATGGCTAACAAATAGATGCATAGCTCATTCGACCTTAGTCCCCCTTTTTTATAATAATTATCAATCGTTGGTCTATACTAGGTTTTTTAAGGGACCTATTTTACCATCACATAGTTCCACCACTAATATTTGGTCTTACTAGTTCAACTTGGTTCAATCTTGGACTGTCTTTAAACTCATATTGGCCTGCTTGGGTCAAAAAATAGCTTAGTTAACCTTGGTCAAAAGTTTCCTATGCTTACCTCTTGTTTATTGGTTGTTGATCTATGACTCAGCCTATTAACCCTTTGACCCTATTCTTTTCATTGATCTACCTATGCATGGATGCCCGTAAGCTGTCAATATTCTACTAAGACGCATGCACTTTTGAACTTGTCCTCGACTCATTAGCTCCTTAGATTCACTGGCTTCTCGACCATCTACACACCATCTGATCTTGGTGAGAGATTAAACATGAGCCCTTAGATCTACATAGGACCCAGTACTTCAAACCTAATGGCTACTTTATGAGCTCAAAATTGACATCTATGCTCTCATCATTTGACATTTTCACAACCAAATTTGATGTCCATGTAACTGTCAATTTTAGTCCCCAATGTTTTTTTACATAAATTTAACTTTGACATCCATGCAACCATCATTTGATGTCTGTGCAACCATCATTGACATCCTGTAAACTATCAATTTTAAACTCGTATGATTTTTTTCTTGAGATTTATTTTGGCATTTGCATGTATGTCAATGATGTCCCACAAACCATATTTAGCATCCCATAGACCATAAAATTTAATAACTGATGAATTTCACTTGAGTTTAAACTTGAATTTCACACTAACATCTTCCTTTGTTGTATCAACTTTAATGGCTTGGATCTTGAAGCAAAAAAATCATAGAGGCACAAAAATTACAAGGGATGATTCGGGTACTAAGAGAAACATGTCTACTTGAATCGAGGGCTTGCAAGGTTTTATGAGCATACTTATCAAATGTGCAAACAAGTTGACTAGTTCATTTTTAAGTGATGTCTTGATGATGGTCTGGCTCCTAAACTTATTATTTTGATCTTTTACTTGATCTTTAGAAGATCAAATGAACTTCTAAATCATAAGCAAACTAGTCCATGACCTAAACTTCAAGATTACATGTGCAAACTTATCTGAATCCTCCATCTACTCTATAGACTTGTTTCTCTAAGATCAATAAAATTACACTTTAATCTTGCTTAAAGTGTTTCAAAAGTGTTGCAAGCAATATGATCTTCCTCTTTTATCATTGGATCCTTATCTCAATCAGGAACATTGCTCAGTCCCTGAAAGCTTTATATGTAGGCCAAAAATGGCCAGTAGTAACCTCATTTACTATTTATTAACATAATCATCTTAAAATACAATAATGTATTTTCTCAATTTTATTCTACCCCTAATGCAGATGTGAGTATGTATAGGTACATCAATAAGTAAATACCTAATCAATGTTACAATATCATGGGTACTAGAACCGTGACCCAGGTATACAACCCATAATAATTATTCATAAATTTATAGGCCATAATACTGCCCATATAGTTACTATGGGGGAAAATATCTTTAATATCACTAAAATGTGAATTTATTCTAAAAAATACTGCCCAATTTCTATGTCTAGTTATATAATACCTAAGGGGTGTAACACATACAAAGTATATAACATATATCTAACAAGGTAAGTACTTGTACATTAGATACAAGTAGTTGAGATCATGTAATTAACTTTATTAGTTACTTTCTAAATAATACCTCGTCTTGCATTTATAAAATCTCATTAAAAATACACGTTTTGATTTTTAACTATCCTCTTCTTAATTTTAAAACCTATTAAAAAGTATTGCTATAAACTTAGTTTGTGTCAATATTTTCAGCAACAAATTGAGTTTGTTCTTGGACAATTAAGTTTGAAGAGATTCATTTTATATAAACATATGTTCATAAAAAAAACACAACTCCCTTTGTTTCATTTTCATCTTAATAAAATTAAATATAAAAAAAATACACATTTATAATACTTCAATTAAAATGTATATGCCATCTACTACCAATCTCAATCTCAATATCACAACTTAACACATAAAGGTTATTAGGATGAGGTGAAACACATTTTACTTTCTACATGCACCCTCCTTTTTATGGCCTTTACTTTCTACTGCACTTGACCCATCTCTCTTGGGGCCCCTATCCACCACCCTACCCTACCTCCAATTTCTATGTTGGGTTTCCATTCAACATTAGAAAAACATTTTATTTTTGTCCACCAAATAGAAAATTAATTACAAAGCAATACAAATTATTTTATGTTTGATTTTGAATGTAGGATCCCCACTTATGGCCATTCCTCTACCTCAATCATGGAAATTAAGTGTAATCATCTTTTGAAGTGTTATTACATCTCAAAATTTGATAAAAACCCTCAAATTAGAGACCTCTTTCCTTAGAGAGGAAAACTAGCTCCTATTAATTCTTAATTACACCAATCTACCTCATTAGTTTAGCAAAGGTGGATAGTGTATAGATCAATATTCTCTTGATTCTTGAACTCACGTGGTTTAGGTTTACGTGTGTTTAAACATAGGTTTTAAAAATGCATTTTTCTTGTATTGGGAAGGGTTTTCTTGAGGCCGGAATGGGTGGTGGATTTGTAATTTGGTCCTGATGGGTGGTCAAAACCTAGTTTTGGATATTATCTAAACCCTTGAACATGTTGGTAGTGCCAATTTTTTAAATCTAAAAGCATTCGAATGAGAGTTCAACAACCACAACTTAAACTTTAACAAAATGTATTACCAATGTTTCTACACTCTTGAACAGTAGTGAAGATGCACTTTCGAGTGGATTTGAATGTTTTGTTAGTGTGATCACATGTAATTTTAATGTTTAGACATTATCTAAGTGATATATTCTCAAGTGTGGGTCCCAAACGTATAAATGGTAGTTGGAGCTCAAGAAGTTGCCTATCCAATGCCAAAAAGCTATATTTTAGGGCCCGTCATTGTAACTTGTCCAACGTATTGCTCTATAAGGTTCTACCTGATTGATCTAGGGTGAGATTAAAGGGATTAAATAGGTAGGGGAAGGATATTATAGTTCACATAAATGACTTATAGGTTTTGTTTTGTGCATGTTTGAACTTAGGATAAAAACTTGCATTTTTCTTGTATTGGAAAGGGCGTTCTTAAGGTTGGAATGGGTGGTGGGTTTGTCATTTGAGCTTGATGGGAGGCCATTAAAGTGGTATTAGATGTTATATTCCCCCTTATATGTGTTTTTAATGCCAATTTTTGGTCAAGAAACATCGTAATGAGAGTTATGCAATAACTTAAACTTTGACAACTTGTGGATTATTTGAACCCCTGCGCGCACATGGAAAATTTGAATCCTGCGCGCGCACGCGCGACCTCAAAGTCTAATACCGGCAGCCGTCGATCTGGAGGTTGGTGTGGCTATGGATCATGTTATGGGTGGGACTTCCTCTGTGTGTGGGGGAAGGGTTCAGATCGCCCCTATTATTATTTCTTCGGTGGATGGGGGCTCTTTTCCTGCAACGCATTTGGCCAAAGGATCTCCTGTTCCTGGTTCAGGCCCTGGTCTCAGGGCAAGAACTTTTGCTAATGTGGCAGCTTTCAAATCTAGATTACATGATGCCCTTCCTCATGCATCATCTGGGAGTTCTCATGTTTCACCTGTAAGTGCTTTAAAACCTGTTAGGGTAACTCTAGATCCTGAAACAGTTGAAAAAATCTTCGATCGGGTAGAATATTTTTCCTCCTATGCTGCTATTTTTTGTTTCTGTGGCTATTGGCCCTCTCTCACAGATCTACATGGCTATATCTCTAGGACCTGGTTGCCACTTATTGAAGAAAATGTTGAAATTTACCCATGCGTTAAAGGTTTTTTTATAGCTTTATTCCAAAGCTCCAAGGACAGGAGGATAATTTTGAGCAACAATAACTTTTTATGGCAGGGTAAATATCCTCTCATGGCCAAATGGTGGCATATGGATTTTAATCCTCTCATGGAGACCTTCAACAAGTTCCCTATCTGGGTTCAGCTCCCTAATCTACCAATACATCTCTGGCAGGAAATGGTTTTTAAAACCATCGAAAATGCTATAGGGGATTTTTTATTTGTGGATGAAGATACTGTGGATTTTTACCATTCGCCCTGTGCATGCCTTATGGTTGAGGTGGATGTTTCTAAGGGCCTTCCTGAAGCAATTTTTCTGGACTCCCCAAGGGGTACTTGGACACAAATGTTGGATTTTGAAGGTTTACCTTTTCGGTGCAGAAAATGTCACCTGACGGGTCATATTGCTGCTCATTGTACGGCTGGGAAACCTAAATCCAGACAACCACCTTCCTGGTGGGCTAAGGCTTCCTCAGAACATTACATAGCTAAACAACCCGTGGAAGCTTTGGCTAATTCTGAGAATGAGAATGAAAATAGTTTCCATTCTGAGCCAATGGATGGGGAGGAATCGTTGGTGAAAGATTTTATTGAAGGCCCTATGGAGACAGGGATAAATGATCTCTCCAAGCCAGTTATTGAGGAGGTTTTGGTCTCTCCCCCTATTTTGATGGAACTTCCTATGAGCCAGACTTTGTCTGGTTTTCATAAGGATTTTGTTGAGGCATCTGTGTCCCCTGGGCTTCATGAATCATTGCCTTCTGAGGCATGGGTTGCTGTGGAAGCTAAGGTAGAGGATGGATGGACAGCAGTTAAGAGGAAGAAGTCTAAGCCTTTGGTCCCCCCTCTAGATATGAATCTTCGATCGTGTAAAAAAAATAAAAACCTCATTTTTTTGGGAGGTTTTGCTGGGTGCTGATCCCGTCTGTTGACATACCGTTATGTGTTTTGATAGCAATTTTGTCTAATCTTCTCTGCTATTTTCAGGTTCATGTTTAACTTGGTTTTGCTTTTTCTTGTTTTAGGTTCTCCTTGTAACCTGATTGTGCTTAAAGGTTTATCTCTCTTTTGATGTATAGGGTTTCGGGGCCCCTTCGAAACCTATTTTTACCTTAATCTAAAACTTAAACTTTGACAACATTTGTTGTCACCATTTCCATGCTCCTGAACGGTAGTGTAAATGCATTTTTTGGTGGATTTTAATGTAATGGTGGTGTAATCACATGTAATTTTCCTATCCAAACATGATTTAAGTGACATGTTCTCAAGTAGATGTCCCATAGGCAAAAATTATCGTTAGAGCTCAAAAAGTTACCTATTCAATGCCAAAAAGTTGCATTTTAGGACCCATTATTGCAACTTATCCAATGAATTTATCTTAAATGTTCCACCCAAGTGATTTAGGGTGAGATTAGAGGGTTTAAAGAGGCAGGGGATAGATTTAACTAAACTTAGGCTAAAATAATGCATTTTTATTGTATTGGGAAGGGCATTATTGAGACCAGAATGGGTGGTGGGTTTGTTGTTTGGGCCTAATGAGAGCTCAAAAACCTAGTCCTAAACATTATCCTCCACCCAAACATGTTGGTAGTGCTATTTTTTGGTTAGGAAGCATCAGAATGAGATTTATACAACCACAACTTAAACTTTGACAACATTTGTTGTTAATTTTTCTATGCTCCTAAATGTTAGTGAAAATGCATTTTGGGTCGATTTTAACGTCATGGTAGTGTGATCATAAATAATTTACGTATCCAAATGTGATTGAATAAATAAATTCTCAAGTGGAGGTCCCAAAGGTAGAAATGGCAGTTGGAGCTCAAGAAGTTGCCTATTTAATGCCAAAAAGTTACATTTTATGACCCATCACTACAACTTGTCCAATGGATTAATCTCAACACCTGAGTGCTCTAAGGTGTCATTATAAAGTTTAAAGAGGTAGGGGAGGGATCTGATGATTCTCATAAATAGTTTATAGGTTTTGTTTTATGCGTGTTTGAACTTAGGTTAAAAACTATATTGGGAAGGGTGTTCATAAGCCAGAATAGGTGGTGGGTTTGTCATTCAGGCCTGATGGGAGGCCAATAACCTAGTACTAAACTTTATTTTCCTCCCCCAAATGTGTTGACAATGCCATTTTTGGGTCAGGAAGCATTAGAATGCAACCACAACTTGAACTTTAACAACATTTGTTTTCAATGTTTCTACACTCCTAAATGGTAGTGAAAATGCAATTTTGAGTGGATTTGAATGTTTTGACAGTGTGATCACATGTAATTTACCTATATAGACATGATATATGTGATAAATTCTCAATTGGAGGTCTCAGAGGTAGAAATGGTAGTTGGAGCTCAATAAATTGCCTATTCAATGCAATAAAGTTGCATTTTAGGACCCATCATTGCAACTTGTCCAATGGATTGCTCTCAAAGTTTCCACCCAAGTGCTTTAGGGTGTGATTATAGGTATTAAATATGTAGTTTAAGGATTAAAATTAGGTGTCTAAATATACTTTTCTTTGATGTGTGTGTATGCATACATATCAAAGTAAAAAAAACAAGTGCACCTAGAAGGATTGAAGAAGAAGTTGTTGTTGAAACCTATAAATGTTTCTATAATTTATCACTATATTTGAAAATGAAATAATATTCAAAATGAGGATAAATTTTTCCTTATCATAGATTCCAACTCTTGTGGCCTGCAAAATATATAAACCATGTCTCATCACTATTTACATGAATGTCCTGACTACCAATGAGCTATGAATGAGCATTAATGATCTTATATCTAGCACACAAATGTTTAGTGTACTTGAAATTAAAAAAATACATTTTCAATTATATAAATCAATAATAATTTAATTGATGAAATCACTAAATAAAATAAAAGAGTGAGAACGAATCCACTTGTTGGTATGCAAACTATATCACCAACTCTCTAAAATATTTTAATGTGTGGAATGTGTATTATAAATATATGGTGTTTAACTCTTAGTTTTAGAAACAAGTAATTTTATTTTGTCCTATTGATTTCCTCTAGGTAAAAATATTAGAAGGCCATATGATACGTCCAATTATGATGAGGGAAATTTATTGTAACCCTTTGATGTGATAAATCATCATGTATTTGGAGTAGAATAAATGGATCGTATCCCCCCTCAAATTTGAGGTGTGTGATAACTTCCATATCACTCATCTCAAAATAAATGGGTTACACATACCATATGTAAAACATATAAAATCATGAAATAGTGTAATCATGTAAAACATGTGGATCACATTTATTGTATAAGTAGAGAAAGATATCATCATGAACGTACATATATAACTCAAGGGAGTGCAACCATTGGGTGTTTAAACTATATAATCAAGGGTAACAACAAGATTCCCCTACATTGGCATGGGGGAAGTAATTATGGGAAAATTAAATTCCCCATTGTAAATATGTAAGCATTGAAGGCACAAGAAATAGTATGCCCCAATGTGAACAAGATATAAGTAATGGGGGAATAAATAATAGTGTTCCCTAATGTGGGTAAGTTATAAGAACTGAGGGAACAACAAAAATATGCTTTATAACAATATATAAAAAATGAATGCATAATCAATAGTATGTTTAGGTAATGTGTGGAAGATATAAGTAGTAAGGATATAAAAATAGTTTTCCCCAATGTAAAAAATGTATAATCAATGTAAGCATGGGTATATCATGGCACTGATAGTAAATATATAGTCAATGAAGCACAAACATATTATGCTCCAATAGATGCATGATAGAAACCATGGAAAGTAGGAAGGAATAATATAAGAATTCCATAGATAGCATCTGTGACATGGATCATGACATCAATCATTATAACGTAAAATAGATCGAGTAAGATAAATAATCACACCAATCATATCACACTCAAATTAAACATGGGAAACAATATTACACATGAAGTATACAAATAAAGAAAAGTCATATAAATTAAATGAGTCAAGAAATGTCACATAAAATAAACAAGAGCCATTAGATAACATACAAAAAACATGTGATACAAAATATATAACTAGAACATCTACCATAAGGAAAATAAGAGATACATGAAAAACAACACACACATGCAATCAAATCAGATATATGGAAAACAAGAGAGAGAGACAATGTAAAAAACATGTGAAATATTCTAGAACTAATTCCAAACACTCATATAACAAAGCACAAAGAAATATTGCAGCAAAGCACAAGAAATATGCGATACCAATATATATAATAACTATGAATCTCAATATGATATGGAAATAAAGAGTTATAGAAAAAACAAATTGGGAATGTCTCCATAATCAGCACATAGATGTCCCTAGTGTGAGAGTGAAACTACCCCCAAGTAACAATGAATTCATAATTATATGTAAACCGTATATATCTTACATCTAGCTCAATAAAACCATCAATATCACATGCATAAAAAAGTACACATAATCTCTAGTGTTGAGTTATGTTCTTGTTTTTTTAATTGAGGAATTAATGTTTTCATTGATGTTAAAGGTTTGTGAGTATCATTGATGTCCCAAATGTGTTCTTTTGAAGTTGCATGGCGAGTGTTCATGATGAATTAAGCATGGTTTAATAGTCTTTGAGTTCTATATGAGGTCTTGAATCATTGTTGTGGTGTAAAAAACACATGAGCTTGTTGAGAGTAGTGTTTACTTCAGATAATCCTAATTGAAAAATGTTCTTGGTTGATATCAATGAGAGATAGCTTGTTTGAGTTCAAGCCTTTGAATGAAGAGACCCAGTGACAAGGCACATGCTTGGTAGCATGATGAGGTGAGAATTATAAGGCTTATGAGAATAATATTGGTAGTGTGTGAACATGGTATGAGTTTGTATTACATTAGTATGAGGTGTTGAGAGCATTGCAAGAGGTTTCAAGGTGTGTTCAAGGTCTAAATGTAATTTATAGGTTTAGGCCTAGTGAGCAAAGAGACCTAGTGTGGCTTGATGAGGGGTCAAGTTTAGTTTTCAAGGTGATAGAGATCATTATAGAATTTTTAGAGGTGTGAAAAGTTGTTTCAAGTGTGTTTACCAAGTTTGAGGTCAAATTCTGAAGGAAAAAGCATGAAAATTGGTGTTGAGATTCTCTCGAGTGTTACAATGGAGTATTGTAGACCCAAGAAGGTTTGTGCTATTGGCACAAGAAACCTATGCATTGGTTATGATAATTTCATGGTAGTTATTAAATGGTCCTACATGTATTTTATTGGCATTGGTTTTGGAGTTAAAGGGCAATCCTTTATGAGTGATTGTTAAGAGTGGAAGGTAGTTTAAAACCTCCTAAAACCCTAACAGTGAGCCAATATGGAAAATATTGATATAAATGGATTAGAATGGTTTATATTACCTATTTTTTTATTTTAATTTGTATTAGACCCTACCAGGAACCTCCAAATGGCATTGGGTTGACAGGTGAGTAAGTGGACCCCATAGAAAAATGTTTATTTCTCACAAATTTGGTATAGCAAACAATGTTGACCAAGTCAATGAATGAAAATCATTTGAAGAAAAAAAATTAGAATTGTAATTTTTTGGTTTATTATTAGGTTCTTGACTTCAAATATGTTAAACTGGTAATGGAAGTTGACCTATCGTTAAAAAGGCCTAGTGAAGAAGACAGTGAGAAAACTAGACATAAGTGAGAATGAGATTAGGGATGAGTTATCATGGATTAGTAATAGATAAAATTGAATGGGGATGTTTTTAAATACCTTTAACATATGTCCATATTTATTATATGTTTTTAAGGTCAATTAAAATGTTGAAAATATTATTCACAAGATGACTTGTCTAGTGAAGATGAGACAATGAAGATGTAAAGTTGAGAGATTGGTCTACAAGACCAATATTATCATTATAATAGGATATATTTCCATATGAGAGTTACCTAATAATATCATAGGATCATCCACATAAATTATGAGTCCATAAAAGTGTTCACATATGTACTAAAATTCATAATCACCATGACTGGTCCTCAAGGCAGAATAACTCTAGGTATGCAAGATGGAGTGAAGAGTTCGAGACTCTATGACAGGAGTCAATGTATCTAGTACACATTTTGATGTTTTTTTTGATATATATGACCTAATAGTTATCTATATAATGTTTATGTTATTATAATTTGAAAACAACATTCATTAGGACTATGTTTTCAGAGTCTTTGACAGATTTTTATGTGTTAGTGAGATTGATGTTTTTGTGTCATTATGCATAGTTTGAAAGTGTCTCAATCATATAATGGTTATATTATATATTCCATTGTATATTATACATTCATTTTTAGTGTTTTAAATATCCTATACTGATGGTTGAGATCAAATTGCTAATGATTGGGTTTTGAGCAAATTGGTAGTTCTGAGTGATATTTTTGATGAGGTGTTTATGAGTCTTTAGAGCCTGAGTGACAGAGTATAATGAGATTTATGATGACCTAGATGTCATGAAGTTTCCATATATATATATATATATATATATATATATATATATATATATATATATATATATATATATATATATATATATATATATATATATATATATATATATATATATATATATATATATATATATATTGTGCCTATAATGTGTTTTTATAGGTTGTTTGAGCTTCATATTTGAAGATAGTGTTTCTCGGGTAATTAGGCCTAATAGGTCTTTTAGGGGCAATGGTGCTTTCAAGATATAAGCGAAGGATTTGTGACTTGTTGAGCATGTAGGAGGTTATTTTAGGTTTCCAGATAAGTTTTTTAAAGGTTTTGTTTCTTTGGTGAGGGCCATTTGGTCTATAGAGATTCAAGTTGTTCCATGGAAAGGATAGACCTAATTGCAATTAGGTCTCTAGTAAGCCTTTGGAGAGAAGGTGGTCTAAGTGAGTTTAGCCAACCTAATGGTGATCCTATTTTGACTTAGTATTATGTGTAATGTGTCTTAAGACATGTCTTGGTATGATATTTATGGATTAGTTCTTTGGCCGATAGAGAGAGAGTGAATTAGTGACAAGGATAAGAACAAGGCCAAATAGGCCTATTTGGGCCAAGAAAAAGTGGTATGAGAGTGAAAGAGAATAAAAGAGCACCTTGAGGAGAATAATTAGGTAATGTATACCATAATATGGGATTGGATAATCATTCATTAATATCCAGCATAATTTATGAGTATGATGAGCAAGGTCATATGACCTAAATTTGCCAACAAGAGGGCTTATTGACTGAAGAAGCTTAGAGGTTGTTTTGAAAGGGATATAAGGTTGAGAAGAGTTGAATGAGTTGATTATATTTTGAGATACTATCAGAGTTACATCATATATGTGTCCCTAATGTATGATAGTGATTATAATTTAGATAGAGTAGATAAAGATTTGAAGAAGAGGTCACCATATGTTGATTGAATAGCAAGGTATCTTGAGGTGATCAAGTTGGTCTTGGCTGAGTTTGTGATTTGTTAAGAAGGAGTGAGAGGTTCCTTACAACTTGGTGCTTGCATAAGGTTTCTTGAAGTGGTTGATTTGGTGTTGAGTCACTTAGGGGGTTGTTTCCTCCTTATAATTTGGTTCTTGCTAAAGACTAGTTGAGTAGGTGCTTGACTAGGTAGGGATTGGTGTTCCTTATGGATTTGGTGATTCACTAAAATTGGATCTTGTTATTATAGGATTATATTCCATTTGTAGGGTTCAGTGGGTTTTCTTCCCCTTGAGGTTTTCCCACGTATATGATGTTTCTATGCTTCAATCTCTTGTGTATGCTTGTTTATGCATTGGTTGATCTATGTGTTTGAATTAATGCTTCATGAATGATTGTTTTAAGGGCACTAATTCACCCCCCCGCCCAACCCCCCCTCCTTATCAGTGGTTGTGCTTCCAACATCTAGTAATAGGTGAATAATCATGATATCTTAAGTTATGTATCATATATAGATAAGGGTATTTTTTTTTTAAAATTATTTTAGAAGACTAGAGGTAAGAATTAGATAAAATCAATCATGGAGGAAAACAAACCAAGGAGAAAAATTGATAAGCAACAAGAGCTCGAGTGGGATTCCAACTAACCTAAAAATTCATTCAAAAATGTGTGTGTACTACAACAAAAGGCCTTGATATATAATGTGTTATCATCATAGGGAAACTCACACATGAGTTTGGGATGGGAAAAAATAATCAAAATAAAGAGCTAGGGGCAAAGAAACGACTTAATCAACATAAATTAAGAGGCTAGAAGAATGATATGGAAATCATGAGTGAACCCAGACAAGGAAGTCAACAAAAAACCAAAATATGAAAGAAGAGAAAAAGGAAGGTAGCTTCAAAATTAAAACAAGATGAATATCAAAATTTAAAGAATTTGGGGATAATTAAATACAAATGTGGGCATACAATGGAAGAAATGTAAAGAAAGAAGCCTAAAATCCATACACAAGACTAGGAATAAAACAAACCTAAAGACAATCAAGCGAATATAAAGGACAATTGTGTACAAGATAAATTTTTTAGTTCATATCCATGGGGTTAGCAAGGCTAGCAAATATAACCTTATATAAATAGATGAATTTGTCCTTAGGGACTATATTTAGATGTTGTGGGACCTATAAGGCCAAGAAGGCAAATATATCATCATCATAACTATCATCATCAGTATGATCATCAAAACTATAATAAGTATCATCTTTAAAATCATTGCCATTGGAATTTCCTTTATTCCAAATGGTTGCATTATCTTCTCTTAAATGTGTACCTTCCTTTATTTGAATGGTAGGTCTTAAAATGATTGGATCTTTAGTAAATGTTTTATATTAGATAGGTTTAGAAGATTGTGATTATATTAATTTGGTCTATGGATGAAAATGAAGAGAAAATGACAAAAATAAATATAAGATAAACAATACTAACATAATATTTATTCTAAAATTGATGTGGATAAATTGACACACACAATATTACATAGTAAACAATATTTCACTTGGAAAATTTTACGAGAATAAACTCAACACATTAAATTTTGGTGTTCTAGATTTGTACCCTGGCTGAGAAGGGGATTGTTCAGGTCCTCTGCTCAAATCTAGTCCAACATGGGATTAACCCTGGGCTATGGGTCACTTATCATAGGGTCAAACTTCTGGAGAAGGCTAACTTCCTTTTGGATCTATCACCTAAACTAAATTTTGATTGGGGAAAGAGATAGAGAAATGGTTAATAATGCATAGTAAAACATGTAAAGGAGGTGATGCACTAGTAATTTGATTGTTCATCCACTCTATTTGGACTTCTAAAAAACACTAATGAGATCAAATCTGCAACTCCATATGGTTGTTTATGCATTAGTATTTCATGCAAAGGTTCACCAAATGATCAAAACCTAAGGGACTTGATGGAGAGGCCTGATTCAAGGCACTAACCAATCAATGTATCCACTTATTAGATTTAATCAAATGACATTTCACACTAAACATGACCTATAAAACAAAATAATCTAGTCGCTAGGTGAGATCAAGATTTCACAAGGGAGAGATTTCTACCACATGTAAATCAATCTGACATTGACACACTATACAAGAATAATAAAATATGAAAAGAGTCCTTTATTTATCTCAAGAGGTTATAAAGATCGAATCTGGGCAGAGCCTAGTCATGCCCAAGAGAGGGATTACCAAGAGATATTTTCAAGGCTTAGAAGCCTATATTTATAGAAAAAAGGAGAGAGGGAACTGAGCAAAAGGAAAGCATTAAATGAGGATTAACCACTTTCGGTGGATTAACATTCTCGAGGATGTTGAGTCATGGTCTTATCAATAAGGAACCAATTCTACAAAAGAATTGAATTCTCATTGCCCTTATCTATCGACCAGGTCATCATGTCGAGTCTCCATGCCATTTTCACTTGATCTACTGATGAGGACCAACTATTTATGCCTTGGAATTGAAAGAGTCTTGCTTGGCCTATTTTAAATGGCTAGATGTACCTATTTGTCAAGGTTGTAACTATATTGGAAAATGAGAAGCATCTTTTATTAATCACATAGATGCCCTTATTTGGGAAATTTTAACTAGATCAACTATAGGTTGAAAACCAATCCATTTATTTGTTTTCCCATGGCTAACATATAGATGCACAATCCACTCAATCTTGTCCCCCTTTTTGACAATAGTTTCTAATCATTGGTCTATACTAGGCCTTTCAAGGGACCTATTTTATCATCACAAAGTTCCACCAATAATGTTTGGTCTTACTAGTTTAACCTGATTCAATCCTAGACCATCTTTGAACTCATATTTTCCTACTTGGGTTGAAAATAACTTAGTTGACCTTCATTGAAAGCTTCTAGTTCTTTCCCCTTATTTATTGGTTCTCAATCTATGACTCAGCCTGCTAACCTTTTGACCCTGTTCATTTCATTGATTTACCTATGCACAGATACCTGTGAGCCATCAATCTTCAGCCAAGACCCACATGCTTTTGACACTTGTCCTTGACTCATTAGCTCTTTGGATTAGCTAACTTCATGACCATCTACGCACTATCCGATCTTGATGAGCGATTAAATGTGAGCCCTTAGATCTATTTGGGACCCACTGCTTGAAACCCAATGGCTAATTTAAGATCTCAAAATTGATGTCTACGCTCCCATCATTTGACATTTTTGTAATTGTAATTGACATCTGCATGACCTTAAATTTTAATCCCTAATATTTTTTACATGAATTTAAATTTGACATCTATGCGGTTGTTATTTGGCATATGTGCAACTATCATTGATGTCTCATAAACCATAAATTTTAAACTCGTATGACTTTTTCTTTAGATTTATTTTGACGTCTGCATGCACATCAATGATGTCTAGTATATCGTATTTGATGTCTTGTAGATCATCAAATTTTAAAACTGATGAATTTTCTCTTGAGTTTAAACATAAATTTCACGCTAATGTCTTCATCTATTGGGTCAACTTTGAATACTTGGATATCGAAGAAAAAAATTCATAGAGGTGGAAAAATTGTAGGGGATGATCTAGGTACTAATAGAAACATGTCTACGTGACCTGAGGGATTTCAAGGATTTTTTAGCATACTTACTAAATGTGTAAACAAGCTGACCAGTCCATTTTTGAGTGACATCCTGATGATGGTCTAGGTCCTAGAATTATTATTTTGAGATTTTACTTGATCTTTAGAATCTCAAATAAACTTTTGAAGCATAAGTAAACTTTTCCATGACTTGAAATGCAAGATTACCTGTGCAAACTTATCTAGATCCTCCACTTACTCTATAGACCTATTTCTCTAAGATCAATAGAATTACACTTTAAGATTGCTTAACATGTTTTCAAATCATTGTAAGAAATATGATCTTCTTCTTTTATTATTGGATCCTTCTCTCAATTAAGAACATTGCTCAGTCTTTGAAATATTTGTATGTAGGCCAAAAATGGCCAACATCTTTGGCAACTTATCTGGGAAGCATGCCTACTATGCTTGAACTCAAACCATATACATGACCTAAAATATAAGATTACCTCGACTCATAACAATAGACTACAAGATACCTCTTAATTTGTAAAGACAAAAGACTCCACCAAAATAGTGAGGGAAACAAAAAGAAGAGAAACTATCCTAACAAAGCAAATGTGTAAATAAATCACTTATTTGGGATAAAATATATACCAACTAACTTAGTTAACCATGACAAAACATGATACACCTAGATCAAAAGGGAAATTCGTGAATTTACTCATTCTAAGAGAAGGTAAAAGTTATAAAATAGGGTGTTTACTAAACATGACTTTGAAGAGGCACTCTTCTTACCAACTATTTCTCTTAACATCTATTGAAATGAGTGCTCGACAATAAACCAGTCACCAACAAAGACAAATTCATCTTGCACTTTTGGATCCTTTTTATGCTACTTGTCAACTACAACCTTGTGAAGTGACATCTCATCTATGTCTTGTCAATGAGTGACCTTATGCTTCTTATCAAATGTTGCAAGTTCATCTATCTCTTCAAGGAGCTCTAAATAATCAACCCAATTTGTATCATGATCTTGAATAGGTGCCTCTTGATCAAATTTTTGAATATCATGCTTTCTAATGGGAAACATATCCTTACAAAGGTCTTCAATCTCTTACAAATATTCAAATTACAATTACCAATCATCCCTTTTTTCTTCATTTTGATCAACCTAAATAGGATCATTTATGAAAGGCATCTTCATATTTCTCAATTGGAGATATCTCAACCTTATTTATGACATCGACTTTAATCAATTCCTCATGGATTTGTTCCATATCAAGATCAACCTTTTCTTGCATACCTGAGAGAACTTTAATATCATCTATAATCTCAGTTTCAACTTGTACGTCAAGTGAAATATCAATGAATAACTCTTCATCATACACACTTGAAGCATATTCTTCACATTCCCCAAGATATTGACTTATAGCTACAACCTTTTCCTCTATTTACCATAGAATAGGCTCCTTTTGAAGAATGGAGATGGTGGGAGGGTGATGAAATTCATTTTCTTGAGAGGGAGTATGAAGCATGGGATGTTGATTAGGATCATATTTTGGGATCTTGATGGAAATGGAATCATTTAGGGAATCTTGAAGAGGAGGGAAAGAGAAACTTTTGAGTACTTCTACATTTTGCTCTTTTCACTTGTCCATTACTTCATCAAGGTTTGGAACCTTTTGTCCTCATCAACTTGAGCTTGAGGGGTAAGTAGTGAAGAAAGGAGACTATAACAAGGTTTAGCCTCATGAATAGGCTCTTGAATCGAAATATGAATATCTTCTTGAATAGGTTCTTGACTCCAACTAGGAATCTTCATTGACTCACATTGAACATGGTTAAGAACTTTATGAGAATAAGAAACATAAGAAGACTGGTAAGGAATACATGAGGGTTCTTGAGATAACTGATCCAACTCACCTTTCTACCTCTCCCAAGCCTCCATCTTCTCCAATACCAAAATACACAATTCATTTGTCTCCTCTAGATCATTGGATACATTTAGAAACAACCCATTCACTTCCTCATACTAAGAATTTGAATAATTTTTTCTTACATATGATAGTAGTTTGAGCTCTATTTAATCCATTCTCTTTTGGAGATAAGGTTGCTCATGTGGAACATCATATCCATATGGGAAAGATGAAATATGGTCTTGAGACTAATATGGTTCATAATGAAGGTAAGAGTTATGTTCTTGATAATAAGGATCATGGGAAACTTGATAAGGCTCATCTTGGCTTTGATAAAACACTTGATAATGTTGATTAGGCCTATAACAAGGCTCATATGGATCATGACAGGGCTAGTATGATTTATCATAGGGATGATAAGGAGGTATTGCATAGGTATTTTCCTCATACATAGCCATGAAAATAACATCAGGATAATGCAATGAAAATAGACTTACTTGGGAACTACTTGGACTTTAGAAGCAATTGCTTAAGTTTAAAATTAAAAAATTCATCATGAAGAACATTGTTGCAACTGCAATTTCACTAAGACCAGCTCCAATGAGTCCCAATAGGTGTGCTAAAACTGTGGGTGTTTTAAATTTACACCCTAACTAAGAAGGGGATTGTTTAGGTCCTCTTCTCAAATCTAGTCCAATATGGGACTGACCCTAGGTTGTGGGTCACCTATCATAGGGTTAGACCTCTGAAGAAGGATGACTTTCTTTTGTATATATCACCTAAACTAAATTTTGACTAGGAAAATAGAGATAGAAATTGATAACAATGCATAAAAAATATGTAAAAGAGGTGATGCACCAATAATGTGATCATTCATCCACTCTATCTGGACTTCTAACAAACACTAATGAGATTAGATCTACAACTCTAAATGGTTGTTTACCCATTAGTATTTATTTCAAAGGTTCACCAAATGATCAAAACCTAAGGGAAGTGATGGAGAGGCTTGATTCAAGGCACTAACTAGTCAATGTATCCACTTGTTAGATTTAATCAAATGACATTTAACACTCGACATGACATACAAAACAAAATAATCTAGTAGTTAGGTGAGATTAGGATTTGACAAGGGAGAGATTTTTACCACATATGCAAATCAATTTGACATTGACACACTATAATAGAATAATGAAATCTAAAAGCAGTCCTTTATTTATTTCAAGAGGTTACAAAGATCAAATCTAGGCAAAGTCTAGTCATGCCTAAGAGAGGGATTACTAAGAACTATTTTCAAGGCTTAGAAGCCTATATTTATAGAAAAGAGAAGGAGAGAGGGAACTGAGCAAATAGAAAGCATTGTATGAGGATCAACCACTTTTGATGGATTAGCATTATCAAGGATGCTAAGTCATGGTCTTATTAATAAGGAACCAACTCTATAAAATAATAGAATGCTCATTGCCCTTATTCGACCACTAGGTCATCATCTCAAGACTCCATGCCATTTTCACCTGATCTGCTGACAAGGACCAACTCTTCATGCCTTGGAATTGAAAGAGTCTTACCTGGTCTATTTTAAATGGTTGGATGTACTTGTTTGTCAAGGCTATAACTGTATTGGAAAATGAGAAGCCTTTTATATTAATCACATATATGCCCTTATTTGGGACATTGGACTTGGATCAACTATATGTTTAAAACCAATCCATTTATTAGTTTTCTCATGGCTAACATATAGATGCACATCCTGCTCAACCTTGATCCCCCTTTTTTACAATAATTATCAATCGTTAGTGTTAGGGTGTGGAACTAAAAGCTTCAACTATGCAAATGAAAACAGGAGGTTGCTGAAGATCCAGGAGTATCGGCATTGGCAGTATGACCGACGTCAATCAAGATGAAGCAAAAGGTAACCGGCGTCGGCAAGAAGTCGGCCGACGTCGGTCAGCACTAGGTAGGCAGGGACTGACGTCGGTCACCTGTGTGTTCCAGAACTGCTCGTTACACGAACAATTAGTTAAGTGAACGGAGTGTTTGCATGTAAAGGCTATTTCGAGTCTTGAGCTGCGTGTCTATTATTATCAAACAAAGAGTCTAAGTTATTGTTCAAGTCTGGGATCTATTTATAGACCCATTGGCATGTATTTTAATGTGTGCTAGTGAAGAGAACAAAGTGTGTGTTTCTCCTAGTTCCACTAATGAGCTAGAAAGGAAGGCAAGGAAGATCCTTCCATTGTAAGATCATTGAGTTGCAGGTTGTTGTAAGCTCATAGGAGATCTACATGTGTAAGTATGGTCTGTTGAATTGCAAGTTGCAGGTTCATGGGAGATCAACTTGAAGTACTATAGAATGCTTGGTGTACTGGCAGGGTTATTACTGACTGGTTGGAGAGGTGAACACCAATTCTGTGTGTGAGTTGTGTGTTGGGACCGTTTTTGGTAGGAGAGTGTTTTGAAGAAGAATTACTGTACACTTGAGGTGTGGGAAGCCTCTGTAAGGTGGAAGAGTGTGGCGGCTCTTTATTGTATTCTTTTCTGTACAAATGTTAATATAAGATAGTGTATTGTCTCTCATATTCTGTGCTATTTGTAAATTCTAGTTACTTGTACTTTTGGATATTTTTGCATGTTTAATTGCTTAATTTTGGTAATCATATTGTGCTCTTTCTGAGGAGCAAGATCCTAACAAGTGGGATCAGAACAGGTGTGTTTGTTCTTGGATTCCCCAACAACTAGTATCAGAGCTTTTGGTTGGGATATTAACAAGTTGTGTCAGATCTGGTTAGTGTGTGTTGATTACAGGTTACTCACAGGGGTTTCTGTTTGAGTGGGAGTAAAGCAATGGCAGAAGACAGTAAGCTACGAATGGAGAAGTTTAATGGCAGGAGGTCCAAGTCCAGGTATGGCAGAATAACCTGCTGAAAATGTGAAAAGAAAGAGCAGGGAAAAGAAGATTGTTGGTTGGTAGCAGATCAGAATGAAGGACATGAAGAAGAAGTAGATGTTGTAGATTTTGTTGCATAAGATGCTCTGGTATGTTCTTTAGATAAAGTAGAATCTTGGGTTTTAGATTTTGGTGCCTCTTTTCATGCATCCCCAAATAAGGAATTTTTTCATGAGTATGTCTAGAGAGACTTTGGAGAAATTTGTTTAGGGGATGGTAAGCCTTGTCAGATGGTTGGCAAAGGGAAAGTGAAGCTGAAATTGCAGACAGGTAACACATGGGTGTTGAAGGAGGTCATGCATGTCACAGTTCTAGAGCGAAATTTGATTTCTGTAAGAAGTTTGGGTGATGAGGGTTACACAGTAACTCTCACAGCAGACTCTTGGAAGGTTACCAAGGGTGCACTTGTTGTAGCAAGAGGTAAGAAAGTAGGTACGCTTTATCTATCTACTTGTATTACTGATTCTCTTTCTAGGTTATCTACTTCAGCTGTAGATTCAAAGATGTGGCTTAATAGGCTTGGTCACATGAATAAGAAGGAGATGCATGTTCTTGAGTTAAAGGGTATGCTTTCAGATTTGAAAGGCATGGATCGAGGTTTCTGTATGCAGAAGAAGAAGGTAACGTTTCTTGAGGAATCTGATGATAGTGACAAGAGCAGGAAAGCCTTGGTTTTTAAGGAGAAGGTGACGGACAGAGTTCAGCACAAGGGGCTAAAGAATTCTGAGCAGAGCAAGGGTGATTTGGACAAGGGTTTGATCTAAAAGGAGCTTGCGGGAAGAAGTCAGTTCTCATAAGCAAAACACAGAGACCGATGTCAGCTATAAAACTGACGTCGATGTCCAGACAAGGACCGACATCGGCTATGTGCAGACCGATGTCGGTGACTTAGGGACAGATAAACATCGGCATCGACGAGAGGGAACTGATGTCAGTGATGAGGCAGTCGCAGGGAACTGACATCGGTCGAGTGTAGACTGAGATGTGACCGGCATCGGTCACTGAAACGAATTTTGGGTGGACAACAAGCTGTCAAGGAGTCTCAAGCACCCATATGGAGGACTTAAAGGGTATGTAAGCCTCAAATTCATCATTTCCCTTTTTTACACTACTTATTGCTCACTTATGGTAAAGAACCAGGAAGTTATTAAAGAAGCAGGGTAGGTAGATCCAAGAAATAGTGGGAGCTTGGCATGGATGAAGGATGTGATTCCTTGGAGGAGAACCAAACAGGAGTTTTGGGTGGAGTTGCCAGCTGGAAGAAAGCACTGAGAGACGAATGGATGTTCAGGATGAAGAAGAGCGGAAATGGACATGTGAGACGGAAGATCAAGGTATATGGTCTTGAATAAGTTGCAAGACAATGGAGGTTTGATCATTGTGTTTCTCTTTACCAGGTTGGATAATATTAGCTACATTATCCTATTACTGTATGATGTGCTTGTTGCAGAGTTACATATACAGGGAGTTGTTGAACTAAAGGTAAAGCTAGTTCAGAGGGATGTCATGAGGAATCTGGGAGCAGCAAGATTTTTTGGCATGAGTGTGTTCTATGGACATGGAAGGTCACATGTTGACTTTGTTTTAGGATGATTGTGTGAGATCGGTTAGCACGCCGATGAATGGAGAGTTCACAGAACAGTGTCTTGATTCACATAATGAGGCTAAGTGCATGGTATGTACTAGACCTGAGTTTTCCCAAGCAGTGGGAGTTGTCACAAGTTTGGAGCCAATCTGGGAAAGAAGCATTGGAGGGCAGTTCAGTGGATTCTTAGAGGGATTAGCAGTAGGTGCACATGCTATGCAGGTTCAAGTTATTTTCTACATGGTTTGTAGATGTGGATGTGGCAGGTGATTTGGATGACAGGTGTTGCACTACAAAATTTGTGGTGGTTGGTCTTCAAGAGTGATCTTGAAGAGGGATACAGAGCCAAGGGAAAAAACTAGATGATGTAAAGGTACAGGTACAGTTGCAGCTGTTTATCTCCATGTGGGAGATTGTTAGGGTGTGGAGCTAAAAGCTTCAACTATGAAGATGAAAACATGAGGTTGCTGAAGATCCAGGAGTACCGGCGTCGGCAGCATGACCAACGTCGGTCAAGATGAAGAAAAAGGTAACCAGCGTCGGCAGGAAGTCGGTCGACGTCGGTCAGCACCAGGTAAGCAGGGACCGACGTCGGTCACCAGTGTGTTTCAGAACTGCTTGTTACACGAATAGTTAGTTAAGTGAACGGAGTGTTTGCATGTAAAGGCTATTTCGAGTCTTGAGCTACGTGTCTATTATTATCAAACAAAGAGTCTAAGTTATTGTTCAAGTCTGGGATCTATTTATAGACCCATTGGCATGTATTGTAATGTGTGCTAGTGAAGAGAACAAAGTGTGTGTTTCTCCTAGTTCCACTAATGAGCTAGAAAGGAAGGCAAGGAAGATCCTTCCATTATAAGATCATTGAGTTGCAGGTTGTTGTAGCTCATAGGAGATCTACATGTGTAAGTATGGTCTGTTGAATTGCAGGTTGCAGGTTCATGGGAGATCAACTTGAAGTACTATAGAGTGCTTGGTGTACTGGCAGGGTTATTACTGACTGGTTGGAGAGGTGAACACCAATTCTATGTGTGAGTTGTGTGTTGAGACCATTTTTGGTATGAGAGTGTTTTGAAGAAGAATTACTGTACACTTGAGGTGTGGGAAGCCTCTGTAAGGTGGAAGAGTGTGGTGGCTCTTTATTGTATTCTTTTCTGTACAAATGTTAATACAAGATAGTGTATTGTCTCTCATATTCTGTGTTATTTGTGAATTCTAGTTACTTGTACTTCTAGATATTTCTGCATGTTTAATTGCTTAAGTTTGGTAATCATATTGTGCTCTTTCTGAGGAGCAAGATCCTAACAAGTGGGATCAGAACAGGTGTGTTTGTTCTTGGATTCCCCGACAACTCAACCACTAGATCATCATCTCAAGACTCCATGCCATTTTCACCTGATCTGCTGACAAGGACCAACTCTTCATGCCTTGGAATTGAAAGAGTCTTACCTGGTCTATTTTGAATGGCTGGATGTACTTGTTTGTCAAGGCTATAACTGTATTGGAAAATGAGAAGCCTTTTATATTAATCACATATATGCCCTTATTTGGGACATTGGACTTGGATCAACTATAGGTTTAAAACCAATCCATTTATTAGTTTTCTCATGGCTAACATATAGATGCACATCCTGCTCAACCTTGATCCCCCTTTTTTACAATAATTATCAATCGTTAGTCTATACTAGGTCTTTCAAAGGACCTATTTTACCATCACAGAGTTCTACTTGTAATGTTTGGTCTTACTGGTTCAAATTGGTTCAATTTTGGACCGTCTTTAAACTCATATTGGCCTGCTTGGGTTAAAAAATAGCTTAGTTGACCTTCCTCGAAAGATTCTTGTGCTTACCCATTATTTTTTGGTTGTCAATCTATGACTCAGCCTGTTGACCCTTTGACCCTATTCTCTGCATTGATCAACCTATGCACGGATGACCGTGAGTCATTGATCTTCTGTTAGGACCCATGCACTTTTGACACTTATCCTCGACTCATTAGCTCCTTAGATTCACTGACTTCTTGACCATTTACACACCATCCAATTTTGATGAGAGATTAAACGTGAGCCTTTAGATCTACTTGGGACCCACTGCTTGAAACCTAAGAGCTACTTTACGAGCTCAAAATTGGCATCTATGCTCTCATCATTTGACATTTTCACAATCATATTTGATGTCCAAGTAACCGTTAATTTTAAGCCCCAACGTTTTTTTACATAAATTTAACTTTAACGTCTATGTGACCATCATTTGATGTCTATGCCACCATCATTGACATCTCGTAAACTATCAATTTTAAAATCATATGATTTTTTTCCTAAGATTTATTTTGACATTTGCACGCACGTCAATGATGTCCCACATACCATATTTGACATCCCGCAAACCATCAAATTTAAGAACTGATGAATTTTCATCTAAATTTAAACTTGACTTTTGCACTAACATCTTCATCTATTGGATCAACTTTAATGGCTTGGATCTCAAAGTAAAAAAGTCATAGAGGCACAAAACTTGTAGGGGATGATCTGGGTACTAAGAGCAACATGTCTACATGACTTGAGGGCTTGCAAGGTTTTTTGAGCATACTTATTAAATGTGCTAACAAGCTGAACAGTCCATTTCTGAGTGACGTCCTGATGATGATTTGGCTCCTAGACTTATTGTTTTGAGCTTTTGATTGATCTTTGGAAGCTCGAATGAACTTTTAAAGCATAAGCAAACTTGTCCATGACCTAAAATTTAAGATTACCTGTGCAAACTTATCTAAATCCTCCATTTACTCTATAGACCTATTTCTCCAAGATCAATAGAATTACACTTTAAACTTGCTTAAAGTGTTTCAAAAGTGTTGCAAGCAATATGATCTTCCTCTTTTATCATTAGATCCTTCTCTCAATCAGGAACATTGCTTAGTCCTTGAAAGCTCTGTATGTAGGCCAAAAATGGCCAACAATAACCTCATTTAATATTTATTAACATAATCGTCTTACAATACAATAATGTGTTTTCTCAATTTTATTCTACCCCAAATGCACATGTGACTATATATAAGTACATCTATAAGTAACTACCTAATCATATTATTAACTTTATTAGTTACTGTTTAAATAACACCATACATTACATTTATAAAATCTCATTAAAAATACACATTTAATTTTTAACTATCTTCTTCTTAATTTTGAAACCTATTAAAAAGTATTTTTTAACAATCTTCTTCTTAATTTTGAAACCTATTAAAAAGTATTGCTATAAACTTTGTTTGTGTCAATATTTTCAACAACAAATTGAATTTAATCTTAGATACTTCATTTTCTATAAACATATATTCATAAAATAAACACAACTCCATGTGTTTTATTATCATTTTAATAAAATTAAAAAAAAAAAAAATACACATTTTACTTTCTACATGCACCCGACCCATCTCTCCTGGGGCCCCTGCCCTACCTCCTCCAATTTCTATGCTGCGTTTCCATTCAACATTAGAAAAACATTTTATTTTTGTCCGCCAAACAGAAATTAATTACAAAGCAATGAAAATTATTTTAGGTTTGTATGCCTAAAAAAATTAATTTAAAAATCAACGGAAATTAATGTTTGCACGCCTCAAAAGTTTTAAATTAGAAAGGGACACGAAGGTTTTTGCATTTAAAGATTAAAAAATAAAAAGCAGCGTAAAAAAACTGTTTATATTCCGTTTCAGTTATAATTTGTGACGCGAAATTGATTATATTTGGGCCAACTTTGTGTCAAATGATTAACGTCATTGTTTGTGTTGATCCACTCAGCCAACGGTGGCTTAGATCAACAATTCTCTGTCTCCTGGGCTCCAGACCATGTTAAATTCTTCAATGCGGCGCAGGAACTGCAACTCAATCTGGATCAGACATCTGGTAAGCAATCACAAAATCAAGCTGTATTTAAACATATTTGTCAAACCTTACTTTTGGTGGGTTTGTTGAACAGGGTCTGGTTTCGCGTCTAAAAACAAGTATATGTTTGGCAACATTAACATGCAAATCAAGTTGATTCCAGGAGACTCTGCTGGCACTGTCACTGCTTATTATGTATGTATCAGTTATCACACGTATTACTCTGAAATTTCTTCATACAAAAGACACTGGTTAATTATATGCAAAACAACTTGATTATTTGTATTGCAGCTATCTTCGGAGGGATCGAACCACGACGAGCTGGATTTTGAGTTTCTTGGCAATAAATCGGGACAGCCGTACGTCGTCCAGACAAATGTGTACGCAAATGGAAAAGGCGACCGAGAGCAGAGAATATACCTCTGGTTTGATCCCACCGAAGACTTTCACTCCTACGGTGTACTCTGGACTCCTCAATATATCTTGTATGTTTTCACTCTCTAATCAAAACCCATCATTAATTTATATCATAATCCCAAATAAATTATGCAAAAATGAGCAAGCACCCAACATTTTTTTCTACTGATCTCCTGATTGAGTTGAAATGATGCAGATTCATGGTGGACAGCGTGCCAATCAGAGTGTTTAGCAACCACAAGGCGTCAGGCGTTGCATATCCAGACAGACAGGCCATGGGAGTGTATTCTAGCTTATGGAATGGGGATAGCTGGGCAACCCAAGGGGGTCTAGTGAAAATCGACTGGTCGCATGCTCCATTTCTTGCATCTTACCGCAATTTCAACGTACAGTCGGCATCATCATCAGTATCGTCCTCGGTAGAAGAAATGAAGGTCGTAAGTTCTGAGCAGCGGAACAAACTGCAGTGGGTGAAAAAACACTTCATGATATACGACTACTGCAGTGACAAACAAAGATTTGCCGTGCCTCCGCCAGAATGTATCATGCCCATCTAATTACTATTAATTTTATCGTAATTCATTTTATTATAAATAGTTGAATCAAATGTTTTCCGAAGTCTCCTTACTAAATCTTAACTGTTAGAATTATATATTAAATGTTAGAATGGATCATTTGAGAGCTACGAGATGAACGAAATGTGGCTGCCTATGTTTCTTGTGACATGTTATACCAAAACGGAGCTTTTATATCCTCCGATTTTTGTTATGAATCGCTTTAACTTGTTTTTTTCTCACACATTTACAAAGTACACAAACAAAGAATTCAGAGGAGTATTTTATATTTTAAATGTTTAGCGTATCCTAAGGTACGTAAGAGATTTTATATTATTTTAAAGAATAAATTAAACTTTTCCGACCATATTTTATTCGTTAGGAAGATTAAAGGTTAAAATAGATTTTCAATAAAAAAGGAGATAGGTAACAATATTTTTGAAGGAGATGATTTTATATAAAGTTGGTTTTTTTAAAATAATTTTTGTAAAAATAATTTAGTAAATAATATTGTTTAAAGAAATGATTTTATATAAAATTGACTTTAAAAAAAATTAATAATAATATTATTATTTAATGGTAATAATGTTGTTTAAAGAAAAAAATTTATATACAATTGATCTTTTTAAAAAGTTTTTAATATTGATAACAATAATGTTTAAGGAGATGATTTTATAAAAGTTATCTTTTCAAAAAGATTTAATAGAATTCAGAGAAATATTATTTATTAAATATTTAGTACATTAAAGTTTTTTACTTAATTTTATTTGTAATGTGTAATAGTATTTATTAAGAAGATGATGTAATATAAAGTTGGACTCTTTAAAATAATTTAATATAAAGTTAGTTTTTTTAAAGTCTTCGCGTAATTATGTATTTAATGACTCAATTTCAATTTTTTTTTATCAATTCCAATTTTAAAAATATAAAATACCTAATCAATAATCATAAATTATAAGAGAAAATATCTCAACAACTTAATTTTTATATTTTATATATTATTTGTTTTTTGAAATTTACTTTGTTTGTAGTCTTATAATAATCATTATTGAATATTAATACATATATTCTATATTCTAGACATCTATTATTAATGAGAAGAATCTTTCCTGAACTCAAAGTCATATGTTGAGTTGGGAGCGTCAAGTACTCAGCTTTTCTACCTCAACTTCTTGTTCATGATTAAATTTGATGGTCAATTTTTATATCTTGAATTTTTTTATGAATATTATTTGTTCAAATTTATTATTCAAATGTTAGTATAATTTATAATAAAATAAGGAAACATTGAGTTTTAGGACAATTTGAAATGAGTATTGGGTTGGAACTAGTTGACCTATGCAGAGAGAGATCACCAATCTTGAAAATTCGAAGGATGATGAATATGAAGGGGCCCTGAGGGATTTAGGGGACAATGATGCTTATGTGGATAGGAACAACCCAACAAGTAACAAACCAAGAGAGGCCTATAGATTGTGGGCATAAAGAGTAAGCGAAAAAAAAATGTTGAAGCATTCCCTGTTGTTCTTTTTACTATAGATACCTATGTTAGAGAAGAAGGTTACCATTTGAATGTCCTTGACAAGGTATTGCATTGATTGCTTTCTAAAATGGAAAATTCCTTATTGGGAAATTTTATATGTTCCAGACCGAACATTGACATTTCTAAACCCTATGTTGTTAGAAAATGGAAGCCTAAAGGAAAGATAGAGGTAAAAACTATTACTAAAGGTTTTTTTATATATCTCCTCCTCTATTCATGAGGATTGTGTTATAACACTCTTGGGAGACCCGTGGCTTCTTGGGAAAACTTGTTTTAGATGGTAGGCTTTGCTTCGAAAAAGGAAAATATGAATTTGATCCCAATATGGGTAAGGCTCCTAGGGCCGTTGTTGGAATATTGGGAGGATGAAGTAATTATGGGTATTCCAAAAGTAGTTGGGCAATTCATTGCCTTTCATCTTGTTACCATAAAAAGGAGAAGATTAGTTTATGTTAGGTTTAGTGTAAATGTATAAGCGGATAAGATTCTACTTCCATACATAAAATTGTTGTTTGTAGAGGTTCTTGGAATTCCTCATCAGAACATGCTAACATTTTAGAGTTTGAAATGCTAGAACATAGTCAGGTTGTAAGAAGTCATATGGTTCAATGATTATAGTTTTATTTCATAGTGAACTCATTTAGAGTTTGTATTTGTTCATTCTAGAAGCCATTTTGTTTAATTCACTTAGACATTAAGAAATAAATAAGATATTTAGATTCATCCAAAATATAAAATACACATTTAAGGAAAAAAAATGTGCACATAATACACAACACAAACTCTCAAATAACCAAGATCTTTTTAGATGTTATGTTTCTCAAATACTAATTCATGATTTCTATTACAATTGAGAGAATTTACAGAGTTGTGGGGAAGCTCTATCACTTCACCTTCATGACCATTCAATTTTCACATCAAAAGAGGTTCCTCATCTTCTACATTATATTGATACACAAACAAACCCCACACTTTATAAAAAATAGTTCTTGTCACACAATTGTCACGTATATAATAGTTCGACAATTTTACACTTCCTAGTCTACTAGTAACACTACCCCAGAGTTAAATAGTTGTCTCGTCCTGAGGCAAAGTCGCAAGTAGTGTACTAGATATTGGATCTGGTGAAATTCCTTGTGCTGAGCTACGGGTTCGATGATGAAGTAATGATTGTGATTATCACTTAAATTATCATCTAACAGAACAACCAACCAGGTAGAAGGACAAAGTTGACAAAATATCCCATGAAATAGTGAAGAAAAGGGAAACAATGACTCAGAGGAGGAAGTTAGGAGTGATTTTAGTAACAAACTGCAATAAATAACGTATTGCAGAGATACTTTTAGTGTAGCTTATAGCCCAAGATTTCAAACTAAGGAGGATAACAATCCCAAGAGTAATCAAATTTAGGAGGAAGGGATAATGGATATTATGCAACCTTCAAAATAGCCAAAAGCTCAAACCCATAGATATGAGGAGGAACATAAACAGAGTGAGTATGATGCATCTCCTAGCTTGGAATAAGGATAAATGTGCATAAAAGGTAAGCATGACAATAATTTTGATTCTTCAATCTTGAGATCTACAGTGAATCCATTATGGAGGAGAAAAAAGAAAAAAGTCCTTGTGACCAAAGCCAAGATTTGGATTTGCTCCCATTTTGTAATGCGTTTTTGAAAATGGATGAGATGGGCCCATGCTCTTTGCACTAGTCTTGAGGGAAAAAAATGGCTTCCCCTTCTAAATTCGTAAAAAATAATAATGATCAACGATATGTAAGGCTAATGAGGAATGCACAAAAATTTACTAATGTAAGAGTGGAAGCAAATAGAGAAAAATTGAATCTCAAATAAATCTGAAGTATAGAAACAACTAAGGATGGTCAAAGTGCTTTGGAGTTGAGTGGATTCAAATCCACAATGAGAAATTGTAAGTAAAAGTTACATCATAGCCCTTAAGAGGGTTGAATGGCTCACTTTTTCTTAGAATTGTAAGGAATATGAGTAAGGAATTTTAGTTGTGTTGTTGTAAAGTTTTTTTTTTTGCATGGTTACAACATTGTTTTGGTTTGAGTTATGTTATACATGTTGGGTTGTGGACCCTGTAATTTAGAATCTATGGGTATATCATTTGAATGATCATGTAAAAAAATTACGCCCTTTCAAAAATCACATTTACCAATAACTTAGAAAAAAATATTAAAGATAATATATTTATTATAATCTTTTATAATTTTTTTCTTTTTTTAATGATTTGTGAAAAAAATTGTCTTACCTCTAATATAACTTAATAAAAATATAGATTGCATTTCACAAGGGAAAAATGTAACTAAAATTATACAACCATCAAATTTTATTGAATATTAGCTAATCAATGCGAATTTTTAAACTTTAAGTTGATTATAATAGAATATTTAGAAAAAAATAATAATTAATTGAGATAATATAAAAATAAGAACATAAATTTTTTAATTAAAAATTATTTAAAATATGTAAAAATTATAATAAAAATTAGCAATATTACAAATAAATTTAATCAAAACTTTCAATTATATAATATAAATTA
Source organism: Torreya grandis (assembly GCA_037957365.1). Taxonomy (NCBI): domain Eukaryota; kingdom Viridiplantae; phylum Streptophyta; class Pinopsida; order Cupressales; family Taxaceae; genus Torreya; species Torreya grandis. The sequence continues at coordinate 6,842,321 of JARHVA010000040.1, forward strand.
AATTAAAAATAAAAATAAAAGAAATATACAATTTAAATAGAAAATAGTTAAATATAAATTTTCATTATATATTTTAACAAAAGTTTGGAGGTCAAGGAATTAATTAAACTAAAAAGAAAGCATCAAAATCCATGACATAAATTGAAAAATTTAAAGACGAGGGAAAATAAAAATTTAAAAAAAAAAAATTAATTTGCAATAAGGTTTATTATATAATATTTTTTTTTTAAGTTTTAAATTAAATATATATTATAATATTATTAATAGTAAATGATGACTTTAATAAATATTAAAGATTATTAATTTTATTATATATTATTTTTAGATATTTAAAAATTAAATTAATTAATTAAAATATGATATTTTTTTAATTTGTTAAATCTTTTGGATTTTATAAATTTAAATTTAAAATATATTTAATAAATATATAATTTTTTGAACATATTTAATTTATTGGTTAATTCTTTTAAATAACATTTAACTGAAAATATATGTTATAATTTTTATTTTATTTTTTAAAAATTTATCACAACCAACATTTTCATTAAAGTAATGAACAAAATTTATTCAGAGAATAATTGTAAGTATTGAATGGAACTTTCAAAGTTCATATTTGGAAATGCTCTAATTTTATTATATGGTTTTTTCTTTCTGATATGGAAGTGGGAAATAAATTAAAATAATATAAATTAAATAGATTTAAGTCTTTCTTCTATAATGAATAGTAGTTGGTGAATTAGAATATCGATTAAAAAATTTAATATACAATGATTTTAAAAACTTTAGATCTAATTTAATGGAGTGTAAAAGTATTAAAAATTTAATATATATTAATATTCTGTCCCGATGAGTTATCATTTAAAGGAGAATATATAAAAATATGCGATCATTGTTGTGCGGTTTGGTCGGTAGTCAATGTCATCCCTCAGCAAATAAAATTGAAATATTGAAAAATTATAAAAATTACTTTGTAAGATAGTGCTGGGTTGCTTTGATTATTTTAAAAAGTGACATTATTATTATTATTATTATTATTGTTGTTGTTGTTGTTGTTGTTGGTTTTAAGTGGGATTGCTTTTTTTTTTAAATGGGATATCGATTATGTTTTCAATTAATCGAATATAAAAGTATGTTTTTAATGCTTTTTAATTGGAAATACATTATTATATTTATTAATAAAGAATAAAGAAAATACATAAATAATTTATAATAAAAGGGTGGTCATTTGGTATTCACAATCCAAAAGAAACAATAACAAGTTAATATTCACGATTTTAAAGAGTCTCATAATATATAACAATTTAAATTATATACAAACAATAGCACTAGACGGAAGAGGTGGTGGATTATCTCGAAGAAGAATGGTAGCCAAGAAGAAGGCTTCCTTGATAGTGGACCGGTGCCACCCATCCATCTTGCTTAGTATCCTACACAATTAGAGGCACAACCACTCTCTACTCAAGAAAAAGGGAAACAAATATTTCAGTATTCAAACCATTATGAGTAAAACAAGTTCATGGAGACGGTGCAACAGCCACATTACTACAAGCCAACAAACTCTAACTTCTTTATTGAGGATTAAAGAAATGACTATGTAATAATTTCACCATTATATTAATACTAATTGAAAAAAAAAACTGTAACAAAATATTGGAGAGAATCATATTCATAATATAAAAAACACTCCTCCAATAATTAAACAAATCTTACAAATAACAAAATTGTAAAACCATTTTTTAAACTTATATCTATATATTTAAAAGAAAACAAAAATAAACATATAAACTTTAACATTAATTAAAAATTAATATTATAAAAAAACATAATTTCTAATTTTTAAAAATAAATTAATAAATTAAAAAAATAAAATAAAAATAAAAATAAAATTATTATAAACTTCGAAACAAATTCAAAAGAGAGTGAGAAACAAAGGTTAGCCAACCATTGAAAACTTGTCTCCCAACAAAACCATCTTCTAGGGGACGAGATTTAAGTGGAAATTTTCAAGTTCGTTGCCCACTCAATCATGTAAAAATATATATTAAAATATATCACATTTCTCCCCATTATGGATATTGTTTTTAATTTTAAAATTAAGTTTGTTTCAACCATGTAATATTTAAGTTTGAGAGTAATTTACATAATATTTTTATAAAATTTAAATATGTAAAATAAATATTATATATTTTTTTTATTGAGAAGTATTTATATATTAATATAAAATAAGATATGATATAATATTATTTATAAAAAAAATGGATGGACAAAGTTACATTCTAAAAATTTATATTAAGGGTTAAAGAAATTTTTTTAATAAAAGTCATAAAAAGTGATCACAAAATGATCACACTAAAAAACTTACATCACATCAATTGCCAGTAAAGTAGAGAAACCAAGTACAAAAAACATTAATGAGAACATTTATGCAACAGTAGCAAACATGGACATTGGGAGAGGTAGATGAGATGACAGACCCAAAGGCTTATCACCCTATCCTCCAATAGTCAAAGGATCTCCGTCAGCAAGTAAGGGCTCCCAACTAGAGTTTTGATGCTCTTCCAAAGTCTCGATTTGATTTCCTTTAGGGAAAATAACCAGAGCTAGGCATGGGAATTTGCCTTAGGGAGGCAGACCCTAGCCTCTATTATCACCATCCTAGCATGATGAAGGAAATCCCCAACCCCAACCATCACCTCTAGATCAGGAGGAACCACTTAGACCACCATGATGAGGTGAAGGCCAGTGAGGTGGTGACCATCATGGAAAATAACTCTTGTGTCCAGGTCTGGATCACTGCCACTTTGGCCCACATCTTTGCTTCCAGGGGGTGAAGGATTCTATAGAGGATTAGGAGGATCTCGGCTGACTGCACATGGGGAATTTCCCTAATGATCTAAAAAATATTGGAGGTGGTTGAGCTCCAAATGGACCTTGTCTATTTGGCTTTGAATTTGACATTAGAAAGAACAATAATTTTGTTGGAAATAGAAAAATTACATTCCAACTCTTCATGATTAAAGAAAGCATAATTCCTAGCTTTCAATATTTGAAACATAATGTCAGCTTGAAAGATCTGCCAAAAGCGATTATATTTTGCAGGTAGCAAAGTTGATTCTCCCAAGAGAGCCATATTCCACGTGAAGAATTCCAGGAGAAAATGCTGGAAAAGGGAATGAATCCAATGCTACATAGACTGAGCATGTGGACAAAACCATAAGAGGTGTTTAATAGTTTCTAGTTGTTAACATATGGGATAGATGGGGTTAGGCACACCTAGATACTTGAGCTGGTCACCCACATATATTTTTTGGGCTTAATAGAAGCAGACCACACTGTGTTGAAATGCCTAGCCTTGATCCTGTCAGGAGAATGAATATTCCATATGATATTGAGCATATCAACTGGAATATGTTGAGGGGCCAGTAGTTGATATCCTAGTCATGAGTGTATCGAGTGAAAGGGGGAATGTAGGCCAATACCAATCCCTCTACCAAAAAATAAGAGAATTAACTCCAATTTTATGCAAATATTCATAAGGAATGGAGTCTTGAATTTTTATAATAGCCTCTATGTCTGAGTTTATTAGTTGATATATATTTTGAAGTTGTTTCCAAGTGAGCCAAACCATGTTTTATTTACAAAAGAGGTCACTGATTACCTTCACACCTTTTATGAAAAGGCGTATCCCTTTAACCCAAGGGACCAAGGCAAAGAGAACATTGTGAAAATTAAGACAAGGTGACCACCAAAGGGATTGATATTTAATAGAGAGGCCATTTCTAAACCCTTCACTAGCCTAGCTAAGGTGAGGCTTAAGTTTCTCCCAAGCCTTCCATAAAATTTGAATAACAAAGGACCCCTTAATGTTGGCAAGCACTGTGGTGATAAGTAGAGAGTTAAGCCATGGGCCTTGTCATGATCTCCTGCCATAGAGGAGACCCTGAGAGATACAATGGAAAAGAAGAACCTTCCAAGATTCATCCCTAGAAAGGCCTCTGATTATCCATTTGGCCCCAAGAGCAAGCCCTTGGAGTTTGATGTCAAGAAGACCAAGTCCCCCAACTTCCTTGGGGCGACAACAAATGTTTCAGGCAACTATGTGGAAGCCCTTGTGTCCCTTAGAATCAGCCGAAATAAAATCACTTAAAAGTTTTCTAATTTGATGTAGGCAACATTAGAAGGGGCCCAATAGGAGGAATAATAAACATGTGTGGCTACCAAAACTTTAGAACATATTTGAAAATTTCCATCCAAAGACAGAGGCTTAGTTATCCAAAAGAAAATTTATTTTCCAACTCTTTGTACCACATAAGACCATAAGTCAAAGGGATAGTCCTAAAAGGCAAAAGGAATGCCAAGAAACTTAAACTGCACTCCTGGTAGAATCTACTGCCATTGAAATTCTTCAAGCCAAAGAGGTTTGGGGCCTAGTGACTGCCTGTAGCATTGGGTATTTCTCCATTGAATGGATGAACCTAAAGCCAAACAAAATATGTGCAGACATTCCATGAAATATTTAACAGAGTGGTCCTCGTCTTGGAGAGTGATAAAGGATTCATCCACAAAATGCCCATTTAGAAGTTGTCTATCAGACTAAGGCAGAGAAATACCTTTCACCAAACCCCTTGAAACATAATTAGCTAGAAGATATCTAAATCCTTTTGTTTCAAGAATATATAGGGAAGGAGCTAAAGGATGTCCTTGTCTTATGAAGCGATGAAACTCAAACCAATAAGATTGGGTGACATTAATATTAATACAAGCCCTACATCCTAAAAAAGCATATCAATAGTCTGAACAAACTTTGGGCCAAATCCAAGTGCCTAAAACATGGCTAAAATGAAGGGCCATTCAATATGATCATAAGCCTTTTCAAAGTCAATAAAGTCAATCTTAACAAACAAGGCCTTTTGATTAGAAATCCTAGCCTATTCCATACCTTCCCAGATAGCTATTACAATGTCCAAAATGAACCTGTTTTGTATGAATCATGTTTGTTCAATCCAAACAATTAAAGGGAGAATGGGTTTTTCCAATGTAAGCTCACCCTTGTCAATGAGGGATTGGACAAGGCTCTTGAAGGTGTTTCACCTATTGACATCATGTCCTATGACTTGGTGAAAGGCACATAGATCATTCTTGTTGTACCAATAAGGTGCAAGATGAGAAGAGTCAAATTGATAGGGTGGCTTCATAGGAGGAAGTTCAATGATGTTGGCTTTCAATAAATTCTCCAAGATGGATGTATAGGATTCTCCAAGTGGAGTAAATTTATTTTGGTTGTTTTGGTTTTAGTTCCTCAGGTTTTGCTTTGAGGAACTAGAAGAATTAGATTGGTTAGTGGAAGTTGGAGGAGTGACTTTTAGGACAACCACATTCATGGTTCCCTTGCTCTTGGTGTTGGTATTGGACTGGTTGTTTGACTTGAAAGAAGAAGCCTCATTGGTTTTAGAGGTTCAATTCTTGTTTTTGAGCTTTAGTTTTCATGCATCAATGGATCGATTCTCTAACTTATGCGCCATGGTAAAATCTTCATCAAAGGTTTCAAATCTTTGGACACATAGTGTAGAGGAGATATGCTTGGCACATGCCCAAGTTAATTAATAGTAGTGCTAGAGGGTTTAGATCGACTTTAAAAAATAAAAAAAGGGTCTGTGAACAGGGAAGAACATAGAAACTTGGGTTTGATTAGGTGTTAGTAGGTGAAATTAGCTTGCTAGTTTTCACTGCCATAGTGACTGTTGGTGGTTGGGCTAACCATCGACAGTTAAGGTGACCATTGGCAGTTGGATAGACCATCGGTGGTTGAGGCAACTATTAATGGTTATTTTGTATAGATCTGGGTTGGTAAAAAGGTTGATTGACAAGATCCAAAAGATGGATTCTGAGAGATGGGTAAGACTTGGGTTGATTATGAAATGGAAATAAAGTAAATGAATACTGAGAAACTAGTACTTGTCTTACCAAAAGTCAATTAGGTGGATGGTTGAGGTAGTTAACTTGTTGGTGGAATCTAACTTGATTTTGATAGAGTAATGGTACTTGAAAACTTGGTGGAGAGGCAATGGCAAATTGACTCTTTGACATGATTGTTGGATTGTTGGATTGTTGATGTTGATTGACCTGAAAAAAGAAACTCCTGGATGCACAAGATCTTGATTGTGATTACAGATGATTTGATCTCTTTTCTACTCTCTTTTTATAGTCAAGGTAAGAGATTTGAAATAGCATGTGAACTGGGATTCCTAATTATAACTCGTGCATGTAATGGCTCGTAAGAGGAATTAGACAAGTTATTTTTAGAAAATCAAGGTGGGTGAGTTTGCATGTTAGTTGCTAAAGAGGTGGCCCTTGACTGTCAATGGTTAGGGTGACCATTGGTGGTCAATGGAAAAGGGTAAAATGTGGGTAAAGGTTGGGTTTTAGCCAGTTAAGTCAAACTAACTATGGGTTAGGTATGGCTAGGGATCAAAGGGTCAAATGGTTTCAGAGGGGTCCTAAGGTTGTCTAGGGGAATTACGACATTTGGAATCATGATTTGCAGATTTCTAGTGTTTATAATAAGGTGACTAAAGATCAACTTAAATAAAAAGTTGAGCAGTTAACAACAATAATCTAGAAGTTGATAAAACCAATTCAATCTTATTCTTCCACTGTTCACCAAATTTTTGACATGAAATCACTAAATATTGTTGAAGAAATCAGTTAAATAGACACGGATACAAAATAATGATCTGATAAAATTCTATAGTAAGGTGTCAATACTATTCATACGGTAATGACCGTGTGTTTTGAAATCCAGTCACAATATGATCATGCAAATGACACCAAAGACAAGTATGATGACGAGGGACAAAAATGGATTGAATTACCTCCCAAGTTGAAAGATTTCTCCTATACTTGTCTATATGACCTCATTCAAGACAAGCTTATTCAAAAATAAGAAGTTCTATACTTCACAGAGTTTCTATGGCTTGCCAAGTTCAAAATATGTATTGTCAAGGAAAGTATTAAAATTTTCAATGATTCTAAGTCAATAGTTAATTATGCTCTCCTTGAAATAATGGGAGGAATAGGGAATTGAATTACACATACACTGATGACGATGGTAACATAGTTTTTGATGAAATCATTGTCAATCAATTCAAAAAGAACATTGGGGAAATTTTGATTCCTAAATCTACATTAGATTACAAGTCAATTCAAAAATTTATTAAATATCAAAATAACTTGGATAATCTCAATACAATGCTAAAGAGATTTCAAGGAACAACTCAGAATATGTTAGATCTACATTGTGATGCATACAAAATTATACATATTCATATGACCCAAATGAAAAAGTGTTAAAAATATTACAAAAGTTAGATGAATATCAGAAGAAGTCACAACCAGAGGAAAACAAAATTGAGATTGTCTTTAGTGAATAAGAATAGGAATAACTCAGCATCAAATTTTGACTAGTTTCGTACTTTTTCAGTCATTCTTGTAAATTTCATTTGCATATTTTTGTAATAGTAATTTTCACATTGTGTGTTTCCTTTACAAATTCAATTCATGTAAATTTTCTGAAGCACTTTTGTAGGTTATGCAAATTTGTTATTGTACCTTTTCAAGTCATGCAAAAATGCTAACATAGATTTTCAAGCTGTGCAAATTATCTAATGTGTTTTTACAAATTTTTAAAATGTGTAAATTTTTTATTGTATTTTTGCAAGCTTCTAAAAGGCAAAAAAACTAGTTATGCATTGTAACCACCTAGTTCAACCTATACAAGTTATAGGATTATTTGTAAGGGTTCTTGATAGTTATCCTCCCATCCCTTTATCTATTTTATTGTAAGGATGAGAATGGGTGTCCAATTAAATTATCCTCCCATCCCTTTCTCTTCTCCTAATGCTTCAATATCATCACATGCTTTTTCCAAAACCACACGACACATAGGAAAGACCAAACCTATTACTCACCTATGAGTGGGTCAAATCCAATTTGACATAGAGCCTAATAAAATAAAGTGAAGACATTTTTCACTAGAAGACAAAATTAGGCTTTTAAGTATTACACACAATGCAAACTTGTTAGGTTTCATCTGGGCACTAAGAGCCACTTTGAATAAGCATGAGACCCAGTTGATTCTAGACAATACATAGCATTGCATCAAAATATTTTCCTTGCTCATGACTCTATTGGGATTTACATAACCAATTTACCATTGTGCAAAAACTTGTATGTATAGAAGACATATGTAGGCTTCCAAACATCAAACAACATAGTCAAATACCATGTTGATTCCTCACAACCCAGTCATGCTTATCTTACTACATACCAATATGTGAAATAAATTAACATGTTCAAATATTAATATGGAATTAAGCTTCAATCAATCACTACTTGAAGACTTGTCTTCAAACACATAATTATGTAGGTGTCCAGTCCAAAATAAGACAATCACTTGTTACTTAAGTCATTTAGAGACTCCATCAAAGGAGTAAATACAATCACCAAAGGAGATAAAACAAGGAGATTATAAGACTTATGTCGGCTTCACCACTTCAATTACCACCATCAAGTAACACAAAAGGCATTGATAGACCCATGCAAGTTTTCATTTGCAAAAAATCATCATGGATTATGCAAAATACACAAGTCCACAAAGAAAATTCAAAGTTACAATTTGGGAAATAGGACTCAAATAACATAGGAAGTGAAAAAAATAGTTATACAAGACTGAATAGATCAATGTAATATGAATAAAAAAGGTGCAAGTCACAACATCACACCAGATCAAACCAACCAAAATAAAATGTGAGTATTTTTATCAAAAATCAAAGACAAACACAATTGTACACGATTGAATGTTGAAAGCCAAAGTTACAAGCATAGACATGAACAAGCCACAAGGAGAACAACCAACATGGATATCGAGGAAGTAACCTCTCAAGCTAAAATATTTCTCTTACACTTGTCCAGATGACCTCATTCAAGTAAAGATTATTCAAAAATAAGAATTTGTATACCTCACTCCCTCATTGGCCCTCACCATCCCTCATCATCTCTAATCACTCCCTCATCATCCCTAATCACTCCCTCATTGACTCTCACCATCCCTCATCATACCTAATCATTGCTTCATCATCGCTCATCATACCTAATCATTGCTTCATCATCACTCATCATCCCTAATAACTCCCTCTTCATCCATCATCATTGTTAATCACCATCTCATTGACCCTCACCATCCCCCATCATCCTTAATCATGACTTCATCATCCCTCATCACCCTTAATCACTCCCTCCTCATCCCTCCTCATCCCTAATAAATCCCTCAATGACCCTTACCATCCCACATCAACCATATCACTCCTTCATTGACCCTCACTATCCTTCATTTTCCTTAATGACTCCCTCATCGTCCCTCATCATCCCTACTCACTTCGTTATCATACCTCCTAGTGCACACATGAGGAAGGGGAGACCATTTAAGGCCTAAAATTAACTCTCATGTTGTAAGGGTTCAATAACACAAATAAACACACATACATTTCAAAATTTCATCAAATAATTAAGGTTCACATAACAGAGATAAAAATACTTGCATTAATACAAAAAAATTAGATTTAATCAATGCCACTATTGGGCTTATTACATACACACCATGGAGGAAAATAATAGACAAACACCTATAGTTCATAGACTGACCTTTGCCTTTGTAATGGCAGTCTAACAAACCTCCTAGACGAAGACAATCAAAATATCATGAAATTCTAGTATTATCTTCTATTTTTCTAGCTGACCCCTCTAATGAAATGTTTATTTTCTTGTAAGGATGAGAATGGGTGTCCAATGAAATTATCCTCCCATCCCTTTGTCTTCTCCCAATGCTTCAAGATCATCACATTTTTTGCCAAAACCACATGACACATAGGAAAGACCAAACTCGTTACTCACCTATGAGTGGGTCAAATCCAATTTGGCATTGAGCTTAACAAAATAAAATGAATACATTTTTCACCAGAAGATAAATTTGGCCTTTTAAGTATTACACATAATGCAGACTTGTCAAGTTTCATCTAGGCACTAAGATCCAATTTGAATAAGCATGAGACCTAGTTGATTCTAGACAATACATAGCATTGCATCAAAATATTTGCCTTGCTCATGACTCCATTGGGATTTACATAATTGATTTACCATTGTGCAAAAACTTCTATGTATAGAAGACATCTACAGGCTTCCAAACTTCAAACAACATAGTCAAATACCATGTTGAATCCTCACGACCTACTCGTGCTTATCTTAATACATACCATTGTGTGAAATAACTTAGCATGTTCAAATATTAATATGGAATTAAGCTTTGATCAATCACTACTTGAAGACTTGTCTTTGAACATAGACTTATCTAGGTGTTCAGTCCCGAATATCACAATCACTTGTTACTTGAGTCATTGAGAGACTCCATTGAAGGAATAAATACAATCACCAATGGAGATAAAACAAGGAGCTTCTAAGACTTATGTCAGATTCACCACTTCAATTACCACTATCAAGTAACACAAAAGGCATCTATAGACCCCATGCAAGTTTTCATTTTCTGAAAAGCATTGTGGATTATGCAAAAGACACAAGTCCACAAAGAAAAGTCAATGTTACAATTTGGGAAACAGGACTCAAATAACATAAGAAGTGAACAAAATGTTTCTCCAAGACTAATTGATCAATACAATCCGAATAAAAAAGGCACAAGTCACAACATCTCACCAAAACAAACCAACCAAAATAAAAGGTGGAGTTTTTCGTACCAAAACTCAAAGACACACAATTGTGCACGATTGAATGTTGAAAGCCAAAGTTACAAGCATAGACATGAACAAGCCACAAGGAGAATGGCCAACATGGAAATCAAGGAAGTAACCTCCCAAGTTGAAATATTTCTCCTATACTTGTCTAGATGACCTCATTCAAGACAAGGTTATTCAAAAATAAGTTGTATACCTCACAGAGTTTCTAGGGGATACAAAGTTCAAAATCTGTATTGTCAAGGAAAGCATTAAAATTTTTAATTATTATAAGTTAAAAGGAAATGACGCTCTCCTTGAAATAAGGGAGGAATAGGGAAATTGAATTACACACACACTATTGATGATGGTAACATAGTTTTTGATGAAATCATTGTGAATCAATTCAAAAAGAACATTGGGGAAATTTTGACTTCTAAATCTACATTAGATTAGGTCAATTCATAAATTGATGAAATATCAAAATAATTTGGATAATCTCAATACAATGTTAAAGAGATTTCAAGGAACAACTCAGAAGATGTTAGATATAGATTGTGATGCATAGATAATTATACATATTCATATGGCCCAAATGACAAAGTTTTAAAAAAATTGCAAAAATTTGATGAATATCAAAAGAAGTCACAACTAGAGGAAGAGAAAATTGAGATTGTCCTGAGTGAAGAAGAATAGGAATAGCTCATCGTCAAATTTTTACTAGTTTCGTACTTTGAGCTTTTTGAGTCATTCTTGTAAATTTTATTTGCATATTTTGGAATAGTAATTTGCACATTGTGTGTTTCCTTTACAAATTCCAGCCATGCAAATTTGCCAAAGCACTTTTGTAGGTTATGCAAATTTGTTATTGTACCTTTTCAAGTCATCCAAAAATGCTAACATAGATTTGCAAGTTGTGCAAATTTTCTAATATGTTTTTACAATTTTTTTAAATTTTTATATTTGCTATTGTATTTATGCAAGCTTCTAAAATATAAAAAAAATGGTTATGCATTATAACCACCCAATTCAACCTATACAAGTTATAGGCTCATTTATAAGGGTTCTTGATAGTTAGAGTTTTTTTATCAAAACAAATTAATAGGGGATTGTATCTACAGCTCAAAAAAATTGATATAAGGATAAATTTTACAAAATTTATGTTCGTAATCTCTTCATAAATAATGTACGTGTATGCATCCATATAATTTGATTTTCTTCTTTCAAAATGTTGCTCATATTATAATTAATTAGTCAAAAACATAGGGATTTTAATAATTTCTTCTTTGAATCTATATTCTTAATTTTTGCAAATAGTGAAACCTTGGTGGGGTGAGAATTCTATTTTTTACAAAGAAATATGAGATAGCTATCATATTCTTGTTATCAATAGTAAATAGTTATTTTGGTATATTTTGTGTGTTCTTATGAACATGTAATGTCTTTCCTAACCATTAAATGATAAATGTTTCCTTTTAGTGAAATCATTTTCTTTTTTGACATTCCCAGTAAGTCTATGAATTTGATCCATTGAAGTTATTATTCTTGTATATTCATTTATTATGTTGTTTTGTTTACATATTCTCTATCACCTTTTCATACTTTATGGTTAAAAGTATTACCCCATTACAAAGTATTTTTATTGTAAATAGTTTCCTTTATCGCATTTTTTTAGTTTTCAATAAAGGTAGCTGTGTTTGCTAATGGGAGAGAGATATTATCCCGTGACTGTTACTGAAAATATCAATTTATCCTCTTGACAAATTTTCATGCCAACACATGCCAAAAAAATCAGGGATGTATAAGACAGACAATAGAAAACATGAACATAGAAGGCTCAATAACCATAACAACCATGTGAAAATATAAATAACCATGAACATTTGTTGGTGGCAAGTAGTGTGGCGTTAACTTGCCATAGTAATGGATAAAAACTCGTCTAGCCATGTGGAAAATGGAGGTGGATTTCAAAGTAACGAGCCACATGTTTTTCATCCTGGGTTCAACTTGATAGATATAAATGTGTCACATATATAAATAACACAACAAAGTAAATGAAAATCATATGAACAACAGTTATGCTAATCCATTTACATATCAATAAACATAAAATGCATGTAGCAAAAATACATAATAATAATAATAATAATAATAATAATAATAATAATAATAATAATAATAATAATAAAACACTATTATGGGTTCATTTACAAGGAACTCACTTGTGCGTATGCTTTCATCCCTCCATTCTGTCGACTGAAATTCTTCTACATAACATGACATGGTTGAGAACTTCTGGATAGGTTCCACCTGTTTTGCGGAAAAAGATGCAAAAAGGCCCAGAGAGACGGAAGTTGGTGGCATGTATGGTGATATTAACTTACCACATTAATGGATAAAAGTCTGCTAAGCCATTTGAAAAATGGCATTGGCTTTCATATTAATGAGTTACATGTCTTCCAACATGGGATATCATTTCATATTAATGGCTTAAATATATTTCAGTCATGGGATATCATTTCATATTAATGACCTAAATATATTTCAGTCAGTAACTTACACATCAAAATAACAAGCCAACAATAAAAAAATGTGTTCATTTAAAAATTATTATTGAGTTGGTTGTTCTCAACTATTGGTCTTTTTAATCCTAATAATTGATCAAAGCTAAAATATATAAAAAAAATTGACATACTATTAAAAATATCATTGTACAAGACTTTCCAAAATAATATTTTCATACTTAAAAAATATTAAACTAACTAAATCTAAATTCGTAAAACGTAAAATAATGTATCATATAAAATATGAAACCCCAAAATTAAAGATCCCAACTAATAATCCCCTCCCTCTTCCCGTAACATATTGTTCCATCAAATGAAATAAAAGAAAACCCCTCCCACTTACTTTATGGATCGCCAACAAAGTCCGTATGGTTTTATTAACTATCAGATGACGGAGGACGGCAGCAACTGGCCGTCAGATGCCCATTCATCACCTGTCAATGAAGTGCAGCTGGTTACAGCTCAACGTCCAAATTTGCAGATATCCCATGGCAGCAAATGTGGACGGGTGGGCAACTCGAAGGAATGCTGGGTCACGGCTCACGACTCACGACTCACATGTTTCATTTGTTTAAAAATATGAAGCTGGATGGGAAAGTAAGAAAAAAAAAATAAAGACAAGCAATACTGCCTATCTGATTGAGGTGACGAGCAAAATGACATATTAGGTGGAAAATCGAAATCTGTCATTATAAGTAGTTGGATTCTTCTTCTCTTGCTGCTCAATGGCGTGTCAATTCTCAAAGGAGATACAAAATTTCCCCCGGAATTTTGTATTTAGGTGTAGGTGACAAGTTTAATTTAACAAGTATCATGGAGTGGTTTGGTATAGTATATGCAGGGTGTGAAAACATTAAAAATTAAAAAATATTATATTTTATTGTTATTTTAAAAATTTATTATAAAATATTATGTATTTAAAATTTATTTTATATACATTCAATTAGTGGCACTTTTCTTATATATAAATATTTTAATAATAAAATTTCACTTTTTAATAAAATACAATATATTATAAAAATATGAAAAAACATATTTAAACTATTATAATTTTTAATATATATTTTATCTAAACATTTCACTTTCATGTTTTGTCGTTTAACTTTTTTTTACAATCGAAACAAATTTTTATTAAATGATAATTGATATTCAATTTTTAAAAGTTTTTTTGGAAAGGAAAAATATGCTTTTCAAAAGACTTTTAGTTTTGGAGGGTTCATAATTTTCTGCCTTAAATGGTATATAACCCATGATTTTATCAACAACAATGTTGGTGGTGGCCGATGCACTTGCAATTACATGTTCTTGCCTAATTGTAAATGTAACTGTGAATGGTGTTGGTCCTTGTTACTCCCTCATACTCATGCCAACATGTAAGAAACAAAAGTTTCTAGATGAAATCATGGTGCATTAAAGCAATTGATGAAGAACCGATTATCACCTTCGAACACAACAAAATTGAAGAAGAAATCTTTGCCCTAATAAAGAGGAGGTTGATTTACAAGTTTTTGGGTCAAGGACCTCATGAAAGAGTTACAACCCTGGGTTACAGAGTGCTAGAAGATGAAAGGGCATGTAAATATTTGCAATGACAATCAAGCCTTCTTCATTATTATTTTTTCACCAAAAGAGGACATAGATAATGTGTTTGAGCAGGGGTCTTACTTTATTGGTAAATTAGGTTTATTTATGACTTCATAGAACCCCAACTTCAACATTGCACAAGAGGATTAAATGATAGCTCTAATCTGGGTAAGACTTTTTAATCTCCCTACACATTTGCGGGTTGAATATAGTATGTCAAGGGTTGGAAACTCACTTGTGGAGATGGTTTGTATTTCTTATAAAACCCATACTAAGAAGCATATTGTTTATGTAAAAAAAATGTGTTCAGATGGATGTAACCTTTTCTTAGAAGAATATAGTTAAAATCCTTGGAAGGAGAGTTGTTTGAACAACCCCTA
The DNA here is from genome assembly GCA_037957365.1 of Torreya grandis. Classification (NCBI taxonomy): domain Eukaryota; kingdom Viridiplantae; phylum Streptophyta; class Pinopsida; order Cupressales; family Taxaceae; genus Torreya; species Torreya grandis. The sequence goes on from JARHVA010000040.1 coordinate 6,857,627, forward strand.
GACTATGAGAATATTCATTTTAGGTATTTTTTGTGACATAATAATGGTCATCTAACTCGGGACAACCCCCTTGCTGCTATCATTAAAAAAGAGGGGAAATGAGTAATTTTAAATGGTTGACAAAAAATGAAATAAAATCCCTTAGCTTGATGTTAAAGGGAAGGAGAAAATTCAACAGAATACAGAGGCCACCAATATGCAATTCAATCTAAGTTCTAATCATTTTGAGATTTTAAGCTCAAAGGCGGATGGCATTCAAGAAAAAGGCATTGGAAACATTAGATCTCTTGAAAGAAGTTGTGTCCAGGACTCAAGTGTTTGAGACATGGGATCCACCTAGGTTTTATGACAAAATCCCTATAGTATGAATTGAAGAAACAATGTAAAAAGTTTCAATTTGGCTCCCCTCTATAGGGAATGGAAATTTTCTATAAGAATAAGTTCACTCTACTTTCTTCCAAAAAGTATTGAGATTTTTCAATATGATTATTTTATTGTTTTGTCGTATTTACCTAGCTTACTTGTATTTTTTTTTTGTTGTAATATTTATATTCTAATATTTTAAAACATATATTTTACTAGCATAGAAAATAAGTTGTGAATATCAAATGGCCACCATTTTTTATTATAAACATCTACATAATTTTTTTCTTAATTAATAAACAATATAATTTATCAATGAGGTCTAATAAAAAAAATTACTTTCAATTTCAAAGAAAATGAACCGAAAATAGACAAAAATTAATGATAAAGATATATAAATTCATAAACATGCATAAAAGAAAAAGGAAAAAAAGTCTTCGATACTCATCGCTTAAACATGCATCAAAGAAAACATCAATGTGCTCGACACTCAATTCAGCAAAAATTTATCGGGGCGTCCTTAGTCTAATGGTTTTGCCGTGTAGAGATTTGTATCTGTCATATGCTAGTATTGCATTCTTCAATGCCTCTACATATTGCTTATATTTTTTTATTATGATGTTGTAAGTGTAACCCTTGGTAGGCTCATGATTAATGCCAACTTAAATTCAGTAAAAAATGCACAAATTCAGAGTGTAAAACTAAAATCAACATAAATGCACACAATATTCAAAAGAAAATAAATAGCACATGCTTTCAAAATATAATGCACATTATTACTATTATCACTATTACATTTAATGAAATGTGTGCCATAATTTGGGTTGAAATTGTGTTAAAGAATTATAGTCTTTTATATTTTTTATTAATTTTTATTTTGAAAATTTTGTTGAATTTGGTAGTAAAAATTATGTATACAATTGACATGTTTTAACATTGTTTTATTGTGCTAAAGTTATATTGAAAGTTTGCATCACATTTGTGCCAACAATTGAAACAAGTTTACTTTAAAAAATAATTATTATATATGTAGGTGTTCTATTATTTTTATTCATTCTTTTATTATGCCTTGTAAAATATATAGTACATCATGCTAATTTTTAGAGGTTTTAGTTTTATTATTTAGAGTACAATATTTTTTGTTGGATTTGTAAAGATCTATATGATCAAGGTAATTATATGGTATTTAAAATTCCATTATAATTAGAGACAAATACTTTAATTACTCTTATAAATAATGACAATTTTCTTTCCAAAAATTATAATCTAACCAAAAAAGAATTCATATGATAACTTTTAATTAAATAAAGAAAAAAAAAACAATTTTTTATTAATAAAAAATAAACTTACATAATTAATAATTTTTTTGATCCAAATAAAAATGATAGACAATTCTTTTAAAATTTACCTTCCAATCAAACTATATTCTAAACATTGCATTTGAAAAATACATTATAATTGACAGATATAAAAAACTATTAACAAAATTGAACCAAAAAAAATATTAAAACATTATTTGAAACTACCACTCTTTTTTTTTAAATATTGTAATTTTTTTTTCTAAAGTAATATGCCCGGCTCTATTTCATTAAAAATAGAGGAAATGGTGTGGCATTTGCATTCTTCTAGTCATAAAGGTGGGAGAGGCATGTGCACTTTTGGAGTCATCGGGCAAAACCAGAAGCCAACTAAATTTTCGAAATTATCCACAAGTGCTGGAAACAGCTGTTTGAAAAATAGATTGTTAAGAATACAGTCAAATCTTCCAACAGTGGATAATATTAATATTGTCAGTAAATTTGCATTCGTCATTTACAGGTGGATACCATTGAGGGAGAAGGGGACTTCATACCCGACAAATGCCGTGACCTTACGCCATATCAAATCTCTTCATTTGAGTCTCACTCTGCCACTGCCAAGTTTCACAATAATTTTGGATTAAATGCTTTGAATGTCGTTCCTGCCCGTTTGTGGGGTGCATCCCAATAAGTTTCTGTGTATTTTCGGGACACAGATTGGACCCCAAATGATGGGGGAAAAAAAAGAGAGAACAAAGTGTAAAACAGGTAAACTTTGCGTCAGAGCGAAATGGAATTGATTAGGGTAAGTTATATGAGAGACACTAACGCATGTGATTGATGAGTACATCTGTCTACAGCTGTGTTCGAATACAACGTCACCGACTTCCATCTTTCCAACAACTCCGCTTCTCTTCCTCTTCCTCATCCTCATCCACGCTTCTCAAATCTTTCTCCTATAAATCCACCGTCCTCCACTTCTTTATTTACAAAATTATATTAATAACTTTCTGAAATATGGGTTTCTTCTTCCACGGGATTCTCCTTTTTTTCATTGGTAGTGTTGCTACGGTCAGCCGAGGGTGGGTTAGACACACAATTCTCTGTGTCGTGGGCTCCAAACCATGTTAAATTCTTCAACGCCGCGCGGGAATTGCAACTCACTCTCGATCAAACATCTGGTAAGCAATGAGAAATTCAAGTTATTTATTAAATGTTGAGGTGGCCTAACAATTAAATTGCTGCCATATTTAGCTGCTTCTTAGCGTATGCCGTATATTAATATCAAATCTGTCAACAGTCAAAGGAATATACTGTTTGATTCCTGAACTCGCACCTGTCTCATTCGTCGGCTGACATGTAACGTAGTCTCATGCCATTTGGTGAGTTTGTTGAACAGGGTCTGGTTTCGCGTCGAAAAACAAGTACATGTTTGGCAACATTAACATGCAAATCAAGTTGGTTCCAGGAGACTCTGCAGGCACTGTCACTGCTTACTATGTATGTATCAGTTACCACACATATAAAGCGACTGATTGATTATGTGCAAAACAACTTGATTAATTATATTGCAGCTATCTTCGGAGGGATCGAACCGCGACGAGCTGGACTTTGAGTTTCTGGGCAATAAATCGGGACAGCCGTACGTCGTCCAGACAAATGTGTACGCAAGTGGAAAAGGCGACCGCGAGCAGAGAATATACCTCTGGTTTGATCCCACCAAAAACTTTCACTCCTACGGTGTACTCTGGACTCCTCGACATATTTTGTATGTTTTTTCTCGCTAGTCAAAACCCATCATTAATTTGTGTTTTCATCATAATCCCAAATAGATTATGTAAAAATGAGCAAGCACCCAACATTCTTTCAACTGATCCCCTGATTGAGTAGCAGTGATGCAGATTCATGGTGGACAGCGTGCCAATCAGAGTGTTTAGCAACCACAAAGCATCAGGCGTTGCATATCCAGACAGACAGGCCATGGGAGTCTATTCGAGCTTATGGAATGGGGACAGCTGGGCAACCCGAGGGGGTCTTGTGAAAATTGACTGGTCGCACGCTCCTTTTGTTGCATCTTATCGCAATTTCAATGTACAGTCGGCATCATCGCCGGTAAAAGAAACGAATGGAGTGAGTTCTGAACAGCGGAACAAACTGCAGTGGGTGAGGAAATACTTCATGATATACGATTATTGTAATGACAAACAAAGATATCCAAATCCGCCACCAGAATGTGCCATGCCCATCTAAGAACGAAAGGATTTCAGGTGGCCTTCCATCGTACATGCAATGTAAGATATAATAGCATTTGTATATGCTTGTAATTTGAAAAGTAAGTCAGAAGTTTGATACTATTTATAGTGTTACCAGAGTCCATTAAAGCTACTAGACAAATACTGATAAATAAAGGAAGGTTTTGCGTAGGATTTTTTTTTTGGGAAGACCCTATCTTGTACTTGTGTCGGTCGGTCAATGGTTAATTATTCTTTGTTATATTGAATTACCAAAATGATAGATTGAATGGTTAATAAAATCTAATGGATATGACATTGTTAACCAATTGAGTAATACACATTCTAAAATTTCAATCCTTGAGCTCCTAAAGCAATATAATGTTTATAAGGATATTTTATATGAGGTATTGCATGAGACATAAGTTCGAAGTAATATTGAGCCCGTTTATTTTGCGGATATTATGAAAGATCTCAAGAACAATGCCAAGCTCATTACCTTTGATCCAACAGATTTGACATCCAAATATATTATTGACCAAAATGTGTCTTTGTTCATATAAGTGACCATGCAAAATAAAAGCATCAAAAAAATACTCATTGATAATGGATTAGGCCTAAACATGTGTAGCATAAAATTCCTAAATTCATTTTAATTCACTATACACTTTAATCTCTCTCTCTTCTTCTTGAATTCATCTTAATTCTAAAAGTTGTATTGTGAATATTTTATGAACAAACCTTATTAATTCTAAACGCAATAGTTCAAGGAACTAAACTTACATAGAGGTGAGTATAGTTGGTTCATTGATAAACTAGAGGATCAGGGCATACACATCACTTCTAATCAATGAGAAATTAATCATAATAGCTAAATAGACTTTGACTTACATTGAAATAGGTTTGCCATTAGGCCCCGGAGTCAAAAGAACATAAGAATCATTTTAAAATCAAATATTGTAGATAAGATTACAATAGACCATGCCTTTACCTATAAGACTTTTGGAAGAATATTGAGTTGCAAGCAATATATATATATATATATATATATATATATATATATATATATATATATATATATATATATTGATTGACGATTATAACGCTTCTATCTATTTTCAATTCATTCAAGTCAAATATAAAGTATACCACTATTGTTTATAATATAAACAAAACAATATCTTTGAAGGTGCCTAGTTTTTACGGAGATTATTGAAATAAATAAATCTGGGAGTGGTGTTGATATTATTGTAGAGTAGTCAAATCATAAGAAAAAAATTAGAAGTGCAAAAAATTATTAGACCATATGAATTCATGGTTAAAATTCAAGACATGGAATATTTCAGTTTTAGGATTAAATAATATATATTACAAAACAAGACTTCACCATGTTAATTGTTGTACTAAACTATATAGACTTAAGACAGGGATCTCAATAAAATTATTGGAAAATATATTAAAATTTCACTACTAATTTAGATTTCATTGTGCACTATCATAGTTGACATTTATTTTTATTAATTATAATTTTTATTATTTAAGTAAATATATTGCAATTTCAAATACCTTGTACATTTTATTGGTATGCAACACATTCAAATACCTTGTACATTTTATTGGTATACAACTCATGGTTCACTTTTTTTTTGTACTTAGAGTTGATTGCTACCAATTTTTATCTCAAATTACAAAAATAAATAAGAAAAGATAAAATGATGCAACATATTAAAGGACACATGTTGAACAATGTGTTTTTACACAATTTTTAAAATTTAGATGTTACCAATTTTTGGAATTAAAAAAATGAATCAAAAAACACAATCTAATATGTAATAGTAGGGCTACTTTAAAATCTTGTGCACTGACATTGTCAAGATGTTTCTAGGCCTTTCAGGGATTTCCTTTAAGACATGTCACAGTTAATTTTAAATTTTAATAATATTTAGTTTTTGAAAAAGTATCCACCACTCTTGGCACAAACTAGCCAATTTATTGGCACAATGATAGGGATAATTAAGGTTGATGGACCTTTTACTCCCCCTAATACCTCACAACATCCAGACTAGATATAGTTGCATGCACAACCCTTTTTGTGGATCTTGTACCAGTATGAAATTTACCCCTAGATTAAATTATTCCATTGTCACAGGGCTACATCAGCACACATCACATAAAAAATAATTAAATTGTTTGAAATAAATAAATGCATGGAAAATAGTTGGGATATTTGATTCTTGGGAATATTAACGAACATGTGCTTTTTAAGAGAATATCCAAGGCTTCAAATGTTAACAATAGTTTTAATCTACAAATTTTGTATTTTGATTTCAGTGGAATTAGCATATATTTCAACATTATTAAAATTGATTTGGTCAGTATCATATAGGTAGAAATCAATACACTAATATCTATACACAACATGTGTAACATTTTTTCATCCAACATTTAACAAAATTATGTTTATTTTGTTATTCTTTATAAAAGACATTATAGCCTCAAGTATGTCATAACATAGAAAAAGGATTTGTCTAGATAGATATCAATTATGTCCTCTCTGATCATCTTGACTCTTAAATAGTCCTTCTAATCATTGCAACATTCACTTATCCATCGTTTGGGTCTACCTCAAATGTCTATACAATGTCCTTTAGAGCAATAGAAATATTCTTATGAAACTACATTTTTTAAAGAAACAACATCAACTCGTAGACAAATCTAAACTGTAATTGCATACTACTGATTTAGGAGCTTCTTTCATGTTTTTGTCAAAACCAATATTAAGTAAATAAACAAGGACTTAATAAATTCATATCCCCTTAAACTAGATAATGTACAAATCACCTTATTTTACTCTAGGGTTTAACCACCATCTTTTTTCATTTCCACAATGAAAAGGGAGGGATAAACTTCAAAAACCTACATGAGAAATGTTTATATTAGCTAAGAAATATATTTATGGTATCAAAGCAGAAGTGATGGGGTGTCTAAGCACATTCAAGTTGTTACATGCTAAAAACCCTGAGATTTTATATTTTATGTATCCACTCAAATTTCTAGATGTCAGCAAACTCTACATAATTGTAGAATATTTGATGAGAAAATAAAATTATTTGATTTTACCTTTGTAGCTATAGAAAGATGCCCTTTTTGACTAGTTTCAAATCCCTTTAGCCTCATGTATGCCAAAAGACCAAGAAAATAACATGATTATAGATACATATTGTAAAGCTATGGTAAAATATATCGATATAGATATTTAAAAATAATCAAATGAAATGGACATTGTTGATCAATATCTTGAATCAAAAGGAAGCTTGAACGTGGACATGCAACAATCTTTTAACACAAAACAATGATGGATTGATCAACTACTTCTATTGAATCATATTACATCACAATCTCATCTAGATTATATTCTTGTAATGAACAAACATTGTAGGTACCATTAGTTTAGAGTAAAATCATTTTCCTTTCAAAAAAATAAAGTTGTTATTTAAAGAATGCTCTCACTCCAATATACCTTTGAAGTGAGATACCTATAGACATTGAATGAAGATAAATAGGAGAAATAAATAGAAGTATTTGATATCAAATCAAAAATACATGTGAAAAATTGGGACTGAATTCAAGAATAAAAAACTAGCATGGAGGAATAGTCATCAGATGTGAAAACTTGCTTGAACACAATTTTTTGACACAAAAAATTAAAAAAGGAAGCATAGAAGGAGATAAAAATAGAACAAAATTTACTTGTCAAGAGTATCACCTACACATGCTCAACTCTCTATTTAGAATTGAGTAAGAGTTTTTCAATTGAACCATCTAGAGAAGTACGCCGATGCTTCTTGTCTATGTACGGGAATAAACATGCATGTCTACTCTAGGAGATACAATGTTGAATTTAGGATCAAAAACATAAACTCCATGTACCACACATTAGAGACCAGGAAAAGTGAAAGCAAAGTAACTTGCATATTGTCTATCAATGTCCTTGCTGCAACAACAAAACAATACATCCATATTAAGCACCTAATAAATAGAAATGTCAATACTTCTAAATCGTTTCACAAGAAAAAAGTCTTTTGACCTTATCAAATCGCATTACTAAAAATCCTTTCTCCTGTTCCAAACACATTTTATATCCTTACATCTACAAAAAACTTTAACAAGTTTCTCTATTTCATTTAAATCATGCATTAACCAAGTCAACATAAGTGGAGAAAACCTTGGAGAACAAATAAGTAAAAAAAAAAATCCAAGAAAAACCTTTTAAATGAGGTAAGAGAATCAAACCTCCCTGACATCTCTTGGTCTATGCTGATGATTATAAAATCCGCATGATTCATTGCAATTCGGCAGTGAACTGACAAGAGAAATGATATTTCTCTTAAAAAAAAAATCTAATATATGTCAGAATATGGGTATTTAGTCTTGTCCAAAGCATTATCTTTCTAGTTTTAAGGTATCATTTTAGCATTAAATAAAAAATGAATTATATTGAGTATATAAATTTTTTAAATACCACTTTTAACTTTCCAGTATCCTGTGCGTATCAATTTACGGGTGAAGTTGCATTCCAGTTATATCATGCACAAAATATTTTACTCAAGCCCAAAACCAAGAAAAATTACTTTCGTTACCCATTACGATCCAAAACATAACCCTTGTGAGAAATTAGAGAATTTACAGCTATGGTCACTAATGCTCAAACCCTGGTGGGCATGATCCCTGTATTGATGTGGCTATTGTGCTTAGAATTTGTGTGATATATGCGTTTTGGATTTAAATATTCTCGCCTCTCTAAGACCTGAGAAGACAAGTGTTGGGTGAGTTCATCGGAGTAGGTACCCTTCCAACATAAAATATATGGCAAAGAAAAGTCTTGGTTGAATTTATTGGAATAAATATGACTAGCTGGTAGAATATAAGCCAAATAAATGTATGCTCATCCCCTAGTTAAAGGGGGTAAATTTAACTATTATCGAAAAAAAAAAGGTAACAAAACATAAACTGTCCGACATGTCATTTCGGAACAAGAAAAATTCTGAACGATGCAATTTCATAGAATTGCATTGAACCTATTCAATAATTTTTCATCAAATTCAAAAGCCTAAAACAATGAACACCTATGTTGAATCAAAAGTAGTAACATCAAATTTGAACAAACAAATCCCCATAGTTTGCATAGAAAATACTCCCGAGAAAAAATAGGGTTTCATTTTTTGTGAGCAAGAATCTTACCTCCAAAATGCTAAGCAGTTCATCTTTAGACTGAGGTGGATGCCTGAGTTTTTTGCTTACTTCCAAAAGCCTCTTCTTCACGTCTTTTTCTCCGATAACCACCATGGTGCCCTCTAAACCCTACAAGTGCAACAATAAATTCAAAAAATAGACCCAAAGGTCTGCAAATCGAGTTCAGTTACCAACATTGTACCAATACTCCACCCTCTTCATCGAAAGCAAAGCTTATTATCTCACACAGACTTTGTAATTTAATGTCCTAGCAAGAATCCTATAATAAGTGTGAAAAAAGATCTTTCTATCATCTTTTCCAAACTTAAAATAATGACTAAGAAAATGAAACATAAATTGCTTATATTTTGTTTTGGCTTGGACTTCTAGCTGCGGACCATGTTCTTGCATGTTCACATTTTCATGTGAACAAACTCATAGTGGTGCTATATCATTTTAACGTTGTAAGATGTACCATAAAACTACCTTATATGCAACATTTATAATGTTAATACCCACAATGTCTTTTATGCCTTGAATCCTCTCCAAAACAACATAAAATGCATGTTTAAGATTAACAACAGCCAATTTTATCTTAAAAATCAAACGCTCACTATTATTAATTAAATTAAAAAAATTCATAGATTTTATTCAGAGGGCAATGGTGAAAAAGCATTAATTTCATTAATTTTTTGCACAACAACTCTGTTATCAAATCCCTTTTATTCTACAAAATTAATAGGAGACTCCATGAATAGAAAAATCCCAGAGTTTACAGGGTCCAGACTTACGCTGAATGTAACGAGCTCCTTTCTTCTAAAGCACATTTACCCTTTAAATAAACCCCCTCTTTTCAAACCATGTACCGATACAGGGATGATAAACATTACAACACTTCAAAAGAACCCAATATGCCAAAAATTGTAGCTAGGGATGAAAATTTTAATCTATGACCATCGAGAGCTCGCACAATGTTTATTCGATCACCCTAGAAAACAACTAATCGTACCCACATGCGTGAGCATTGATCATGGGGAACCCACAACTGAAATCCCTATCATATATTATTAATTCGTGTTTAAAGGAGGTGTCACTGACAAATTAAATGATACCTACCAGATGGCCACTATCAAGATTGTGGCTTGAACTTCCCTGTTGTGAGCATTATTATGGAATATATTAAAGTCATGTTTTAAAAGGCAGTGTTGCCCAACCGTATGCTTTGAAAAAGGTGAAACTACGCATAACATATATTTTTAATTTTAATTCACGTTTACCCAAAAAAATTGAGACATGTATTTTGACAGTGCATTCATTCTATATATTGTACATGACATCACCCTTCTACCCTTTAATAACATCTATGCAATTTAAGCCAATCAAAACACAAATAAATAGATTTTTTCATATTTTTGGTTATTAAATGTGCAACTCAACTTTTGAAAAAATGTAATTTTTAACGCATATATATATATATATATATATATATATATATATATATATTCTGATTGGTCCATAATGCAAAGTTTAATCATGGGTTAAAGCAAATTGAAAGTTTTAGTATAACCTTCGGGACTAGTAAAAAAATAAATAAACACAAATATGTATCATGCAATTTAAGTAAACTCAAAAAATGTTTATGTTGACCAAAGTTGAGGGAAAAGGGTATAGTATTCAAATGCGTATAAAAATGTAAAATATATTAGTTTTTAAATCTAAAAAAAAATTGATAAATGTTTTGGTTTTTAACATTAAATATGTCAATATTTGATATTAAATTATGTATTAAAAAATTGGTTAAGTATTCATGTTTTCAACATTGGTCACATCGATATTAAACATTTAAATATATAAAAAAAAATTAAATATCTTTATTTTTAATGTAGATCACATCAATTAAAATTAAAGGTAATGGATTGAAAATTTAAACTTCTTCATTGATTTGTGACACATGGAGAATATGTAATTTTTCAAATATTTTTTTTTTTTTTTTAAATTAAAGAATGAATAAATAAAAAAGTTAAGAAAATAAATAAAGGTAAAGATTTACTATATGTTTAAATTGTGTGTGTTGAATTGATGTGAGGTGTTTAAATTCATGCACATACCCTGCATATAAGTATATAATAAAGTGCACTTTTTAAACTTTTGATTTGATGATCATCAAACTTTTGTCCCTCGTTTGCACACATAAGATTTAAACCAAAACATTGTTTATAATAAAAAAAAATCACTTCTACTACCATAATTAAATGATACAATATAAATGTCATATTTTTATCAAAAAATTCAGTAAAAAAACACAAATATTTCATAAAACTAAAAACTCTTGAAATGTTGCTTACACTAAAATGTATGTGAAAAAGATTTTAAAATTTTAGTATGTTTAAATGCATTTTTGTGTGTCATGTGTACAGGATAACATTAAAATATTTAATTCTTAGATTTAATGATAAGACCTAATGATGGATTGTGAGTGATCTACCTGTTCTTAACCAAATTCAATATCCATTAGACTACATAAACCCAAGTATCCTTCTATTTATATATTCAGAAAGGTAAGTAATGCCTTCAGCATAAATACTTCACTTCGTTCCCTAACGATGCAATTAATGATGTTGCCGACCCACATCTGAATAAGACTAATTGGAAAAATATGATCTCTCAAAATCGTTCTATATTTTTTAAATTAAAAGAAGAATGGATAAGAAATATGTGTGTGTGTGACGATAAAAGTAATGAGATAAAAAATTATGTCCTTTATAGAGCTGTCCCCTCTATCTTGTATCTTATGAGTTAAAGATGCAAACAAAGATGTAAACTATTTAATTAATATTTTTTGGTTCTTATTATTAAATAAAAAATTAATATTGTGAAAATATTAATAAATTTTATTTGAAAATTGTATAAATTAATTTAAAAGAATATTTTGAATTATTTTAAATTAATTTTTTTCATCATATTTAATATTATTTATGTTTAGATTAGAGTAGAATTTGAATATTTGATTCTATGAATAAGATTCTATTATTTTATTTAAGAATTTATTTAATTCAAATTTAAGTTTATTCTCATTAATGATTTTTTACATAATGAATGTATATGTCAATTTAAATTTTGAAAGTGAAGAGTATTTTTTATTCAAATATCTTATCTACTATAACATTTATGAAAAATATTATTATATTTTAATATATTTCCACATATACTTTATTCAATATGAGGATCAAAGATGTCTACCTTTGATTAATTGTGAAAGACTTCAATTTTAATAAAGAATATTCAAATAGAAATCTTCACATATAAACAATTTTGATATTATCAATTATTCCTTCTAATCAATGAATTTAAAAAATTGCAATAAATCATATATCCATATAACATAATCCAAATCTATAAAACAACATATATTTTATTGATTTCAATATCTAATACTTTACAGGAAAAACAAGTTAACTATTTTGTAAAAGCATAAATTCATCATTTATTAAAAAATGGTATTGATTCTAATCTATAATTTTATTTATTTTAGCCAAATAAAAATAAAAAATAGGCTAACGATTTTGTAAAAGTATATGTTTATCATTTACTAAAAAATAATATCGATTTAAATATTTAATTTTATTTATTTTAAGGTAAACTATTTTTAAAATTATATGTTCGTTACTATTTTTTTTTAATTTAAATTAAAAAGCGCAATAATTTTAGTTTTTATGTCTCAAAGTGGATGCAGTTGGAAAGGAAAGGTTTGTGCACAATATGTTAAAGGGTGAAAAATTGGTAGAGTAGAATGGGTACACATGGTCACAGAAAATCTAGTTTAATCATAGGTGGGAGTGTCAAATCTCAAATATTTGTATTAGTTTACATCAATTACATACAGTTCAACACTTATGTTTTAGTGAATGTTAATTCATGTGTTTAACACTATTTAATGTAATTGTTTATTTTGAGGGGTTATTATGTATCGATCTTAGTGACATTATTTTTATCTCGACATTATATAATATTTGAAAACAAATATGGATATTTATTGATATTATGCATCCTATGTCTTGTCCCCATGTGAGTGGTATTGTAGCATTGATTCGAACTGTACATTAGACGAAAATCCCTGCTACAATCACATGACTACCCTTGAAAATAAGAAAAAATCAATATCTTTGAAGGTTTATTGTGTATCGACCTTAGTGACATTCCCTTTGTCTCGACACTATCTAATTTTTTTTTTAAATTATATTGATATTAATTGATATTAGTCATCATATGTCTTGCCCCCATGTGAGTGGTATTATAACATTGATTCTAATTGCACATCAAATGAGGAACCATGCCTTAATCAAATCACTCGTACACCCTTAAAAATAGAAAAAAAAACTAATATATATATATATATATATATATATATATATATATATATACACATATATATGTATATGCATATATATGTGTGTATACACACACACACACACACACACACACACACATAATAATAATAATAATAATAATAATAATAATAATAATAATAATAATAATAATAATGCCTAATTTTAAATATATCAGACCGCTATAGCATTTGGAGAAAGTATGCAAACACTATGAGGATTCGAACCCAGGGGTAATAGACTACTCAAAATTAGCAGCATTTGTAGTTTTTACGATGATTTCATATTTTCTCCATTCTCCAAATAAAAATAAATTAGCACTACTATTATGATTAGAATAGTTGATGTTAGTGTTATTGAGAGTGAGAATGGAACGAGATTTGAAATATATGTATCCATATATATTTTCATATGGCATCAAGCGTAGATCGATTATATTATATAGAAGATGTCTTTCATTAAAGAATCTTTTCCATTTTTTGTCTAATTAATTTTAGAGTCATTTAACTTAGTTTTATATGGTTAATACAATCGACATATTTATCTAATTATTTTAAGACTCATCTAAATTCACACATGGTGCATTCTTTATATTTTTATAGGAGTCATTCGATATACGACACACGTTTCTATTGATATGACACATATTTCAAACATGTGTTGGGTAACTAGAATAAATTGATGGAAGCTATAGGTTGCATTGACAAAAGTGGCATGTCACTTAATTTTGCACTTGTATCTTCTTGGGCTTATTCGAGTCTGTGACCTAAAATACATTCTCATTGCCTCTCACTATCACCGCCCAACTCACTTTTAAATATTTCACTGCTTTCGTGTTCGATATGTCCTTGGCCTTCTCCCTACTTCATCATTTCTCAATCTCATTGTGAAACAAAACTTATCCTCCCTACGTAGCGCATTACCACATCGTTTGAAGGAAGAAACAATCTCTTTTTTCATTGTCACATCCGCTAAAAATATAATATTATTATTTCTTAACACTTCATCCAAAATTACAACTACCAATCTACACCCTTTCGCTTTACAAACCCCCACTTTACTAAATGGAAATTTACATTCCTTCCGATGTAACTTCCACCTTTGAGGCAAGTGTGTGTTAATTATAATGTGTGTCATAAAGTGCTAATAACAAATATAGAAAAGATGCCATTATTATTAGTACATGCAAAAGTACTCTAATCACCAAAAATATAATTATATTATAATAGTGACATATTATAAAGATTTGTATGTGTATCTACCTGAGCTTCTTTGAGTCCATCACCTAGAATACCTTATCATTGTCCTTTACTAACACTAGCTAGCGCACCTTAAAATATTTAATCCCTTTCATGCTTTGTATGACCTTGCGCTTTCCTAGCACTTTACCATTAGTCATACTCACTGTAAAATAAATCATCTCCTCCCTAAAAAGCTTATTACCATATAAAAGAACATACATTTCATTTTCCACCATCAAATCCACTAAATATACAATACAAAGTAAACGTTTATGAGTTTCAAGTGAGATACGACTACCAATTTACACTCTCAAAATAAAAATTATACCATCCCTTTCAACATAATAAACACCTTTGACGTAATTGCTAGTCAATAATGCTGCAGGTTGGTAGTCTTGTTGATTTGTCTCATTTAGTCTCAATCCTCTTTTCTTTTCTTTTTTTTCTATTTAAGGCGTGGTTCGGTTTTATGGCATTGTCGGAGTAAAGCTGATGCTAGGCTTAAATTATAGTATACAAAGAAACATTCCTTAACTCTGAAGGGAAACAAAGGGACAAAGAAACATTCCTTTAACAGGCTCGCGTAGCTTCTTTCCATTGGCTTCACCCTCAAATCAATGGAAACAAAATTTAAGAGCGAAATAAAATCATTACTCCTGCTTCCATGGAATGCATAATCTACAGGCTGAACAGTGCCAATTTGTCTGGAAATGGATGAATACCTACACAGTAATAATTTTAAAAGGGCTTACAAAAATTGTAGGGTTGCGGATACGGATATATATTTTTTGAAATTATCGCTGCTAAATTAGTAATTGTGAAGAATTGAGCGAAATTGGGGCTAATATCATGGGTTGCCTTCGACATGATGGTCGGAATAGCAGCATAAATTAGCTTTTCGCATTGCGTCGTAAGCTATGTTCCCCGAAATGAAAACGTGAAACCTCAACTGTAACGATAACTTGAAGAAATTGTGTAGAGAGAGGTAAATAATATATATAGAAATCAAATTTGAGATAAATTAATTTAATTTTTTTTTAATAAACTTTTAACATTTTTTTAATTGATTAAATATATATAGAGATTAAACTTGAAATATATATTTTTAATTAAATATATATAATTTCTCATTCTTTTTAATTTTTTCTATTTCTATGTTGGGTTTCCATTCAACATTGGAAAACATTTTATTTTTGTCTTCGAACAGAAAATTAATTACAAAGCAATGCATATTATTTTAGGTTTGTATGACTTAAAAGAAATTAATTTAAAAATCAACAAAAATTATTGTAAATTTGCACGCCTCAAAAGTTTTAAACTACAAAGCAACACGAAGGTGATGTCCACTACTTTAGGTTTTTGCAGTTAAAAATAAGAAATAAAAAGCAATGTGAAAATTGTGTTTATATTCTGTTTTAGTGTAATTTATGATGCGAAATTGATTCTATTTGGGCCAACTTTGCGTCGAATGATTGCCATTTTCATTAGGTTTTATAAAAGAAAAAAATAAATTTGTTGGTATTGTTAATCGGATTCAAATATTAGTGCTTATTGCACTATATGTATTACACTTTATGTATATTGTAGAGTTGAACTTTTATTAGTCAAAAGATGATGTTTTGGTGAGAGAGAATTTTTTAACGAGATAGAACATTCTTTAGTTTTATTAATTTTTTGAATGATGAATCAATTTTATTACAAGAAAAATTATGCAAGTATGTGGAGAGGAGAAGAATCGTTAATAATGTTTCAATAATAAAATTAATAATTTAAATAAAAGTAATTGATAAAATTTGATTTTATGTGAATAGTTGGTGATTCAATTGGTGAAGATATTTGGCTCTTAAAGAGCCTACTAGAGATTAATTCTTATTCTTAGCAAAATCTTTTACGATTAAAAAATGAAACTAAAGTCATGCTCCAAACAAATTTGATAGAATAAATACCCCTTAAAATGATTATATTAAAAAAAAAAATCAACCAAAAAACTTTAACTTTATATTACAAAATTAAAAAATAATATTAAATTATTATTTTTTTTAAATACTATTAAAAAAGTAACATTTCCAACTTTTTAAAAAAAAACAACTACTACTTTTACATTATCCAAAACAATGAAAGAAGGATTAAATT
The DNA here is from genome assembly GCA_037957365.1 of Torreya grandis. Lineage (NCBI taxonomy): Eukaryota > Viridiplantae > Streptophyta > Pinopsida > Cupressales > Taxaceae > Torreya > Torreya grandis. Next base: position 6,874,510 of record JARHVA010000040.1, read on the forward strand.
CAACTTTTTTTAAAACATATTATTTGGAGGTGACTTTTGGTCACCGACAATCATCTAACTCTCTTTCTTTTCAACGATCATTAGCTTTTTAATGGTTGGTTTAAGATGCATATAACTTTTATGACGACCTATTCCATAGGTTTTAATAATAGAGACCTTTAGTATTTTAAATTAACGAATATATAATTCTAAGCAAGTACCATATAATTTTGAACAAATTGAGGACGAATTACATTGTTCAAAAGAATATACATGCGCTTGCTCAGGAACAATCGGAAAATCCAAAGGAGTCATAACAGTCCAAAGTAGGTATGAATAATATTGTGTGTAAATACATCGCATAGCTAATCTAGTACTGGATGGGAAGGCGATGGATGCAACCGATTTGCTTTAATTTGAACGGCCTACAATTTTAGGAGATATAAAAATACGGCCGTGCCTTCACAAATTTGAAATATCTTTAATAATGAGTGGATTGAAAATAAATTGATGAGTCAATCAAATATAGCTGTCTACAGCTGTGCTTGAATGCCACGTCAACGCGTACGCCTTCGCCGCCACTGCACAGTGCAGACTACTTTGCTGCTCCTGCTCTCTCCCCCCACATTTCCCAAATCTCCCTCTTATAAATTCATCCATATTCTCCTTTCCAAACATAACTTTCTCAAATATCAAATATGGCCTTCTTCTACAGCGGGCTTCTCCTTTTCTCATTGTTTGTGTTGCTCCACTCAGCCAACAGTGGCTTAGATCAACAATTCTCTGTCTCCTGGGCTCCAGACCATGTTAAATTCTTCGATGCAGCGCAGGAACTGCAACTCACTCTCGATCAGGCATCTGGTAAGCAATCACAAAATCAAGCTGTTTTTAAACATATTTGTCAAACCTTACGTTTGGTGGGTTTGTTGAACAGGGTCTGGTTTCGCGTCTAAAAACAAGTATATGTTTGGCAACATTGACATGCAAATCAAGTTGGTTCCAGGAGACTCTGCTGGCACTGTCACTGCTTATTATGTATGTATCAGTTATCACACGTATTACTCTGAAATTTCTTCATACAAAAGACGCTGGTTAATTATATGCAAAACAACTTGATTATTTGTATTGCAGCTATCTTCGGAGGGATCGAACCACGACGAGCTGGATTTTGAGTTTCTTGGCAATAAATCGGGACAGCCGTACGTCGTCCAGACAAATGTGTACGCAAATGGAAAAGGCAACAGAGAGCAGAGAATATACCTTTGGTTTGATCCCACTAAAAACTTTCACTCCTACGGTGTACTCTGGACTCCTCAACATATCTTGTATGTTTTTGCTCGCTAATCAAAACCCATCATTAATTTGTGTTTTAATTGCAATCCCAAATAGATTATGTAAAAATGAGCAAGCGCCCAACTTTCTTTCAACTGATCTCCTGATTGAGTTGTAATGATGCAGATTCATGGTGGACAGCGTGCCAATCAGAGTGTTTAGCAACCACAAAGCATCAGGGGTTGCATATCCAGACAGACAAGCCATGGGAGTATATTCTAGCTTATGGAATGGGGATAGTTGGGCAACCCAAGGGGGTATTGTGAAAATCGACTGGTCGCATGCTCCATTTGTTGCATCTTACCGCAATTTCAACGTACAGTCGGTATCATCATCAGAATCATCTTCAGTAGAAGAAATGAAGGTAGTGAGTTCTGAACAGCGGAACAAACTGCAGTGGGTGAAGAAAAACTTCATGATATACGACTACTGCAATGACAAACAAAGATTTCCCGTGCCTCCGCCAGAATGTATCATGCCCATCTAATTACAATTAATTTTATTGTAATTCATTTCATTATAAATAGTTGAATCAAATGTTTTCCGATGTCTCCCTACTAAATCTAACTGTTGGAATGAATCATTTAAGAGCTACGAGGTAAACGAAATGTGGCTACCTATGTTTCTTGTTATACCAAAACAGAGCTTTTATATCCTTCGATTTTTTGACAGACATTTACAAAGTACACAAACAAAGAATTCTTAGGAGTATTTTATATATTAAATGTTCAGTGTGAATTTATAAGAGTATTTTATATATTAAATGTTCAGTGTGAATTTATAAGAGTATTTTATATTTTAAGTGTTTAGTGTATCCTGTGAGATACGCAATATATTTTCTATTTTTATATTTTTTTTTTTTTAAATTAAAGTTTTTTATTATATTTTATCCATGTGAGAAATGTAATATAATTTTTATTTTTTAATAAAATAAATTAAAGTTTTCTATCATATTTTATTTATTAGGAAGATTAAATAATATAAAATAGATTTTCCATAAAAGAGAATACAGGGAACAATATTTTTTAAGGAGATGATTTTATATAAAATTGGTCTTTTTGAAAATGTTTAAGAAGAAGATTTTAATATAAAATTGGTTTCCTTAAAAATGTCTCATTTCAATAAAAAGAAGAAGAAGATGAGTAACAATATTCTTTAAAGAAATGATTTTATTTAAAATTGATATTTTTTAAAAAAATAAATGAGAAGATTTTATATAAAGTTGGTCTCTTTAAAAAAATTACAACAAAAAAAAGACTCAATAACAATATTGTTTAAGGAGATGATTTTATATAAAGTTGACCTTTTTAAAAGTCTTAATATTAGTAACAATATTGTTTAAGGAGATTTTATATAAGGTTAACCTTCTTAAAAAGTTTTAAGAGAATTTAGAGAAATATTATATATATTAAGTGTTTAGTATATTACGAAAACTTGGGCAAATTTTATCAAGTTAGCATTTTTAAAGTCTCCATTCAATTATGTGATTAATTATTTCACTTCAAATTCTTTTCATCAATTTCAATTTTAGAAACATAAAAAATCTAATCAACAATCATAAAATTTAAAGAAAAATATCTAAGCAACTTAATTCTTATATTTTATATATTAAATTTTTATTTGAAATTTATTTTTTTAAAATCTTATAATAATCATTATTGAACATACATATATATTCAATATTCTAAACATCTCTTATTAGTAAGAAGAGTCTTTCTTAAACTCAAAGTCATATGTTGAGTTGGGAGTTATTAGGGTGATTAATTCATCATTAGATAATAAATGAACAAAATATTAAATTATTTGTAGTGAATTGTAATACGGCTATTTATCGTAGGTAAATTGGTAGGTTATTTAGGTTAGTAAATCTTGAAAATCTTTTAATGTTACTAATTGTAATTCTCAATTAATATTTGGGAGATTTTATAGTTTTCTATAGTTTTATCTCTCCTATTTTTTTAGAGCTATTACGAACTCATATGTCTGTATAAATATGCAACTTGGTTTTATAATTATTGGTTGAATTTAATATATTATATTTGAACCCCCAGATCTATATCAGAGCCATCGTAGAAATCTCTGAACCTGTGTAAATGAAAAGCTCGTGCTCTCATTAAGAAGCATTAAAAAATTAAGCTTCCTTGTATGACCTAGAAGAAACCCGAGCACTCCCAAAGAATATCCAGGGGATAGCTTCCTCCTTATGAAGCTTTTTTGAACCTGAGGCATTCCAAGTGACGTCTATAGCAGAAGTGTTAAAGGCTCAACATTAAAAAAAAAGTTTGAAGGAGGCGTTGAAAAGAAAAGAAGTAGTCAACCTTAAAGCATTGGAGACCATGCATTCGTATAGAGAGATATGGTATTTATTTGTTAATAAAAAAAGAAAACAAATAAATACATCTCCAACGCATTTGGAGCAATGGATGTAAGATTTTCTTTATTTCTGATGTGGTGTCTAGACATTTGTAAATTTAAAAAGTTTGTTGAAGATTTTATCCTACGAAAGCTATTGACATTGAAAAAAAGAACCATAAGCGTTGAGCTGCGTTGTGACCCTGGGCAAAGACAAAAGATGGGCATCATCCTTGGATGCCAAACACCAAACCTCAACGTATAAATTTGAAAAGAGCCAAAGCGTGGAGAAGAGAGTGATTTTCAAAAATAACTTTTAGAGAATTTTTTAGTAGCCCTTCCAATTTTAGTAAATCTACTACATTTAGTTATAATTAACTAAATTAACAGCAAATGTACTTTAAAAAATTTTAAAAAAAAGAGAAAATGCAAAGTAAAAAAAAATTCCGATAAGAGGTCAAAGAGCTCAAAACAAAAAACAAGTGATTTTTTCATTTTTTTGAAAAGCATTGTATATTTATTTTGAAAAAAATTATAATTGTATTGTAAATTTTTGGTATTGTACAAAAAATATGAGTTTTTCAAAACTTGACGTAGTGTTTGGTCATAACTATACGTCTGACTCACATTTATGTGTAATGTTGTCATGGTTGAGTTATTGCATACACAACCTAACATAGATGCAACAACGACATCTGGACATAATCTTTTTAAATCATCAGGAAGAAATAAGACACATTCACTCATAGCCTTCCCTTCATCTATCTTTTTATTTCAACAAAGGGCATAAATCTTGACTAGTGGTATTTCTAAGTATATAGCGAGGTTACGCGCACGTATGCAGAAATTCATCTTAGCAAGTGCTAATGATTGAATGAACTCTTTTTATTATTGTCTAGGTAACAAGTATTATATTTTTTTAATACATTTATGCCTCTTTTTCATACCTCCAGGCATACAGAAAGGGCAAGCTTCCTCTCCGTACCGACGGGTATAAAGGAAGGACACGTATAAAGAAAGGTCTGGTATATCAGTTTGATGATACATAGAAAGGGAGACCTCTATACCTAGAGTGATAAGGAACCAATCCATCACTCACAATATTGATAATTGCTTCACAATAAAATTTATTCTGTCAAATTCATAGTTAATCAAAGGTGACAACTACTATGCCTGGAAGACAAAGCTCAAAACTCAACTAGAGTTTGAAAAAATTTGGTTTGTAGTAGATGGCTCATCTACCCGACATGCAATAGACATTGATCAACAATGTAAATTTGATAAAGCCAATCAAAGGACTAAGTTGATTATCATGCTCAGATTATCAGATGAAGTCTAACCACACATCTATGAAGCCAAAACAACTAAGGAAGCTTGGGACAAGATACAAATTATATATGAGGCTAAAAATGATAGCACTATTATGCATTTGCAAATCAACTCCATATTCTCAAATTGAGATCAGGAGAAACAGTGAAGGCCCTTTTAAGACATGTTACAACGCTAAGGGCATTACTTCAATACTTGGGTGAGATAGTTTTAGATGACTCTCTTATACCTATTGTCTTGAGAGCATTGCCACCCTCATATAGGATTTTTATGACCACTTTGACTATCACAGAACAGAAACCATGTTTTAAAAAACTAGTAAATATGTTGCAACAGAAAGAGACTTTCAACACTCATGACAAACAAGAACATGTACTGGGTTCTCATCAATAGAGAGGCAAGAAACTAGTCAAATTTTTATCAAAACCTAATTCAAAGCAGAATTCACCAGGAGGAAAGTCATAGAAATAATGTATCATTTGTGGTCATCAGGGACATGACCTAAAATATTGTTGGTACAATACCTTTAGAAAAGGATCTTCTAGTGGTCAGAAGTTCACTAACCAACAATCATCCCCTAGCTCTTTTAGTAAGACACAAGGATAAAAAAAGGGGACTTGACAGAAAAAATCAAAACAACAAAGAAATATTGTTGAACAAAAAGAACATGATGAGGAAGATGAATCCTTGTACTCTGCAGATACTCATGATTTATCAACATCACAAAGTGGCATATGGTATGTTGACTCGGTGCAACCCGACACATGACAGGTAGAAAAGATTAGTTTTTCACTTTGAAAGACACACCCAATAAAAACCATGTTTCTTTGGGTGATGATACCTCATACAATGTGCAAGGAATTGGCAACATTGCCTTAACCCTAGGCACACAAACATGTAAAATCATAGATGTTCTATATGTATCTGGATTAACTAAAAACTTTTTATCAGTAAGTCAACTCTTAGACCATAATTTGAATATTGACTTTGACTATAACGATGGAACAAAATTATGTTTAATCAAAGACAAATCCAAAAAATTTAAAATTGTTGCACAAGCATCCAATGTGAACCGTATGTTTCAACTTGATTTCATTCAGAAAAATAATCAAGCACTCATTGAAAAAGACACCAACTCATCACAACTGTGGCACAGGAGATTTGGCCACATTAGTTTCTGATATCTTGACATAATCCATCGTAAAAATATGGTAAGACACTTACCACCTCTTAAAAATGGTATAGACAAATGTCATGATTACTTAACAAGTAAGAAAAATTGAATTCTATTTTTAAAAAGTACCTATAGATCCAATGGTAAACTTGATTTGGTTCACACAGATCTGTGCAGATCAATGAAACCTAGCCATGTCAGATTTAAGTATTTTATACTCTTTGTTGATGATTGTTTCAAAAAAATGTGGATCTACTATTTAAAAATAAAGGATCAAGCTTTTGAAACTTTCAAGAAGTTTAAAATGGCTATTGAAAATGAATATGGTAGACACATCAAGATCCTGTACACAGATCATGGTGGGGAATTCACTAGTAACGAGTTTAAACATTTTATGCAAAAAAAAGTATTTGTCATCAAATGGCACCTCCACAAACACCACAACAAAATGAAGCTGTTGAATGGAAGAATCATACTGTTATAAAAATGGTGTGATATATGATACATGACTCAAGCTTGACAAAGGCCTTTTGGGCAGAAGCTACCAAAATCTATTTATATCTAATCAATGGAGTACCCATTATAGCTCTTGATGGAGTAACACCACATGAAGCCTGGTCAGGTAAAAATACATCTATAACACATCTTTGAGTTTTTAGATGTCAAACAAGTATGCATTTTTCTAAAGTGGAATGGACTGAGCTTGATATGAAATCCAAAAAATATGTGTTCTTAGGATAGAGTGAAGAAGCACTTGCCTATAGACTCATGGATTCAAAAGGAGTACATATGATCCAAATCTCTAACTCAAACAACAAGGGGGGAGATAGTGATTGCAGTTGTATATGTCGATGATCTAGTCATCACTGACAGTTCAATGAAGATGATTGAATCAAAAAAGAAAGATATGAATTGATCATTTGACATGATAGATCTCAAGATTCTACATTATTGTCTTGGTTTAGAAGTTTGGCAGAGAGAAAATCATATTTTTTATATCTCAGCTCAAATATGCTAAGAAAATGCTTGATAAAATTCAAATGATGGATAGAAAACCATTTCTCACACCTATGGAGAAAAAGCTTCAATTGTCTTGAGTAGATCCATCACCACAGGTAAATGCAAATCTATATCAGTAGTTGATGGGGAGTCTCATTCATCTAACATACACTAGGTTAGACATCATCATGTTGTCAGTTATCATCAAGGTTCATGCAAGAGCCTAAGATTAGTTAGTGAAAAGCAACAAATTGCCTATTGAGGTACATCAGAGGAACTATGGATTTTGGTCTAATATAAAAGAAGAATGATAACTTCCTATTGACATGATACTTGGACTCAGATCATACAAGGAACATTGATGACAAGAAATCCACTTCAAGATTTGTATTCTTTTTAAGATATGGACCGATATCATGGGGGAGTAAGAAGAAAAATTATGTGTCAAGGTCCTCCATAGAATCAAAATATCGCATCACAGGAGGAGTTATCTATGAAATGATTTGGCTCAGACGTATACTTGAAGGATTTAGATTACCATAGGATTAACTAACAATTCTTCATGTAGACAATGAAGGAGTAGTGAATCTTGTTTGCAATCCAGTGTTTCATGAATGCACTAAACATATTGAGATGCAAGTTTATTTCATCTATGAACATGTTTAAAATAACAACATCCAACTCCAATATTGCCCAATAGATCAACAATGTGTAGATGTTTTTATCAAAGCACTTGCACGGCAAAAATTTGAGGCATTCAAAGAATTTCTCTCATTTTCACTTGATACAATGCTAAATTAAGGGGGAGAATATTAGTTTGATTAATTCACCATTAGATAATAAATGAGTAATATTAAATTAATTTTAGTGAATTGTAATACAATTATTTATCGTAAGTAGATTGGTAGGATATTTAGGTTAATAAATCTTGAATATCTTTTAATGTTAGTAATTGTAACTCCTGATTAATATTTGGGAGATTTTATAGTTTTTTATAATTTTATCTCTCCTATTTTTTAGGAGCTATTACGAGCTCATATGTCTGTATAAATATGCAGCTCAGCTTTGTAATTATTGGTTGGATTCAATATATTATATTTGAACCTCCAGAGGAGCATCAAGTAGTTATCTCTTCTACCTCAACTTCTTATTCAGGATTAAATTTGACGGTCAATTTTTATATCTTGAATTTTGTTATGAACATTATTTATTTAATATTATCTTTCAAATGTTAGTATAATTTATAATAAAATAAGGAAACATTGAGTTTTAGGGTAATTTGAAATGAGTATTGGGCTAGAACTAGTTGACCTATGCAAAGAGGGATCATCGATCCTGACAATTCAAAAGATGATGAAGAGGAAGGGGCCTTGTGGGGGGTAGGGGGATCGCAATTTAGGGGGAAATGATGCTTATGTGGATAGGAGCAACCCGTCAAGGAACAAATGAACAAAGGTTTAGATATTGTGGGCATAAAGAGTAAGTAGACAAAAAATGTTAAAGCATTCCCTTGTTGTTTGTTTTCTCATAGATACCTATGTTGGAGAAGAAGGTTACCATTTAAATATCCCTGACAGGGTAGTGCATTGATCCCTTTCTAAAATGTAAAATTAATTGATCAAGTGGGAATTTTTTAACCTCGTGTTGTTAGAAAATGGAAGCCTAAAGGGCAGCTAGAGATCTCAACTATGACCAAAGGTTTTTTATACATCCCCTCCACTATTCATGAGGATTGTGTTATAACACTCTTGGGAGACTTGTGGCTTCCTAGGAAAACTTGTATGATGCTAGGCTTTGCTTCAAAGAAGGAAAACATGAATCTGATCCCAATAGGGGTAAGGTTCCTAAGGCTCATGTTGGAATATTGGGAGGTTGAAATAATTATATGGGTACTCTAAAAGTAGTTGGGAAGTTCACTATGTTTCATCTTGTTAATAGAAAAAGGAGAATATTAGTATATTTAGCTTCTATGTCAATGTATAAGTGGATAAGATTCTACCTTCGCACATAAAATTGTTTTTAGTATAGGTTCTTGGAATTCCTTGTCAGAACATTCTGATGTTTTAGATTTTGTGATGTTAAAACATGGTCGGGTTGTGGGAAGTCATATGGTTTGATAATTATAGTTTTATTTCATAATGTACTCATTTAGAGTTAATATTTGTTCATTCTAGAAGCCATTATTTAATCCACTTAGACATCATGAATTAAATCAGATATTTAGTTTCATCCTAAACATAAAATAAACATTTAAGGAAAACTAATGCGCACATTATACACATAACACAAACTCTCAAATAACCAAGATTTCTATAGCATTATGTTTCTTAAATACTGATCCATGCTTTCTATTACAATTCTAATTATTTATAGAGATGTGGGGAAGCTCTATCACTTTACCTTCATGACCATTCAATCTTCGCATCAAAGGAGGCTCTTCATTTTCTACATTATTTTGATACACAAACAAACCCCACACTTTATACAAAATTTTTCTTGTCACACACTTGTCACTTATACAATAGTTCTATGATTTTACACTTCCTAGTCTACTACCAACAATATCCTAGAGTTAAACAGTTGTCTCATTTTGAGACAAAGTTACAAGTAGTGCACTAGATATTAGATATGATGGAGTTCCTTACATTGAGTTATGGGATCTGGTGATGAAGAAATGATTGCATTTATCGCTTAAGGTGTTGTTTGGCAGAAAAACCAATCTAGTAGAAGGACAATGTCGATAAAATATCCCACTATATACTAAATAAAATGGAGACAATGACTTAGAGGACGAAGCCAAGAGTGATTGTAGTAACAAGCTACACTAAATAACGTATTACAGAGATACTTTTAGTTTAGCTTAAAGTGCAAGGTTTCAAACTAAGGAGGATAACAATCGTAATAGTAATCAGATTCAGGAGGAAGGGATAAAGAATGTTATGTAGCCTTCAAAACAATGAAAAACTCAAACCCATGTAAATGAGGAGGAACATAAACAGAGTATGATGCATCTCCTAACTTGGAATAAAAATAAATGTGCATAAAAGGTAAACATGACAATAATTTTGATTCTTCAATCTTGAGACCTACAGTGAACCTATTATGGAAGAGAAAAAAGGAAAAAGTCCTCACGACCAAAACCAACATTTGGATTTGCTCCCATTTTCTAACACATTCCTAGAAATGGATGAGATGGGTCCATGCTCTATGCATTACTCCCTAGGGAAACAAATGGCTTCCCCTTATACAGTCATAAAAAATAATAATGATCAACGATGTATAAGGCTAACGAGGAGTGCAAATAAATTTATTGATCTAGGAGTGGAAGCAAACAGAGTAAAGTTGAATCTCAAATAAATCTGAAATAGAGAAACAACTAAGGAAGTAGTTAATAGGAGAAAGTACTTAAGAGTTGAGTGGATTCAAATCCACAACAACAAATTGTAAGTAAAAGTTACATCATAGCTCTTAAGAGGGTTGAATGTCTCACTTTTTCTTATAATTGTAAGGATTCTGAGTAAGTAATTTTAGTTATGTGTTGTTGTCAAGTTATTTTTTTGTTGCATGGTTGAAATATTGTTTTAGTTTGAGTTATATTATACATGTTGGGTTATGGACCATGTGATTTAGAATATAAGGATATATCATATGAATGATCATGTAAGAAAAATTAGGCCCTTTCAAAAACCATATTTACCAATAACCTAAAATAAAAATTAAAAAAAATATTAAAGATAATATATATTTATTATAATTTTTTATAAAAAAAAATTAAATGATTTGTAAAAATATCGCCTTACATTTAATATAGTTTAGTAAAAAAATTGATTGCATTTCGCTAGGGGAAAAAAGGTGAATAATATTATACGACCATCAAATTTTATTGAATATTAGTTAATCCACGTGAATTTGTAACTTTAGGTTGATTTTAATATAATATTTAGAAAAAAATAATATTTAATTAAGATAATATAAAAATAAGAAAATTATTTTTTTAATTGGAAGCCATCTTAAAATTATTGTAAAAAAGTGAAACTTGTATTAAAAATCAACAATATTACTAATAAATTTAGTCAAAGTTTCAATTATATAATATAAATTAAATTAAAAACTTAAAAAAAATATGCAATTTAAATAAAAAATAATTAAATATAAATTTTTATTATATATTTTAATATAAGTTTTGGAGGTTAAGGAATTAATTAAGCGAAAAAGAAAGCATCAAAATCCACAACATAAGTTGAAAGCCGAGTGAAAATTTTTAAGGCCCCAAAAATTGAAAATTTTGAAAACGAGTGAACATGAAAATTTTAAAGGCCATTTGATCTCAAACATTGCTTTAAAAAAAAAAAAAAAAAACTAAACTAAACTTAAATAAGGAAGATTTATTATATAATATTTTTTTCAAGTTTTATGTTAAATATATATTATTAATAGTAAATGACAACTTTTGTAAGTATCCAAATATTAATAATTTTATTATATATTATTGTAATTAATATTATATATTTAAGAATTAAATTAATTTACTAAAATATAATAATTTTTTAATTTATTAAATATTTTCAACTTTTATAAATCCAAATCTAAAATATATTTAATAAATATATAAATATTTAATTTACTCATTAATTTTTTGAAATATATATGTTAATTTTTTTCTTAATTTTTGTAAACATAAAATGATTATAACCAACATTTTTATTGAAGTAATGAATAAGATTTATTTAACTAATAATTGTAAGTATTGAATAGAACCTCTAAATCCATGAACAATTATTTGGAAATACTCTAATTTTATTATATGTTTTTTTTCCCCGAATTTATATAATAAAAATGGAGATGGAAGTAGGAAATAAATTAAAATAATATAAGCTAAAGAGACTTAAGTCTTTCTTTTTCTTTTATGATTAATAATGAATAATAATTGATGAATTGAAATATCATATTCATAATTTAATATAAAATGATTCTAAAAATTTTAAATCTAATTTTATGGATTGTAAAAGCATTAAAATTTTAAAATATATTAATATTGTGTGCTGATGAATTATCATTTAAAAGAGAATATATAAAAATATGTGATTATTGTATCTTTTGTTTGGTAATGAGTAATAAGTTTTTAAGTCAACGTCATTTTTAAACAAATAAAATTGAAGTATTAAAAAATTATGAAAAATATTTTGTAAGATAACATTGGGTCGTGGATTATTTCAAAAAGTGACTAATTAATGTTTATTTATTTATTTTTATTTTATATTTTATATTTTTATTTTAGGTGGGATTAATTTTTTTAAATGGGGTATCAATTATGTTTTAAATTAATGAATATAAAGGTATGATTTTAATCAATAAAAATAAAAATGGATGGCTTTTTCATTGGAAATATATTATTATATTTAAAAAGAATAGAGGTAATACATAAATAATTTATAATAAAAGGATGGTCATTTGGTATTCACGTCCTGAAAGAAACGATAATAACTTAATAATCATGATTGCAAAACTAGAGTCTCACAATATATATTAAAATATAAAACAATATAAAGTCAAATTATGCACAAATAATAGCACTAAACGGAAGAGGCAACAAATTATCTTGAAGAGGGATGGTATCAAAGAAGAAGATTTCCTTGATAGTGGATCCGGTGTCACCCATCCATCTTGCTTGGTATCCTACACAATTAGAGGCACAACCACAAAAAGGGAAACAAATATTTTAGTATTCAAAGCATCATGAGTAAGACAAGTCCATGGAAACGATACAATAACCACATTGCTACAAGCCAACAAACTCTAACCTCTCTGTTAATCAAGAATAAAGAAATGACTATGTAATGATTTCGTCACAATATTAATACCAGTAATAAAAGAACAATGACAAAATATTAAAAAGAAGTATGTTCATGTTGTAAGAAACACTCCTCCAATAGTTAAACAAATCTTACAAACAATAAAATTGTAAAACCACTTTTTCAACTTATTATCTATATCTGAAAATAAAAACGAATATATAAAATTTATCATTAATTAAAAATTATTATAAAATAATTTCATTTTTTTTTGAAAAAACATAATTTCTGATTTTTCAAAATAAAAAAATACTATAAACTTAAACCAAATTCGAAAAGAGAGAGAGAGTGGGGGTCGGTTAGTCAACCATTGGAAAAATGTCTCCTAACAAAGCCATTTTCCAAGGGACGAGATTTAGGTGGAAAGGACATTGTATAGTTGCCCATTCAATCATGTAGAAATATATCGCATTTCTCCCCATTGTGGATATTGTTTTCAAGGCTAAAATTAAGTTTGTTTCAACCCTCTATTATTTAAGATTGAGAGTAATTTACGTAATGTTTTTTAAAAAATTAAATATGTAAAATAAATATGATATTTTAAAAATGTATCCATCAATTTGAATATGAGTATAAAAGTTCAAAATGTAGAAATTTACAATTCTTAAATATTAAAGTAAATGAAAAAAAATTCTTTCCATTATTAATTATTTGAATAAAAATTCAAGTTTTTAAATTATAAGGATGGAAGTAAATCTACCAATGAGATATAGGTGAGTTGGTTAAGAGGTTTGGTTATTTTAAACCCACTCAAGTTCAAATCTCTAAAAATGAATATGAAGTCAGTTGTGGCTATTGGTTTATTTTCAGTATCATTAATGGTTGTTGGATATTCTTGAAGTAATTAGTCTATTGTATATTTTCGAAGTAACTGGTAATATATGGTAGACACGTGGTATTACATGGAGATCTGGGCCCCTTAAAAAGGTTCAAGCTTCGGTCAAAAGCCATCATCTATTAAAAAAAAAAGATGGAAGTAAATATTACACCAAAAGCAACTTATTACAAATGAACATGAATAGTGTGAAATTGAATGCTTAAGCCCAATCCAAAAACTCATAAAAATATATCTTGTTTAAATTGGATTAAGGAGATAAGAATTTTAATTTTGTTCAATTCTTTAATCCTATACACGAAAAAGAATATAATTTTACTCTTCAGGATTCAAAGGGTAGAGTAGAATCTATCGCTAATAGTATTAAACATATTATTTTCTCATATTATCAAACTCTCATTCAAGATTCTTTGATTATGTTATTCAATTTGAGCTTGATAAATCTATTTGAAACTTCATCCACTGTAAAGTGTCTCAAGAAGTCAGCCAAGGGCTTGGTCGCACGCTCCTAAGGAAATCAAAAGAGATCTATTTTAATGGCCAAACACAAAATCCCTGGCCCTGATGGACTACCCATGGAATTCTTCCAAGCCTTATGGCCAATCATACATAATTATTTCTTTCAATTTTATCTAGAAGCTAAACAGTCTAGTTCATTGGGGAAGGAAATCAAAAGTGGACTCATCATGTTCATACCTAAAGGAATAACAAGAACTCAGTCACCAGTTGGTGCCCTATCACTCTACTTAACACTACTTATAATATTATAGCCAAGGCTATAATTTAAGGATAAAAACAATAAACAAAGACATTATTAGATTTAAACAAATAGGCTTTTTGGGAGGAATATTCATCCTCAAAATCTTGTCCTTCCTTGGGAAACCATTGATTGGGCATCTTATTTTGGACAAGACACCATTCTTATCAAACTTGATTTTGATAATGCTTATGATAGGATCAAATGGTCCTTTGTTCTCAAAATGTTTCAATGGCTTGGGTGTTTGGAGCAAGATTGATTAACCATATCAAACTTCTCTTTGTTAATGATGAGCAATTTTTTTTGTTAACAGATATTGTACCTAATCATTTGATCTTCAAAGATATATTTGATGGTGCTATCCTCTAGCTCTCTATATTTATATTTTATTCGTTGATGCTCTTAGCTACATGTTTCAAAAAATATGCTTTCTTGGAAAAATTAAATAAATTGATCTGCCACATCAAAACATTATTCTCAAGTATTGCTTCATTGATGATAGCATACGCTTTCTAAAAAAATAAAAATCAAAGGATAATAATGCTTTGGAAGTCTTAGATATGTAGTGTATGGCTTCAAGTTCTAAGCTTTCAATGCACAAACTATATTCATTCTCACTAGAATGGAAAATTTAGTTGATTGGGTTCCCAAAGAATGGAAGTAGTTGAGACACGGGAAAAACATGATGTATTTTGGCATTACCTTTGGCATCATAATTACCCTTTCTCAGCCATGATACTAGGTTCTTCATAAATTCAATAAGAAGATTGACAACGCTGAGGTGAAATTTTTATCATTGGTTGGGCATGTTCATATTGTTAATAGCATATTATTAGCCACTCATGTGTACTACTCCTCTTGTTGGATACCATTCAAACATTTCTATCTTAAACTAATTCAAAAGGTGAGATGCTTCCTTTAGGCTAAATGGGATGGTAGAAAAGGCATAGTTATGATATCTTGGACTCTTTTTACACAACCTAAATATAAGGGTAAGTTGGTTATCATTGATCACTTAAGGAAAATACTTAGTTTCTAAGTGGATATTTAGGGATCTTTTTGGTAACTAACCTTGGAAAGTTATCCTTATGCATAAAATTCAACTAAAGAAAATTAAAGACAACCAAAGACAAATGGATGCATAACAATTTACAAGCCAAAATTATAAATGTTGAATTATTCAGAATTAAAGGTTATCCACCCATGATCATCTTGGAAAGCTCAACAAGTTACTTGTTAGTTGCTTAGTTCGAAAGATTCCTCTCTTAGACATGGGATATGCTTTGTCAACTCCTCAATTTCGTGGAACCATTTGATAATAGTTAACCATTGTCCCTTATCTCTATATAACTCATATGAAGATTTGAAGTTATTTATAAAATGGATTTGTACTTTTAAATATCTTTGAAATTGCCTAGTTGTGGAATGGTCACCTTGGCCAGCTATTAAGAACATATTTCTATAGGTTTTACCGCATATCTAAGTAGAGTTGAAGCTCATGTGTGCAAATGTGCCACCACAAATTTTATGCCAATCATCCACTTATTATGCATTAGCACAATATTTACATTTATAGTGCAAATATATCCTATAAACATGGAGATTATCTCTCTCCTAATATCTCTACACACACTGATCCGTAAACTCCACTGATAAACTCTAAATGAAAATTTAAAAGTACGGACTCTAAATTTCTCAACTTATAAGATCTTTGAATGATTAAATATGATTAAAATCTGATCCAAATCAAGTTTCAAAATTGAAATGAAGGTGAATTAATAGATCACATCAAATATCCATTGAAACCGTTAGATTTTTCAAATTCTCGATTTTATCCAATTTCTCGTAAATGATCAAATGAGTAATTTTTGCATTCTGATTAAAAATTTGAATTTATAATCACATTAATAACTAAAAATAAAATGCAAAAATGAATCCAAAGATCAAAACACAGAAATTGTTTACGGGGTTCGAAATTCCTACGTCCTCGGGTTCGTATCGAACCGATCCATTAATTGTTTCCAAATTTGCAAGACAAAATAATACTTACAAAACTAAAAAATATCATATATCTCTATAAAAATAGTGATCAGACCTTTGAAAGACCTTGGCTGACTCAGCATGTCCTTCACCTTCCTGAATCACACGCAGAGGCTTCTCCATAATCAAAATCGATAACTTCTATAGCTCAAAATGGCATCACCAATTCTCCAAAATGTGAAAATGAATATATTGCATAGAGTGTATCAAAATTATAAACAACTTTGTTGTTTACTCTGAGCTCTGATTCTGCCTCTAAGGGATCCAAAATGACCAAATACTATAAGCGGGTCTATATTCTCCAATACACAGTCAACTTCCTGTGTCTATTCAAGTAGAAATTAGTCCCTTTTATAACACGTCGACCTCCGTGGCTAAAGTGGTCAATGAATTAATTTTTTAGGCGGCTGGTCAAAGGTTCAAAATCACCTCCCACCTTTCTAGGCTCTTGGGAAGAGATTTGAAAGTTTTTCCCTCCTTTTTTGGCGCCTTTGACTTGGTTAATGCGTGTTTGGCGGGTGACGTGGCAGTTTGGCCTTTGGTGCCTTTAAACGTTTGAAAATTTCAAATAACATGTCAATAAAAAACACCAAACCAATTTTTTTGCACTGAATTATTTTACCACGTGTCAAATGGCTATTGGTCCACTTGGCATGTTTTTAACATTGCCACGTCACTTTCGACACCCATGTCACAAGATTTCTTCAACTAGCTATATCTTGAGCATCCAGACTCCATTTTTCAAACCGCAAAAAGTGCCAAAAATCTCTCGATGAGATCTACACTTTGAAATTGGTTTCATCATGATTTGGAAACTTTTTCTAGAATGAACTCCGGATCACACCTCCCTATAAAAGAGGGTTTTGGTCTCCAAAAGTTGACTATCACCTGAAATCTTATAACTGGTCTACTGCATCCATGAAAATAGAACCCAATCATAGCAAGAGATATAAACAATTGCATTAAAATGATTCACAATCAAACTATATAAATGCCTAATCCAAAGGTATGAGTAAGTGAATCTGCAACTGCAAAAGTGATTACAACATATCAAACTGCCTGCCCAAATGTCACATCCTGTAAAGCGGTGAATTGCCAAAAACTGAAACAACTCCCAATGTAACTGCAAGACAAGTTTATAATGCCGACAACATATAATAAATGTTGTGGACATGTTGCAATACAATGCCCTAGTATGGGACTTATATGCTAAGCAAATACAAACAACCAAAAGTGTATGCTGCCTAACATCTAAACATGCCCAAAGGGTCTTAAAAAATGCATCTAAACATCTCTTGTGCCAAACTAGATACATTCAAAATAGCAGTCTAACTGTCAAATGTTGTAAGGAAATAACTCACAACATCACTCTGTTATATCCCCAGCTGTTTCAAATGAGTTAATGTCTTATCCATTTTTAGACTACCCATACAATATATTTTGGAGATCAAAATCTTAGAGTTATCAAAAAGTGAGATTTGAAAAACTTCATATGGTAAACCTATCTTGAAGTGTTCCCACCAACTCTAATCTACATCTATCAAAGCTTGTTCATTCCCTTAGGTGAATTCTTAACCATGCTTTGCAAAAAGAATGTAGTGATAATCCACTTAACCAATTCTTTCTTCCTAGTGAAATTGATTGTCTCTGTGGATTCATTATCAATTGCATATTGTTGAATTAACCTCTTAAATGGATTTTCACTTGTAGGTTTTACCTTATCCTAGGTTGTATTGTCAACTATATTATGGATTGAATTAGCTTCATTAACCTTAGTGAGAGGTTTGTAAATCATCTTAGTTTTAACATTACTTGAATGTGAAGATGAATGAAGCTTAAAACATCTATCAATCCTATGTCCACTCACTTTACAATGAGTACAAACATACTTCTAAGGTGAGGGTTCCTTTTTGCCAATTCCCAACTTAACATGAGAATGGTCTTTCAAACATGCAATCTGCTTAAACAAAGCTTTTCATTTCCAACAAGTCTTAGCATTATGGTTATTCATCCCACAAAAAGTGCATGGAAATGATTGTATTATCTTTTGTATATTATATCCAAACTTCTTAAAAGTATCAATTGTATTAGAAGATTTAGTGTAAGAATCAGGAGGTGGAATCTCAATACCTCTTTTACCTTTACACCTTTGAACTAGTGGCCTAGAACCTTTGCTATTGGAAGCTCGTCTTCCTTTAGCCAGGGAAGAAACTTCTCCATCATCCACTTGCACACTAATATGACTCAAACCTGCATGAAGAGGTCTATGCTCAACCTGAATTGGGTTAGTTATACCTTGGCTATCTCTACCAAGTCCTCTTCCATTATAACCCATTTTAAACAACAATTTAGATCCTATGCCCTTAGTGTATCTTTCAAAATCACAAAAAACAATATTACTAGAATCTGAATCTGAAATGGTAGAAGAAGATGAAGATTCTTGTGGAGAAAAACTTGCACTGCACTCAGTCATAGTCTCTGCATTTGAAGTTGAAGGCTTTACCTTTTCACACTCACCACATTGCAATATAATCAAAATCTCATCCTTAGATTCAAGCTCTGATTTTAACTTTGCCACTTGCAGTTCAAGTGCAAATTTCTGGCATCTCAAGATTGCATTTTCATCTTTGATGACCTCAATCTGTGATAACTTCCCCATGGTTTCCTTCAAACAACTGATTTCACACTGCACACTACAATAATAGTCAATTTGCAAACCAATAATCCAACAATTTTGGAAGCAACTGTCAATACACAACTAGAAGCAATCCCTGCATTCTAACCGCTCTGATACCAACTTGATTCGTAAACTCCACTGATAAACTCTAAATGAGATTTTAAAATTACAAATTCTAAATTTTTCAACTTATAAGATGTTGGATGATTAAATCTGATTAAAATCTGATCCAAATCAAGTTTCAAAACTAAAATAAAGGTGAATTAATAGATCACATCAAATATCCATTGAAATTGTCAGATTTTTCAAATTCTTGATTTTATCCAATTTCTCGTGAATGATCAAATGATTAATTTTTGCATTCTGATTAAAAATTTGAATTTATAATCTGAATAATAACTAAAAATGAAATGCAAAAATGAATCCAAAGATCAAAACACAAAAATTGTTTACGGGGTTCAGAATTCCTACATCCTCGGGTTCGTATCGAACCGATCCATTAATTGTTGCTACATTTGATAGCCAAAATAATAATTACAAAACAAAAAAAGATCATATCTCTTTGTAAAAATAGTGATCAGACCTTTGAAAGACCTTGGTTGACTCAACACGTCCTTCACCTTCCAAAATCAAAATTGGCAACTTATATAGCTCAAAATGACATCACCAATTCTCCAAAATGGAAAAATGAATATATCAAATAGAGCGTATCAAAATTATAAACAACTTTGTAGTTTACTCTGAGCTCTGATTCGGCCTCTAAGGGCTCCAAAATGACCAAATACTATAAGCGGGTCTATATTCTCCAATACATAGTCGACTTCCTTTGCCTATTCAAGTAGAAATTAGTCCCTTTTATAACACTTCGACCTCCGTGGCTGAAGTGGTCAAGGAATTAATTTTTTAGGCGGCAGGTCAAAGGTTCAAAACTGCCTCCCACCTTTCTAGGCGCTTGGGAAGAGATTTGAAAGTTTTTCCCTCCTTTTTTAGCGCCTTTGACTTGGTTAATGCATGTTTGGCGGGTGACATGGCAGTTTGGCCTTTGGCGCCTTTAAACGTTTGAAATTTTTAAATAACATGTGAATAAAAAAAACCAAACCAAATTTTTTTCCACCAAATTATTTTTCCATGTGTCAAATGGCTATTGGTCCACTTGACATGTTTTTAACAGTGCCACATCACTTTCGACACCCCTGTCACAAGATTTCTTCAACTGGCTATATCTTGAGCATCCGGACTCCATTTTTTGAACCGTGAAAAGTGACAAAAATATCTCGACAATATCTACACTTTGAAATTGGTTTCATCATGATTTAGAAATTTTTTCTAGAATGAACTCTGGGTCACACACCTATTCTTATGTGAATATTACTCATAATATCACCTACATTATTGAATAAACCTAACCACATATTAAATATACACACACTAATTAATTTTGAATTATGTGAATTAATAACCCAAACTCACGAATACACTCATTTGAGGAATAATTCCTAGCATTCCTCTCTAGTGGTCACATGGAATAAAACATTATAAAAATGTCTTTTTGTAGCAGGCACGTGACTATCCTCATTCTTTAGTCACAGCATTGGGTGGCCTCGTTACCTATTGGTGGTGTATTCTGGGTTGTCACTGACATTCATCTATTTAATATCCCCCTCTTTCAATGTAAAATCTCCTTGGATGTCAATTTCCACTGATAATGCATCCATTCACAAAAAATAGTGACTTTAAAAAAATGTCTAAAAAATACTTATATCTCCCTTTACAAAAATAATCCATTATAGGAAAATATTATTTTTTTGAAAAAAACACCCTCTTAAAAATCCATCATTCATTCTCATTGTTATTTGCAATTTTATTACAAATTTTTTGTCTTGCTCCTTTTGCATCACGTTTTCATCTCTTGTTCCTGCTCATGTTTATGCAGTGTAGTCTTCATCAAGTTTGGATCTTCTTGGTCAAGATTAGGGTTTATGCCTTTGGAAGATAAGGCAAGCAATTTTTTTTTGATCCCATCCTCTTTTCTTTTACAATTAAGTTCACAAAGCTTTATATCTATTATTTTTTCCAAACTTATCTAAGCCCCTATACCTACTCTGGGATCCATTTTGTGTGGGTGTTATTGACCAATTTTGAACCCCAAGGTCAAAATTTTAACCCCTATAGGTGAAAACTTGAGTGTCATGTATTTATAAGCTAATTAAAATCTTTTTAATGTCTTATGAGGTCTTATAATAGTCTTTATAAAATCTTATTATCAAAGATTAAGGTTATTTTAGAGAAATTAAGGTAATTCTTTATCTTTATTTTATACTAGGTTAGTCATGTCATGGAGTGATGAAACTTGGTCAAGATATGTCATAGGTCATTAGGAATCTCTTCAAGTATTTTCATGCCTTAACCAAATTGCATAATTTTTTTATGATGTTTTGAAGAAGTTAAGGTTCTTTTGTGGACATTAAGGTAATGTTTTATGAGGGAAAAAGTGATTTTTGCTAACTCTAATGTATGTCAACGCTAAAAAATGAAAAAAATCCATAAAAGGATATTTACAAGGTCCTTGGATCAGTTATAAAACTTCCTTATATGTCAGGATGTCATAAAATGGTCATAATCTTAAATTTTAACTCTTAGAAGGGAGTTTAGGGCACTTGTACAAACTTACTGAACTCACTTTCAGGTGAAAATAGTTTACTAGTGTCATTTCAACTTTTTAATAAATGTTTGGATTGAAATGACAAGTCTCATAAGTGCAAAAAACTCTTCCTTCTCTTCATTCCATTGGCAAACTTGCAAAGGCAGATTTCAAGTGCTTGGTATGAACAGGAGAGAGAAGACCAGGTCCTAAGATTTTTTATAGAGGATTGGGTCCTTAAAACCATAAAATTTATGGTATGGGTTTATATATCCATCCACTCTCCTTTATGAATAATCATTAAGAACATAAGGTGCTCCAAAACTGCTAGTCAACCCCACAAGCTCATTCTTTCTCCTCAAAATGGTAGTTTCAATCAAAATGAATACATGATATCTATTTCATAGGGTCTATAGGGTATATATATAAATCTTCCATGTTTCTCTAGGTTTCATTCCACATGTGTGGGCTCAATTTGGGATTAAAATCTCCATTATCCATAGTTTGTAAAAGTGGTTGTCATGGTTTCTTGTTCGTTTAAGAGTTTTCAACATTTTTAGGGATGGAATAAGGTTTCATAACACACTTCACTCTCTCCAATTCTCCATAAATGATTTTACATGCTCATTTCAACATAGTTTTCTCAAAACATGTAGCGCTCTCAAATTATGTGATTGTGTGTGTAAGGTGCCTATAACATTGGAGTAACAAGGTATTATTTTACATTGTTCAAGGGTGTATAAGAGTATTGAACTCATTAAAAATAAAATGGTAGTATAAGAGAGCACATTTGAAACATTAAATTTCTAATAAAGTGAGAATAAGTCTAACATCTACTTTCAAAGAATATGAAGGTGTTTTAGTCCCTCACAAGTCTGTAGACATAGAAGTGAGCTTTCATGGTCTAGGTTTCATATTAAATATGTATTGGTAATGAATAAATGGAATTAAGACTCATATACACTCACTAAACACTGACTTACCCCATTGTATCATCAATAAACATGAATGAGTGAAGAGACTCCAACTTCCATACACAAGTCTTGCACAAAAATTTACTATATAAGCATATGCTTGCATATATAAATGAGAGAATTTGAGATGTGTATGGTTTATTAAGAAGAATAAATACCATATAGGGTGATAAATAATTGGAAAGAGTTGATATAGTCTCAAGGTGGAAAAAATACTCAAGGGACTCCTTCCTAATAGTCTACACAAGCAAAAAATAGACCTATAGGTTCTAAACTTGTAGGCCCCCTTTTTGGACTAAAAGCTAAAGGCCATGTAAAGGGAATAAGTGTTGAGACATGATTTAGTGTAGACATGTGAGGATACATAGATTAATGATTACTCTTGTGTTATTTAAGAATCAAAGGGTGACAAGACTAATGCCATAAACACTAAGGGAGTTTACAGACCTAGATATTTATATAGCCTATGTACAAAGTTAATAAGGCAAAGATTTGTTGGTGCTATGAAAGGAAAATGGAATTTTTAAGATAGTGGGAAATATTTTTCAAAATTTTCATCACTCTCATTTCCATATCCTGATTGGGAAGACCATTTCTCAAAGCCCATGTTAAAACTTTCTTCAATCAACACCTATAGCTAGGTCTAGACAGTCAAGGAGAATGTGTGTACTTATGCAGATATGAATTTTAGGGGAGTTAAAAATATTATATAGAATATAATGGTGTCCTCATAACTATATTAAAGATTATTGAATATTAAATAGTTTGTAATGGATGTCTCAAACTCTAAATTCATATCAAAAGCCTCCAATGACCACCTAAAATTTGCTAGAAATAGCATGCCATTTTCAAGTTGAAGAGAAAATAGAGTGAGACAAGGAGACATTAAAGTTTAATTGAGATGAGAAAACAAGTAAAATATCCTAATGGAGTTTCATGATCCCTACATATAGTTCAAGATAAGATGACTAAATAGAGTTTTAGACCCCGCACACACACAATCAAATGGATGTCTATAGGTCAATAAAGCAAAGATTTGTTGGTGCTATGAAAGGAAAATGGAATTTTTAAGATAGTGGGAAATATTTTTCAAAAGTTTCATCACTCTCATGTCCATATACTGATTTGGAAGACCATTTCTCAAAGCCCATGTTAAAAATTTCTTCAATCAACACCTATAACCAAGTCTAGACAGTCAAGGAACAAGTGTGTACTTATGGAGATATGAATTTTGTTGAAGTTAAAAAGATTATAGAGAAGATAATGGTGTCTTCATAACTATATTAAATATTATTGAATATTAAATAGTTTGTAATGGATGTCTCAAACTCTAAATTCATATCAAAAGCCTCCAATGACCACCTACAATTTGTTAGAAATAACATGCCATTTTCAAGTTGAAGAGAAAACAGAGTGAGACAAGGAGACATTAAAGTTTAATTGAGATGATAAAACAAGTAAAAGAGGCCAATGGAGGTTCAAGATCCCTAAATATATTTCAATATAAGAAGACTAAGTAGAGTTCTAGACCCTACACACACACAATCAAATGGATGCCTTCAGGTCTAACTGCCCTCATGGAAGATAGTTGCTTGTATTGAGAGAGGTATAAGGGAAGGAAAATAATTTTATATGGTTCATGGTGATATCATAAATCTATAATATCATCAGACCCAATGACAAAGTGAGGAAAAGTAGACAAGCTTTGTTCAGGGCTAATAAGTCTAAATTCAAACAACACAGACTTGTATTGGTTGATGAGGAATAGTATTTTGAGGGTGAGTTAAGATGTAAAGACTCTAAATAAGTGGTATTATCTTCAATAATCATCTCATGAAGTTTATAATCCTTTGACATTGGATAAAATAGATCAAACACAATCATGAGGGTTTCTTTTAGCATTATACTCATAAACCATAGGAGTCAACTAACAGTGATCATGATAAGTATGAAGAAGAAGGATGGAAGAGGAAAATTTTAACATGGAAGGGTAAGTATTATAGACCTTAATGGGTCATTGGAAGCTCAAAATAAATTCAAGATAGCTCTCTCAGACCTCATATCTCTCTAGCCCTCATAAATACACACTGAGCCACCTAAGAGACACAAATATTTTGTTCATATATTTATTGAAAAGGTTCATGGTGTAAAAAGGAGTTTTAAGGTGTTAAATAGGTTTATCAACTTCCATAGTATGTCATTAAGAGAGAGAAAAAGGATGCGTTCTTTAGGAACAATCTTTATGAACATAACATGCCTTAAACCCTCCTAGAACCCTCCTAGTGATCCGATGTGATAAATAGGCTCTGTAATGCATTAAAATGGATTTATTGGACCTTGGAATGATCTTAATGGACTTAAAAACTCTATTTATCATCATTTTAAGGTATTGGTTGACACGTTCAAGTACAATATTGTATGAAATAGGGTAGAATACATGACTATAAGCGTGTTTGCAGGTATCAAGGTGTAAAGTGGATTACAAACAAAGAATTAGGGTTTATAAATGTTTTTATAAGGTCATAAAACCTTATATACACTTCTCTAGGTCCCTCAAGATGAATACAAGCCCTGAAAGTCAACTACTTGGTCAGTAAGGTGAGAATGCATGGTTTTGCAAGCCAAATGAATTATTTTTAGGCCTAAAAAACATATAAATAGACCTCTCCTCAGTGGTTTGATTTTCATAAGGGTTTTTTAGGCCTAAATAAAATATTTCCAAGTCTTATAGCCTAAAAAATTCTTTCCAAACTCTCAAAATGTCTCCCATGCCTGTTCAATCACCTAGACTAGGGTTTTTTACCATTTCATGGTTGACCTATCCGTATAGGGTCTCGAGGGCTAGAAATTGGCATGGAGGTTGGCCTTATCATGGGTAAAATTAATCACAAAATTTGTTTAATCTTCACACATGTGTAAGTGATTTATATCCAAGACTCAATTTCTAGGCAAGGAGGCCTAATTAAGGAGAGAGAATGGGCTAGAAAGGACAATTCCACTCAGATTTAAGACCTAAAATTTGGCATGGAAATATAAAACCATAATGGGTCCTCAAATATGTGTTTATTTTAATATTATAATTCATATATTATTATACACAATGAGCTTTACACATTTTCAAGGTTATATGGATTGAGGTTAAATGAGAGCTTTTGATGTAGAACAAGTTCTTTAGGGTAGTTTGAGACCTCCAATTGAGTTTTTTCATGTCCAATATGATGTGAATATACCATCCATGGATATATAATTCATTGGAGAATATGAATTCAATATTTGACACTTGTAAGCAAGATTAGCCTAGTAAGACAAAGAGACTTCAAGACACCTAGCAAGAGAATTAAGTGATGTGTGAAAGGGAACCTTCAGAGATAAGTTAAAAGGTGTCAAGAGAAGATAAAGGATGTAAATAAACATGACATGATGGTCAAGATTTCCATTTTTTCTCTCACAAGCCAAGGCAAAGGGTGGTTTTTAAGAGCAAGGCAAGGTGTCAAACAAGGTTTGAAACTTCAATGCCACTTGAAGTAGAAGAGCATCTTCAAGAGACCAACACTTATCCTTAATGACCTGATGGGGAAGTTTCATACCTCTTTCTTATTTTAACTCTCTCATGAAACACTTGTCTTCCTCTCTCCTATGCCCTTATCTCTTATTATTTCACATTTCTCTATATATTCAACCTTGATAGGATATGTTTGTATCCTCCACCTGGGTATGGTGAAGACCTACCCATTTCCAATATTTGATCAATGAGAAATTAATATTTTACGTCATATTTTGACTAGTTCAATGTGTGTGCTTTATGATTTGATCTTATCAAGTGATTATCTTTGCTTTCTTGGTATGTTGTCCTTGTTTACCATTCATGTTTAGTTTGAAATCCTTTTTCCAGGTCTTGTGATGTGTTTAACTGAGGTGTAAGGGTTTATGGAATTATATTTTCAATAGTGTCATGTCATGACCTCTTGACTAGTCCTCCTATCTCAAGCATTATTCATTACCTTCATGAGAAGTATTGATGTAAAGAGGTATATTTGGGGAAGTGTTTATTCTAGGTTAGTCTCATGGTTGAAGTGCATTTTAAGCTAGTTGGTAGTGGCCAAATCATATTTGGTGCATTTCCCCCATTAGAATATGTTTGTCTCCCTTTTCATAGTTAGTGTTAGATTAGTGTTTGAGCCTAAGTGATTCATCAAGGGGAGCTAGCCCTTTAACCTAGAGATTCACCTCTCTAATAGGTCAGCTAAAACTTGAGAGGTGTTTCCATGTTATTTCAAATTTGGAAGGCTTGAACTACCTTCCAAAGGGTTAAAATTTGATTGAGGTGTTTTCATGTCTTTCTAAGCTCATTCAAATCCTTGTAATGTCCTATGAGGTCTTATAATAGTCTTTATAAAATTTTATTATCAAAGATTAAGGTTATTTTAGAGAAATTAAGGTAATTCTTTATCTTTATTTTATACTAGGTTAGTCATGTCATGGAGTGATGAAACTTGGTCAAGATGTGTCATAGGTCATTAGGAATCTCTTCAAGTATTTTCATGCCTTAACCAAATTGCATAAAAATTTTATGATGTTTTGAAGAAGTTAAGGTTCTTTTGTGGACATTAAAGTAATGTTTTATGAAGGAAAAAGTGATTTTTGCTAACTCTAATGTATGTCAAAGCTAAAAAATGAAAAAAATTATATAAAATGATATTTATAAGGTCCTTGGATCAGTTATAAAACTTCCGTATATGTCAGGATTTCATAAAATGGTCATAATCTTGAATTTTAACTCTTAGAAGGGAGTTTAGGGCACTTGTACGAACTTACTGAACTCACTTTCAGGTGAAAATAGTTTATCAGTGTCATTTAAACTTCTATAGGTGAAATAAATGTTTGGATTGAAATGACAAGTCTCATAAGTGCAAAAAACTCTTCCTTCTCTTCATTCCATTGGCAAGCTTGCAAAGGTAGATTTCAAGTGCTTGGTATGAAAAGGAGAGAGAAGACCAGGTCCTAAGATTTTTTACAGAGGATTGGGTCCTAAAAAAAATAAAATTTATGGTATGGGTTTATAGATCCATCCCTCTCCTTTATGAATAATCATTAAGAAGATAAGGTGCTCCAAAACTACTAGTCAACCCCACAAGCTCATTATTTCTCCTTAAAATGGTAGTTTCAATCAAAATA
Organism: Torreya grandis; assembly: GCA_037957365.1. Lineage (NCBI taxonomy): Eukaryota > Viridiplantae > Streptophyta > Pinopsida > Cupressales > Taxaceae > Torreya > Torreya grandis. The sequence goes on from JARHVA010000040.1 coordinate 6,902,626, forward strand.
AATGCATGATATCTATTTCATAGGGTATGTAGGGTACATATATACATCTTCCATTTTTTTCTGGGTTTCATTCCACACGTGTGGGCTCAATTTGGGAATAAAATCTCCATTATCTAAAGTTTACAAAAGTGGTTGTCATGGTTTCCTGTTAGTTTAAGAGTTTTCAACATTTGTAGGGATGAATTTAGGGTTTAATACCATGCTTCACTCTCTCCAATGCTCCATAAATGATTTTACATGCTCATTTCAACATAGTTTTCTCCAAACATGTAGTGATCTCAAATTATGTGATTGTGTGTGTAAGATGCTTATAACATTGGAGTAAAAAGGTATTATTTTACATTGTTCAAGGGTGTATAAGAGTCTTGAAATCATTAAAAATAAAATGGTAGTATAAGAGAGCACATTTGAAACATTAAATGTCTAATAAAGTGAGAATAAGTCTAACATCTAATCTCAAAGAATATGAAGGTGTTTTAGTCCTTCACAAGTCTGCAGACTTGGAAGTGAGATTTCATGGTCTGGGTTTCATATTAAATGTGTCTTGGTAATGCATAAATGGAATTAAGACTCATATACACTCACTAAACATTGAATTACCCCATTGTATCATCAATAAACATGAATGAGTGAAGAGACTCCAACTTCCATACACAAGTCTTGCACAAAAATTTACTATATAAGCATATGCCTGCATATATAAATGAGATAATTTGAGACGTTTATGGTTTATTAAGAATAATAAATACCATATAGGCTGATAAATAATTTGAAAGAGTTGATACAGTCTCAAGGTGGAAAAAATACTCAAGGGACTCCTTCCTAATAGTCTACACAAGCCAAAAATAGACCTATAGGTTCTAAACCTGTAGGCCCCCTTTTTGGACTAAAAGCTAATGGCCATGTAAAGGGAATAAGTGTTGAGACATGATTTAGTGCAGAAATGTTATAATACATAGATCAATGAATACCCTTGTGTTATTTAAGAATCAAAGGGTGACAAGACTAATGCCATAAACACTAACGGAGTCTATAGACCTAGATATTTATATAGCCTATGTACAAAGTTAATAAGGCAAAGATTTGTTGGTGATATGAAAGGAAAATGGAATTTTTAAAATAGTGGGAAATATTTTTCAAAATTTTCATCACTCTCATGTCCATAACCTGATTGGGAAGACCATTTCTCAAAGCCCATGTTAAAACTTTCTTTAATCAACACTTATAGCTAGGTCTAGATAGTCAAGGAGCATGTGTGTACTTATGCAGATATGAATTTTAGGGAAGTTAAAAAGATTAGGGTGAATATAATGGTGTCCATAGAACTATATTAAATATTATTTAATATTAAATAGTTTGTAATGGATGTCTCAAACTCTAGATTCATATCAAAAGCCACCAATGACCACCTATAATTTGCTAGAAATAGCATGCCATTTTCAAGTTGAATAGAAAACAAGTGAGACAAGGAGACATTAAATTTTAATTGAGATGATAAAACAAGAAAAATATCCCAATGGAGGTTCATGATCCCTAAATATAGTTCAAGATAAGATGACTAAACAGAGTTCTAAAACTTGCACACGCATAATCAAATGGATGTCTACAGGTCAATAAGGCAAAGATTTGTTGGTGCTATGAAAGGAAAATGGAAATTGTAAGATAGTGGGAAATATTTTTCAAAAGTTTCATCACTCTCATGTCCATATCCTGATTGGGAAGACCATTTATCAAATCCCATGTTAAAACTTTCATCAATCAACACCTATAACCAGGGCTAGACAGTCAAGGAGCAAGTGTGTACTTATGGAGATTTGAATTTTGTTAAAGTTAAAAAGATTATAGAGAAGATAATTGTGTCTTCATAACTATATTAAATATTATTTAATATTAAATAGTTTTTAATGGATGTCTCAAACTCTAAATTCATATCAAAAGCCTCCAATGACCACCTACAATTTGCTAGAAATAACATGCCATTTTCAAGTTGAAGAGAAAATAGAGTGAGACAAGGAGAAATTAAAGTCTAATTGAGATGATAAAACAATTACAAGAGGAAAATTGAGGTTCATGATCCCTAAATATAGTTCAAGATAAGATGACTAAATAGAGTTCTAGACCCTGCACACACACAGTCAAATGGATGTTTATAGGTCTAACTGCCCTCATGGAAGATTGTTGCTTGTATTGAGAGAGATAAAGGTCTCAGAGAGGTCTAAGGGAAGGAAAATAATTTTATATGGTTCATGGTGATATCATAACTCTATAATATCATCAGACCCAATAACAAAGTGAGGAAAAGCAGACAAGCTCTGTTCAGGCCTAATAAGTCTAAATTCAAACAACACAGACTCGTATTGGTTGATGAGGAATAGTATTTTGAGGGTGAGTTAATATGTAAGGACTATAAATAAGTGGAATTATCTTCAATAATCATCTCATTAAGTTTATAATCCTTTTACAGTGGATGAAATAGATCAAACACAATCATGAGGGTTTCTTTTAGCATTATACTCATAAACCATAGGAGTCAACTAACAGTGATCATGATAAGTATGAAGAAGAAGGATGGAAGAGGACCATTTTAAAATGGAATATTGAGTGTTATAGACCTTAATGGGTCATTTTAGGCTCAAATTAAATTCAAGATAGCTCTCTCAGACCTCATATCTCTCTAGCCCTCATAAATACACACTGAGCCACCTAAGAGACACAAATATTTTGTTCATATATTTATTGAAAAGGCTCACAGTGGAAAAAGGAGTTTTAAGGTTTTAAATAGTTTTATCAACTTTCATATTATGTCATTAAGAGAGAGAAAAAGTATATGTTCTTTAGGAACAATCTTTATGAACAAAACATGCCTTAAACCCTCCTAAAACCCTCCTAGTGACTTGATGTGATAAATAGGATCTCTAATGCATTAAAATGGATTTGTTTGACCTTGGAATGAACTTAATGGAATTAAAAAATCTATTTATCATCATTTTAAGGTATTTGTTGACACGTTCAAGTACAATATTGTATGAAATAGGGTAGAATACATGACTGTAAGCTTGTTTGCAGGTATCAAGGTGTAAAGTGGCTTACAAACAAATAATTAGGGTTTATAAAGCTTTTTAAAAGGTCATAAAACCTTATATACACTTCTCCAAGTCCCTCAAGATGATATACAAGCCCTGAAAGTCAACTACTTGATCGAGAAGGTGAGAATGCATGGTTTTGCAAGCCAAATGACCTATTTTCAGGCCTAAAAAACATTTAAATAGACCTGTCCTCAGTGGTTTCATTTTCATAAGGGTTTTTCAGGCATTAATAAACTATTTAAAAGCCTTATATCCTAAAAAATTCTTTCCAAACTCTCAAAATGTCTCCCATGCCTGTTCAATCACCTAGACTAGGGTTTTTTACCATTTCATGGTTGACCTATCCGTATAGGGTCTCGGGGGATATAAATTGGCATGGAGGTTGGAATTATCATTTGTAAAATTAATCACATAAATTGTATAATCTTCACACATGTGTAAGTGATATAGATCCAAGACTCAATTTCTAGGCAAGGAGGCCTAATTCAGGAGAGAGAATGGGCTCGAAAGGACACTTCCACTCAAATTTAAGACCTAAAATTTGGCATGGAACTATAAAAACATAATAGGTCCTCAAAAATGTTCTTATTTTAATATTATAATTCATATATTATTATACACAATGAGCTTTACACATTTTCAAGGCTATAAGGATTGAGGTTAAATGAGAGCTTTTGGTGTAGAACGAGTTCTTTGGGGTAGTTTGAGACCTCCAAATGAGTTTTTTAATGTATAATATGATGTGAATAGACTATCCATGGATATATAATAGCTCATTTGATGTAAGTATGAAGGCAAGAAACGGTCATTCAAGAATAAGAGAAGTTTCTATTTCAAAGAAGAAAATAACTCATTTGATGTAAGTGATACAAGTAAATCTGATAGTGATGATGACAATAATGATCATGATACTAATGAAACATAATTCATATATATAGAAACATTTAATAAGGGTTTTTAAAAAGGGAAAATTCTTATGGATGATGAAGAATCAAATGAAGAAGAGGCTGAAGTGAACCTTGAGGCAGAATTGGTGAGTGCTCTAGAGGATTTGAAGTTTCAAGGAAGGAAGAATAAAAAATTGAGATCATTGGTTAAGAGTTATGAGGAACAAATCAATATATTTGAAGAGAGACTAAATAACAACACCAATGAACATGAGGAGATTAATCAAATAGTTGGAAACTCAGATTGAGATTGTCACTACAAGTCTTAAGACCAAAGAGTAAGAATGCATCAAGATTGGAATAGAAATGGAGTCCTTGAAGGCAAAATTGGATCAAGAAATGGTCAAATTGAAGACACATTAGAAAATTGAAAATATCACTGAAGTCCTTGGTGATATTTTTAATAGTCTCCACATGACAAGATAGGTCTTGGATTCAAATAAGACCAAAAGGAAAACAAGGGGAGTCTTCAAAGGATAATGGACTATCAAGAAGTGATGGTACTATTAGAGTAAAGACCTATGCAAAAACTCTCAATTTTGAGACTAAAATTGGTCATCAACAAATCAAGAAGAATGTGACTCCTTCAAGAGATAACAAAGGTAGAGGTGTATCATTCAACATCAGACATACAAGGTATGTGAATCCTTTCAATGGTTACTATTTTTCATGTAATCAATATGGACATAGAGTTATGGATTAAAGACATCATGCTAGAATCAATTCATCATGGAGGAATAAGGCAAATGTCCATCTCACCAATAGAATAATAATTCTATTCTATAATTGTGATCAGAGAGGATATATTATAAGGGATTGCAAGATAAGGAATATGAGGAAAATCAATCAAGATAAAATTTTATACAAACATACCATTAAGAATTGATTAAGAAGTTAGACCCTATGGATAAGTTGAAGGAGGAGGAGAAGACTAAAGGAGAAGAATCTATGCTATCTCAAACCACCTTTCACATACAAGATGAAGGCATGAAATGGTATATAGATAGTGGTTACTCAAGCCACATGATAGCGGATAAGAGCAAGCTCATCTCATTAAATAAGTATGTTGTAGGAATAGTGAGATTTGGAGATAACATAACTACCAATATAGTTGGCATGGGTATCTTCAGTTTGAACAATGAGAAGACCAAAATAGAGAATTATTGTATGTAGAAGGTTTGAAACATAACCTGCTTAGTGTAAGTCAAATATGCAACCAAGGACACACACTAACATTTCATGACATAGGGTGTGATATAAGGAGAGCCAAATCAGGAAGGCTAATTGTCAATGCTAAGAGGACTGAAAATAATCTATATGTCTTGAATGAGATCAAGAAGGAGAGATGATTTATGAGCAAGATGGATAAAATTTGGCTATTTCACCAAAGGTTTGGCCACCTAAACTTTGATAATTATTGTATAAAAAGGTAAACAAAGTTATCATAGTCAGTTTGCAACTTATTACAACCAAGCACAAACATGGGATATTGCTTTTTCACTCAAAATTTTACACTCAGCTACACTATCATTAATTCACATAAGGTATAGGCCATATGTACTCACCTGAAGTGCAACTAAGAAGGAACTGGGGCCCGCATTGGGCTAGTTGTGCCATGGTGCAAGATATCAATTATAGGATTTAGTCAATTCAAAGAAGGCTTTACATAGATCCATAGGTGCAAGCCTTTTGTTGGACTAGTCTTAGAGTCATATAGGCACATGCCTTTGTTAAACTATGCCTAACATCATATCAGTGCTTTAAGGGTCAAAGGGTTGCTTTCACTTTAAGTACTCATACTAGCCTTGCACTTATTAAAAAGGATGGGAACACTTGGAGATTTATACACATTCTTTATAGATTTATGGTGACATCATCATTTATTATAGGGACTCTATTAATGATGTGAATCGTAATCTCATACACAACATTCTTAACATAAAAATATTAAAATTACAACATTATAATCATTATGCATTAAAATATCAATACCAAAATTCATAAACTAGGTATTAATATATGTTAACGTAACCACCTTCATCATTAATAAAGTTTAAAATAGAGTATACAAGTCATGGCATTTAAAATAGAGTATGCCTAGACATACTACTCAATGACCCAGAGGCTCTAAAGTGAGCTTGGGTGCTTACAAATGAATACTTAATGGAATATATACTATCCCTAAGTCTAATGTCTACCATAGTAATGCATATATATCACTTCCAATCTTCTAGAGCTTCACTACACTATATATTACATTTTTTTATCAACTAGTTTGAGCTTGTTTTATATCTCTTTAGGAGCATCTCCGCCAGGGTGGAATGCATACGTTGAGTGTTGATATGGAGCCTTGGTGATCATTCCCATTGGATCCATCACCTTCTAAGCCTCACACTCTAGTTGCCACATATTGCCAATCTTGAAAGATGCCCTGAAGATCCAAGAACCAATTAGTTGCCTGTCAGCTAGCATAAGGTATCGGTTGAACCCTCTAACTACTGCCAAAATGCCAAAATTTCATAGTCACACAAAATGATTGCCTCACACTGATATGGATGTCATGTTGGTGTGAATCCTATACTTAATGAACTAAGGGTCCCAACATTACCCCATACAAAAATTATAGTCCATCATCTAACTACGCTATCAAATTATTTGGAGCACAGAACTTGGGTGTGTTATCTTTAAGCTCAGTGCTAAAGTATTCAAAGCCTTTAATGGTGAGCTTAATTTATTCAATAACACTATATATTCAGTGGACACAACACTAAGCACAAGCACATTAGTCTTCTCCATCTCCTTCCAGAAGGCCTCTAAATTTGCGTTAACCTTTTTCACACTCTTGTATAAGATTGTTCCTTGCCCACATGTCTTAGTCTGTAAAGCATGATAGAGTCCTTACAAGTTTTTCTCTTGATCCTTGATTTGGGTGCTGAGCACATTGATGTTCCCTATGATCTGTGCTCACTCCAATTTGCTCATTGAATACACCTACACCATCAACTTCTCCTTCTCTTTTTCCCACTTTAAGTGTGCATCTATGAGTGACATTTGGTTTGAGAATCTCAAGAATATGGAATCAATTGAATCTATGCCCTCCTGTAGTTTTTCAAAGAGGTCTTCTACCTCTTTGAGCTTACCAGCTAGCTCAATCTATATCACAATGTAGGGATCTTCTTATTCTCGCACTGACTCTGGTTTTAACCTTGGGAGCATCTACTCCACTAGCACACAAATTTTTTCAACCTTTGAGAGGTCAAAAGTATTGACATTAACTAGAAAGGATGGTTTATTCATCTCTATGCACTCACAAAGTTGTTGTGGCTTGAATTTAGTGGCATACACTTCTTCCTAGGCTTCTTTATAGAGTTGCTTCCATTTTCTTGCCCTACCATCATTGATAATGTTTTAGCATACAACCTGGGTGGCTTTACTAATCAACACATTCCTAGATCAGAATAGGTTTATGGCATGAGGGTTTATAAGGTGGGAGTCCTACCCTTCCTCAGGCTCTTCTAGGCTTGAAGTAGCCTCTTTAGGTGCCTCAAAATGAGGCTCATCCATATAATGATCAAATGAAAATGCGAGTTATTTGCATGTCCTAGTTATGGCATCTTGGGGGGGCATAATGTCGTACATATAAAGATGTTCATCCCCCCATCAATTCTACACATTCTCCCTTATGATTAGTTCCTTGTCATCCTTCTTGATGATGGCCATATATGTTTGTTCTTACTCTTGACTGGTGCCACCGCTTTCTTTGGTGCTCTCTTTGAAGGACTCAACTATTTGTTCCTTAAGGGTTTCTTCCTTAGACTTTTACCCTTCATCCACTTCTTCTTCATGGGGTTTCTCAATGTTCACCTCCAGGGTAATTCCCTCAATTCCAGTGTTTTCTTGTTGCTACTGGGGTTCCTCAATTATCTCTATTTTTTTAAGGTGCCAATTTCACCTTATTTTTCTTTAGGTGCCCCTTCACTACTTTGACATGCCTCTTGTGTAGCTTATTATACCTTTTTGGTGGGGGTGTTAGGCACTTGATTAACTGCTTCAATGGTTAGTCATGCACTGGCAAGAACCTTCTTGGCCTTTTTCTATACCTTGGCCGCTTCCTTTTCCTGGGCTAATTTGCGCTTCTCTTCAAGTGTTAGCACCTTCTTAATGTCTTCCTCACTGAAGCCCATTGTCTTCCTCACTGGATGAGGAGATTTTTATATCCTCTACTTCTTCAAGCATGGTAGTTGTGCCACTTTGGAGGGCCTCCTATCCATCCTTAGTGTTTGGCTCTTCTTCCTCTTCTATATGTAGGATATATGTCTCTACTCTTTCTTCCTTAGTGTCCTCTACTCTAGACATAAGGGTTGCCTCTTTCTTCATTTTTTCCAGAGTTATAGTTGGGAATGTAACTGATCCCTTAGTCTTCTTCTTTTTATGCTTCTTGATGAAAGAAGCACTCTCTGGCATGAAGGTTATGCACTTCTTGGAAACTAGAGGTATAGGTTTTTTTTTCAGAGGTAATCTTCAACTTGTTGTGCTTTGTGATCTCTTCAAGTTTCTCCCCCTGATTCTTCTAGAGGGTCTTCTCTTGCATCTTTGGTGTATCCTTCCCTTCATCACCGATAAGAGGGGGTGATCATCATCTTTTCCTAGATCATCACCCTTTTGTGTGGCTTCATTTCATAGTACAAGTTGAAGATGCACCCATTTATTATTTTCCTCTAGACTAGATGGAGGTCCATTCTATCAGAGTCATCATCCTCGTCCTTGGTGGCCTTGGCTCTGGGGTGTAAAAACTAGCACCTTAACCTAGTCCTTCCTAGATCCACAATCTTCATTAGGATTTCTAGCTATTGCACATTGGGAATCCTTCTTAGTGCTACCATGAAATATTTGGTGGAAAATGCATAAGGAAATTTGAGCCAACTAAATAGATTCTCATCCTTGAGTGAAAGGTGCACTAATAAAAGCGATTCCTAACAACAAAGGTCACCATTTTGATCAAATATTGGGGAAGCTCCTAATGGATGCACCATTCAATCCTAAATTCTTTGATATACATGTCATGTTACCCTTGTACCCTTGTCTTGTATTTTTTCAAAAAGTTGGGTGGGCAGATGAAGTATTAATACTTCATTACAGGGGATTCATTATGGGGTGGGAACACCAAAAGGTTATCATCATCTCCATTCAACACACCTATCTCCTCCATCATAATCAAGATTATCATGTAACCCCACTTGAAGGTCTTGCACACTTTGTGGCACTTCAGTACATTCTTCACAATCTCCTCAATAATAAATTTGGAGATGTTGAACATTATCCCTTATGCCATGTGGTGGGCAATGCACACGTAGGCCTTTTTAATGTCATACCATTGACCTCCAGGGCATAGTTTGGAGCTAACCAGGCATGATGTGGCCATCATGCTAGGGTCATGTATATATTTCATAGGGAGTGTGAACCCTAATTTGTAATATCCCAGGAACATCATAACCCTCTCAACCTCCACATCATCTTCCATCATCTGGTGGATGTCTACCCCTATGCTTGGGAGCCATGTGATATTACTGATGAGGCATGTCAAGATCCTCATACACCATCATGTGAAATAGAAGTGGTCGCCATGGATGAGAAAGAAGAGGAATTATACCAATTTCTCCAATTTTCCAAAGCTTGGCAAATCAAATAATTGGGTCAAACCCATTATAGCTAGTTTTTCTCAAATAGAGATGTATAAGAGTGTAGTTCCCACCTTCATCTTCTTCCCTATGTCAACCATCTAGTCCTAGTTGAGTTCATGTGCATTATTTCTCATATGATGGTTATAATATTTAAATTTACACATGTGTGTGAAGGATACCCATTTCCCCCATCATGACCTCAGGGGGAACTGCATCTCTCTATAATCAATCTTTGTGCTTACTTATGGGTCTATCACTACAATGCTAACACCTTCTACCAATTTTCCTCTCATTTTACAATGGCTGATTCTTTTACCATCTGTGCCTTCTTGGCATCCTTCTACACCTACAGTGAACCTATTCTTAACCCTTTCTTACCCATTTTGAATTAGATGCTATTAAAGTGTGTTTGGTTGATCTTTTTGAATCTATTAATGGTGCTTTGCATTTCTTCATAGTCATAGAAATTGTGACTATATCTTCAACTCTCAAACTTTGTGCATCATTAATGGAAATATTGGCATTCTGCAAAACTTCTACTACTTTGTTCCTCTCTCAATTCTTCTCCACTCACCTCCTATTAAATTCAAAGTGGAATGCAATCTTGCCATGGTTCAACCATTCTCACTTGGGGGGATATGGGTGCTCTAGTTTTCACTGTGGTAGCATCTTTCTAGTTTCTCTAGCTTCGGCTCTTATTTAGCTCTATGTTCTAGGTGTAATTCCCATAAAGTTTATAACCTGGTCCAATTTATCATTTGCCTCTTTATACCTTATTTTTAGCTACCTCATTAATGGCTAGTGATTAATGGCATGATGGCACATGGATTTCTTGAAAAGTTGCTAATCTCATGAAATCCATAAAAATCCACCATCAAATTCTCATTTATTATGGATCTTAGTACTTTTTCCATCACAACATTAAATTTTTTTAATAGTTTATTCATTGAAGTGATAGGTGATTCAAATGATCAATTCCTAATGACCATTGGTGGCTATCATTTATCTCGATGATATTTATATTGAAATTTGTTCACCTTGGTGTGACCTTCACCCTTCTCATGGAAACTTACGCAAATAACTTCACATGCACATGATTCAGCCTCTCAAGTTCTATCTCTTCTTAGTGTTGCACTTCCTTTCAAGCATGTCTCTCTTTCTTGGTTGATTTCTCTATGCTTCCATGTCTTTTGATTTATCCTACCCTAACTCATAAAAATCCTTGCACTAGTCCTCTAGCGCTTCATTATCTCTTCTTGATTTATTGTGCATGAGCATCTTGTGTGCCTCCCCTTGTCAACTTGTACTCATAGTTTTCTAAATTTGGTAAATTTTAGGTGCCCAAAACTTAGGTGTCTAGCCTTAGGCACCTAGAGAGCATCTGTGCTCGACTCCCTCAAATGGATTTATGCATGTAAGTACCAAAATAGTTACACTATGGGCTTAAAAGTGCCATGATTATTTACTTAACACCAATGAAATAAACATAAGGAAAGATTTGGCTTGCACCAAATTTAATTATGGTCAATCTCAAAGCAACTAAATTGTGACTGAGAAGTTGGTGTCTGATGGCACAAGTGCCATCCTATTGACTGTAGGGTTTCAATCTGTTACTATTGAAATTCTTAGGGAGCATTTCACCCATCAGCATGCACTAGTATCTAATATATTATGGATTATATAAGGTCTTATCCACTTAATCTACAGTTTACCTAGGTGCTTGAGGTACTTTGAGTCATATAGCAAGACCAGTGTACCTTCAATCAAAACCTTGCACTTGATGTGCTTATCATGATAGAGATTCTAGCATGCATTTTCTATCTACTATTTCTATCTTGCTTGGATGTGTGTCTTGTCCAGGTGCTCCAAGTCTTTTAGGCATGTGCTCAAAAACTCTTGGTCATCCAATCAACCAATACATGTGATGCATAATGAGATCACTATAAATTCCATAAGTAAAATGGCCTCTAATCCAAACACAAGTTGAAATGGTGTAGCCTTGTTTAGGCACTTGAACATAGTGTGATAGGCCTATAATACCACTGACACACGGTCATCCCAATCTTTATGATTAATATTGCATATCTTTGTGAGGCATGTTCCCAATATCTTAGTAAAATCCTTAGTGATGCCATTCATTTGGGGATGATAAGGTGTCATCATATGGTGTGCCACCATGTATTTAATCAATAAGATCTAAATGGTTTTGTTGATGAAATGTGCACCATGATCACTAGTTAGGCTACGTGGGTAAACATAGCGACTAATGATATTCTCCTAAATAAACCTTATTATGGTGGTAGTATTATAATATTTGGTTGGCATTGCCTTGGCCTACTTGGTGAAGTAATCTATGTCCATCCGAATGTATCATGCCCCTATGCACCTTGTAGTGGGAGTAATGGGACCAACAAAGTCAATGGCCCATTTTTCAAATGGCACTTGGGAAAGGATGGGGATGAGAGGCATCTCATCCCTATGGTTTGGTTTTCTTATGCATTGGTAGATGTCACATACTTGGGCACATTATTTTGCATATTGGAATAGAGTTGGCCACCACAAATTTGATTGTAGTACCTTACATGATGTAGCATCTCCAATGTAATAGCCTCCAACAATCCCCTTGAGCACCTCTTTTAAGACTGAGTCCCATTCATGGTCTAGGGCACATTAGCACAGGACTTCATCATGGCTTAGCTTGTACAATTCCTCACCAATGAGTTAAAAAGGGGTGGCATAAACTGTTAGATGCTTCTTTTCCTTAGTCATCATGGTCCAGGGCATAGATTTAGATGTTACAAATTCATAGATTTCTACCAAGTCTTTAGGGACATGCTAGATCATATAAAATTATGCGTCAAATAAATCATCTTTTATAGGCACTACTAAATCACCAAAGTAGATGTGGGATATATGGTCTAGTCCCATGTTTTGTTTTCCAAGCTTTACTAGAGAACTGGTACTTTTGAAACAAAATAATCCATTGATAAATGTACTCATGGAGAATGGGCTTATTCACCAGGTACTTAAGCACCTCATGATTAGTGAATAAGATGAAGGGGTCACCAATAAGTACTACCAAAACTTTTGAAGGGTGTAGACCATGGCAAGCACCTTGCACTCAGTTGTGGTGTAGTTTTATTCTACCTTGGTCACTTATTTGCTTGCATAAGAAATGGGATGATCTATTTTACCTTTTCCTGGGTACACTAGAATGGTGTTGATCAAAGTCCTAGATGCATCGATGTGGACATGGAATAGAGTCATCTGATTAAGAGATTTCAATATCGATGTGCTTATTAGTTTGAGCTTTAGGGTCTCAAATGCATCTTCCTATGTTACACCCCAGTATAATAGGCCATCCTTTCACAAGAGATATTCTATAAATGTTATAATCTTGGCATAGTTTCTAATGAACTTCTTATAGTACCCATAATGTCCAAGAAAGGCACAAATGTCTTTCTACATTGATGGGGTCTAGAGCTGAAGGATGATTACAATCTTCTTTGGGTCAATGAGTAGACCATCCTTGCAAATAATGTGGTTGAGAAAAGTGCCAAATGGTGTTACAAAAACACACTTTTTGAGGTTCAAGGAAATTTGCAACTCCTTACACCTTTCAAAAATAAGGTGCAGGTTGTCATAGTGATTCTTCACTAACCCATACATAGTCCAATCATCTAAGTATAATTTGAGGAATTTGTGAATGAAGTCCTTAAAAGCGGTGATCACCACTTGAGAGAATACAGTTGGTGTATTCTTAAGTCCAAAGGGTATCACATTATATGTGAAACAACCCCATTCTATCACAAAGGTAGTTTTGGGCTTGTCCTTCCTCCTCAATCTGGACTTGATGGTATTTTAAGAACCCATCAGTAAAAATGTATATCTTGTAACCTATGATGCCATCCAATACTTCATCAGTGAATGGATTTGGAAAGGGGTCGATTACATAGGCAACATTTAACAATCTATAGTCGACACATATATAGATGCACCCATCCTTTTTGATGTTGATGATTATAGGGATAACCCATTTAGATTCCTGCATAGGGTAGATGACACCCATGAATAGCATACCATCAATCTCTATTTTGGCCTTGGCAAGATGAATGGGGTTCATCGTATAAGTTTGCTTCTTGACAGGTCTTACATCATTGAATATCTTGATGCTCATCTTCTTGAGGGATGGGTGTGTGCCTTTCATATCTTGAGAATTCCAAGGGAAAAAGTCTTGAAATTCCTTTAAAAGGTCCACAATACATGCTAGCTCCATGTCAGACCGATAGGCACCCAGAGTAGTAATCTTTGGTTCCCCTTCTGAGTTGATATCTACCTTTATAGTTTTTAACAACATATAGGAGGGTTCATTCTTCTCTTGGTATTAATCCTTAACTTGTTTGCTTCCATCAATCCTTTATATCCAAAGATGAGTAGGGTATTCTTCTTTTGGGGTGTTATCCTCAACTTGGCATACTAACTTTATTTTGCCTATCAAATTCTTCCAATTATGCACCTTCCATATTTCATCATCCCAATCATTAGAGTCACTATTGAGGGTTTTCTCTTCAAAGAAAGTTAGGAGTGCCAACTCTTTTTCACCAAATATGTCTTTTAGGCTCTCCTTAGATATTGTAGTGTCCTCAAACACTGACCTTCAAACTACTTATAGTGGTTCAATCAATTCAAGGTTTTACAGAGAAAAGGAGAAGGTGTGAATAAACCACTCCTTGAGTGCATCCTAGTTAGCTATCTTCTTGCACATCTAATTGACAATATACCATGCCCACACCCAATTATTTAAGGCCTTATAGAATGCATGCCCCCATAGATTCCTTAGGTCATTTTCACCATAGATAGTCAATGTTTCTTCATAAAGGTGCACATGTGTTATGGTATCAAAGTCACTAGAGTAGGCTGAGATGTCCAAATCCTTGTTACTCTTTCTTAATCTAGTGAAAATGGTTGCCTTTAAACCTAGCCAAGTTAGCAAGCTAGGCTTTTTCACTGCCCGCCCACTAACGAGCGATAATGTTCTTCAATGTATACACTAGAGCACCCATTTTATCCACCTCTTTTGGGATATATGATTCAAGGTCTTAGACATAGTGTTGCACTAGATTACTCCCTTCATATCTTAGGAGTGCTGTATTTTTTACCTTACTAAGGAAAAACAATCTCTTTCCCTTTTTCTTGGTGTAAGCGACCCACCTTTTATAAGTGCGATTAATCTAGACCCAACTTGTCTTTACTAGTTTTGGTGCCTTTACACATACCAAATGGCACCTTCGATTAGTAGTCTCATATGCTTCCTCAACCCATCGATCGTAGGTAAAATCAATGGTGTCTAAGGTTGATTGTCCATCTTCCCAAGAGAGGACTCCTTGATCATTAGGGTCTAGCATCTCGGTGCCTTGCACCATAATGTTATATATGTGGTTGATCTCATCCTTGATGTCCACACTTTTGACATAGGGGTGTCCTTGGTCATTTGAGAGGGGTATAAATACTCTTTGTTTTCCATTCTCAAATGTCATGTAACACCTCTTAAAGTGCATATTTGCATTATTTGCATAACACCATGGCCTTTCTATAAGTTTCAAGTAATTATCATGCTCTGCTAACTCGATTACTTCAAATTCAGTGCAAAATTTGGTGCCCATGATATCTACAACTACGCTTTTCATAATTTTGATTGGCTACACTTAAGTCTTGTTGGCCATGAAAATTACATGAGGGGAAGGCCTAAAGGCTAGCCTAACCATTTTATCCTAGGTATTCTTGGTCAATTTGTTGACCTCAACACTTGTGTTGATAAGGACCTCACAAATAGACCATCCATCAATAGTGGCATCCATGAGGAGTTCTTGGTCGTACTCCACATTTTGTATATGTCAAACTTCTCGTACCCTCTCCATACATGGTATGATGACCTCAAATTTATTTTTACCTTTGTGCTCCAAGAAAGAGTTCTTAAATAGGGGTAGCATTCTTTATATTTGTAAGAGGTGTAAGATCTCAGTTAATTCTTGTATCTCAACTTCCTAAATATCTTATTTCTTTTGAGAGGTAGCAGCCTATGCATCTAGGTCTCATGCTAATTATAACTCCCCTTGCAGGTTTGGAATTACACTCATGGCCTACTAAAATACATCATTTTAGGATGATGAGTTTGGGTAAGGTGTATATCTTGGTTAAGTCTATGTTTTGCACTCAATGTGATCCTTATCCCCATATTCTAAGTGTAACTCATGTATTACTGCAACTAGAAGTTGAGTGGTGAATCCACTATGAGTATTTACTTGTACCTTGACTATTTCTGTGTGGGTTGGTTGCACTTTTAGGGTCTATTTTTCTATTTTTAGCTTGTGCTTGATCATATCTATGCCCTTATCTGTGTCAGGTGTTTCAGATAATTTTAGCTTATGTTCCAAGAAAGGAAGAATGGAGAAACTAGATACGAGTATGGTTGAAAACCCTATTTGGTTGTGTACACGTTGATTACATGATTATAGATACTCCTCTTTGGCTTGGGAGAAATGACCTACAAATAAGAAAGCACTCAAATAAATAATTTGATTAGTTATATAGTAGGGTGGATTGCCTAGCAAGCTAGATCCAAGAAGCACGAGCTTCCTTGGAAGTTGTCAATCCACAATTTTAAATAATCAAGTTTTGGAAGATAAAGTACTTTCATAAATCATAGAAGATACTAAAATTAAGTACAATAAGTGTTTAATAAATAAATAGATGAAATTGACCAATTATAAAAATAAATAGGTCAATAATAATCCTAAATAGGTCAAATATGCTTTAAAAAATAGGTTGGGGTTCTATGAATAGGTAGAGATAAAGAAAGTTAGATTTGGTTGAGGTCTGGTGGGTGAAAATAATTTATTGTTTTTTTGTGCCATAGTGGTTGTCAATGATTGAGGTGACCATTGGTGGTTGGGGTAACTGTCAGTGGTTGGGATAGATTGTCAGTGGTCAGGGTGACTGTTGATGTTTACTATGGGTTGGGCTTGGATAATAAAAGGTCAGAGGTTTCAAAATGAGATTCTAGGAGATTGGCTTGGGTTGGGTTGATTTTTAAATATAAATAAAGTGATTAAAAACCAAATACTTATCTTATGGGTTATTGGTTGGATGAACGGTTGAGGTGTTTGGCTTGTTGGTGGAGTCTAGAGAAAATTTTGGTATATTAACTATACTTGGCTATTGGTTAATGGATAAAAAAACTTTGGCTCTCTGTCATGATGACTAGATTATTGGATTACTAGAAGAGCACTTACAGAAGAAACTCTAGATACAATATCCCTTGATAGTTGTGGATCCCTTTTTCACCCTATGCTCCTCTCTTCTTATAGGCAAGGAGGGAGAGGCGCAACAAGATGTTAACAAGAGGTCCAACTTGTTATCTAATTTTAACTTCAACATGCATAGGTTCACACATAAATTAGACCATCTAATTATAGAAAATCAAGTCAGAGTAATGTTGGTGTTTAATGGTTTAGATGGTGGAACCTGACCATCAATGGTCAGGGTGATCATCGATGGTTAGGGTGATCGTTTGTGGTTTAAGGTTTAGCCAATAGGTCAATATGACTTAAGTTATGTCTATTTTATAGGCAAGAAGCTAAGGTTGGGCTCAAGGTGATTGTGACATTGAGAATCATCATGTGCATATTTATGGTGTCTACATTTTCCCCCTTCTTGTTATGTAGTTTGTATGAACAAGATGTAAAATAAAAATGGATTATAGGTCAAAGGTTTAGTTGCCTTGAGCATGGGAGGAGGTGTTCCCCCTAAAACTAGGAGCTGATGGGGTGAAAAAAAATTAGGTAGAAGTTTGACAAGTGGTGAAGGTGATCATAAAAGGTGGGTGATAGGTTGGGTAATGAAGTGAAAACATGCACACAGAGTGTTACAAATTTGTGATAGCCAAGATCACCTATTGACTAGGTTATTATAGTTGGTAAAAATTAAGGTTGGTGATAGAAGGATAAGTGACAAGTAGATTGCATGATTGTATTTAGGAATGGTGGTTGGGAACACTCATAAATGTAGTTCTCTTAGGCACGGTCTATATTTTTGTGGGTATCTAAGGTAAGAAGTACTCTTAAGAAAAACATAAATTGGTATGGTGTAGTCATGGGTATCCAAGGTAGGAAGTAATCCTGTGAAGACACAAATTAGTCTGACATGCACAAGGTAGTGGAAGTCCAAAAAAGTTTAACATGAAAATTAAGATCATTGAAAAACATGTGATAGTTTGGGCCAAAATGGCCAGTGGTAAGGTGACATTGTTGGTGGCTAAGGTGGGTAGAGAAGGTAATCTCCATGGGTGTGCACTAAGTTTTTTATGTACCAAAATTTTGAAAAGTGGATAGTTTAGTGGAAAAACCCCAAAATATTGATCATTGATGGTTAGGGGTCTTATGGGTAACCATCGGTAGTCACCCTGACTGTCGATGGTCATGGGAAAAACCTAAAAGGGTGGAAATAAAAGTGCCATTGAGTTTCATTTTAATTCATTTGAGAATTTAAACTTTGGCATTTGTGCTACTTGGCATTTTGTGTGAAGAGCTTTTTTGAGTAGGGGAGTAATTGAGTTGGATTGCATTGACCAATCTGTATAAGGTTTACCTAGCCAAGATGCGGGGTGGATGAGGATGTGATCGAGTAGTGGGTCTTAGGATTCCTCCTTGACAATGGCTGAGGAATGAGGTAAGGGTTGTATTAAATTGATAGCATAGGTTTGAGTTTGTAAATGTGTTGTAAGTTGAATTTGGTTACTTTGTCATTATTTGATGAGTTGGTTTTAGGGTTTGACTTAGTTTTAGTGTTTTCTTGGTTTATTGGTGAAATTGGTAGTTAAATTTAGAAATTGATCAGGGTAGGTTAGTTAGGGGAGGGTAGAGGTAGGATTAGGTAGAAATTGGTGGTTTTGTTTTGGTTTTTTTTCTATGTTTGTGAGTGGGTAGGGTTGAGGTATTCCATCAGTGGTCACACATAGTGACCATATACGGTCATACGCAACCATTGATGGTTAATACCGATCGTAAATGGTTGATAATTGATAGGATTAGGTTTCCTAACCATTAGTGGTCACCATGACCGTCGGTGTTTGATAGAGGTGGGAAATGATTTTTAAACATTTTAAAGTGTTTGTTATTTTTGTTGAGGGTTGAGGTGAATTATATAAGGGTGAGGGTTAAGTGTTTATGCTAGAAGTGTGATTGATTAGGGTAAAAATAAGATAGGTTAAAGGTTTAGCCATGAAGATAAGACATAGGTATAGGTGTAAGTTTGTAGGAAAAAGGAGTATAAAAAACTAAGCTTGGTTGCTATCAAACTTTGCAGGCAAGGGAGAAGATTTAGATGTGAAATTGGGTGCCTTAGATCTTTGCTAGAATTCACCAAGGTATGATTGTTATTGATTGGAAACATATGGAGGAGGTGGGGCTTGGCACGATGTTACATTATCAGTATGTGTCATAAGACACGATGATTATAGTGGCCCTCATTGAGATATGGGATATGACCACTAACACCTTCCTACCACCCACTAGTGAGATAATTATCTTACTTGAAGATGTGCACAAGATTACATAGTTACCCATTCAGGGTGAGCTGATTTATCATATTGAGAGAGAGAGGAGAGAGATGAGCTCATGGAGCTAATATGCAAAGATGACCACAATTTTTCTAGGTGGCATGATGGGGGTTTAAGTTATACTTTGCTATATCAGAGGGCTAGAGATGATAAGAAACTAATGATCATGATGATTATGGAAATCTCATGTTTTATCATACTAGACTCAAGTAACAGGAGGTTTCCCTATCTATTTTTGGGCATTCTAGTAGAGATATTACTAGGTCACATAGTGTTAAGTTGGGTGCCTATGCTTGTAGTCCAGATATATAGGGAGATGTGGGGTTTTAGCTCTGATAGGATATATGGTATCAACATTAAATTCATTATACACTACTAGGCATATGAGCATATCTAAGTTCTAAAACTAATGGGGATGTCATGGGAGGGGTATGCACAGATGGAGTTTATAGTTGGATTCATGTAGTGTAGAGATGATTTTTCCCTTTCAGGACTAGGTGGAGGTGTTCACAATATTTACTAGTTTAGAGGGGTATTAGATGCCTTGGTTGTTAGAGATGTGATTTGGAGATCCTATGTTAGGTTTCTAGAGTGGGATGGATATAGGAGACATACACTATCCCTACAAAGCTAAAAGTGGTTCTTCGGCAAGAGGGATGGTGAGACATAGCTCATCCCATTTGAAAGGGTTCGATGATAGTTTGGTCTAGTGTAGAGTATCTTGGGTCTCTTCTTGAGTTATAGGAAGGAGGATGCAGAGCTTCTAATTCTTAAGCCATAACCCATATAGGTTTTACTTGATCATGAAGATTTATCAGCTAGGGTTGATATATATGATACAAGGTTTGTAGATGGGTACCCATCATAGTACCAGTCACTCTATGTAATGACTAATTTTGAGGGTGATGATGGTGGTAAGTAGTCGATAGATGTTGACCCAATTGGCATAGGTACAAGGGGCTACCCCAGATGTCAGAAGTGACTTTAGAGAGAGATTAAGATCAAGTGGTACTAGTCATGGCATAGGCTACAATGAAAACATTATAGGGTCAGTTGGTAGTAGCACAAGGTCAAGCGGTTATAATTACAGGTGAGAGGGACCAAGATGGAGCTACACTAGCCTTGGTTATCCAAGAGAGAGACTATTTGAGATAGGTTAGAGGAGGAGCCAAAACACCTATAAGACTACTAGGCATTATCCTCATGGCTTGATATACAACCATAGTAGAGGAACTATGCTATTATGAGGCCATAGTCCTGAGACATTATCATGATGAACCCTGATAGGGCAAGTACAGAGCTAGTTTGGTAGGTGGTGCTAGCATGGTGACACTAGGTCAGTGGGATACTTCTATAGGTGGATAGTTAGGTACCTTGGGAGGACATGCACCAATAGGAAATAATGCCCTAGGAGATAGTGGTGCCCCAGGGGCATAGCCATGATATAGTTATGAGATATTATACTTTGTTGTATATCATTTTGATATCAGCCTGTGAGCTAATGCAATGAGATGTATATTTTGAGAGAGATACATGTAAATTTTTTGTATACACAATGATTATGTGGTTATTTATGATTATATACTCATGATTTATATATATGATCTTTGTTTATTACTTATGATGTTGATGTTAGTCTTTGATGATGTTATGGATTATGGTTATGATATGGATATGGATGTTGATATAGACTCACCTAGGTAGGCATGTGATGGATTTTATTTATGTTAATGATGATGCTTATAACATTTTTTTTCATGTTAAAATTTAATGAGTATATGCTTCCTCATTTAGATTTAGACACATGGTAAAAATGGTTTATTAACTCATTTGGTTATGGATGTCATGTTGTTGATATGATGTGATGTGATATGGTTATGATTATGTTTATGAACATGGTTTATGCTAATGATGTTTGCTTTTGTGAATGATATGATGTGAAGTGGTTATTATTATGGTGATTTTGCTTACGGTAGAACACAAAAAGTAGGTTTAATAACAACACTAGATGTGAGAAAGAGCAGATAATTAAGAGACAAATGGCTAAGTGAATATATCAACTAGGTATGAGAGGATAAGAAGAGGGAACAATGCTTCTTCTGTGGCATGGAATAAAAAAAACAAAAATTGGAGTGGCTTAAAGAACATAATCCCATCAAATGCTTTGCATTAGCGCTCCTTAGTTGGTCAAAATGTTATCTTGATCACATAATGTTAAGTAAGCTCAAAAATCCCTTGATTTATAGTGTATAAAGGGGAGATGGATAAAAATAGAACTATCTTGTGAGATGAGTGTGCCTCTTTTGGAGGTTACCAAAGAGTCAATACAAACAATTCTATGACATATAAGGTGTAGACTGATCGATGCGGGAAGCCTACTCATGAGAGTCAATTACGGCTTTCAAATTTTTTTCTTTAAGAGTTGATTTCTGCTTTCAAAATTATTTTGCTTTGTATGATGCTTGATAATGGGTTTTTTACTTCTTCTTTTATTGTTTGGGAGGTTTGGGGAAGCTAATCGATGTGGGAAGCTCTAGTAAATTACTAGGATTTGAAAAATTCTTTACTCATCAATCCTTCGAGGGAGTCGTCTATGTTTGTGTGCTTTGCTTAATGCTTTTGATAGTTGTCCTTCAAGGGAGCAATCTACCTTATTTTGAGTAATTTTGATATGTTTCCAATATTTATCCTTCAAGGGAGTAGTGTATGAATTCTAGGAATGACCCATGATTGTTTTTGGTCATGAATTTGCTTTGAATGTTTGCTTAACATAGACTTGCTTATATGGTCTTAAAGGTTGACCTTTATGAAGGCAAAACTAAAAGAACAAGAAGGTTCATTAAGTGTAAATAGGTTTAGGTGAAAATGATCATAGGAATCGATCTTGTAAAAGGGGTAGAAATTACCATGAGAATCATGCCATGGGTAGAGCCATGGTACCCATTTTTCAATATTAGGCCATGATTGTGATGGATAATCACACGATTTAGTTTTAATTAGTTGCCCCTGAAATAGGGAGATGAATGTGGTTTGTAAGCAAGGTATGAGCTTAAGTTAGACAAAGGGTGAATTTCATCCTTTTTAACAAAAGAAAGGATGTAGATGTGAAGCATTGAGGGGCTCAGGTTTTGGGTTTCCCTCAAGAGAGGAAAACTGGTAAGCTCATGATCCGTACTTGTGGGTTATGATATAAGGTCCAAGACCATTGAAAGCAAAATTCCCTTGATTGATTTTCTCCATATTGGTGACATGTTTATTTCTCACTTTAAAGTGTTTTTTATAAGCATGTTTGATTCATTCTTGATAGACATGAAGATGACTAAGGGCATCTAAATGATGCTCGCCAAGTAGCTCAAGTTGGGCTAAATGGTGTTGACGATAATCATCTTCAGAAATGAGATATTGAAAAGATATGCAAAGATATGGGATTTTAACTTAGAGAGGTAAGACAACCTCTACTCCAAACACAAGAGAGAATAGGGTATCACTCGTAGGGGTTTAGATGCTAGTACGATATGCCCATAAGGCAAAAGGGATGTGCAAATGCTAATTTTGACTAGATGGATTGACCATTTTAGTGAGCATGTTGTTGAGAGGTTTTTTTATAGGCCTCAACTTATCCTTTAGCTTGAGGATGATAGGGTGATGAAAAACTAATCTTTATGTTAAATGCATCGTAAAGACCTTGGACTTGTTTATTTTTAAAAGGTTTTTATATTGTCAGTGATGATTTTGTGAGAAACATCAAAATGATAGATAATGTGATGATTGATAAAGTCAACAATATTTTTAGCTTTGGTCAATACAAGATGAATAGCCTTTACCCATTTAGTAAATTACTCGGTGGTAGTGATGATAGAATTCTATCATTATGAATAATGGGGGTTAATTTTACCAATAAGATCTAGACCCCATTATTAGAAGGTCCAAAAATATGTGGATATGTAAAAACTATGGATAGTTGTGTGATGTAAATTGGCATGTTGTTGACACTTAACACACTTCTTCACATAATTACAATATTATTGGTTAAATTTAGGCCAATAATAACCAAGGCGAAGGATGCATTTAGCCACGACAAGGCCACTAATGTGTCCCCCACAAATCCCATCATGCATTTCATTAATAGCACAAGAGGCTTCATGACTATGTAGGCAATAGAAGAGGAGACCATCAAAGCCAAATTTAAAAATAATTCCCCCCATAATGGTGTAACATGAGGTACTCTACATAAACACTCTTCAAGCATTCCTAGAAAAATTAGAAGGAATGATGACAAGGTTGAGATAGTCAAAGGTCTACTGATACCAAAGGTCAGGTTGGGTCTCCTCCACATTAAAGATAGTGGGAGAGTCTGGTTTGATATAAGAAGGTTGGGTAATTCTATGGATAATGATAGATAACTTAGAGTCAAAGGGTTTAGATAGGATCTGAGAGGTGAGGGAAGCTATGGTGTCAGCAAACTTGTTAGTAAATCATGAGGTGGCTTGGATATGGTAATGTTCAAATGATGTTAAGAGCTCATCAACTAATTATTTTTACTATTTTAAAACATCACTCTTAAATTAGTAAGAGCCATTTATTTGATTGACCACTAGTTGAGAGTCACCGAAGATGTTGATCATTTTAACTCCAAAGGCTAGCACAGTTTGAAGGACTATCATAGGGCTTCATACTCATCCATATTATTGGTACATTCAAAATATAGCTTAAATTATAAAGGAAGAGGTTCAACATGAAGGGGAATAAGGATAATGTCAGCTCCCCCACCATGTTGACACTTTGATCCATCAAATAACATGGTCACTTGATAGGTGAAGTCTACTTGAGAGAGGGTCATGATGGAATCATCGAGAAACTCAAGAGGATGAGGTTGATTGTCTGCTAATGGTGCATCAACCAATTAGTCAGTAATGAATTTCCCTTTAATTGACTTCTACTTAAGAAAATAATGGTCAAACTTAGATAAAATCATGAACCACTTGGACATATGTTAGTTTTGGTATGACTTGGAGTGAATATACTTGAGTGGGTCAGTGTTGGTTACGACATAGGTTTGATGGTTGAGAAGGTAGTGGTGAAGTTTGGTGGCCATGAAGAATAAAGCTAAGTAGAGTTTCTTATTATAGCTGTATCTAGTCTCATAATCTACAAGCATGCAACTAATGTAGTAGATGGATTTCTCCTTGTGTTGTATGTCCTAATGAGCAAGCATTGCCCTAAGGGAGTGGTTGGTGGTGGAGATATAAAGGTAGAAGGGTTGATCATATTTGGGAGGGGTAAGTACAGGTGGTGATAAAAGTTACCTTTTGAATACATCAAAGGCATTTTTGTAGTCATCATTCCACTTAAAAGAGACATCCTTCTTCAAGAGGTGATAAAGGGGTTGTCATTCATCCAAGAGCTAGGAGATAAAGCGATGAATGGATTGGAGCTTCCCTTGCAAACTATGGAGTTATTTGAGGTTGATTGGAGGAAGCATATAGAGGATGGATTTGATTTTGACTAAATCTACTTCAATTCCCCAAAGGTAAATGATAAATCCAAGGAGCTTTCCTGATAAGACCCTAAAAATGCGCTTCTATGGGCTAAGGCAGACATGATAATGGATGAGGTGCTCAAAGATAATCCTAAGAACAACCAAGTGATCCTTACGATACTTGGATTTTCCAATAAGGTCATCTACATAGTCCTCAATGATTTTATGGATAGCGTCATGGAAGATATAGGTCATAGTGCATTGGTAAGTTGTACTAATGTTTTTTAGGCCAAAAAGCATGACCCTATAGTAGAAAGTCCCCCATGGGGTGATAAAGATAGTTTTGTGTTGATCTTTGAGGGTGATCAGGATCTAATTATAACTCAAGAATCTATCCATGAGAGATAACATCTCATGGCTGGTTGTAAGATCAACTAGTTGGTCAATGATTGGTAGAGGAAAGTCATCTTTTGGGCAAGCAAGGTTGAGGTCACCAAAGTCCACACAAATGCATAGTCCCCCTATGCTTTGGTGATAGGCGTGATGTTCGATACCCATTGGGGATAGTCAATGGGTTGAATGAAATTGACAAATAAGAGACGTTGAAGCTCTTATTTGATGAGAAGGGATATATAGGGGTGCATTCATCAAAGTTTTTACCTAATAGGTTTGGCATCATGGTTGGTGACCATGTTGTGGCTAGTGATGGAGGGGTCAACTCCTGACATGTCACTATAAGACCAAGAAAATGCTATGTTGTGATCATGCAGGAAGTAGGGGAAGTCCTGAAGCTCTTTGGAATTCAGTGATTGACTAATTTTGTCAATGCATGGGTTATTCAAAGTGCCCAAGTTGATATCCATAGTGGATTCATTCAACATGATCAAAGTCTTAGGAGGAAGAGATTTGTGGATGGAAGAATCTAGTACACCAAGATAGGTGAGAATAGAATCATCATCCTGACATTGAACAATATTAATGGTATGAGAGTCATCTATTATCATCTTAGGATGGGTCATAGGGATGGTTATAGTTACCCCATCCTTTTTCTAAGTCAGGGGTTTGAGGCTGATCATGTTGATGAAAAAAAAAAGTTGGGGGGATGATATCAAAATCTATAGCTATCGATGGTGGAAAAGAGGTTGGTGAGGAAGGGACGTCTTCCTCAAAAATGGTGACAGTAGGTGGTTTGGTTTTCTTCATGGGTAGAATGAAGTTGAGACCATGTTTCTCATGATGTTTTCTAGTCTTAATTGAAATCAACTCATGTAGGCCATGCTCATATCATCGAAGACCAAACCCCTTCTAGGCATACTTGTGGAGGTCTGTCTTGGAAAACTTGGGTTTATCCAAGTGGGAGAAACCAAAGGTGAATGTTTGAGGTAAAAAGGAGGCAACCAAAGTGTCAAGAGGTTTGTCAAGTCCCTCATAGATGAAATGGGTTTGACAGTTTGAAGGTGCAAGGGGAATAATGGCTCTGATGTTGGGGTCATACTGAGGTTGGTTGTTAAGTTTCCCATACTCATTGGGGTTAGGGAAGGTGTCAAGGGTCAAGAGGTGATATTCCCTAAGTGAGAGACATTGGAATGTTGATTCTAAGTGATCTAAGGTAGGAATTGGATCCAAGGGGGTTGATGATATAGTAGACACCTCATTGGTAGAAGAAGATATGGATTCATCCTTTGTGGTTAAGGGCTTGTCTTTGGCTAATGAGGGTGTGCTAGATGGAAGTAAGAGGATGTCATTGGGTTGATAAGCCATGTTGCAATGCAAAAAGGGACCTGGGTCAGCTTTTATAGTGATTACTTGACCTTCATGCTCAAATTTGATGCAACGATGAAGGGTAGAGGGTATACAACCCATGGAGTAGATCCAAGGTCATCCCAGCAAAACATTATACTGGAATTCACCTTCCACTACATAGAATAGTTCTAGGAGTGTGTGAGGTCCTACATGAATGTGAAGGAAAATAGTTCCCATAGTAGTGGCCATGGTGTCATTGAAGGATCAAAGGATGGTTGAGGTTTTGGACATGACATTGCTTGGTAGATTAAGTTGATCATAGGCATAGAAGGAAATGATATTAATACTAGCTCCTCCATTAATCATAACCTATTTGATGTAGGTTTGGTTGATGTAGGCAATGAGAAAAAGAGGGGGATCTAGGTCATCAGGGTGGATAGAAGGTTTTTATAAATCCTTGAAGGTGACAAGGCTGGACATTTAGAGAGCACCAATAAAGGCTGCTAGAGGTTGAGAGTCTTTAGGTTAAACCTTTATTTCTTGCAATGCCTCTATCATTTCTTGGTGATGATGAGGTGAGGTTGAAATCAATTTTTATATGCTCATCTTTGCTAGGGTTTAGTGGTGTTGTTTGAGAACCACTCTTCTAGTTGATCCAGAGGGGTTGGATGGAGAGGTACCCAAGATAGATACCTTAGGTTTGGTTGAAGGTGAAGGTGCTTGAATTTTACTTGGTTGGGAGGTGGAAGATGGGTATGTCCATAGGATGGACACTTTCACCTTTCGTTTATCCTTTTGTTGAGTGTGTGATCATGTGACCACATGGACAATATGGATAGAGGGAAGAGTCAGGGTAGGAGATTAGTTTGGTTCCCTATCACTCTAAGGTGAAAGTGGGGGAGTAGGTGGGTGTTGGGTATTATTTGTTGTTTGTTGGATTAGTAGTGGGCTCATGGGGGTTGACATTGTAATAGATCATCTTCATCATAGAGCTGATGGATTATGTTTTGGAGAGATTTGTAGTTTTATGTGTCATGATTGGGTGTCCTATGATATGATCATACTTGGTGATCATTATACCTAACTGGTTTTAGACCAAGAGAGTCAAATGATCTGATAGGAGGTAAGGTCAAGAAAGAGGCTTGCAATAACTTTTGGAAAATATTTGAGTAAGACTCAGATAAAGGTGGTGAGGGTTTAGAGGTTTTGGCCTTAGTTGGTGAGATGGAAGTCTTTTTATAAATAGGCTTGGTGGTAGAGGTCTTGGGTAAGGTGGTGTTCTTAATTGATGATTTTGGTTTAGGTAAGGAAGTTTATAAGTTGGAGGTAGAAGATGTCAAGGTAACTAGTTTGGTTATTGATGGCTCAGTGCAAATGGGTGTGTTAGAAAGCAAGAGTGATGACATAACTAAGAGCGATGGTTGGGTTTTTGTTAAGATAGTTGGCTTCCCAATTAAAGTAGAGGAATGAGGCCCAAAAATAGAGGACAAGGTTGAGGTAGGTAAAACTTTATCTTTCTAGATTTTTTGGTGGCTTTACCTCCTTGATTGATTTGGTTTGGTGTTTGGTTGGTGGGCCTAGTGAGGTTAGCTCCAGTTTCAAGGGTGGGTGATTAAGGCTCTGCATAAGGAAGATGTCAAGGTTTTTGGTTGGTTTGGTTGAAGTGATAGAGGATGATTTATTTATTTGGTATTTGGTTATTTTGGATGGTTGAGAAATGGTCAGGTTGGTAGAGGTTTTCATTATTTCAGTTGATATGATGGGTTGGATAATATAAGTGGTGGGTTGGTCCATCAAATATGTGGTTGGAGGTTCCCAAGGCTTGCAAAGAGAGAATTCACTTGTGAAGGCCCAAGCACTCTAAGCATAAAGTGTTCAGGTCTTTCTTGCCTATGCTCAAGCCTAAAATATAAGCACAAGTTTGTGCAGTAGTATAGTGATGACTCACACTTGCATAAATATTTCAATTTGTGCTTGTGTATAGGTTTCTATGGCACAT
The DNA here is from genome assembly GCA_037957365.1 of Torreya grandis. Classification (NCBI taxonomy): domain Eukaryota; kingdom Viridiplantae; phylum Streptophyta; class Pinopsida; order Cupressales; family Taxaceae; genus Torreya; species Torreya grandis. Next base: position 6,931,177 of record JARHVA010000040.1, read on the forward strand.
AAGTCGAGGAATATATGAGTTCAAGAATACAGGGCCCAGGTTCCAAATGGCCAAGTAGAAGAAGCATGCAAGGAGATATTACAAATTAAGAAGAATGCACTGAAAACCTTTATCCCTCATGTGCAATCTTATTCAATGATTTCCCCATGCCCATCCAATATATTCTTGCACTCATGCATAGGATACTACATCTACACCCTTATAGTACGTAGGGTGAAACTCTTTCTTCTACCACTACCATGTGGTAGTCTAGTGTTAGTTACAAAAACATTCTCAATTTTCCTAGGATGAGTGCCAACACTCCATGTGTCATGACTATGTTGCTTTCATCCAAAATCCCTAAAAGACTCCTCTGAGAGCCTATCAAGACAACATTTGTCACTCCTACAATGCCACATTCAGGATCAATTAGAAAGTGCCACATGTTGGGTAATGGCCAGATATAATTAAGGTTGTTGGAGGTAGTTGAGTAGAGTCTAAGGATTTATTAGAGTGATTAAATGCATAATTAGTTATTAGTAATCGAGATATGGATTCATGCCTCCCTCTAACCTTGTCATAAATATCTTCTAATCCCCTATGCATGTGTATCCCAAGAGGACCTTGCCACCATCTCTAGATCTAATCAACCTGCCAAAATTCATGAATTAGTGATGCAATGTTGCAAGATTATTAAATGCTACATCTACCACCCAATTGGTGCATTTATTGTAAAACATACTTGATTCACTGTAAAATCTTGGTTCTTCATTGTAAAAAGGGTCGATACATTTCCAAAAACCTCACACTACTGAAATTTACCCTTCATGAGCGCTTGTATTGGCTAAATCTTACAAATTAATGAGAATTAAGTTCACCTCTTTTCATTATTTTGATGATCTATGTGTTATTTCATGTTTGTTGACCTTTGTCTATGGGTATTATTTTCCCCTCTCATCATCATCCATTCCTAACACCTCCTCATTAAACTTCAAGCTCACTTATAGTTCATATCCTATGCACACTAGGGTTTATGCAAGCTTTGTCTTTGGATAACCTTCATCCCTCTCAACACTATGCTATGTTATCATGCCTCTATGTGAAACACTTATGAATTTGGAGTGACTTTGCATAAACTATGTGATATTATCTTATTCTCAAAGGTTTGTACTGTGTTTATGATAGTAAGAGCGCTTGCTCTATTCTGAGCGTATCACCTTTTAATTTCAACATTATCTTACCTTTTCCCTCCTTTTTCCCTCAAGATCCTTGGTTTAGATTAGAAGTAGTTTACCTTTCTACTCTTTAGGCCTACACACCAGTCTTCAACTAGGTGTACTTAGAATAAAAGGAATCTAGACTACTTTATAGGTTCATCCCAAGGAGTGTAAGGGTCCCACACCTTAAGGATGTTCCCATAATTACAAAAAGATAACTGATGTTCATGCACATAGCTGTATAATAATAGTTTTGCACCTAATGCCTTAGAGTCTTTCACCTCACACAAGGACTTCATAATTAGTGCCCCATCGTAAAGTTTCCCCATGTCATAGAGCATTCCATAGGTGCATCTTTTGAATGACAATAATTTTTGGCACACCTGGTGGGACCAAGTTTAAGGAAAGAGATAAAGGATCAGTGTTATCCTTATTTATCAAGTGTTGAAGACACTCTGTAGAGAACTTGGTGAATTTGAATGTTCAAATCTACTAGTTTAAGTAGTTTGAGTGCTTAAAATATGTCTTTCCACCCACCATTCAATGAAAATGCTACATTTGTGTCTTCTCATTTCCCATACCAAGCTCATGCAAACACCTATAATCCTCCCCTAGTTTAGCAGCTATGGCAACCCCCTTTTGCTTATAATTATCCCTATGTAACATACCTTACTCCCAATCAACATTACTACCCTCCTAATCCACTTCAATAGAGCATCAATGATGTACATATTTATTTCCAGAGAAAGTAAAGGGAAATTGAGAGAGCAGATGTATTGTAGACAACAACAGGAGCTTTCTCATCAAGCTCACATTGTTAGCATGAGATGATGGAGTGGCATAAATTTGAAGAGGAATGCTTGGATAGATAGATCATAGCCAAGGAATAATAGATGCATCAGGTACTTGTGTATATGCAAATAATTGAATCATAGCCAACCACTTCTACTCCTTCCTTTCCTAGCATCAAGCAAGCACCCCTTGCACCTGTAAGCCAAAATGTGGGACATAAATATTTCATTCCAAAATTCCATAGATTTAGGTAGGATAGCTTTGTTGAGCCTTCAAGTAAATCACTTGCTTTCAAAGTTCCAAGATTCAAAAAGCCTATGCTTGTGTCATCTCAATAACCCATCCTTCCTCAGGAGCCTCAAGTGTAGTCATGGTAGCCTTCTTGGAATATGCATCCTAACTTCATAATGCCCAACCTTGTAAATCCCCTTTCTTCTACACCAATTAAATCCTCTTACCCTCCCACCATCTTCCTTTTTAAAGGAGGACTAGTGTATGGAAGTCACGAGCAGACCATTCAAATGAGGAAGATACTTTGAGTGAATATGATAAGGATATCATCATTAGAATCCCCCTCTATGCCATCACTCTAAAAAAATTAACCTCTCTACAAGAAGATAGATACAATCTGATAACATAATAGGTTGATGAGATAATGAATGAAGTGGTGGTAGAAGGGGAGGACCTTAATGAGGAAGAACCAATCTACACCACTCCATAGTGCATTCAAAGGCTTAGGCCTAACCTCTCTTGGGTGAATAATCTACCATTTGGTGCTATGAAAGAAGACCTTGAAGAAAAGGCTAATCTTTAGGAGGAGTGTGTGATCAAAGAGAGTTATTGTGATCACCCCAAGGTGAGCCAATAGGCACAAGAGGAGGACTCTTTTTGGGATGAGCTAGAGGAATTTTTTGCAAGCTTGGAAGATAAGTTGGCATCCTCTCAGGAGCATTCCCATGACCAATTCTATGCTAGTGGCATTTTTCAACAAGGCATGCATATGGAAGAGGTCATAATTGTGAAAATGGCAAAGGCTTATAAGGATTTGGATGCACACCTAGTTTCATATGAGTCATCTTAAGACTCATTCAAATTAAGGGAGAAAAGTCAGTCAATTAAGCTTGAAGAGCCACATGAAAACATAGAAGAAGCTATGGCAATAAGCACTATAAATCCTTATACATCTAGGCACATATCAGAAGGGTTTCCAAGAGGTACATTGGACTTATAATAGTAGTTTTGAGAAGCATGAAGGCAACATGCTAGATCTATGAGCTTCCTAAGCACTGAGCACATGCATCCCACACTTTAAAAGGATCTTTTTGAGCAAAGAGCATAGCTAGGCACTGATAGATTTGGGAAGGATTGGTTTAAATTTAAAAACATTAACCATCTAAGAGGAAAGATTCTATGTAGTATGGTGAAAACATTCATCAAAGAAGGGCTTGTGAAAAAGAACATCCTTGAGCGCCTCCTTCATAGAAAATAGATGTCATCACACCTCCACCCATCACATATCAACAATAGGAAAGCACACAACATAAAGGACCTAAGAGCTTTCTATTTTTATCCAAGAGGATGAAGGCCCATTTTTATAGGTTGTATATAGTAGACTATATTAGCCTGCATTACATTTCCCTAAGTGCTTATGTACACATTATATAGTCATAGTTTTGATTTGTTTTCCTCTTAAGTGTGTTTCATACATCTATTTCTTGTTCTTCTCCCTTTTGTTTTATTGAGGGTAGAACTCAATTCAATATATTTAGGTATAAGCTAAGCAGGTTATAGATTTAATGACTTCATGCCTAATGGATCACTTCAAGGCCACTAGATTCCCACTTAGCAGGTAAGTGGCCCGTAGTGGTCACCATAAGTGTTGAATTTTTTAGTCACCCCTTGATCAATATAGGGCCTCCTAAGGCTTACAAAGAGATAAATCACTTGCAAAATCCCAAGTGCTCTAAGCATAAAGTGCACAGGTGTTTCCTACCTACATCTAAGCCTAAAATAGAAGCATAAGTCTATACAGTAGTATAGTGATGACTCTCACCTATATAGATATTTTAATACATACTTGCACATAAGTTTTTGTGGTGCATAAGTCAAGGAGCACATGAATTCAATAATATAAATCCCAAGTTCTAAATGGCCAAGTAGAAGAAGCATGCAAATAGATATCACAAATTAGGAAAAATTCATGAAAGACCTTCAGCCTTCATGCATGATCTTATTCAAGGATCTCCACATGCCCATCTAATGTAGTCTCATACTCATGCACATGATCCTACAGCTGTGCCATTCTATTATGCAGGGTGTAACTCTTTCTTCTGCCACTACCACATGGCACTAAAATACTATCTAGATACAAAAAAGTTCTTGGTTTGCCCAGGATGAGTGCCAACACTCCTCGTGTTATGACTGCATTACTTCCATCCTAAATCCCTAAAAGACTCCTCCAAGACCCTATCAAGATAACATGTGTCACTCCTATAGTGCCACATTTAGGATCAATTAGAAAGTTCCATGTGTTAGGTAATGGTTAGATATAATGAAGGTTGTTAGAGGTAGTTAAGTAGAGTATGAGACACTATCAAAGTGATTAAATGCATAATCAATTATTAGTCATCGAGATGTGGATTTATACCACCCTCTGATCTTGTCATAAAGATCTTCCATTCCCTTATTCACGTGTATCCCAAGAGGACCTTGCCGCCATCTCCAGATCTAATCAACCTACCAAAATTCATGAATTAGTGGCATGGTGCCACAAGAGAATTAAATGTTAAATTTTCCACCTGAGTGGTGCATTTATTGTAAAATGGGCTTGATTCACTATAAAGGCCTAGTTCTTCATTGTAAAAAGGGTTGACACATTTCTAACAACCTCACACTATTGAAATTTACCCTCTATGAGCACTTACATTGGCTAAATCTTGTAGATTAACGAGAATTAATTTCACCTCTATTCATTATTCTGATGATATATGTTTTATTTCATGTCTATTGATCATTGTCTATGGGTATTATTCACCCCTCTCATCGTCATCCATTCACAACACCTCCTCATTGAACTTGGAGCTCACTTGCAGGTCATATCTTGTGTGCACTAGGGTCTGCATAGGCTTTGTCTATGGATAAAATTCATCCCTGCCAATGTTTTATTGTGTTCCCATGCCTCTATGCAAAACACTTATGCATTTGGAGTGACTTGGCAAAAACTATGTGATATTGTCTTATTTTGAAAGGTTTACAATGTGTTTACTGCAGTAGGAGTGCTCACTCTATTTTAGGTGCATTGCCTTTTAATTTCATCATTCTCTTACCTTCTCCATCCCTTTTCCCTCAAGATCTTAGGTTTATATTATTGGTAGTTTACATTTCTAATCTTTAGGCCAACATGTTGGTCTTAAACTAGGTGCGCTTAGAATATAAAGAATCTGGCCTACTCTAGAGACTCATCCCAATGAGTGAAAGGGTTATACACCTCAGGGACATTCCCATCATTGTGATAAGAAATGGATGCTCATGTGTACAATTACACAATAATAATTATGCACCCAATGCCTTAGACTCTTATGCCCCATGCAAGTCCTTCGCACTCAACACCCCATCACAAAGCTTACCCATGCTATAGAGCATCCACCGGTGTAAATTTTGAATGATAACAAAACCATTTATAAGCAGTCAAAAGGATACTTAGGTATCTCAAGGGAAATATTGAGTTTGGGTTGTATTATCCAAGGAGAAAGGAGTTTAACTTGACAGCCAATATAGATGTAGACTGGGTAGGAAGTCTAGATGATAGGAAGAGCACTAGTGAAGGAGCTTTCTTCTTAGCAAAATGCTTAGTATCATGGATAAGCAAGAAAAAACCATCTATGACATTATCTACTTGTGAGGCTAAATACATTGTCGTAGCTTCATGTTGCACTCGAGTCCTATGGGTGAGACATGCCTTGAAAGACTACAAGGTGGAGTATGATAGTCCTAGCCTTATCTATTGTGACAAGACACGTGCCATAAGCATCTCAAAGAATCATATCATTCATTAAATAACTAAGCACATTCCCATCAAGTATCATTTATTTAGAGAGCAGGTAAGTAAAAAAAGTGTTAAACTTGAATATGTTTCTACAAAGGATCAAATTGCATACATTCTGACCAAGCCACTTCTAAGGGCAACATTTGAACATTTAAGATAGGAATTGGGTGTAGTTCCTACCCCTAGTAGTCATTAAGGAAGTCAAGTGTATATGGGGAGCTAATCAGGTGGTTCATTAGCTCCAAGAGTAAGTGAATAGTGCCAATAAGGTATGCATGGAGATAGGGGCAACATGTTTGTATGGTGTTTCATACACTCATAATCATGTGTGTCAACTGTTTTGGTTGCAAGAGATGTGATCCAAGAAGTTGTAGACATCTCTTTGTCATTTATTTCAAAGGGGGAAAATTTTTATAATGAGGGATAAATTACCTATTGAGATAAGGTTCTGAAAGTGGTTTCCATCAATGACAAAGGGGGAGATTGTTGAGTATTTCCATTGATGTCAAAGGTGCATATTGTGAAGGTTGATGCCAAAGGAGACTAAGGTTGATGTAGAGTGTTGTCATGGAAGGGTGTTGTCATGAGAAATAATTTAAAGGAAAGAGAGAATTTGAAGGCAAATAATTTCTTAGATTATTTTTTACAGTCTTATATTTGCATGATGTTACAAGTCATTGATGTCAAAATGCATAGGAAGCCTAGTCAATACATGAAGAGGTAAGTGCATGGAAAATGAATGAGCACAGTTGTATGGAACTATTTGATTATGTATGTAATTCATTGAAGCATTCATGAGAGTTTAAGGGTGAACTTATAGGGGTGGTACTTTCAATTTGAGTCTGCACCTAGACCACTCTTAAACCCTACCTGGCCTAATGAGGTATAAAGATCAGATTTAAAGGAAAGTATACATATGTGAACATGGACAAAGGTGAGATAAGTTTTTTATTCATATTCACAAAGTTTTAGGTCATGGTTTGAAGGAAATTGCATAAAACAGTGTTTTAGGCCTTCTCAAATTCATAAAATGAAGTCTCAAGACCCAAGAAGCACTTTCAACCGTTAGTTGGCACATGTAACCTGTACATGGGAATATAAGATAGTAAAGTGAGATGGGGAAGGTTCCTATCTAAGATATCCAAAAATTATTTTTGGATTCAAGGGGTAGTAATTTATGAACATGTATTCAACTCTCCTAGGTACCTCTAGTTGGTGGTGGTTAGTCAGATGAGAGAGAAAATGCATATATACAAGCTTATTTATCAAGAACTTGTGTTTATTAAAATTTGTATTGGTAAAGAAGATCAAATGGATGGGAGAAGAAACTAGAGACTCATGTTTCATGTTCATGATGATTTATGGATAGGTTCTAGCCTTCAAGTGTTCTAATTTGGTCATCCAGGTTAGCTAGTAGCAGACAGACCTAATGGTGTGAATAGTGAAAAACCCAGGAAGAGATGAATATATAGATATGAAGGTTTATGCATGATAGATTAATGAAAAAAGTGAGTGAAGAGGTTATTTATGATTTTTACGTCATTATCATGCTTTGAGTATCTTTGGAGGTCAGTATATATGGTTAAAAAGATGATCACAAAATGACCTGTTTGGTTTAGATAAGACTATGTGATATAAAGTCAATAAATTAGTCTGCGAGGCCAATACTTGCCATTAGACCATATGAAGTTTATATCTAAGGATGTCCTAGAGATATCATAAGACCATTTACATGCATCAAGATTTATGAGAAGTGTCTACATGGGTGTTGTAGGTTTAACTCATCATGATTGGTTTTTTAGGTAAGTTCATAGTTCTGAGTGAGTGAGTTGTAGAGATGTTCTTGGCTTTATCTCCTAAGTGAAAGTGTTCCAAGAATTTGATGATGACCCTGAGGTCATGGATAACTTGTCTACATGTTTTTTTATCATATTTTAGTAGCTTAAGGGTGCTTAAGCTTCATTTTTACAAGACAAACTTTTGAGGTATACATGTCTAATAATGCAGTTTACCCTAAAAGAGATTTCATGATATGAGTGAAGGATACATGTCTAATAAAGCATGGAAGAGATCAGAATAGTTTATTAGTTAAATGTTTAAATGGTTTTTATTTATTTGATAAAGCCATCTGGGTCCAAGAATATCAATATTTGGTGTTAAGAGGATAGACTTGATGCAATTAGGTCTCCATGAGGCCTAAAAGAGGAGTAAGGCCTAATGAAGTTATTTTAGACCAAAAATGGATCAAAGTTTATTTGAATCATGTTTATAATATGTTCTAATACCTATTATATGGCCAACCTAAGATGTTGAAGGTGTGTGGCTGACCAAGTGTGTGTAGTCATATAAAATGTTCAAATTGGTAGTTTGAGTGTAGTTTGCGACACCCCATTCATAGGTATTTTTTGCATGCTCTTACAACCCTTATAGACACCTTTTTTTCTCATTTCCAATCATCCAAAACCTTATGAATAGTCATTCCACCTCAGCTAGAGAATATTCCCCATGCCAATCCTATTTCCTTGGGTCTCGAGCTTGTAGGATATGAGTGACCCATTTGGACTATAGCACCCCATAGAGAAATGTCCCATTTTTGGTGATCCTATCCATTTTTAATTTGAGACCCAATGGTCATTTTCATCCAGTCTTTAAACTTAATTAGGTTAACCTAGCATACATCTGACCCATGACCAATTATTCCCTATAAAATCCCACTCAAAGCTCATTTATAAGGGAGGTTACCAAACTTACAAAGCAAGTAAGAATATGAACAAATCACTAAGGCAAACTTCCATATTCTTTGCACACAGTCACCCAACACAGTTGAAAACCTACTCAAATGCTCATACCAGTCCCTAGCCACCTTAAACACTATCAATTTAGCATTTACATCCACATCACACTATTGCATAAAGAATACTAGGTGGGAGAACTACATATGGTTTGATCCCTATTTGGAGTATTGGTATGTAGGAAACATGCCCACACAAGAGGTGTGGATTGCATGTTTAGTACATCTTTCACACTAATCCCCCAATTTTCTTAAGTGACTCAAATGTTGTTTTATCAAGCATGATGGAGGGTTAGGGTTTGAAGACAAAATTAGCTCCATAATGAGTTATATCAACAACCAGTGCTCAATTTTTCATAGGGAGGCTTACACAGCCACAATGCAACTACCTAAAAAGTTTTAGGTCTTTGTGATTAGTTTGGATAATAACAACAGGAATAAACAACAACATTAGACACCAAAGCATCCAATTTTTGGCACTCCTATCCTTTTTCCCAATGAAATCCATATTCAAGTTTATGACACCTTCCTAGACCTGCACAACCATTTTTGACTTTTGTATTAGCTATCTCAGTCTATTTTCTAGCTAAGTTATATTTCTTCTTATTTATTACTAATTTTAGAAAGGTGAAAAAGATAATTAGTTGCATAAATTAGGACTATATTTATTGCTATATTCATACTGATTTATTAATCCATACCCTTAACTAAAATAGGAATAAAACTCCATTATTTTCAAAATAAGTTAAATCATTTGGTGAACCTAACTTACTTCATTTGTGCACAAAAACCCTAAAAATTTTAGGGAAAATTCCTTTTTGATTTTAGAAATATTCTTTTGATTTTTCCTGCATATATAAATCAAAATTTCATATTTAATTTTTAAAATTCACCATGGTAATTTCAAAAATCATTTCTTTCAAACCCTAGTGTAATATACTAGGTCTCTATGCTTTTGAGGTATCACCTTACATGTCAGTGAGCTTCGTATCCTTTTTATGCATATTCTAGTTTGTTGTTTTTAGGACTTTACATTTTCTTTAGTCAATACTTTTCCTTCCATCACATTTTTATTATTACAACTTATTGTAAAAAATTCAATCCACTTTCGCTTTATTTTTCTACTTTAACAATGGTCCAATATACTGGCTTTGATAAAACTAATAAGAGGGAACTTCAAGACCTTTTAACTAAAAATATTGATATGTAAGATGGTATGCTTAAAATAGTACAAGAAGAACAACAAAAAATAAATAATGGTCAATCCTCTCAAACCATAGAACAACTAATTGTAAATGACACTATGGGGGCAAATATGTCTCAACAACCCCTATAGCAGCCCAACCTTCATATGTGGCACCACTAGTTATGGCTAGTACATCTTTGCCTCTTGATGTGGTTTCCATTGTGTAAGAGATCAAATATCTTCAATCCAAATTGCTACATCTTGAGCAAGGTGGCTCCATACCAACACAATATTTGGACTCTTTTGCTCTACTTAATACACCATTGGCATGCCATATTTCTTATACACCCTTACCATTAGGTTTTGTTTAACCCAAGCTCACTCTATATGATGGCAAGGGTGATCCAAATACACACTTGAGAGATTTCCATGTAGCATGCTACAACTATGTGCCAAATAACTGGTTACTAACCAAGCTATTTCTATGGAGTTTAAAGGATTATGCTCTACATTGGTTTTATAGTCTACCAAATTAGTCATTCAAAGTATTCAATCCTTTAACTGACATGTTCCTAACTCATTTCAGCATTAACATATGTGACGATATTTCTTATGGCCAAGTTTCACAACAAAAACAAAGGTCAAATGAGCATCTCACAGATTATGTTCTTAGATATAAGACTATCTTGGCTAAAATAACTATGCCCATGGTCGATCGAGAATTAAAAGATATCTTCATATAGAGTCATCTACCAGCTTTGAATGAGTCAATAATGTTCAAAAAGTTTTCTTCTTTCACTGAGTTATGTCATACACTAAAGGAAAGGGAATTCAAATTACTTTCAATGGGCAAACTCAAGTACACAAGCTTATCAAAAATAATAAATAAGAGTAATAGTAAAGTCCCATACAAAATAAAGGTTAATGATAGACAAAATAAAAATCACCCTATAATTAATGTGGCTTTAGAGCCCCCTTAGTGAAGGGTTTTATCAATGCCTCCTCAATGAGCCTTTACCAATCTACTAGTATCTCTAGCTAGAGTCTTACAATAGCTATAGGAATACAATGTCCTATCTCTCCTTCCTATTCGAGAAGTTGATATGATAAAGCCTCTTCCACATGGATATGATCAAAATGCATTCTATGATTTTCATAGGGCACCAGGCCACACAATGAATAGATTCATTAGTTTGTGGCACAAGATATAGGGCTTGATAGATGGTAACCTTATTGATCTTGGCACTCTAGTTAAACCTCCTTAGGCAAAGCAAACACAGGGCAAGGCTCTAAAAATTTTCTTAGATCCTTTCCCATAACATTCTAAATAGGAGATAGGGGGCACATCAAGTATTCACCATGCATATAATGCACACCATCCACCATCTACATATCAGATACCTTCAATCGAGTCACATCCTTTGAGCAACAAGATTGGTGTGTATAATTCTAAAGTTCCAGCTAGACCTTTGATCTCCTTCTCAGAGCAAGAGATAGTTGAGGATGATTTAGATTACTATGCACTCTTTATCAAGGCCTACATTGATCACCATCTCATTCATAGTGTTCTTGTACACAATGGATCTAGTGTGAACATGTGCATTATGACATTACTTCAGCATTTAGGATATTCAGAGCAGGATATCACCCTAACGGACATAATTATCAATGGATTTAGTGGACACATACAAAGTTCATTGGATGAGATTCAACTTCCTCTAAAGTTTAGTTCAATACATGTCACCACACTATTTATCATTATTTCTAGTGCAAGAGTCTTTGACATGTTGTTTGGTCGACCATGGATCTAAAAACTTCATGCAATACATTCTACAATTCATAGATGCATGAAATACATTCACACTAATCAGGTTGTTATAGTTGGTGGAGTTTCATATGTGTTACCATTCCCCACTTTAGATCCATATCCTACTCTGAATTCACTAGTTTCAACTCCACCAGTTACAGTTCTTCCTCCAGTTGAGATTTAAACATAATCAAGGCCTCCCTTGCCAGTATAGAGAGTTCATACACTTCCATGGATGCCTCTCTTAGAGATACCACTACATGAGCGATAGTTTCCAGACTCTATATATATTTTAGCTAAAGTATTCACACCCAGGGAAGTATCATTGAGGTCTCATGCCTCTACACATAGAGCACATTTTCATAGAGCTTCTTTTATTAATAGATGGGTCCCTAAGATCCCCATAGTTGCATCCACTTCTCCTAGTTACAAGGGGACCCCATAGTCAGTTTCCACTATAGAGATTTCATATCACTTACAACATACACAACTTTTAGACTCACAATCTCAACCTTTCCATTGTGCTTCATGATCATGCATGATCCTTCTCTTTGATATAGGATACCGTGGTAGGGAGTCTCTTATGAGACTCATCAGTTAGTATCATTTCTTTTTAGTCTTTCTTATACAGAATTTCTTAGCTCACTTGTACATAGTGTCTTTTTGCTTATTTATACATAGATTATTTAAAAATACTAAAAACAATACAATATTTCAAAATAATAGAAACAATATAACATGTCAAAATACAAAAACATTCAAATAACCTAAAACACCAAAAAAATTTCAATTGCATTCATTATCCATGCTTTACATTTATACTACCATGCTAGACTTACATTTTGTTGTTCTATGCTATTATTTATCAATTTATCTACATTACCATGCTTCAGTTGATCTTATTTGAGTGTGTGTAGTGATACCCAGATCCTTGATCGCTTTACTCTACCCATTGAGGGGGCATCCTACTTTTACATTCAAGACATACATCAACATATCTACCCATCGGGGGCATCTTTTACATGACTACACCATCTAGGTTATGTCATTCTTACACCACACACTCTAGTTATCATGTTGATGTACATTACTTATTAGATTATATATATTATTCTATCAATACTCACTAGTATATAACACTTGTGTATTTCTTAGCATCTACCTAGTCTTGTACTACATGTTTGCATATTTTCACTTCTACTATTTCCAACATTTACATGCCTTCCATTATTACTTTGAGTAGCTAGATGTCATTTCATTTCTCAGTTCCTATTTTTTTACTTGCATGTGCCTTAGGACATTTTCCAATGTTCTTTGTTTGTACTCTTGTATGTGTTTGTTGCCCTCATGCCAATCTTACTTGTTTTCAATTATATGTGTATGTGGTATTTGAACATGCCTGGTATGCTTTCTTTCTCAATTTGACATTTGCCTCTTTTGTATGCTTTTTGCCTTGTGTGCTTGTTTACTTCTCATTTGTTTGAAATGCCATGATTCACATCATTTATTATTTTGCCTTCTTGGATGCCATGATGGACATCATGCTCCATCATCTTTGACAGATAACCAAATTTCTAGTTTTAGTTTAGTATACCTACCCTCATAAGAGAGGGAAACAAATAGGATTTTTGTCATAGAGATCAGAGCCCTCTACCAGTCAAAATTAGTTTTTAGAACACTCAGAACAACAATAAAAAATCAAAACATGTAGAATAGACTAGAAAAATAGGGTCAAACATAGAACAATCATTAGAAATAGTAAAGGATAAAAATGCCCCATTCAAATTATAGCGCCCTACAACAAAGTGTCCAATTTTTAGTGCTCTTATCAACATAGCCAAAAACCCAAAATATTCAAAAATAGATAGAAAGGTAAGGTTAATTACAGTTTTTTCATCTATAGTCCAGTTTAGATTGGGAAGTTTTAGTATAGTTTTACTCTGATTATCCAGATATAGGGGCATCATGCATAGCATGATGGCTTTTATTTCCAATTTTAAATTAGGTAGTTGGTACAACTTCTAGATTAGAATCCATGTTATAGACACCAGTGATTGGAGGTAATATGCACTTCACATTTGCCTTATTTTCTTTATAGTTCATTGTATTACCTAGGTATTCTCAACAATTGTGTGCCTTATTCCATTTGTAGGTGGTTGACATCATTTTAGAGTGGCTTTCATATAAGCCTAGTTCTTAGCTTCAAAGTGGATTTCATCCATGCCACATTGTCATATTATAGAGAATTCATGGGATTCATGAGCCATCTCATATGACACACATTCAGACCAGTATTAGTCCATAGTTCACACTTAGTGGGCAATGATGGAGCCAAAAGACTAGCTAGTCTTTGTATTCTTGAGCCACCTACTCAGAGGGATTGGACACATAGTCCAAACATTGATTAGAACACACATGATCACATACATTCACTACATAGTGGGTGATGATGGAGCCAAGGGGAAAAACTTTATATTCTTGAGCCACCCTCAGAGAATTGAGCACTCAGATCCATTTGTGACATTACTATTAGTACAACACATACCCAACATCACTCAACATCACTCATCATTACAATAGGTTTTGTATTAGTTCACGTACCTAGTGAAGTGTATTCCTTCCTTTCTCTTCCTCTCTCTTTTATCTAGCCTTTGTATGTTCTTATTTTAGACAAAGCGTGTCTAGTAAAAATTGATCTACTCCTTATTTTCTCTTATATATTTACACTTCATGATGTGCTATGTCTACGTATACTCAGTACCACACATCTTCATGTGCTTCACCCTTGTAGATAAGTTTAGGTACGCTTTCTATTTTTCCTTTAACCTAGCATTTCACTTTGTTGCATAACTAGAATAAAGAGGGGGAAAATATAGTCATATAAAATGTCCAAATTGGTAGCTTGAGTGTGGTTTGTGACACCCCATCCATAGGTCCTTTTTGCATGCTCTTACGACCCTTTTAGACACCTTTTTGCTCATTACCAGTCATCCAAAACCTTCTAAATGGTCATTCCACCTCATCCATATAGTATTTCCCATGCCAATATTGTTCCCCCATGTCCTAATCCTATAGGATAGGAGCACCCTATTTGGACTATAGTGCCCCATAAAGAAGTGTCCCATTTTTGGAAATCCTATCCATTTTCACTTTGAGCCCCAATAGTCATTCTCATCTGGTCCTCATCCTTAATTAGGTTGACCTAACATGAATCCATCTAACCCATGACCAATTGTTACCTATAAAAACCCACTCAAAGCTCATTTACAAGAGAGGTGACCAAACTTACAAAGCAAACAAGAATACAAACAAAGCACTATGTCAAAATTCCCTATTCTTTGTACATAGTTACCCAACATAGCTACAAACCTACTCAAATCGTAATACCATTCCCTAGACACCTCAAACACTATCAGTTTGGTATTTACAACTGCATCACACTATTGCAAAAAGTACACCAGGTGGGAGAATTACATATGGTTTGATCCCTCTTCGAAATATTGGTATGTAGGCAACATGCTCACACAAGGGATGTGGATTAAATGTTTAGTACATATTTCACATTAACCCCACCTCTTTTTCAAGTGACTCAAATGTATTTTTATTAAGCATGATGGAGTGTTAGGGTTTGAAGATAAAATCAGCTCCATAGTGAGTTCCATCGATAACTAGTGCTTGATTTTTCACAAGCACACTGACACAGGAACAAAGCAACTACCCAAAAAGTTTCAGGTATTTGTTATCAATTTAGACAATAGCAATAAGAATAGACAATAGTGTTAGACACCAAATCATCCACTTTTCACTGCTCTTATCCTTTTGCCCAATGAAAGCTAGATTCAAGTTTATGATACCTTCCCAATCTTGCATAGCTATTTTCAACCTATGTATCAACAGTCTCAATCTAATTTATAGATAAGTTATATTTCTTCTTATTTGTTGTTATTTTTAGAAAGGTGAAAAATATGAATAGTTTCACAAATTAGGATTGTATTTATTGATATATTTTGTACTGATTTATTAATCCAGACACTTAACTAAAATAGGAATAAAACTCCATTATTCCAAAAATAAGTTAAATCAGAGTGTGTGACCATGAGAATATTATATATAAAAGGTAATTTAGGCCTATTTGGTGTATGAAATATAAGATAATAAAATATTGCATGGTTGAGCAAAAAGAGGTCTTGAAATGAGATCATGAAAGAAGATCAGAGGTATGGTGATCATAATTTATGAGGTGGTTGAGTTGGTGCTGAGTCACTTAGAAATTTAGTGTTTCCCTACAAGTAGGTGATTGTTAAAGCCTAGTAAGTGGGTGCTTGAATTCATTTGGGTTGGTACTCAATAAAATTTGGTCTTCTTCTCCTTGAGGGTTTCCTACTCATATATGTGTTTTCTTGTGTTATACTCAAATTATTGGTTCTTTATGCATTGCTATATCATTGTGTTGATTTCATGGTTCAAGGAATGATTAATTATAATTGATATAAAGTTTTAAACATTGATTCACCCCCCTCAGTGATTTTGCTTCTAAAAAAATTAACTTCTAAGTTCCACATAACCTCTTATCTTATCTATGCAGTTACCAGGAGATGATTTTATAGTGGGTTATGTTGATCAAATTTGACTTTTAGTCAAATTGGGTCAAACCCTACATGTTTTAACTTTTCAAAAGCTCACATATGTCTAATAGGGTCTCATGTGTGTCTAAATACCTTACTTACCCCTGCTCTAGCCTTGGTCTAAGCCTAGCTTCCTTATTCTTGCCTAGTCAACCCAAGTCAAATTTAGTCAACTCTAGTCAAACATGGTAAAATGGTCAAATTTTTATATAAATGTCCTAATGTGGTCATTTATATGTTTTAAATTTTTCTTATGTCATAAATTTTCCCTTTACCATGTCTAAAATGCCAAAAATGCCTTTTGGTCACTTTTTGGGTTCATTAAATGACTTGTACAGACTTTCCAAGGAAGCATATTTGTCACCAAAAATTTTTCAACATGGATGAGGTTATAATATGTTAAAAGGTATTCAGATTCAGTTTAAGAAGTAGTTTCATGCATGAAAATAAGGAAAACTCCTAAAAAATTGCCCCTTAATGACACTTGTACAAACTTAGGAAGTGCACCTTTAGCTAAAAATGTGGAAATATGCCTCTTCACCTCCCTCAAGTCTTTAAAATTCTTGGTTTGTAGATAAAAGGTCAGATGGATCAAATTTTTCTTCTATTTCTTCTTTCTTGCCTTTGCAAGCCAAGGAGAGTCAATTTTACATGTTTGGTATAAGTCGTAGAGGTGGAGTTGGGAGGAGTGATCTTGGGGTTGAAAGAGGTTTGAGTTAGCTTCAAATATATGGAAAGATTTTTTAGTTTCATGGCTCTTCCTTCATGAACCATCACTAAGAATCTAGACAAATTTTTATGCTCTTGCATTCAAGAGGGGTCCTTGTTTGAGCTAGCTTCTAAATATTTTGCTTTGTTTTGATGGTTTTATTGTTACACATGTTCCTCAAGGCCTCTCCACATGTTTTCCATTGTCCTCTTGTATTTTTAATTCTTAAGGATTCAAGAATCCTCTTTTAGGCTTATTTTTGCTTGTAAATAGGTCTTTTCACACTTACAGTGTCTCAAGTGTCATTTGCATAATCTTGAAGGTGATTGTATAGAATGGTGAAACATGGTAAAGTCTCTTTCAGACCCTTGCATGTGGAAAATCTCAAAATAAACCTCCTTAAAATACCAATTAGGCAAGAGAAGGTGCAAACTACTTTTAAGCATAAGATTCTATGTTTTGGTCTTTTGTCTCTAAAAACCCAAAATAGAGGCCCTGTAGGTTTTGGAGTGTGCTTATAATTTAGTTTCAAAGATCCTTTGATGATCCCAAATTGCTTGAACTTGTAGCCTCTAGCATGGTAAAAGGCCCTTACCAAGTTGGAAGAGGAGATACTAGAGGGAGAATGATCTTCAAAGGTCCTCAAAAGTGCAAATAAAACACTGAGTTCAGGCAGTAAACACCTATAGGATTTGAAATTAGAAAGACCCTTTACACCTAAGATTATGGTCTTAAGCCTTGTTTTCATACTTGAGAAGTTTTTCATGATTGGATGTATCATTTTTAACCCAAGCATAATTTCAAGGCATGATACATAATTTTCCAAGATCCATATGGACCTACAGGGGTTCCTAATTAAGATATCAACCACCTACAACAGAATTTCAACTCTTTGAGTAAATTATTTGTGTCCAAGGTTGGTACTAGACCATCACTAAAATTTTAATGGTTTTAATGATAAACATGGAACTTGATCACATATAAGGTTTGAATACATTGCTTTTCTTCTCTGGTATACCCTAGTGTCTGTAAATAGGGCAGATTGCAACCTACAGGTTAGGAAAGTAGGGTACAATGACAAAGACCCAAGTATGGTGTCTTGATGGTTGTTTGAACATAAGAATGAGATCAAAAGCATGGAAAAATGTTTTATGGTATTAATGAGAAAAAAAGGATCTATAATACCATCACCAAACATCAACCAAGGCACATGTATACACCTATAAACCAGAATGTCTTAATCTCAGGCAGTGACATAAAAAGGGGTACACGTAGATGTCCATATAGCATGAGATGAAGAAAAAAGGCCTAAAAAAGTGTGAGAAAAGAATAAAGATATATGGAGAGGTTTCAAACATTTATTTTCAAGGATTAAACAAACCAATAACACCTACACGAGCTATCAAATAAGGTGACTCAGCCATATGTTGAAAAGCTCAGTCTGATGTCTCCAACATGCATATGATGAATGAGAGAAGGTTTGAGGGGTGAATAAGAGTTGAAACACCTTCATAAAAGGTATGGAAACTTTAATAGACATTTTTACCATGAAAAAAATATCAAGAGAGTTCAAATTAGTGTAAAACTTAGTCAACTCTTGAAGTATCCTGTAGACAATCTATCTTATTGAAAGTCTGCCTAGAAAATGGAGAGAGTTAGAGGTCTTATACTTGGATTAAAGAGTTAAAAATTGGTTTAGATAACCATTTTAAATTTTATAATCCCATCCAATAAATTATTGTTTTGATAAAATAGGGAAACATGCCTCTATTTTGTCTCAGAGGTAGAGTTCTTTCTCCTTGCACCAAACTAGCAGTTTTGAGGAAAAGAGATGAAATGGTGGACCAGAACAAGAAGAGACCCTTTAATATTATTTTTGGATCTAGGAAACACATAATAAATAATTATAAACCAAGCTATAATTTTTTAATCTAAGCAAGGTGGTTTGGACAACAAGGTTTGCAGGCAAGGTAATTAGACAAGTTACAAACCTAACTCCAAATAGGGAGTCACTTCTAGTCCTAGCATTTTCAAAGAATTATAATGGTTTGAATAATGTTAATTGGGGTTTAAATGATGTGTTAAAACTATATAAATTCATGGAAATTGTCAAAATGGGTCATTTCGCTCAAGAGTGCAGGGTAAACCTACCAGGCAACATTAGGCCTAATGCCAAAGTGGGGGGTCTTTTACATTTTCACAAAAGATAGGAATTATATCATATGGGAAAATATTTTTGGGATCATCCTAGGTATGTTGGAACCATAATTTTGTAGATGAGTCGACCAAAAAGCCATTTCTTGGCTTGAAAACACTCAGACCTCACAAAATGCATGGAAAAGGACACGAATGACAACTTAAGTTGCTTGTATTTATCATGACACTTTTCATGGAAAGTTGAGGTGACTATATATGTTATATATTGTTCCTATAATTCTCTCAAAAATATTTGTAAAGGGTTTGGATGTTTAACTTTCATGAACAAAGGTTAAGACCTGAAACCACTCCAAAACCCTCAAAAACCCTCATTAAGGACCCGAGTGGGGAAAGAAGTCAATTGAAGAATATATATGGAGAGTAAAGGTAAAGGAAGTGATTTTAATCTGTAGAGAATTCTCCAAGGACTTGACACATGAAATTGAGGTGTACCCTACCTATATAGATGGGGTACAATAGGCCTTTTCTTGACAAATTTATGTGTTTTGCAAGCATGGAGAACTTTCAAAAGATAAAAACACCTTTGGGAGAGAGATTAGGACTTTTTATAAGTACTCATGTTAATATATTGAGTTATCTAGTCTCCCAAGTGTGACTACCATCTTCCTCATCTCAACCAGTCACAATGAACAAGAAGTGAACACTTAGTGCAAATGGTGAAACTCCAATTGGGAAGCCTTTTAAGGCTTGATTGATGAACTTGATGACTTGGACACTTTTTAAATGTTGCATTCCTCCTTTTTCATGTATCATATTATATAATTGGAAGGATTTTTAATGCCAAGTGTGAGAGGTGTATGAGAAGGAGTTATTTGTGACTGTCATGAATGATTGCTCATGGTCAAAGGAATATAAATGATTGAGGACCAATCCAATGCAAGTAGGGAATTTTTAATAACCCCTTATCTTCATATCAATCATCATATCTAACACTACTTAGTGATGAGGTATTTTTGTGAATGTAAATCATGGTGGTAATTTCTTATGCAAGGAAGAGAGAATATACGACATATATGGAGGAGTTAGATGACTTGGGAGACATTTATCCATATTTTCCTTATAGGACCTATCTCATGCCTAATTATATGAATATTATAACTCCTTATAATTTCTTGACAAGTGTCTTAGTGACTCATGAGGTTCCCCTTCTCTCTCTCCTCTGATAATTGCTATATATTTTGTCCTTTTTGGTTGTTGTATCTATCTCTCCACCTGAGTATGGAAAATTCCTACTCAATTTTTTCCTTGAAATAATAAATAAATTTGTTTTACCTCATTCAATATTTCATTAAGTGCATGTTATGGTTGTTGGTCTTGTGCAAGTGTATTTTGCTTACTTTCACATGTTATTCTTCCTAGTACATTGTGTGGATTGAAAGCTCTCTTTTTCAGGTCAACAAGAAGTGTCTAATGTGAATTTCAGGTATAGTGAGTATCTCATTCATTAGTGTTTCTATAATATCTATTTTTTAAGTCATCCTAGCCTAAGCTCTCTTCAAAACCCCATGCTTGAAATATTGATGTAGAAGAGGAGTGTTTAATTGAATAAAGTGTAGGTGTGGGATTCTCTTTGGTTTTAAGTACATTGTAAATGGGTGAGTAAACTATCTATTTTGTGTATCACCTCCCCTATATTAGATATGTTTTCAGCTATCCTTCTCCCTTTTCACCCCACAAAAGGTTAGTAGTAGGTTGGATCTATAGTGGTACATCAAGGGAACTAGCCCTAATCTAGATATCCACCTAAAATTTGGGTCACCCACAGCCCTGAGGTGGTTCCATTATGCCACTTGAATGAGGAGAGACTTGTCATCTCCTCAAGGGGTGAAATTTCAAGGGACAACATGTTGAATATGGAAGGAGACGTCAAGACTGCAAAAATATATGAATTTTATCCTCAAGTTACTCTCAAATAAAGTTCACACCAATTTCAAAGAGTAAATGATGGATTCCTACATTATGTGATTCAAAATTTGATCAAGATCCCTATAACATGAGGATATTTTTAGAGGCATCAACATAGATTACTAAATGAAGACCCTGGTTTATACAATCTCCCACCTTCACTTATATGTTGATTTGTGGATCTGAGTTGTTACCATATGTGCTCCTAAGATATGTTGATAAGAAATGGGATTTGATGGAAATGGTGATACAATTGGTTGAGACTCACAAGTTATTATAAAATAAACATAAAGCTGGAGTAAAGTTTCCTATCTATATAGGAAGATACATGTGTGCATCACTAGCAAAATCCGAATCTGTTGAAGAAGAAATGACATGTGTTATAACGATAACATTTGAAAGCATGACTTTATTTGTTATAATAGGCTTAATGCTAAGTATTATTGGTTATTCATATCAACATGTGCCTCATTTAGAGGATTATTGGTCAGATTGTGATGATGAAAAAGACGTGAGAATTTGGGATTACTCATGGTTCGTAATAAAATAGGTCATTACGTTTATCATTATGAAAGTCTCAAAGAAGATAGTGGATGATGAAGACACATTGGACCCTATTTATGAGAAATAAATAATATAATTAGAACCACTCCCTAATTTTGATTAGAACAAGAGGGAATCAACTTCTCTTATAATCATAACCTAAAATGTGCTTGATAGGACATTGAGATGGTTAAAAATACAAGGGAGTCAATGTTGATAAAGTAGGGTTTTCACCACCACTAAAAGATATTGAATTTGGGAGATTTCATATGCAGTAATAATTTAAAGTTGGGATGTCACTAGCAACCTGTGTAAGCAAAGACACTATAGAGGTAGAAGAAGTGACTAAATTTCAAGTTATTGTATATGTTGCTCTAGTTCATATGCCCATTAAGATAAAATAAAAAAGGTTAGAATAAAAATCTTCTTGTTCTCTTAGTATTTATATTTTTAAAGATATTCCTCTTTATAATCTTGTTCAGTCTCAGACATTAGTACAAATACCACTGAGTAATTTCTTGTATCTAATACTTCATTATTGATCCCATCTTCTGCTTCTTTTCAACTTGAAACTTCTTTGCCTCCATCTCTTCTGAAAGATTATGAATTACCTCTTGTATCTTCACCCAAAACTCTGATTGACGTAGTAAAAAAAGATGAAGATGAAATAGTATTAGAAGAAATCCAAACCTCAAAAACTATTCTTCCTTCTCTTGAGATTCTAAAAAAAATTGATTTTGCCCAAGTGCAACAACCTCTTCCTAATGCAAAAATTTCTAATTGATTAGATGAGATAGTAAAGAAAACAATGAAATTTTTTGAGCCTACAAAAATGGATTTCAATACCCTATCAAATCTTCCTTCATGAATAATAAATAAGCCCAAAACTATATCAAGAATAATCATAGATAATAGAGACAAATATGCAAAAGTTATGGTTCCCAAGGTTGTGGAAAAGGACAAAGATAGTGTCAGTTCCTCAAACTATTATATCTTAAAAATACATTTGAATAAGGCTATGAGGGAAGGAACAAAAGAAACTATTCAATTAGAAATTGATACCTTGTTGGAAAGGATAGATCATGATAAAGGTGACCAAAGATCAGCTTAAAGAAAAATTTAAGGAGTTAATAATAATAATTCAGAAGTTGATAAAACCAATTCAATCTTCTTCAAATGTTCATCAAATTTATGATGCGAAAACACTAAAGGTTGCTGAAGAAATTGGTTATATGGGTAAGGATACAGAACAATGGTCTGATAAATTTCTTCAATAAGACATCAATACTATTCATATGGTAATGACCATGTGTTTTAAAATATAATCAAAATATGCTCAGGCAACTGAAGCTAAAGACAAGTATGATGATGAGGTAAAAAAATGGAATGCATTGCTTCCCAATTTGAAAGGTTTCTCCTATACTTGTCCAAATGACCTCATTCAAGAAAAGGTTATTCAAAAAGTTGTATACCTCATGAAGTTTCTAGGGAAACTAAGTTTAGAATCTGTATTGACAAGGATAGTATTAAAAATTTAAATAATTCTAAGTCAATAGGAGATGATTATCTCTTTGGAATAATAAGAGGATAGGGAAATTGAATTACACATACATTGATGATGATGGAAACATGGTTTTATAGGAAATCATTGTCAATCAATTCAAAAAGAATATTGAGGAAAATTTGACTCTTAAATCTACATTCGATTACAGGTCAATTCAAAAATTGATCAGATATCAGAATAATGTTAATAATCTCAATACAATGCTAAAGAGACTTCAAGGAATAGCTCAGAACATGTTAGATCCACAATGTGATGCAGAGATAACTTATACATATACAGATGGCCCAAATGAAGACAAAGTGTTAGGAATCTTGAAATTTTTTGATGAATATCAAAAGAAGAAGCCACAATAGAAGAAGAAAAGATCCAGATTATCCTCAGTGAAGAAGAATAGGAATAGTTCATTATCAAATTTTGACTAGTTTCATATTTTGAACTTTTTGAGTCATTCTTGTAAATTTCATTTACATATTTTTTAATAGTAATTTTCACATTATATGTTTCCTTTACGAATTTCAAGCCATGCAAATTTTCCAAAGCACTTTTGAAAGTTGTGCAAATTTGCTATAGTACTTTTTCAAGTTGTGCAAAAATGCTAACATAGTTTTGCAAGTTGTGCAAATTGTCTAATGTGTTTTTGTAAGTTTTTAAAATGTGTAAATTTGTTATTGTATTTTTAAAAGCTTCTAAAAGGAAAAAAAATTGGTTAAGCACTATAACCACCCAGTTCAACAGGTTATAAATACAATTTATATTCTCATTTATAAGGGTTATTAACAATTAGAGTTTTCTATCAAAATAGAGAAAGAGGGGATTATATTTGCAGTTTAAACAAAATCAAAATAAAGAGAAAATTTTTAAACTTTTTGTTTGAAATCTCTTCATGGATAATGTATGTGTATACATTCATATATATTTTATTTTCTTATATCAAATTATTTCTCATATTGTAGTTAATTAATAAAAAACATAAGGATTTTAATGTAGAATTTCTTCTTTAAATCTACATTCTTAATTTCTACAAATAGTGAAACCTTGGTGGGGTGAAAATCCTATTTTTTACAAGGAAATATGAGATAGTTGTCATATTCTTGTTATCAATAGTGGACAATTATTTTGGTGTATGTTGGGTGTTCTTATGAACATGCAATCTCTTTCATACCCATTAAATAATAAAGTATTTCTTTTAGTGAAATCATCTTCTTTCTTGACATTTCTAGTAAGTCTTTGAATTTGATCCACTAGACTTGTTATTCTCCTATATTCATTTTTTCTATTGTTTTTTTCTATATTCTTTTTTTTACGTTTTCGTATTTTATGGTTAAAAGTAATAAGTAGCTAAAAACTATTTTTGTTGTAAATAGTTTCTTTTATTGCATCTTTTTTAGTTTTAAATAAAGGTAGCTCCACTTACTAATAGGATAGGGACATTGCCATGTGACTGTTATTAAAAAAATCAATTTGTCCTCTCAATAAATTTTTATGCCAAAACATGCCTAAGAAAATAGGAATATATAAGGCATGTGCAATAGAAAACATGAACATAGAAGGCTCAATAACCATAACAGCCATATGAAAATATAAATAACTAGGAATGTTTGTTGGTGGCAAGTAGTGGAACATTAACTTTCCACAGTATTGGATAAAAACCCGTTGAGCCATGTGGAAAATGGTGGTGGATTTCATAGTAATGAGTCACGTGTTTTCCATCTCGAGTTCAACTTGATAGATATAAATATGTCACAAATATAAATAACATAATAGGGGAAAGGTCCCAATAGTTGAACATGTTCCAATGGTGGAACAACCAATTATTCAACAAGGACCCAATAGTTGTACATATTTTCTCCAATAATTATTTTATTTCCATCTAAAAAGTAAACACATTTAATTATGTCTTTGTGCAAAATGTATTATTATTAGGACATTGACATTTGACAATAATACATGCACCCAATAATATATAAAACCCAAAATTGAATATATTTTGAAACAATACAAATAAAAAATGTGTTTCTCTATTCCAATAAAGTGACAATATAAAAATTAAGTGTTAACATTCATTAATAAAGTATTGATGTAAATATAAACTCAAAAGTTTTTGTACATATATATGTCCAAATCTATTCGGCTATTGAAACAATGTATGCATCTTTTAAATTATATTGAATATAAAATCATTCATTTCATCCCATCATTCAACTCCTCCAATGTCACCTACTTCAACAGTTATGCACAACTTTTGCATTAAACCCAATACTTGTAAAAAAATAATGGTGTAAGGCTCACTATTTAATTAAAAAACATATAATTCAAACACAAATTTAAATGTTACCTCTAAAATTTGAATATCCCTCCAATTCAAATTTTAGATAACAAAATATATGTTCCTTGTGAACATTTGAATAGGTTTTACACTTAATCCAAACTTTTAGATTATAAGTCTATACATCAAAATGCTAGATACTAACATTCATTTCCACTCTACAGAATATGCATATTCTTTTCATGTCATGGAGAAGAGTGATATTTATAGTTTTGGTGTGGTTTTATTGGAGCTTGTTACTGTAAAATAACCAATTGAGCTAGAATTTGGTGATGGCAAGGATATCATTTCCTAGATTTCAGAGAAAATATGTTCACAACAAGATGCTCTTGGGGTTCTTGATTCAAGGATTTCCAAATCATTTGAAGAAGAAATGATCTGGGTCTGGTAAATTATAATGTGTTATACATACAAACTTCCAATGGTATGACCAAACATGAGAGAAGTTGTACACATGTTGCTCGATATTTATCCTTGCAGTATTAGTTCCAAGACAACCCAAAAGGAAAGAATCCAAAAAAAATGCAACCATGGGTATTGGCATTTTAGTGAGAGAAAGTTATCAGCACAAATATCAAAGAAATAAACATTGCAAATATCATTTCCACTAGGCTTTATGTTGGGTTTAGATTTGATTTGGAGGAAGACAAAATTTGAGTTTGACTCACAGTTTGGAAGGTCCTAAACATAATGTATTTCACTATCAAATTTTGACAGATCTATTTACTTGAATTGTCATGATAGACAGAAGGTGATACAAGTTGAATTATGAGCAGTTCAAAAATTTACCCTACATTTCTGCTTGTGATATAGTTTTCCTTTCAGACTGGTAATACAATATATTGGTCTTATGTGAAACATTACATGTAACTTCACGCATTATTCATCTTCTTCAAATATTTTTTCCTTGCCCCTATGCTTGATGATAAATTGGTAAACTTTTGCCAAGGTATATATGTATGTTGATGTAGTTGTATTCTTGGTTAGTAGTGCTTCCATATCAATGAAGTGCAAATTATATAGAAGTATTCATCTACTGCCCTTGGATGTTATCCTCTTGTCCTGAGGATTGTATATTTATGTTTACACTTTATTATAAGTCATGAATAAACCGTATGAAAGTATTGAGACTTCTTAGATGTGATGTTTTTTTAGATTGGGCATGTTCTTGACAATCAGAATGGCATAGTGTGTTTTATTAGACACTGACCTAAGAAGCTCAAGGTGTTATAGACTTTAGCATCTCTCAATGCCATATGTAACTAAATTTCTATATAATTTTTAGCTTTAATTTTATTTATATGAAAAATTAGCTCATGATGTAAATAGTAGAATAATTGAGAACATGGAAATTGGTATAGGGGATTTATCTAGGGTAGGAAAGCTTGGGAAGTCTCCAAGACTTCATTTGGTCTCTTCTATGTTTCCAAAAATTCATGTCTCTTACCCCATATGTGTGTGTGTGTGTGTCTGTGTGAAATTTAATAATAAAAACCTAATAAAAAATCTTACATCAACTTCATTCATGTCATTATTTTCTATTTGTAGTCAAAAATAAAGAATACAAAGCAAGAGACACATCATTTTAGTTTTAAAAAATATTAATATATAAATATTATTATTTTATTTATTTCCCAATAATTACAAATTGACATATTATCCCCATCCCCATTTTCATCCCAATGACCATGCATAAAAAAACTATTCAAAGTTTTCAAACATTAATTTAAAGTGTCATTGATTCAAAGAAGAACATAATGAGCTAAAGGAGAAAAAATAATTGCCAATAATAAATTGTGTTTAAAAACACAATAGATAATTCCACTCAACCCTTCAAATATGTCCACTCTCTTCCTCATGTGTCCCTTCTTTTCCTGCCTTCAAATATGTCCACTCTTTTCCTGGTGTGTCCCTTCTTTTCCTGCCTTCAAATATGTCCACTCAACCCACTGGCCATCCTTCCAAATCAATGATGGTCGAAGGTTATAAACTTTTATATAGATGTATCACCTTCCCCTATAAAATTAGAAAATCATATAAGTGCATATATTTTTGTACTTCTTACATCATACCAACAAATATCTAATCTTTTCCTGGTTCTAGGCCACCTAATTTTATTCCAATTTTATAAAATAAATGGATTATCAAGTCATTTTCATGCATCAATTTGATTCCATTCAGACATATCAAACTTCTAAAAATGCTATAACAATCATAACTATAACAACTATTAGGAATGAGGTAGTTAGTCCACTTTTTTTAGAAATGTTATAACAATCATAACTATGCCAGGGAAAAAACATAATCTCACATGTCAAGAAAACTTTACAAAAATAAAAAGGTTAGGAAGAAAGGGAACCAAAAAACATTTATAACTCTACATGAAAAAAAAAAAAAAAAAAGCAAATGGAACAAGGTGAAATGAAGATGAATAATCCCACAAACACGGTTATCTTGGACACCTAATGTTGGCCTTTGAAAATAATCTAAGAATTATTTTCTATTCTACAAAGTTAAGATCACAATAAAAATTGGGAATTAAGATAAGAAAGTAGGTGTGGAACTTTATAAAATGGAAAAAACCAATCTAAAAACCAAATCATTAAGTTTATCTGTTGATGCCTATATCTTCATCTTTAATAACAAAAAAATTAAGCTCCAGATTAACTAAGCAAAATAAGAGATTTGGATTCTTCCTTTTGAAAAATAAATCATTGGTTTCTCAACTATGTCTGCTAATTGATGGGTGTCATCAATACCCTTCATTTAATAATGTCAATCTAGGGCTAGTGTCAGAATATCATTTCCATCTTGCATGAACAATTAGATCTTCCTTCATAATGTTAGCAATTATTATTTTCTACACAACAATGTTTGTATTGGGTTTTTTTTTTAAAAAAAAAATCTAACATCTAATTGTAGATAAATAAATTTTAATCTACGTTGCAGAAAATAAAATCTAAAGAAACCATTAACTAAGTGTCTCATGCCATAGAATTTACAAAAAGATATTTCCTCTCACTAGAAATTTCTTAGCAGATCTTGAATCTCCTAATAATATTGTGGGTGCCTGGAAATGGTGCCAAAAAATGATGGGTGTCGTCAATACCTTTCGTTTAATAATGTCAATCCAGGGCTGGTGTCCGAAGGATGTATGCAAAAAGAGAGAGATATTTGGCAAATGGTTCCTTATATCACACTCCACACTTGTAAGAATTAAAAATCACATTTGTTGGAATAAAAAATCACACTTGCAAAAGTCAAAGCACACTTGCATGAAATTAAAACACACTTACAGAAAATAAAGCACACTTGTAGAATGTAAATTACTGAATTGAAAATAAATGTTAAACACACAAAATACTTGCAAGTTTACAATAAACTGTATAAAATAAATTGTTTACAATAATAAGGATATAAATTAAGAATTTACAACAGAATGCTAATTATAAAATAAATAAATAAACATAAATACATAATCCATCTTCCTTGGAATGAGTGACCAACTCATTCCTCAGAAGAAGATTTATTCAGAACACAAATTTTAGATGGACTGCTCAAAGTAATGGAAGGAAAAAGTGTATTGATTGATTGATTTGAGTGTGGAAGGTTGCTTTTATAATTCATGCTTCCAACCAAAACCTTATTTGGTAGTAACAATCGAGATACTCTACCCTATCTTAATCTCCACAAAATATGGAGAGAGATATTTATTCTAATAAATAAATCTATTAATGTCTAATCTCGATCTCTACCAAATATGGAGAGAGCTAATTATTTGAAGTGAAATTATATAAACCTATATTCAAATACAAACTATTATAGAAAATTTATACATAGAAATCTATATATAGAAAGAATCTAAATAGAAATCATTCTTCGTGATAGTTGTAACATTAGAATACTCTTATAAATACTTCCCAAACAAGTCTATAGCAATTTTGTTGAAGTCTGGAGCAATTCTCTTGAAATTTGTAGTAACTTGTTGAAATCCATAGCAAGCCTGGTGAAATCCGTAGCAAGCCTAGTGAAATCCATAGCTAGTCTGATGTAATCTATAACTGATTCTTAGCAACCCTGTTGTAATCCGTAGCTATTCTGTAGCAAGCATCTTCTAATATGTAACTACTATGGGAGTCTGCAACAAACCTGTAGGAGTCCATAACTTGACCCAAATATTGAATCTTGTTGTAAAATATTATGATACTACTCCAACATTATTATTGAATGGTCACTCTTTATACTTTGAATCATTCTTAGCTTAGTATGGACTGTGTATGCACTCATTGACATATTTTTCTCAATAATCATTAGTAATAACTAAAAAATAGATAACAATGAATTTCAAAGTCATAACCATGAATATACTTGCTATTTTATTCTAAATAAACCATAAGCTTGGAAACTACATTTAGATTCACTTCCTATGTAATAAAAAAAATGTTATTTTATGGATATAATGATCCATTTTATGAACTCATCACTAATGTTTCCATTTTTTGTAGGAATGTATTTAGAATTGAGCATAGACTTGGTATATACTATACAAAGCAAATAGGGGACAATCAACAACCCCATTTAGTTTCACCACTAATGCCTGGTAACATACATCTCATTTATGTTACTATTACAAACCGACAACACATTTAAGGTGACACAAAACGTTAGAAAATATTTACCAATTAAAAAATGGGACAAAAACATAATAAGATGCACCAAAGAGATTAAAAACTATGTACCATATCTATGTTGAAATATTAAAAACTCCATATTCCAATGTTCGAAGAAAAAAAGTCCATCAACAAAACCTCCAATTTGAACGCTAGCAAGAAAAACAGGAAAAATCATACAGTGCTAGTCATTCAAATTAAAAATGTCTTCTATTATATTCACCAACCCATCATTTTAAAAAAATGCCCTCTATCTGTTAATGGAGAAATAAATGGGCCGATCAACTGGAAGAAAGGAATCCAAACATGAATAGAATAGAATTTAAATTATGCATAAAATCTTGTATCAAAATCTAATTAATCTAAGGACTACCTAAAACCCTCCCTACAAACAATATGGATAGATATCATTCATTCCTCTGTAAAACAGGTATCGAGAAGTTCATATTCTTCAGACCTAATCATCATGTATGCAATACCCATCAAGTGGTTATTATTCTTCAAATCAAATCATCATCCATATAATCCCCTATCAAGAATTTCAAAGGATGGGAATATCCAATGTAAAGCCCAAACCTAAAGCAAAAGACATTAAAACCCTTAAAAACCGCTCAAATTCCCAAAAGCTTATGTAGATTTTTAAAAACAAACCCTCAAATTTACCAAAATGTTATGGGCAAAAGCAAATGAACCCACATTCGTAAACTCATTAAACATGAAAATTGAGCACAAGGGTACTGTAAAGTGATATAATAAGAGGTGCCTAATTGGTCAAAAACAATTAAAAACGCTGAGACGGTGGTGCCACCAAGATCTTGTGAGGTTGCAATCCAAAGGGCCTTTAAATAAACTAGAACCCTATGAGAAACATCAAACAAAAAAGAAGAATGGGTGGATTCTAGGCTGATTGTTTGATCCTAAGTGATTACTTAAAATTTTGACACAACAATGCAACACAAAAGCCTTCATGCAATATAACTGTAAAGACCAATATAGAAAAATAAACCAGAAACTCCAAGTCAAAATTTTAAATACAATGTTGAGAAATTCACCATCCATCTTTGTCTGTCCAACCTTTACATGCACAGGGTGTCAGATCATGTACAACCATGCCTCGATATTTACTCAGTCTGCGTCCTCTCTCTAGACTTTGTAGGCATCCTTCTCTTCAGTGTTTCCCCATTTGCATCTCTCTTACACGCTCCTCATGAGCTTCTCTCTTACATGCCAAATATTTAGATGTCCCTGATGAGCATCTCTCTTCCGCTGCCATTGGAGATTCCATGGAGATTTACAGTGGTTGAAGAGGTGCATGGCGACCGCTGTTAGGAAGGAGCTTAACATTCTATGATATCA
This sequence comes from Torreya grandis, assembly GCA_037957365.1. NCBI lineage: Eukaryota > Viridiplantae > Streptophyta > Pinopsida > Cupressales > Taxaceae > Torreya > Torreya grandis. The sequence goes on from JARHVA010000040.1 coordinate 6,962,909, forward strand.
AAATGACTTGATTTTAGGGTTTTCATGTTATCTTTGGGTGAAGGGGTAAAGTGATTAGGATTACATTCGTTTGGGTTGGGTGAGGAAGGTTTGTTAATAGGGATTTTTAAAATATAAATATATGTATTGTTATTTTATGAATGGGTTTTTTATGTTTGGTTATTGGTGCTTTGGGGGTTACGAAATGGTGTTCTTAAAGATATGTTTTGGTCATTGGTTTAAAAAGTGCATTTAATGACCTCTCATGATAAAACCGTTAATATCGTAAAATGTATAATGTGTTAGACCTTGAAAACTTAGTTATAAGTAGTTAAGATAACATATTAAAATGGGTAAAAATTTCAAAGTCTAATATGATATTATGACACCTTAATTCGCCATCCAAAGTTAGGATGCACGACTACTGGGACCTTTCCCCTAGAGTGAATGAAAATCATATGAACAACAATTATGTTAGTCCATTAGCATGCCAGTAAACATTTACTTGGATGTGAATGTATGCAAAATAAATGAACAAAGAAGGCACACAAAAAAATCGAGAAGCATAGAAGGCATGTAGAAAAAAACATGAACATGAAAGGCACTATAACAACAACAGTCATGCGAAAACATAAAAACAAATTTTGTGCGTTTAGCTAGAAGGAACGCACTTGCGCATATGCTTTCATCCCTCCATTCTATTGACTGGAATTCCTCTACATAATGCGACATGGTTGAGAACTTTTAGGTATGTTCCATTTGTTTTGGGGGAAGAGATGCAAAAAGGTACAAAGAGGCAGAAGTTGGTGGCATGCATGGTGGCATTAACTTGTCACATTAATGGAAAAAAATATGCTAAGCCATCTGAAAAATAGCATTGGGTTCCACATTAATGAGCCTCGCATCTTCCAACATGGCAAATCATTTTATATTAATAACCCATATATATTTCAATTTGTAGCTTACATGTCAAAATTACAAGCCAACAATAAAATAATGTGTTCATTTGAAAATTATTGTTGAATCTTTTATTTCCAATTATTGATTCTTTCAATCTCAACACTCGTCAAACCTAAAAATATAAGAAAATTGACACACTGTTAAAAATACCATCATACAACTTTTCAAAGTAATTTTTTCTCTTCCAAACAAAACAAATTTTTCATACTTTAAAATATTTAACTATCAAAATCCAAATTCAAAAAACGAAGACTATCGTAATATATAAAATACAAGACCGTAAAATTAGAGGTGGTCCCAACTAGTGATTTCTTTCCTCTTCCCCTAACATACCGTTCCATCAAATTAAATAAAAGAAAACCCCCGCCACTTACTTTATGGACAGCCAACAAAGTCCATCATATGGTTTTATTAACTATCAGACGGCGGCTGGAAAACCCATTATACTAAACTCCTTTGACGTGATCATTACAGCACACCAAGGAAATACAGCCAATGACGGAGGACGGCAGCAACTGGCTGTCAGAGGCGAATGGAATTTGATTGGATTAGATGTCCATTCATCACCTGTCAATGAAGTGCAGCTGGTTACAGCTCAGCGTCCAAATTTGCAGATATCCCATGGCAGCAAAAATGGGGACGGGTGGGCAACTCGAAGGAATGCTGGGTCACGGCTCACGACTCACGAGTCACATGTTTCATTTGTTTAAAAAGATAAAGCTGGATGGGAAAGTAAGAAAACAAATAAAGACAAGCAATGCTGCCTATCTGATTGGGGTGACGAGCAAAATGACATATCCGGTGGAAAATCGAAACCTGTCATTATAAGTAGTCGGATTCCTCTTCTCTTGCTCGTCAATGGCTTGTCAATTCTCAAAGGAGACAAAATCAATTTCCCCCGGAATTTGGTATTTAGGTGTAGGTGACAAGTTTAATTTAACAAGTACCATGGAGCAGTTTGGTATAGCATATGTAGGTTGTAAAAAAAATATATAGATCTTAAAAATATATTATATTTTAAAATATTTTATTATTATTTTGAAAGTTAATTATAAAATATTATGCATTTAAAATTTATTTTAATTATTGATACATATTTAATTAGTGGTACTTTTTATGTATGTAAATATCTTATCGATAGAAAGGTTTAAGTTATCTTATTCTTTAATTTATTCTACTTTCTTAATAAAATATAATATATTATAAAAAAATTTACATAATCAATATAATGAAGAAGATTTTGTTTTCTTCATGAAAGAACGTATTTAAATTATTATATTTTTTAATGTGAGTCTTTTATCCAAATACTTATTTTCACAACCAAAATAAAGATTTATAGATTAATTGTTAATATCCAAATTTAAAAAAAAAAATTAGAAAGGACAAATATACTTACTTCAAAAGACTTCCAATTTGGATGGCTCATGATTTTTTGCCTTAAATAGTCTACAACCCATGATTTTTTCAACAATAACATTGGTGGTTGCTAATGTGCTTGCAATTACATGTACTTCCTTGATTGTAAATGTAACTGTGAACATTGATGGCCCTTGTTACTCCCTCATACTCCTTTGTTCTGCACCCTGCATCTGACAATACACAATCTCACAGAGTTAGAATTTTGGCAAAGTTTAGGGCCCATGCCAATAATGTAAGAAACAAAATTCTCTAGATGAAATCAGGGTGCATTAAAGCAGTTAACGAAGAGTTGATTATCACCTTCGAACATGACGCTATTGAAGAAGAAATGGTTTTCCTAACAAAGAGAGGGTTGATCTACAATTTTTTGCTCATGAAAGAGTTACAAACCTAGGTTACTAAGCACTAGAAGGTAAAAGGGCATGTAGATATTGACAATGGTACTCAAACCTTCTTCATTATTATTTTTTCAGTATAAGAGGACATAAATAATGTGTTTGAACAGTGACCTTATTTTTTTGGTAAACTAGGTTTATTCATGAGTCCATGCAATCCCAACTTCAACTATTCATAAGTGTATCTAATGGTAGCCCTAATCTGTACACATTTATGGGTTGAATATATTATGTCAAGGGTTGGAAACTCACTTGTGGAGATGGTTTGTGTTTCTCATGAAACCCATACTAAGAAGCATATTAATTATGTAAAAAAATTGTGTTCAAAGGGATGTAAACAAACCTATTCCTAGAAAAATATGGTTAAAATCTATGGAGGGAGAGTTGTTTGAACAACCCCTACCCTATGAGAATGTTTGTTTTAGGTGTTTGTTGTGCCACAATCACAACCATCTAGCTCAGGACTGCCCTTCAGATGCTACCATTGAAAAAGAGAGAGAAAATGAGGGCTTTCAAATGGTTGATTAAAAAAGGAAATAAAATTCCTCAACTTGATACTAAAGGGAAGAAGAAAATTCAACAGACCATGAAGGCCATCAATCTGCAATTCAATCTAAGTTCCAACCATTTTGAGATTTTAAGTTTAAATGCAGATGACATTCAACAAAAAGACATTGGAAATATTAGAGCTCTTAAAAGTTGTGGCCAAGACTTGAATTTTTGGGACATGGGGTCTACCTATATCTTCTGACAATATCTTTGTAGCATGAGTTAAATCAACAATGTAACAAGTTTCAATTTGGTTCTCTTGTGTAGAGATTGTAAATTTTTTTTGGGAATAAACCCAATTTACTTTCTTCTAAAAAGTATTGAAGTTTTTTTTGTGTGATTGTTTTGTTATTTTATCATATTTACCCTTTTTTTTAAAAATTTCTATACAATAATATTTTAAGTTGTATATTTTACTAACATAGAAAATAAATAGTAAGTATCAAGTGACCAATATTTTATTATAACTATCTACTAAAATTTTATTTTTAATTAATAAACAATATAATATATCAACAAAGTCCAATAAAAAAATAAACTTTCAATTTCAAAGAAAATGTAAAAAAAAAAAAAAAAAAGACAAAACTTAATGATAAAGTCCAAAAAGTTCTCTAAACATCTTTTGCACTTCTGCTTCCATTAAAGAAATCATTGGAAAGAGAATTTTTTTTTGGCATATTTAAATTCATAAACATGCATGAAAGGAAGAAGAAAAAAGTCCTCGACACTCATAGCTTAAACATGCATCAAAGAAAATAACAATGTACTCAACACTCAACTCAACAAAAATTTATGGTGACTTCTTTAGTTTAATGGTTTGGCCGTGTAAAGATTCTTCAATGCCTCTGCATGTTGCTTCTATCTTTTCATTATTATGTTGTAAGTGTAACCCTCGGTAGGCTCATGATTAATGCTAACTTGAGTTCATTAAAAGAAATGGAGAAATTCAATGCGTAAAAATAAAATCAACATAAATGCAAGTAATATTCAAAAGAAAATAAAGAATACATTATTACTATTACATTGAGTGAGATGTGTGCCACAATTTGGATCGAATTTATGTTGGAAATCAATGGTCTTTTATATTTTTTTACTAATTTTTTTATAAAATTCGTGTTGAATTTGGTGGTAAAAATTATGCTCATAATTGATACGCTTTAACACTATTTTATTATGCCAAAGATATATCAAGTTTGCATCACATTTGTGCTAACAATTGATTCCAGGTTTATATAAAAAATGATTATTTTAAAAAAACTATATATATATATATATATAGAGTGCTCTATTCTTTTTATTTATTCTTTTATCATATTCTGAAAAAAATGTAAAGTACATCATATTAATTTTTAGAGATCTTAATTTTTGTTATTTTGAGTACAATGTTTCAATGTTAGATTTGTAAATATAAATATGTAGTCAAAATAATTATATAGTATTTAAAAAATTATTTATAATTGCGGATAACACTCCTATTACTCTCAAAAACGATTATACAACTTTCTTTAAAAAACAAATTTTTATTAATTCAAAATAAACTTACATAATTAAAAAAATTAAAAATAAATAAATAAATAAATGATAAATATTTTTTTAAAATTTACTTTTCAATAAGCTATATTCCGAACATTATATTGGACAAATATTACATTATAATTAACACAGATGAAAAACTACTGCTAAGAAAGTTGAAACACAAAGATTGAGGCGTGATTTGAAAACCACCCACTTTTTATTTAAAATATTGTAGTTTTTTTTCTAAAGTAATATGCCAATCTTTATTTCATTTAAAATAGAAGAAATGGTGTGGCATTTGCATTCATTGTAGTCATAAGGAAGAGAGAGGCTACATGGGGTTTTTGTTTCATACTTCCAACTATTTTTAAAGCATATGCCAATAATGCACTTTGGAGTTATCGGGCAAAATCAGAAGCCAAGTGCTGGAAATAAGATAACAACATGGCAATGATTACTGTAAGAATAGAGTCAAATCTTACCACAGTGGATAATATTAATATTGTCAGTAAATTTGCATTCGTCATTTACAGGTGGATACCATTGAGGGAGAAAGATGAGTTTATACACGACAAATGACGTGACCGCACGCCATATCAAATATCTTTCATTTGAGTCTTATTCTGCCACTGCCAAATTTCACAATAATTTTGGATTGAATGCTTTGAATGTCGTTCCTGCCCGTTTGTGGGGTGCATCCCAATAAGTTTATATGTATTTTCGGGACACAGATTGGACCCCTAACTATAAAACAAAAGAAAAACGAGGACAAATTGGAAAACAGGCAAACTTTGCGTTAGAGCGGAAAAAATTTGATTGGGGTAAGTTATATGAGAGACACGCACGCATCTGATTGATGAGTACATCTGTCTACAGCTGTGCTCGAATTCAACGTCACCGACTTCCATCTTTCCAACAACTCCGCTTCTCTTCCTCCTCCTCTTCCTCTTCCTCATCCTCATCCACTCTTTGCAAATCTTCCTCCTATAAATCCACCGTCCTCCACTTCTTTATTTACAAAATTATATTAACTTCTTTCTGAAATATGGGCTTCTTCTACCACGGCATTCTCCTTTTTTCATTGGCAGTGTTGCTACAGTCAGCCGAGGGTGGCTTAGACACACAATTCTCTGTGTCGTGGGCTCCAAACCATGTTAAATTCTTCAACGCCGCTCAGGAATTGCAACTCACTCTCGATCAAACATCTGGTAAGCAATGAGAAATTCAAGTTATATATTAAACGTTAAGGTGGCCTAACAATTAAATTGCTTGTTCTTAGCGTATATTAATATTAAATCTGTCAACAGTCAACAGGAAGATCTGTTTGATTCCTGAACTCGCACCTGTCTCATTATTCGGCTGACATGTAACGTAGTCTCATGCCATTTGGTGGGTTTGTTGAACAGGGTCTGGTTTCGCGTCGAAAAACAAGTACATGTTTGGCAACATCAACATGCAAATCAAGTTGGTTCCAGGAGACTCTGCGGGCACTGTCACTGCTTACTATGTATGTATCAGTTACCACACGTATTACTCTTAATTTTCTTTCATATAAAAAGACTGATTGATTATATGCAGCTATCTTCCGAGGGATCGAACCGCGACGAGTTGGACTTTGAGTTTCTGGGGAATAAATCGGGACAGCCGTACGTCGTTCAGACAAATGTATACGCAAGTGGAAAGGGTGACCGAGAGCAGAGAATATACCTTTGGTTTGATCCCACCAAAAACTTTCACTCCTACGGTGTACTCTGGACTCCTCGTCATATCTTGTATGTTTTTGTTCGCTAATCAAAACCCATCATTAATCTGTGTTTTCATCATAATCCCAAATAGATTATGTAAAAATGAGCAAGCACCCAACATTCTTTCAACTGATCTCCTGATTGATTAAGTTGTAATGATGCAGATTCATGGTGGACAGCGTGCCAATCAGAGTGTCTAGCAACCACAAGGCATCAGGCGTTGCATATCCAGACAGACAGGCCATGGGAGTGTATTCGAGCTTGTGGAATGGGGACAGCTGGGCAACCCGAGGGGGTCTTGTCAAAATCGATTGGTCGCACGCTCCATTTGTTGCATCTTACCGCAATTTCAATGTACAGTCGGCATCATCGCCTGTAAAAGAAACGAATGGAGTGAGTTCTGAACAGCGGAACAAACTGCAGTGGGTGAGGAAAAACTTCATGATATACGATTATTGTAATGACAAACAAAGATATCCGAATCCGCCGCCAGAATGTACTATGCCCATCTAAGCTTCTTATGTTTCTAATAAGAAAGGATTTCAGGGTTCCTTCCATCGTACATGTAATCTAAGATATAGAGTTTGTATATATAGAGTTTGTATATGCTTGTAATCTGTAAAAGCCAGTCAAAAGTTTAATACTATTTTTAATGTTACCAGAGTCCGTTAAAGCTACTAGACAAATGTAGATAAATAAAGGAACGTTTTGCGTATGAATTTTTTTTTGGGAAGACCCTATATTGTATTTGTGTCGGTCGGTCAATGGTTAATTTTTCTTTGTTATTTTGAATTACACAAATAAACACAAATATGTATCATGCAATCTAAGTAACTTTCAACATGTTTATTTTGAACAATGTTGAGTGAAAAGGGTTCAGTATTCAAATGCGTATAAAAATGTGAAATATATTAATTTTAAAATTTATACAAAAATTGTTAAATGTTTCAGTTTTTAACATTAAATATGTTGATATTTGATATTAAAATATATATTAAAAAATTGGTTAAGTATTTATGTTTTTAATATTGATCATATCGATATTAAATATTTAAATATATAAAAAATATTAAATATTTTTATTTTTCATGTCAATCACATCAATTAAAATTTAAGATTAATGGATTGGGAATTTAAACTTCTTCACTGATTTATGACACAGAGAATATGTAATTTCTCAAAATTATATTTAATTTTAAAATTAAAGAATGAATAAATAAAAAAGATAATAAAACAAATAAAGGTAAATATTTATTATATATTCAAATTGTGTGTGTTGAGTTGATATAAGGTGCTTAAATTCATGAACATACCTTGCACACATGTATATATTAAAATACACTTTTTTAAACTTTTGATTTGATGATCATCAAGCTTTTACCCCTCGTTCGTGTACATGAGATTTGAACCAAAACATTGTTTACTATAAAAAAATTCACTTCTCCTACTATAATTAGATGATACAATGTAAATATCATATCTTTATTAGAAATTTTAGTAAGAAAGTACAAATATTTCATAAAACTAAGGCCTCTTGAAATGCTGCAACAAAGTGTATGTGAAGAAGATTTTAAAGTTTTAATGTTTAAGTGTACTTTTATATGTCATGTGTGCAGGGCAACAAAAAAAAATGTTAAATTTTTAAATTTAATGGTGAGATCTAGTGGTAGGTCTTGAGTGATTTACCAATCCCCACTCAAATTCAATATTCATTAGATATGAGAGATTCAATTATCCTTATATTTATACATTTAGAAAAAGTAAGTAGTAGTGGCTCCAGCGTAAATACTTCACTCCATCCCATGACGATATAGTCAATGATATCATTGATCTTTGTACATCTCAATAAAATTAATTAAAAAAATATGATCTACCAAAATTGTTCTATATTTTTTAAATTAAAAAAAAAAAGGGATAAGAAAAAAAACAAACAAACAAAGACAAATTTAATATATATCATGTGATTGTGATGATGAAAGTAATGAGATACAACACAGAGGAAAATCAAAATGTAATCATTGTCAGTTAGTAATGGAGGTACTCTTTTCTTTCCTCGTCAAAGTTGAAGGTCAATGGCTTTATGATATTTGATTTAAATAACAATCGTTGAAGCGTTTTTGGGCTTTTTTTTTCCCGTAAAAAATTATATACTGTATAGAGCTGCCCCCCTTATCTTATACCTTACGAGTTAAAATGCAAACAAGGATGTAAGATAAGGACGTAAATCTTAATCTTGGTGTGTGAGTGTTTTCAGTTTTAAAATAATGTCTTTCGACTCATATTAATAAAGGTTTAAAAATTTATTTATGAAAAGATTAATACATTTTATTTGAAAGTTATATAAATTAATTTAAAAGAATATTTTAAATTATTATTACTTATTATTTTTAATATTATTTATGTTTAAATTAAAGTTAAATTTGAGTATTTGATTATATGAATAAGATTTTATCATTTTATTTTTGGATTTTTTAGTTCAATTTTAAGTTTGTTTTCATTAATGATTTTTTATATAGTGAATACATATGTCAATTTAAATTTTGAAAGTGAAGAGTATTTTGTTTGGAGATATCGTATCTACTATAATATTAATGAAAGATATCATTATATTTTTAAAGATTCCCACAAATATTTGAGGACTTTTATTTAGTATGAGGATTAAAGATGTCTATCTTTCATTAGTTGTGAAAGTCAATTTTGATAGAGAATATTCAAATTGAGTCTTTACATACAAATAATTTTGATATTATCAATTTTTCATTTCAAACAACGAACTTTAAAAACTGCAATAGACCATATATCCATGTAACATAATCCAAATCTATAAAACAATATTTATTTTATTGGTTTCAAGATCTATTACCTTCAAATAATAAAATAGTTATTTCTCATTAACATTTTTTTCTTTTTATTTTTTTCTTTATATCTTATTTTGCACTTCCTTTATATAATAGATTTATGTAATATCTTGTCTAATTTCATTTACCAGTCTTAACTTTTATATATATATATATATATATATATATATATATATATATATATATATAATTACTTATAACTAATATATATCATTGAATATACATACAAAATATAAAGTATATGCATTAAAAACTATTTAAATGTTGAATATGTATTATGTTGGCCACCTTTGTCTTTATATATTTATTTTTACTTTGGAAATTAATATGTATTTATGTATCTATTTCAAAGGGAATAGGTTAATTATTTTGTAAAAGAGTATGTTCATCACTTATTAAAAAATAGTATCAATTTTAATTTATAATTTTAATTTTTTTAGTCAAAGGGAATAGGCTAACTATTTTATAAAAGTATATGTTCATTACTTATTAAAAAATAGTTTGGATTCAAATCTTCAATTTTATATATTTTAATCAAGAATCTTATCAACTAGATGATAGTAAAAAATAAGTGATTTACATTTTTACAAGATAAATAACCTTTTTCATTTGAATAATAAAAATTAACATAAATACAAATATGTTATAAATTAACATATATCTATGTATCTATTTAATTAAATATAGGTTAACTATTTAATAAAAATGTATATTCATCACTTAATAGAAAATAATATTAATTTGAACGTACAATCTTATTTAGGTTACTCAAGAGTCTTATTGAGTAATCGATGGTAAAAAACAATTGATGTGCATTTTACATGATAGTTAACTTATTCATTTCAATGCAAATATCAATGAAGGGTGCTTTTTATTTAAAAAAATAAAACTTTCAATTTTTTTGCTTGATATTAATAAATGACCTTCAAATTTAAATTTCTAATTAAAATGTAAAAGTCTAGTGTGTAACTGAAGTTCAATGTGATAATAAAATGTTATGGTGTACTAACTTATCAAGTCTATCTTTTTAGTAAATAAAAGGTTGTATATGTATATAAAAAGTAACTATATATATAGACTAACAAACTAAACTTAAAAATCATATAAGAATCAGAATTTAAAAAATATATAAAACAATACATAAAGAGAAATCTAATGATGGCAAGTTAGACAACCAGAATAAAATACTAATTTAATAGTCACAAAGAAAAAATCATCAATATGGAAGATAATAATATAATAAAAACTAATATATTTATTAAAACATTGATTATTTAGTCAAGAAGTCCCTCTATTTATCTTGGGCAAACAACTAAGAATTAAAAATCAACTTGAGGTTTTTGCAGTGTATCCTTATAAAAACATTTTATTTGGGTTGCTTAGAATGATTTCATTGGCCTTGAGGTAACCCTTTTGGTTTCCTCATCACATTCAATGTTGTTGTTAGAGATCATTGAGGTAGATTCGAGTTAATTTGAATTTTTAGATTGTTGAATTGAAAACAATATCTCAAGACTCAAAATAACATTAAGTACCTTTGTGAGAGAGGGAAATACTGGTTTAGAGTCTCCATTCAAAGAATCTAAAGAAACATCTTGAAGAGATCTCGCTCACGGTCATCCATAGTGTTGATAGAACACATCATTTATTTTTGTAGGATAAATTGTTACTGAGATAAGGTGTCCATTACGTTGGGAATTTTGTTGAGAAATTGTTTATTATGGAGAGAAGAATCCAAGACATTATTATCTTTGTGATGGGATTTGGAATGATGTGATGTACAAGCATTAATGTTGTGGCTTGGTACTCCCATATGTGTCAAGCTTTATGTTTCATGTAAATTTTAACTTTAGTTCTAAATAAAGAGAGAAAATAAACTCAATATAGGCATGGTTGAAAAACATGTTTGGTTGTGCACATGCTGAATCAAAAGATTATGAAGATCTCCTCTTTGGCTTGGAAGGAAGACCCGTAGGTAAAAAATCACTAAAATAAACTTGTTTGTTAGATAGATAGTTGGGTGGATTGCTTAACGACAACTAGATCTTAGAAGTGAGAGCTTCCTTAGGGGTTGTTGATCCACACATTTCAAACAATCAAGTTAATAAAATTAGAAAGAAGGTACTTACATCAATTAAAGAAGATTACTAAAACTGAACACAAGAATGCTTGTTAAGAAAATATACTAGAAAGCATAAAATTAGTGATAAACTAATTAATACTAGTGCTAAGGGGTTGGGGTATGCTTCAAAAAATATGAAAGAGGTCTGTGAGTGGTAAAAAACATAGAAAATTGGATTTGATTGGGTGTAGGTGGGTGAAAATAAGTTGTTGGCTTTTCCTACCACAAGTAACTGTTGATGGTTGGGGTGACCATTGATGGTTAAGGTGACTGTCGATGGTCAGACTGACTGTCAATAATTAACTATAGAATTTTGAGTTTGATAAATAGATGAATGATGGGATCCCATAGATGGATTTTGAGAGTTGGGCAAGGGATGAATTGATTGCAAAATGGAATTAAAGTATGCAAATGTTGACAAACAAGTACTTGCCTTACCAAAATTTGGTTGGGAGGGTGGTTGATGCAGTTAGCCTATTAGTGGAATCTACGCTGATTTTGGTAGAGTAACGATACCTGAGAGCTTGGTTAAGAGGTGATGATAAGTTGGCTCCCAATAAGATGGTTGATGTTTGATAATGCTGATGATGTTAATTGACCTGCAAAATAAAAATCTTAGATGCCTAAGCTCCTAATAATTATTGTAGATGATTTGACTTCCCAGGCCTCTCTCTCTTATAGGCATAAGTAAGAGGTGGAAGTGAAGGTGTAACTAGGTCATCTAAATATAACTCATCCATGCAAAGGCTCGTAATCAAAATTAAACAAGTTATATTTAGAAAATCAACACAAGTGGTTTGCATGTTGTTTGTTAAGAGGTAGATTCTGACTGTTGATGATCAGGGGTTCCCAGCATTGACCATCGATGGTCACCCTCATCAATGGTCAGGGTCTACAAGAAAAGGGTCCTGATGGTCAGAGTCATTCAGCTTGGTGAAACTAAGTGCATATGGGTTTGGTAAGGCCAGATTGGTGAAGGTTGGTCCCAAGGGGATCCTAGGCAGGTCTAGGGGTATTTTCAACATTCAAAATCATAGGTGTGCAGATTTTTGATGTTTATATTTTACCCCTTTTTATTGTGTGACTTACATGAATGACCTGCAAAACAAAAATGGAGTATGGGTCAAGGTTTTGGTTGCTTCAAGAGTGGGAGGAGGTGTTTCCCCTCAAATTAAGATTTGGTGAGGTGAAGTTGAAGTGTGTACGGGTTTGATAAGTGGTAGATGATGAGTCACAAGGTGGTGACATGAGATTGGGCATTTGAGATGTAAACATACGCATCAAATGTGACAAAAAGTAGTGATAGCCAAGATCGTGCATAGACTAGGTTGCCAATGTGGGTAAAAAAATTAGGGTCAGTGCTAAGAAGTATAAGTGACAAGTGAATTGCATGATCACCTATAGGCATGGTGGCTGGGAACACTCATAAACGTAAGTCTCCTAAGTGATTTTTATGTATTCGATGGGTATCCAAGGTAGGAAGTGTTCTTAAGGAAACACAAACAGGTCAAGTGTCATGGGTATCTAAGGTGGGAAGTGTTCTTGATGAGACACAAGTGGGTTGGTATGTGTGATGTGGTACAAAATACAAAAGGTGTCAACATGGCAATGTTATCGCTATGATCAAAGGATTAGATAATAAGTGTTATAAAATTGCATGCCTAATGGGATAAAAGAGATGAATGGTGAGGTGATGAGGTGGTCAAGTTAGTGAGAGAAAGGTATCTCCAAAAATAGGCAAGAACCTAGTGTAGTTATGCTAGAAATTGGTAGGTTGTAGGTATAAGTAAAATTGGGGTTGTTTAAGGTGTCCTGATAGTCGATGATCAGGGTCCCCAAAAGGTGACCGTTGATGGTCACCATGACTATTTATGATCAGGGGAAACCCTACAAATTTGGATGGGTAAAAGTGAAAAATAAAAGTAACTTTGTCATTGCTACTATCGTGCATTGTAGACCCTATCTCTGGCGATTTTAATGCTTGTGAGAGGAAGGTGTTGCTCATTAGCCAAAGGTGTGTGGGTGATTGCATGGGTCTAAAATGCAAGGAGCATGAGGACATGGTTGGGCACATACTCACAGGTTCAGACCATGGAGGAGGTTGTAGAATGAGGTAGGTGGTGCATTAAAATTGTTAGATTAGGCTTATTTTTCATTGTTGGGTTTGCTTGGGGGGTAGGTCTAAAAATGTTAGATTTTGCCTATATGCCCTAGGTAGCTTTTTAGGGTTTTTGGGAAAATTAGTGGGTAGAGTATCAAATTGACAGGGTGGGTGGGTGATTTGGGTAACACATTAGCTGGTTAGAGTGCTTAGGTTAGTGTTTAGCTTGCTTGTTAATCGTTTGGGGCTCTAGGGGTTTTAGGCATTTTGGCCATGAAATGACCATAGGTAACCACTGATGGTCAAGTCTGACCGTTGATGGTCGACACCCTTAAAATTAATGGTCTCCAACCATTGGCAGTTAGCATGATCATCAGTGGTTGGATAGGCTAGGTTAGCTTATTTAGGGTTTTTTGAGGTTTAGGCTAGGTACTTAACTTGTTTAGGGTTAATGCTTAATGGTTAGGGTTAGGGTAAGTGGTTAGGTTTAGATTAAGGGTAATGGGTTGAGAAGCAAATCTAGGTTATCAAGGGATAGCATAGCTATAGTGAGAGGTGGGTAAAAGCGATAGAGGAATAGGTCAAGTATCAAAAAGGTAGGGTAGATAAGCCAAGTAATAATAATTGAGCTCAACGTTTGGTTTGGTACAGGCCAGGGAGCAGATACATATGCATGATCATGTGTCACGTATCTTCCCTACCCTTCTCGAGGGGATGACCATGAATGACTAGGCATATATGGAGGAGGTAGGGTGGGAGCGATGAGGCACTATCAGCATGTGACTAGAGACACATCTATGATTATAGCACTCATCAAGAGATGGGATCCTACTACTATTACCTTCTTGCTACTGACTTGGGAGATGACTATTCTCCTAGAGGATGTACATAGGATCACTCAGCTCCCACTATGTGACAAGGTGATATACTAGATAAAGCATGAGGAGTGGGATGAGTATGTGGAGTATCTGTATGGGGATGATAGTGACTAGGTTTGGTGGTATTCTAGAGGGTTTAGCTACATAATGTTATATGAGAGGGTTCCATAGGAGAGGATACTTATGATGATGCTGATGATTATAGTTACATGCTTTGGGCTCCTAGATTCTAGCAGTGAGAGGTTTTCTTATGTATTGTTGGTTGTTTTGGTTGAGTTGCTACTTAGAAGGATATTGTTTAGTTGGGTCCTTGTTTTACTAGTTCAGATTTATAGGGAGTTGTGGGGTTTCAGACACCATAAGGGATATGATATTAGCATGGGCCTAGTTCTTCATTATTGGGCTTATAAGCACATCTAGGTTTTGAGATTGATGGGATTACTATGGGTAGGGTACACATAACTGGATTTCCCTATCAAATTCATGAGATAGAGAGATGATGTGGCTAAATCAAGGGTAGGAGGTGACACACATGATATTAAGTGGTTTATGGGTGCCCTAGGTGCATTGGTAGCCAGGGATATTACCTAGAGACCATATCTATAGTTTCCCATCTAGCTACGATATAGGAGGTAGACCCTTACCATGTAGAGTTATGGGTGGATAGTGGGCTATTGAGAGGGTGAGGTTGAGTTGATTCCATTTGACCAGGTGTGGTGTCAGTTCGACTTGATACAAGGTGTATCGAGTCCACATCCCCAGTATAAGAAGTAGGATTTAGAGGTTCAGTTACCATTACGTCAACCTACCTTGACAATTTTAGATGGTGGTTTTGAGGACCTTCATACTAGGGACCTTGTGGATGATTTAGGGTACATAGATGGTTATATAGCTTAGTACCGATCGATCTATGTAGTGATAGATGTGGGTGGAGATGATGGAGGGGTGAGGTTGACAGTTGTAGATCCAATTAGCTAGGATGGATAGGGAGGGGCAATGTTGGCTATGGCCCAAGCTTAGATACAGGGGTTGTAGGGATAGGTGGATGCACTACAAAACCAAATCACCATATTATATGGTCAACTTGCCATTGTTATAGGTGAGAGAGACCAAGTACATGCATCCTTAGGTATAATTATACAAGAAAGAGAATTTTAGAGATAGAGGGTTAGAGTAGGTGAAACAACATGAGGTTTACTAGGGACAGTGCCATAATCATGGTACCTAGCTATCATAGAGGAGCTTAATACTATGAGGTGATGGTGCTAGACTAGTTGCCCTAGGCCATGAGATATGCAGAGTATAGAGCTAGTTTCGCCAGTGGGTCCTTAATAACTACTCTGGGTTAGAGGGTTGCTACAATGGTTCAGTTAGGGGTCCTAGGGGGACCATCACTAGGTATAGGTGCATGCATAGATGGGGTTATGGTAGTGGTATAGGCTCATGATTATGTTAAAATGTGTTATTATGATGTACTATTTTGATACCAACCTACATGTCAATGTATTTTTTTGAGAGAGTTGATACATTGTTACATGTATTATTTTTTGATGATTCAATGTATATGATGTATGGTTTTCGATGTTATATATGATGGATGCTTATGGTTCATGTGGTGCTCATGTTTATGATTATGGTTATGGCTTATGGTTCTTGACTTGTGGTGTATGATGTTAGTATTCTAGTTAGTAGCTTAGGCATGTGATGCTAGAAAGATAGTTACGATGTTATAATTTTGTTCATGGATATGATAGGATGTGTTATTGATGGATGTATGTTATATGATAATGTAATGGTTTTGTTTATGGTCATATGGATGGAATGGTAAATGGTATATGCTATGATGTATTGCTCAATGATTTGGTTTATGCTTATATTAGTGTAATGATATGCTTCTAGGCTCATATGATGTGATAATTGTAGATGGATGGGTTGATGCTTATGGTCTATTATGATATGCTTACATTGTGTTTCACACATAGAGAGTTAGATGGTGTTACTTGTTGACATAGATGATAATGTTCATTCTTTTGGTGTGATGTTTGTTGTTCATGATCAGAGACATAGAATGTGAATATGGTTAAAGATAAGAATACCTGAAGTAGGTAGGTAACAAACTAGATGTGTAGGAAAGAGATAAGAATCATGAGAGGTATATCCACATGAACCGATAAAAAGATAAGAAAAAGGAACATGATGCCTTTTCATTGGTAAGGACCGACTCGAAGCCTAAATTTGGATTGGCTTAGTGAAGAGAAGTCTTTCAAATGCTTTGCATTAGCATGCTTAGGTTGATAAATAGGTATCTTGATCACATTATGTCAAGTAAGCTCATAGTCTCGTACAAAGTGTAGACTGATTGACACGGGAAGTCTACTAAGGAGAACTGATTGTGGCTTTCCAAGATTATTGCAATTATGAGATCCGATTGTGGCTTTTAAAATTCTTTTGTTTTTGCTTGGGGGTTTTTTTTATTTTTCTTTTGTTTTAGGGTTGGGGAAGTTGATCGATGCGGGAAGATTCCAAAAAATTTAGATTTGACAAATGCTTTACTCAGCCATCCTTCAAGGGAGTGGTCTAAGCTTATGTGAGTAGTTTAAATGTTTTTGATAGATGTCCTTCAAGGGATCAGTCTACCTTACATTTGGCAATTTTAGATGATTTTATAATAGTTGTCCTTCAAGGGAGTAGTATGTGAATGCTAATAATGATGCATAAGTTATTTATGACTTTTGATATTATTTTCACTTGACATATACTTGCTTATACATGCTCAAGGGATTACCTTTATGAAGGCAAAACTAGGTTGACACAAAGGTCGAGTCAGTGAAAAAGGGGTATAGGTGGCAATGACCATAGGAACCAATTTTAAAGAGATGGGAAGTACTATGAGAATCATTCCATGGATAGAGCCATGGTACCCACAGTTGAAGATTGGGCTATAATTGTGATGGATAATCACATGATTCAGTTTCAGTTAGTTTCCCCTGAAAAGAGGGATGTGAATGTGGTTATAGGGGATGAGCTTAAGTTAGACAAATGATGATTGTGATCCCTGTTTAATAATAAAAGGGACATAGATGTGAAGCATTGAGAGGCTCAGGTTCTGGTTTACCCTCGAGAGAGGATAAATGATAAGCTCCTAATCCATACTTATGGGTTATGATGTAGGGTCCAAGCCAATTGAAACCAAATTTGCCCCTTTTGCTTTTCTCCATATTAGTTACATGTTAATTTTCCTTGAGAACAAGATCTCTAATATTGAATTCTTGGAATTTTAGGTGATTTTATAGGCACATTTGATTTGTTCTTGATAGCCACAGAGATGGGAAAAGGTGGCCAAAGGATGCTCATCAAGTAGCTCAAGTTGAGCTAAAGATTTCTGATGATAGTCATTTTCTAAAATAAGATCATGCAAAGATATGCAAAGAGAAGGTATTTGGACTTCAAGAGCCAATACAACCTTGGATCCAAACATGAGAGAAAAAGGTGTAGCACCTGTAAGGGTTTGAATGCTAGTATGGTATGCCCATAAGGCAAAATAGATGTGCAAGTGTTAATCCTGACTCGAGACATTAACCATTTTGGTAAGCATGTTGTTAAGGGTTTTGTTAGAGGCTTTGGGTTATCTATTTGATTATGGGTGATAAGGTGATGAAAAGATAAGTTTAATACCAAATACATCATAAAGGACCTAGACTTGTTTATTTTTGAAATATTTTTCATTGTCGGTGATGATCTTATGGGGCACACCAAAATGACATGATATGGTGGGTAATAAATTTGACAATCTTTTCAAATTTGTTAAGATAAGAGGAATAACTTCCACTCATTTGGTAAAATATTCAGTCATGGTAATGATAAAATGATGTCATTGTGAAGAGTGGGGGTTGATTTCACTGATAAGGTCCACACCCCATTGTGAAAAGAGCCAAAATTCTATGGAAATTTGAAGACTATTGCTAGGTGCATGATGTAAATTAGCGTGTTATTGACACTTGACACACTTTTTCACATAATCATAATAGTATTGGTTAAGGGTGGGCTAGTAATAGCCCAGGTGGAAGATGCGCTTAGCCACAACGAGTCTACTAAAGTGGCCCCCATAGATACCCTCATGTCTCTCCTTGATAGAGTGAGAGGCTTTTGGACCACAAAGGCAACATAATAAGAGGCCATCAAAACCCTATTTATAAATAATTCCTCCCATAATGGTGTAATGGGAGGTGCTCTGAATAAATTCCTGATGGGCATTCCTAGAGAGGCTAGAGGGAACTATGCCAAGGTGAAGGTAGTTGAAGGTTTGTTGATACCAAAGGTTAGGCAAAATATCTTCCACACTAAAGATGGTTGGAGTGTCTGATTTGGTGTAAGAAAGTTTGGTGAGGTGATAGACAATGACTGATAGTTTAGATTTTGAGGGTGTTGATGGGATTTGTGAGGCAAGAGAAGCCATAATATCAAAAAATTTGTTGGTAGATCATGGGGTGGTTTGAATATGGTAGTGTTCAAATGATACTAAGAGTTCTGTAACTAGTTGTATATATAGTTACATCGTTTTATTCTTACATTGGTAAGTGTCATTAACTTGGTTGACCACAAGTTGGGAGTCACCAAAGATATTAATTGTTCTGACTCCTAAGGCTAAATTAATTTGAAGACCTATTGCTAGGGCTTCATACTCAACCACATTGTTGGTGCATTCAAATATGAGTTTAAATGACAAAGGAAGTGGTTCATCGATAAGGGGGATAAGGATGATACCGGCTCCCCCACCCTAATGACATTTGGAACCATAAAAAAACATGGTTACATGATTAGTAAAATCCACTTGAGATAGACTTGTGATTGACTCATCTAAAAATTCAAGAGGGGGAGGTTGGGTGTTTGTTAGGGGTGCATCGGCCAATTGGTTAGTAATGACTTGCCCCTTGATTGATTTTTATTGAAGGAACTCAAGGTCAAACTAAGCTAAAAGCATGAGCCACTTATCCATACACTAGTTTTGGTATGGTTTGAAGTGCATGTACTTGAGTGAGTCAGTATTAGTTATGACAAAAGTTTTGTGGTTAAGAAGGTAGTGGCAAAGTTTGGTGGCCATGAAGACTAGAGCCAAGTAAAGTTTCTCGGTATATGTGTACTGAGTCTCGTACTCAACAAGTGTGTGACTAATTTAATAGACAACTTTCTCTTTGTGGTGTTCATCCCAATGGGAAAGCATTGCCCCTAGGGAATGGTCAGTGGTAGAGATTTAAAGGTAGAAAGGTTAGTCATCCTTAGGAGGTATGAGGATAGGTGGAGATAGAAGATACTTTTTGAGTACATTGAAGGCCTTTTGATAATCAAGATTCCACTTAAAAGAGATGTCTTTTTTCAAGAGGTGGTGGAAGGGTTGACACTGATAGGAGAGTTGGGAGATAAAATGGTGAATGGTTTGGAGCTTCCCCTACAAACCATGGATTTGATTAAGATTGGTTGGAGGTAACATCTCAAGGATGCCTTTGATCTTTGCTGGGTCAACCTCTATTCCTCGAAGGGAAATGGTGAAGCTTAGAATTTTTCCTGACAAGACCCAAAAAATACATTTCTTAGGATTGAGGTGGACATGATTATGGATAAGTCTCTCAAAGATAATATTGAGAATGGTTAAGTGGTCTTGGAAAAGTTTGGACTTTCTGAGAAGGCCATCCACATAGTCTTCAACGATTATATGGATAAGGTCATGTAAAATAAAGGTCATGGCACATTGGTAGGTTGCACTAGCATTATTAAGATCAAAGGGCATGACTCTGTAATAGAAAGTCCCTCATGAGGTGATAAAGGTAGTTTTGTGTTGATCTTCAGGGGCAATCAAAATTTGATTATAACTCGAGAATCCATTTATGAATGATAACATATCATGGCCTATTGTGAGATCAACAAGTTGGTCGATGCTAGGTAAAGGAAAGTCATCCTTTGGGAAGGCAAGGTTGAAGTCATGAAAGTCCACACAAATACATAGTCCCCTTATGGATTTAGTGACATGCATGATGCTCAAAACGCACTAAGGATAATTGATGGATTAAATAAAGTTGATAGAAAGGAGGCATTGGAACTCTTCTTTGACAAGGATAACTATGTGAGGATGCATGCGATAGAGTTTCTATCTGACAGGATTGGCATCATGATTAGTCATAATGTTGTGGGTGGTAATGGTGGGGTCAATATCGAGCATGTCAACATATGACCAGGTAAATGCAATACTACGATCTTGGAGGAAGGTAGAGAAGTCTTGTAGTTCTCTGAAGGTAAGGATTTTTGGATGGAGGAATCAGGTGCACCAAAGGTAGGTGAGAATGGAATCATCATCCTAGCACTAAATAGTGTGAATGGTAGGAGAGTCTTCTCCTACCAATTTAGGATAGATTAAAGGGATGGATATGGGTGCCCCTTCCTTTTGATAAGTTAGGGGGTTGAGGGTAATCATGTTGACAAAAAAAAAAATTAGGTGGGTTGATGTCCTCATCCTCACCCATAGGTGGAGGGGGTGTTGGTGAGGAAGGGGTCTCTTATTCAACAATGGTAGGTGTAGTTTGTTTGGCTTTCTTCTTATTGGGTAGAATGAAACCAAGGTC
This sequence comes from Torreya grandis, assembly GCA_037957365.1. Lineage (NCBI taxonomy): Eukaryota > Viridiplantae > Streptophyta > Pinopsida > Cupressales > Taxaceae > Torreya > Torreya grandis. Next base: position 6,984,044 of record JARHVA010000040.1, read on the forward strand.
ATGCTTCTCATGAGGCTTTTGGGTCTCAATCAAATTAAATGTGTGTGGGCCATGCTCATATCATCCTGAACCAAATCCCTTCCAGGTACACTTATGAAGGTATAGTTTAGTGAAGTTTAGGTTGTCCAAATAAGATAAGGTAGAGGTGAATGGTTGAGGTGAAGAGAGAGTAGTGGAAACATTAAGTGGTTTATCAACTCCCCTATAGATATAGTGGGTTTGATAACTTAGAGGCCCCAAGGGGGTAATGGCTCTAATGTTTGGGTCATAACTTGGTTAGTGGTTGAGCCTTTCATATTATTGGGGAGTTTGGAAGGCATCAAGGGTGAGGAGGCAATATTCTCCAAGGGTAAAGCATTGAAAGGTGGGTTTCAATGGAAGGGGAAGTAATGGGTATCTAGTCCACAAGGATAGATGAATTGGTAGATGCCTTAGTGGAAGTGGAAGTAATTTCTTTAGTTTTCATGGGTGAGGGCTTGGGGGTGCTTGTTTATAGTGCTTTGGATGGAGGTGAGAGAACATCATTAGGTTGGTAGGTCATATTTCATACTACAAAAGGGCTACGGTCAGCTTGTATGGTAACAACTTGACCTTCATGTTCAAACTTGACATAATGATGGAGGATGGAAGGTACACAACCCATGGCCCAAATCCAAGGTCTTCCTAGTAAAACACAATATTGGAATTCACCTTCGACCACATAAAAGAGTTTAGGGACCATGTGAGGTCTTAGCCAAATACGAAGGATAATTATTCCTAAATTAGTGGTCATAGTGTCGTTAAAGGGTCTAAGGATGGCTGAAGTTTCAAACATGACATTGTCCGATAACTTGAGTTGTTCATAGGCATGGGAAGAGATGATGTTGATATTGGCTCCCCTATCGATCATAACCCTTTTGATGTGAGTTTGGTTGATGTGGGATGTAATAAAAAGAAGGGGATCTAGGTCTTCGAGATAGATAGAAGGTATCTTCCAGTCATTGAAGGTAACAAGGGTGAAGAGTTGGAGAATGCCTATGCAAGCCTTTATAAGTTGGGAGCCTCTAGGTCTAACTTCAATAGCTTGCATAGCCTCTATCATGGCCTAAAAATGGTGGGGTGAGGTAGAAATGAGCTCATAGAGGCTCATCTTAGCTGGGGTTTGGTGAAGTTATTTAATAATGACCCTCCTGATGGATTTAGAAGGGTTAATCTCTGAGGTGCCTAAGATGATAACTTTGGGCTTAGCTATAGATGTGGATGTTTGGATTTAGTTTGGTTTAGGGTGATTTGGTGGGTATGTCTATGGAATGGACACTTTGGCATTCCCTTTATCCTTTTCTTATGATTGTGTGACCACATTAATGGTATGGATAGAGGGGCAAGGTGTGATGGGGGGTTGGGTAGATTATTTATCACTCTGAGGTGAGAGTGGGGGATTAGGAATGTGTTGGTGACTCGTTGTTGGGTGTATTTATGGAGGAATGGATGGAATATCATCTACTAAAAGATCATTCTCATCATAGATTTGGTGGATAATATCTTGGAGATATTTTTAACTTTTTGTGTCATGCCCAGGTGTCCTATGATAGGAGCAAATTTGATGGTCATCACACCAGGCCGACTTCAGACCAAGAGGATAAAAAGGTCTGATAAGAGGTAATGTGAGGCAAGAGGTCTATAATAATCTTTGAAGAATGGTCGTATAGGATTCTATGAGAGGTAATAAGGTTTAGGTATGATAGTTTGGGATGGTAAGATGGGCATGTTGGTGGGAATAGGTTTGGTGAGAGATGGTTTGGGTAAGGTGGTGTTTCTAGTTGAAGGTTTTGGTCTGGATATGTTGGTAGTTGGCATGGCTGAGTTTGATGGTTTGACTATTGATAATCTAGCAAGGACCAGTTGATCAAATAATAAGTGGGTTGGTGTAATCAATGGTAGTGGGTGACATATGTTAAAAAGGGGTTACTTTTAAAGCAAAGTGGAAGGGTGGGGCCCTAAAATAGAGGGAAAGGTAGAGGGAGGTAGCATCTTAGTCATGCAGCCCTTCAATGTTTTCATCCTCTTGGTTGGTGTGGGTTGAGACTTGGGTATAGGCTTGGGTGAAGTTATGTCTACTTTCAAGGATGGGTGAACCAAACTCCAAGTAGAGAAGGCACCAATAGTTTTGAAATGTTTGGTTGGTGATGTGGTGGATATTTTGGTTGACTGAGAAGGTGAGGGGTTGGTATAAGTTTGGATTGGTTTAAGAGGTGGTGGAGAGATGATGGATTAGTTGGTTAAAGGTGTGTTATAAGGTCCAAGTTTGTTGATGTAGGAAGCCTTAACTGTTGCCAAAAAGTGGTTTGATCCATGTTTGGTTTTGTATCCATACCTAGCTTTTGAACAAGTTTGGAAAAAGGTTTGTATACTACTCTAGCCTCTTGGGTAGCAGGTGCCACGAAGACACCTATGGGTTGAGGAGGAGGGTTGATAGCCTTGTTCATTTCCTCAAGTAAGGGGGGTAAGTTTGGGCTGGGTGGCCTCTCCATGAGAGGTGTTTGTGAAAAAGTTGCTCCCCCAGGAATGATGTCCATAGTTATGGCTTGGTCTATAGTTAAAGGAGATGGTGGGCTAGGAATGGCTGTTTGTTCTAGTTGGCTATCTAGAGGGGTGCTTGATGATTTTAAAGCCTCTATGAGTGAAGATAAGGAAAAAGGAACCTCCTCAGTTTGGGCCTCTGAAGGAAGGGAAAGTGACTCTGCCACCTTGGTAGATGAAGTGGGGAAATAATAGGTAAGTTGGATGATAGGCATATTGAGGACCATATTGATCATGTGGTCATCATGAGAATATTTAGCTTGTTTGTCCTCAGCTTTGACAGGGGCATGGTTGGGAAAATATTTCCTAAAGATGTCAAGAGCTTGATTTTGAGGGGCATTGGGATTATCCCACACAAGTTCCCCTTTGTCGATAAGAAACTGAACAACATTCTTGAAAGTATTACATCAGTTGATGTCATGTCCAATTACTTGATGAAAAGCACAAAGGTCATTCTCATTGTACATGCAATTTCTGGATGAGAAGAATCAAATTGTTGGGGAGGTTTGATGGGTGGAAGTTGTATAAGGTTAGATTTTATTAGCTTCTCCAAAACCAAGGTATAATATTTTCCAAGTGGAGGGAATTGTTTTTGGTTGCTTTGGTTTGGGTTCCTTGTATTATGGTTGGAGGTAATGGGAGAATTTTGTTGATTGACATTGGGTGGAGGGGCAGTTTTAAGGATGATGATATTCACGGTTCCCTTCATCTTGGTTCTAGTATTGGCTTGGTTGCCTAGTTTAGAGTAAGAGGTTTCATTGGTCTTGAAGGTAGAGTTCTTGTTTTGTAAATTAAATTTACCCTCATGTATGGCCCAATTTTCTAGCATATATGCTATGGTAAAATCATCATAAAAAGTTTTGAAGCTTTGGACATGTAGTGTAGAAGATATATGTTAGGCGTAGGCTCAAGAAAAAATTTATATAAGTTCAAGTTGAGGCAAGGAAAATGAAAGCTAATTAATCAAGCTTCTCCAATGGGTGACAAAATTGACAATGGACTCATCATCAAATTACCTGATAGAATATTGGTCTGTGATAGAGACCTTCTTGGAAATGTTAATGGAAAAGTGATCTAAGAAGACTTGTGCTAGTTGGGTGAAAGAAAATATGGAATGCTTGGTGAGGGCACTATACCAGTCGAGTGTTGGGTTGGATAAAGACATGGGGAAGGTTCAAAGGAGAAGGGAGTCATTGTAAGTAATCATGTAACATGCATGCCTGAAATCCCTAAGGTGTTGTTGGGGGTCCTCCTTTCTTTAAAATTTGGTAAATTTTGAAAGCTCCCATTGAGGAGGGTAAGGTTTGATGGGGACATAAGGATGAATAGGTTCATTAAAAATCTGATCATAGGATAGGATGTTATGAGCCCCTAAAATGGATGAATTAAGGTTGGTCATCTTGTCGATGATCATTTTCATTAGGTTGGTTTGAGGTGGTGCACCAAAAGGATTGTAAGACTAATATTGTGGTTGAGGTTGGGCAACATATTAGTAATTGTTTGGCAGTTGAGAGGCTACCACATATTGGAATGTGGATGGTAGAGGTTGGATAGGATAGGTAGATGATGGTGGTTGGGTAGTGGGTATATAACCTTGTGGGTTAGGGATGTATCCTATGTTGGGTGTAATGAGTAACTGTTGAGGAATCTCTGTGGATTAGGCATTGGTGATACTTGGGTTGGTAAAAAGAGGTGAGGTAGTGACCTTTGTGCTAATGGGTGGTGAAGTAGAAGGGATAGATACCCCTAAACTTGGTAAAGGGGTATTGATCAATGGGTTAGTTTTGATAGAGGGGAGTTTGGTAGTGTTGGTGGTGGGTATTCCAACAATAATTGGATCATAATGGGTTAATGGTTGGGTTATCCCCAAGGTAGAGGAGTCATTACTAGGGGTATAAGGTGTAAGGGCAGTGGTTGGTTGGATAGGTTGGTTTTTAGTTGTGGCATCAGAGGGTTTAGTAGATGAAGATGCCTAGGTGGTCGAAGGTTGGGTGGTGATCACAGAAACAAGGATACCCTTCATAAGGTGGGATGGCATGCTATAAGGAGGATCCTGAGGTGGAATTGAAACTAGGATATGGTGAAGGGAGGTGTTAAGATAGTGTTGAAGGGCAATTGGATTGTTGTCTAAAAAAGTGGTAAAATCCATGTCTCCTTGGGGAAATACTAAAGGAAAAGTAGGGCTTCCTAATGGATGAGGTGAAAAGTATGCCTCGAAGATGTACTCCATAGATGAGGAGGTAAAAGAGGTTGATTTAAGTGACGGGTTCTGCTCTACTAGGTCTCTTTGTTGTTGACGAGTGAGAACCATACAAGAGAAAAGGGGAGATAAAATAATAATAATAAACTCACAACTCAAACAAGAATAAGACAAGAAAATGATCAAGCTAATAAAGACACACACTATGAAGTACATTAATTATAGAGGTTAGTTTTAATCTCACTTTTGGCTTATGCCTTAGTTTATGAGAATGTGTGATAGAAATTGGTTTGTAGATCAGGTACTATAGAAGCAGTCTATGGTTGGTTTCAATTTGTTTAAAAGAATCTATATTGGAATCAATATGTGGCTTGGTATTGGGGCCTACCCACTCACTTCACAATCCTGCAACGATAAGGGTGTCGGGTGTTTAGCCAATATATATTGATATCTAGAGTTTATACTCAACTAGAGAGTTGATTTTGTTCTCCCCTTGGTAATGACCTCCAAGTAGGATTTTTGGGAATGGGTAAGGTGACTGCTAGATGATGAAATCCCAGTCAGGCCTTATCTCAAATTATTTTGATATTTGATTGATGAAAGTGGTATGGCTAGTGTGTGCAACAAAAGTGATGCTATGATAAGATTATTGTGATTTAATTCAAAGTGAACTAATGTTAAAATAAATTAATGGATGTAGTTGATTTTAAACCCAAAAGAAATTTTAGTTTTAATTATGTGCATAGATAGAGAGAAGAGCATACAAATGCAAAGAAAATGTGATTAAAGATTCTAGATCTCGCCAGGCATGCCAGAATGTTTCATGTAAATTTTCACTTAAGTTCTAAAGAAAGAGAGAAAAGAAACTCAATACAGGTATGGTTGAAAAACCTATTTGGTTGTGTGCACATTTAATTGATAGAGTGTGAAGAGCTCCTCTTTAGCTTGGGAGGAAGACTTGCAGATAAGAAAGCATTAAATCAAACTTGTTTGTTAGACATATGGTTGGGTGGATTGCCTAGCGATAGCTAGATCATAGAAGTGAGAGATTATTTAGGGGACATTGATCCACATGTTTCAAACAATCAAGTTCACAAAACTATAAATAAGGTACTTACATCAATTAAAGAAGATAACTAAAACTGAACACAAGAATGCTTGTTAAGAAAATATAGTAGAAAGGATCAAATTAGTGATAAAATAATTAATACTAGTGCTAAGGGGTTGGGGTATGCTTAAATTTTTTTTAAAGAGGTCCATGAGTGGTCAGAAACATAGAAAATTGGATTTGATTGGGTGTAGGTGGGTGAAAATAGGTTGCTAGTTTTTATTGCCATAGGTGACTGTCGATAGTTGGGGTGACTGTCGATGGTTAAGGTGACTGTTGGCAGTCAGGTTGATCATCGGTGGTTGACTATAGAGTTTTGAGTTTAAAAAATAGATGAATTATGGGATCCCATAGATGGATTTCAAGAGTTGGGAAAGGACTGGATTGATTGTAAAATGGAATTAAAGAATGTGAATGTTGACAAACAAGTACTTGCCTTACCAAAAGTCAATTGGGTGGGTGGTTGATGTAATTAGCTTATTGGTAGAATCTAGCCTAATTCTAGTAGAGTAGTTATACCTAAGAGCTTGGTTGAGAGGTGATGACAAGTTAGCTCCCAATAAAATGATTGATGCTTGATAACATTGATGATGTTAATTGACCTACAAAAGAAAAATTCTAGATACTTGAGCTCCTGATAATTATTTTAGATGATTTGACCTCTTAGGCCTCTCTTTTATAGGCACAAGCAAGAGGTCTAAGTGAAGACGTAACTAGGTCATCTAAATATAATTCATCTATGCAAAGGCTCACAACCAAAATTAGATAATTTATATTTATAAAAATAATGGGGGTGGTTTACATGTTGTTTGTTAAGAGGTGAATTCTGACCATCGATGGTCAGGGGTTCCTATGGCTAACCATCGATGATCACCCTGACCATCGATGATCAGGGTCCACAGGAAAAGGATCTTAATGGTTATCGTCATTAGCTTGGTAAAACTGAGTGTGGATGGATTTGGTGAGGCTAGATTGATGTAGGTTGGTCCCAAGGGGGTCCTAGGCAGGTTTAGGGGTATTTTTGACATTTGGAATTATAGGTGTGTGGATTTTTAATGTCTACACTCTAATTATGAGTTTGAAATCTTGTTGATACAAAACCCTTAGAGTTTACCATCCTAAGTGTAAAATTAAAGGAAGAGGGTCAACATATAAGGGTGGGTGATCCTATTGAGTTTTTAGATAAATCCCTTTGGATGTAGCACTCAAAAGTTGGAGCTAAGTGGGAAATTAGGAAATTGAAGGATTATGCACTTGTTTTTAGGAATGGAGGAAAATGGTTGTTTCATAGTCAACAGTGCTAATAGTCTTGTTGATTTGTCTCATTTAGTCTCAAGCTATTTTTTTTGCATTCAGTGATATGTCCCATTTGTCAATGCAATCTGTAACTTCCTCTAATTTGTTTCAATGATCTGATACATGAGTGAAACAAAGTTTAACACAATGAAAATGGGTGTCAACATAATGGAAATGGGTGTTAAATATTCAACAACTCAAATATCCAATGTGCCATGATATATGTATTAGAAGAAGAGAATATCTAGGGCTAGGAATGCCTCACTAAAAGTTATATTATATTCCATGCGTTGATCATTTATATATCCTTGAAGTGGATATTTTGTCAAATTCCTTATGCATGTGTTTTTATGTGTTACCTTATTTCACTATCATGAGATGGGTATTCAATACTATCTTCTAAGTAGTAAACTAAATTGAAATGCATTTTCACAATCCTTTAATTTGTGAAACTAAAATTGTTTTATAGTTAGAATGTTGTCTCTTGTCCTTAGTTCATTGGGATTAACAAAGGCAAAAATTAAGTTTGATCATCAAGTATAAGATATTCTATTGTATAATGATTGAGAAAATATGTTTAAATCTTGGTCTCTCATGCTTTCGTTACTCCATAAGAAGGATATTCATGTGGTTGAATCTATGTGTCATGAATTTATAATAATGATTATCCAAAAACCTTAGAGCCTATAACTTCACATTATTATTTATAATTTTTTGCAATCTATACCATTATACTTTTTTGCCCATGTCTTAGATACTCTCATTATGGTTTCCAAATATGGAGAAGAGTGAGCAGGCTGTGTCAATCACTTAAAGTAAGCCTAACGTTGCTTTATCCTAAATTTCACTAAATTTGTGAAAATTTCATCATAAGGAGAATGATTATTAATTCAATCTACATTTATGAACAAATTTGAATAAACACAATTAATTTTTTTTGACCCATCTTATAATTTAGTGGTTATTAACCATAATGGTCTAACTAACTTTATAGTCAAAATGTTAAATTTATGTTTTTATATACTTTAGATGTATAAGTATATTTTTAAGTGACTAATAAGTAATATTAACAATCAATGAAAATCAATGCCAAATTAACAAGGGTGAAAAGTGCCAAGTCCCTGTTAGGATGTGAAATCACTATTCATAAGCACTATTCATGGTGATGTGTCTTGGTGGTGATGTGGATGGTGAGTGATGTGGCTAGATGATGGCTTGGCATGACCCACGGTGGGTGGTATGAGCCATAGATCATCTTTGAAGGTCAAAAGAGGAGGTGAGAGAAAGTGGGGTGAATTTTTCCACTAAGTCACATGAGTTGGATTATGAAAGCATGTGAAGACATAATGATATTGGATCACATGTTTCTACTTAGGCATGTGCTTATGGGGTGTAGTTATCTGTGGGCTCCGGGTTGGTGAGGTCAAAAGTGGGAATCTTTTGACTAACACATGTGTGCACATGGGAAAGTGGGAGACAAAGATCACTATGCTTGATTTAGGTCACATGTGGAGTGGGGCATAACATATGGGGGAACATGTTAGGATCTTAGAGTATAATTGATTACTTTTGTATAAGAAACTAAACACGGAATTGAAACTAGAAGTAATAACTAGAAATTAGAAACAACAAATAATAGGAGATACAAGAAACAACCAATCTATATTAAACTCTTCCAAAAGGAAATACAATGAAGAAATCTCTCTCTCCACACACCTCTTAGATGTAAAGTAATTCTCCCTCAAGATTTCTCTCTCTCTCTCTCTCAATCAATTACAATCAACTTAATTACTGAATTGTACATGCTATAAGGATCTAACCCTACCATATAGTATACTACAACACTAGGGTTCATGAGCCATGCATTCGCCACCCTTAGATCCACCTCTCAAATCAAAGGCTCAAATTTGTTCTTCCAAAAATAGCAATTCTGGAAACACACAGAAGTCGGTGTCAGTTTGAAGATGACCGATGCTGGCTGACCCCTAACTGATGCCGGTTGACCCCTAACTGATGTCAATTGGTTCTGACTGTTGTCGGTTATTGTGTAAGCCCAACAACCTCAACATTAGCTCATTAGTGAAGCTTTTAGCTCCACAACTCAATAATCTCCCACTTGGAGATAAACAGCTGCACCTGTACCTATACAACAACATACTCTAAACATCTCTGGCTTGTTTCTCCCTCTTCAAGTTCAATCTTGAAGACCAAAAAAAGTTGAATGAAGATTCAACTTCTCCTTTGTTACCGACTTTTTTAACATATCAACAAGGTTCTTATCCGTATGGATCTTTTTCAGCTTTAACTGTCCATCCTCCAATACCTGTCTAATGAAGTGGTACCTAAGCTGTATATGTTTGGTTCTTGAATGAAAGGCTGAATTCTTTGCCAAATGAATTGCACTTTGACTATCACTGTACAATCTGCAACTCTCTTTCTCCTTTCCCAACTCTTTCATGAACCGATTCATCCAAATCATTTCCTTGCTAGCCTTTGTGACTGCAATGTATTCTACCTCTGTAGTAGACAAGCTAACAACCTTCTATAACTTTGAAATCTAGCTAACCGCCGTTCCAGCAACAGTGAACACATATCCTGTGGTGCTTCTCCTACCATCCAAGTCACCTGCCATATCTGAATCTACATACCCATGTAGAGAAGTTTTTGACCCTCCATAGCATAAATGTCTACTGCTGGTCCCTCTCAGATATCTGAGGATCCACTGAACTGCTTTCTAGTGTTTCTTTCCTAGATTGGCCATAAACTTGCTGACAACTCCTACTACTTGGGCAATATCGGGTCTAGCACATACCATTGCATACATCAAGCTCCCAACTATTGAAGCATATCTAACTCTACTCATGTACTCAACCTCATTATGTGATTTAGGACATTGTTCTTTGCTCAACTTGAAGTGTCCATCCATAGGTGTGCTTACTGATTTTGCATCTTGCATATTGAACCTCTCCAACACCTTATTCACATAATCCTCTTGAGACAAAATCAAACTATGATTTTTCTTATCTCTCTTAATACTCATGCCAAGGATTTTATTTTTTGCTCCTAAATCCTTCATGGCAAATGTGTGAGCTAATTTTACCTTAAGCTCAGTAATTTCCTACATGTGTGAACCTGCAACAAGCATATCTACATATAGTAACAAGATAATATAACTACCATTATCCAATTTGTTAAAATAAACACAATGGTCAGATTGACATTTACGAAAGCCATGCTCTGTCGTAAACCTGTCAAACCTCAGATACCATTGTCTTGGAGCTTGCTTAAGACCATATAAGCTTTTCTTCAACCTGCACACAAGTTTCTCCTTACCTTTGACCTCAAAACCTTTTGGCTGATCCATATATATCTCTTCATCCAAATCTCCATGAAGAAATGTTGTCTTAACATCAAGCTACTCAAGATGCAAATCCTCAATAGCAACTAACGACAATACAGTCCGAATAGAAGTCATCTTTACTATAGGAGAAAAAATTTCACCAAAATCAATACCTAGTTTCTGTGCAAATTCCTTTACTACCAACCTAGCCTTATGTCTCATTTGTCCATTCTCTTCTTCCTTTAACCTATATACCCATTTGTTTTTTAGTGCTTTCTTTTTGGTTGGCAACTCAACTAAATCCCACATATGGTTCTCTTCCAAGGAATTAATTTCCTCATTCATGTCATGCTCCCACTATTTCCTAGATTCTACCTGCATTACCTCATCAAAACTTTTTGATTCTCCCCCATCAGTGAGCAACAAGTAGTATAAAGAAGGGGAATAATGAATTGGAGGTTTACTTACACTTTCAGACCTCTTTATGGGCATTTGAGACTCATTTACAGCTTGTTATTTGCCCAAATTTTCTTCTGACAGTGATCGATCCTGATCATCTCTGATCGATGCCGGTCTGCACCTGATTGATGTCAATTCCTTCTAATCGATGCCAATTTCCACTTGATCGATGTCGATTTCCACCTGATTGACGTTGGTTTCCATCTGACAAACATCAATCTCTGTGTTTTTTTGTGAGTGATGTTTTTTACTCATGAGCTCATTTTGGATCATAACCTCTTCCAAATCAAGATTGCCTTGCTCAAAATTATTCAGCCTCTTGAGCTGATCATTGTACATCACCTTCTCATTGAAAACTACATCACGACTTCTAATAATTTTGTTAGTTTCTAAATTCCATAACCAAAATCTGAAATCTCCAAAACTATAACCAATGAAAGTGCACCAAATAGATTTAGCATCCAATTTCTTTCTATTTTCTTTATCAATGTGCACAAAAGCTTCAAAACTAAAAACTCTGATAAATGAAAGATCTACCTTTTTACTTGTCCAAGCCTCTTCTAGAATTCCATTATCCAGTGTAGTAGAAGGTCCTCTGTTAATTAGATAAACCACAGTATCTACAACTTCTGCCCAAAATTGTAAGGGCAAACTAGCATGCAACCTCATACTCTGTGCACGCTCCATTATTATTCTATTCATCCTTTTAGCAACTCCATTTTACTGAGGTGTCCTTAGAACCATCCTTTCCTTACACATTCCACTCATAGAACAATAACTATTGAATTTATTGCTGTAGTACTCACCACCATTGTCAGATCTAAGGCACTTCAATCTCAAACTTGTTTCATTCTCAACCAAAGCTTTCCATTTCTTAAATGTGTCAAAAACATCAAATTTCCTCTTTATGCAATAAACCCATACCTTTCTTGTAGCATCATCAATGAAATAAATATAATACTGTGATCCTCCAATAGAAGCTACTTGAGCTGGTCCCCACATGTCTATGTGAACAAGCTCCAACTTGTGCTTCTTCTTTGTTGACCCAATTTTGAGAAACCTCACTTTCTTCTGTTTCCAAAAAATACAATGCTCACAGAAATCTAGATCTATGCTTTTCAAATCTGAAAGCTTACCTTTTGACTTAAGAACATTCATTCCCTTCTCACTCATGTGACCAAGCCTACAGTGCCACAACTTTGCATCTACATCTGAAGTAGATAAAACGAAAGGAGAATAATCAATAATACAAGTAGATAGATAAAGTGTACCTACTCTCTTACTTTTTGCTAATACAAGTGCACCCTTGGAAACTTTCCCAAGATTCAACTGTGAGAGTTACTGTGCAACCCTCATCACCCAACTTTTTTGTAGAAATTAGATTCCTCTTCAGGATGGGTACATGCATGACATCCTTTAACACCCATGTGTTGCCATTCTGCAATTTCAGCTGCACTTTTCCTTTGCCAACAATTTTACAAGGCTCATCATCCCCTAAATAAACTTTTCCAAAATCTCCATGGACATAATCATTGAAAAATTCTCTATTTGGGGTTGCATGGAAAGAGGCACCAGAATCTAAAACCCATGATTCTACTTTATTATCCAAAGAAAATATAAGAGCATCTTGTGCAATAATACCTACAACTTTTGCTTCTTTATTATCTTCATGTTGATTTTCTTTGTTATCCTTTAACCAACAATCTTTCTTTGCATGCCATTTCTTTCCATAATTCCAGCAGGTTATTCTTCCATTTCTAGATTTGGATCTACTTCCCATCTTTGACCTTGATTTCCCTTGCTTGCCCTTCTCTCTTTGCCTTCTCCTACTTTCAACACTTAAAGCATTACCTGATGTTTCCCCTATGCTTTTCCTGTGAATTTCTTCATTTAAGATTACACTAACAACATCATCAACTTTCAAGATATTTGAAGCAGATGCAGTATTACTAACTGCCATTACCAAACTATGCCAACTTTCAGGTAAAGAGCATAAGATTAAGAGAGCCTTAATTTCATCATCAAAAACTATTTTAACTAAATTTAACTGATTTATTATTATATGGAAATCATTAAGATAACTAGATACAGATCCACCTTTCTGTATTTACAAATTAAATAATTACTTCATAAGATATATCTTATTCGAAGCTGAGGGTTTTTCATATAAATTTGCTAAAGTATCCCTTAACTCTACCGTTGTCTTTGCCTGTGCTAATTTGGAAAACACAGAAGCTGCCAGGCTCAACCTTATAGATCCAAGAGCCTTTCTATCAAGAACATTCCATTCTTCATCTTCCATATCTATGGGCTTCCTTGAAACCCCTCCCAACGATAAATATAGATCTTTCTGATACAGATAATCTTCAATTTGCATCCTCCATAATTGATAATTCTTGCCATTAAATTTCTCCATTCTTAGTTTACTTTCTTCTGCCATTGCTTTGCTCCCACTCAATTAGAAACCCATGTGAGTGAATTATGTAATCAATAAACACTAACATGCTCTAATACCAGTTGTTAGGATCTTAGAGTACAATTGATTAATTTTGTATAAACAACTAAACACGAAATTGAAACTAGAAGTAATAAGTAACTAGAAATCAAAAACAACAAATAATAGGAGATACAAGAAACAACCAATCTATATTAAACTCTTCTAGAAGGAAATACAATGAAGAAATCTCTCTCTCCACACACCTCTCAGATGTACAATAATTCTCCCTCAAGAGTTCTCTCTCTCTCTCAATCAATTACATTTAACTCAATTACGAAATTGTACATGCTATGAGGATCTAACCCTACTATATAGTATACTACAACACTAGGGTTCATGAGCCATGCATTTTCCACCCTTATATCCACCACTTAAATCAAAGGCTCAAATTTGTTCTCCTAAAAATAGAAATTTTGGAAACGCACAGAAGTCAGTGTCGATCTGAAGATGATTGATGCCGGCCGACCCCTAACTGATGCCAGTCGACCCCTAATTGATGTCAGTTAATTCTGATCGATGTCAGTTACTGTTTAAGCCCAACAACTTCAACATTAGCTCATTAGTGAAGCTTTTAGATCCACAACTCAATAGAACACAAGGGTATGCACATGGAGTGGTCAAGTGGGCATAAAGAGATGCCATTTAAAGGCTTAACTTGGCACATGGGGGGACATGCTTCCCTATTGATGAATAGTGCTCCCACATGGAGTATAGCACAATTTTCTCCTCTCTCTATTTTCTCTATGTTGTAAATGTTATCTGATAACATGATCTCTCCTGTATAAATTCATTATATTAGAGGATCCATACAAGTATTGGTATTGCATACTTGGAGGTTGGATCTTATAGGTTAGTTTACCTTGGTTTACAACCTAAATGCTTCAAGTGGAAGCATTGGGTAATTTGTATGGAAACACTGAAGGATTTTCCACAGAGGAGTTGTTGTAGAAGAGAGTGATGTGTTTTATGAAGTTTAGAAGCTGTCATTTTTCCCTTGTTTTTTCTTTGCACATTGTAAGGTTTCCACGTAATCTCTGTGTAATGTGTCCTCTTGCTTGCCTATGTTTGTGTAGCTTATATTCCACATTTATTTCCTTTCACTGTAGGATATAGTTCATTGATCTAACACATAGTATCATGACTTTATTCCTAATATCTGGTATTAGAGCCATGGTGAAAAACTCCATTTGTGTGATTATTTTCTTTTGTTGGTTGGTTGTGTGCAAGTTGAAGCTATTGTGACAAGAGGAGAGACCAAGTGGAGATTAAAGAAGAAGAAAAAAAGAGGTGTTTTATTTTGGTAGGTATCTCTCTATGGATCAAGGTGGAGGATCTCTTGGTGAAGATCCTAATATCTTAATGTTGATGAGGAGAAACCATAGGATATTTGAATAAAAAGATAAAAAAGCTTTACCAGACAAGTCAACAACCTACATAGTATTCTTGTTGAAGATGGAGAAACTCTATAGCTTGAGGAGTAAGTTGTACTCCTTTGGAGGAGGTGGAGACAAGACATGATATTTTTGTGGTTCTTGGTAACAAATAGAAGGGGTGTTGATGTGGTATCCTACTAGCCACATGTTGTTAGCCGAGATGCAAAAGAAGAAGAAAAATCCATGCAAAGGAAGGAGACATAAACAAACTTGAATATGTACCTATTTTGAAGTAGTTGAGGAAAAGGAAGATGAAGATGTAGATGAATAAGTGAGACCTAGTGTTTCCAAAAGGAGAAGTTGAGTGTTGACCATATGACTTAGGGTGTTGGAGTGTTATGTATACAGTTATGGCGATTGGCCAGTTAAATCCATGCATGGAATAACACTATAGGCACATGAGTTGGTATTTTGGTAACATTTGGTAGAGCAAGGTGTATTTTGTATGATGGATCAAAAACTTGGTAGGTGTAATGATGCACCAAGTAGTGTGACAACTTCCCTAGAGATATGATTGGTCCACTTATATCATGATGATTGATAGAGGCTATGAGGAGAAGTCTGGTATTGACTTCTATGTTATCTTATTTCTTCATTACTATCAAGAGTGTTACATCCACTAATTGTTGTTTAAAGAATGGAACAATATTATTCCTACATGGTGATCTCTCTTAGGGAGAGATAAAGAAAAAGAGTTGAGGCAAAGGTGATGTTGGTTTTCATGAAATCACTGTATAGATTGGTGTCGGTACGACACATGTAGTACAAGAATTTTAGTACCTTCATGGGAGCCTATGTTTTATGACATGTTGGAAGCAGGCCCCAATATGATCATTATTTTAATGGATTAGTAGAGATACATGAAATGAAGGTGATAGGAGGAGAAAACCAAGGATGGAGATGCACAATGATGGGAGAGTAAGGAAGTACCCCATTTATTGCATTGTTGTATTGTGTATTGGATTCATCAAGAGTATGAAGATTCATAATGCCATGGTTAGAACTAATCTAGATGTTCTGAAGAAGTGGGAGTTGTGAGTGGTTCATGGTAGAATTTCAATTAGAGGATTGGTTTGTGGTGTGGAGAAGTGATTGGTCACTTTAGGGCTATAATCTGCTATATAAGAGAAAATGTTGACAAAGTCAGTTAGGTCAGCGAAGTTTTAGTAGTGCAACAAAAATTCTACTAGGTTTGTGTGAGGGAAACAAAGGGCATGGATGAATAACTGGTTATAAAATACTAAGGTGTGGTAAAATATTATGTATATTGACTTCAAGTGGGAGAATGTTAGGATGTGAAATCACTATTCATGAATCACTATTCATGGTGATGTGGCTTGGGGGTGTTGTGGATGGTTAGTGATGTGCCTAGGTTATGACTTGGCATGACCCACGATGGGTGGTATGGCCCACAAAGCATCTTTGAAGTTCAAAAGAGGAGGTGAGAGAAATTGGGGTACATTTATCCACTAAATCACATGGGTTGGCTTGTGAAATCATGTGAGGACATAATGATAGTGTATCACATGTTTCTACTTAGGCATGTGCTTGTGGGGTACAATTGTCTGTGGGCTCTTGGTTGGTGAGGTCAAAAGTGGGAATGCTTTGACTCACACATGTGTGCACATGGGAAAGTGGGAGACAAGGATCACTATGCTTTATTTAAGTCACATATGGAGTGGGGTTTAGCATATGGGAGAGCACATGGTGGTGTACATAGAGTGTTCAAGTGGGCATGATGAGATGCCATTCAAAGGCTTGACTTGGTACATGGGGGGACATGATTCCCTATTGATGAATAGTGCTCTCACATGGAGTATGGCACAATTTTCTCATCTCTCGTTATTTTATCTATATGTTATAAATTTTATTTAATAACATGAACTCTCCTTTGTAAATTCATCTTATTAGAGGATCCACGAAAGCCTTGGGTTTGTATGTTTAGAGGTTGGATCATGTAGGCTAGTTAAGCTTGGTTCACAACCCGAATGCTTCAAGCCGAAGCATTAAGCGATTTTTATGGAAGCATTAAAAGAGTTTATATGGAGGAGATATTGTAAAAGAGAGTGATGTTATGTTTTAATGAAGTCTGGAAGTTTCCATTTTGCCCGTGGTTTTTCCTTGCACATTACAAGGTTTCCATGTAATCTCTGTGTAATGTGTCCTCTTGCTTGTCTATGTTTGTGTGACTTGTATTCTGCATTTATTTCCTTGCATTGTAGGATATAGTTCATTGATCTAACATGTAGTATTAGGAATTTATTCCTAACAGTCCATACGGGGAGTAGAGGTTAGGTTTGACAATCATTTAAAAATCTTGATAGATTTTGTTTGGAATAATTAGTTTTAAGACAAATAAAAATAACTAAATTAGTATTTAGGCAAAAATCCTTACATAAATATATCATTCCTATAATTAAATTCAAGACTATAATAAGTTTTAAACCATAAGATACAAAAATTATTTATAATTAACTTTAAGAGTTAATAATAATAGTCTGGGTAGGAAATAGCATAAAGATAAATGTCAAAGATAGAATTAAATCAATGGAATTCAATAATAAATCTCAAACATTCTAACAGTAAATTAACAATTCAATTTGATCATTCATTGACAATCCAACTTTGACATATTGAAAATAGCAATCCTAATTTACTTGAGGCTACTCAAATGAAAGTAATTATGATTGCACAAATCCTATAATGCCTTCACACTATAAATATGTTCAAGGCACAAAATGTCATAATGGTCATATTTAAATCATGAAATCTTTATTATAATAATTTCATTCAAAATACATAGTTATAAGGGTCAAAATTAGAAATTATAACCTGAAAATTAGTATATGAGTAATTTATAGTTGGTTAGATAATGTATACCTAACTTGAGTTGTTTAAAAGAAAACTTGGCAATGTAAATCATATGACCACATCAATAATATACATGTTCTATTTCTTGCACCTTAAATTAAATTTAGCCAAATGAAGCAATGTTAGACATTACACATTATTTTAAATTAGGAATTTTGAGATCGACCACTAAACTCCATGTGATGCCACATGCTAATTAAGATAATTAACATGCCATTTTTATCTAAGAGGTTGAAAAAATTCCAGGTTGTAATGGATTTCCAATTAAGTTCTACACTCTATTTATCTCCATGTTCAAACAAGTTGTATAAGATCTTTGTTCCACTAGGTTTGTAGAGCCAACAATTAAACAACTTTGATTTCCATGACTCCAAGGCATAGTAATATCAGTTGTAAAAATAATCACTAATCTTATAGTTTATGAACTCCTTTATTTTTCAAACATCAAACAACATTTATTCCACACCAAAAGATTATAGATAGGGTCACTGTGGTTAGTTGAAGATCATATTTAGTTACTATAAATTTTGCATAGGTTTAGTCTCTAAACAAACCATTGTGTTGACTTGGGTCAGTGGGAGCAGGAACCTATCCATATAGAAATGGAATAAGGCTATGTTCCATGTACATCTTCCATGAAACATAGTTTTTCTTTCTAAGAACCACTGGAATAGAATCAATTATCCTCATTTGATATCTCCCAAATGGACATATGTGAGTTGACATGACTAAAAGTAATATCACACACTCAATGTGATAGATGTCAGGCTCAACTAAAAATGCATCCAATTGAATAATTTATGCAATAGTCACCATTTTTTTTGATATTACATAGGTTGGCACTTTATAGTTGAATACATATACAATTAGTGCATTTAAGTGTGTATATAATCAACACAAGTATACATAAAAGAGAAGAATAAATGTAACCCACTTACAAATATAGAGGATCAATTTTACAAGGCTATAGAATAACATAAATGCGTAGAGCTAAAAAAACTTACACTTTCAAAATAAATTGCACCTCTAAAAGAGCTATAGGTTGAAAATTAAGTGAGTTTTAAATTATTAAAAAGAATCACCTAGTAAAATGAAAATTTTAGGCTTTTAAAAAATATCTGCATCAACTTTTCATTGAAAATTTAAACCCCCTTAGGTTGGTTGTGACCAAAGGCTTAATTTCCATGTGACCAAGGGATGATTTTGAGAATGGGTGTTCCTCAATTTATTTATTTGATTGATGAGCAAGTGAAATCACCCCAAAATCCTCCACTTTGAGCATAAATAGTGTTGTGCTCCACATATTTAAAGTTGACATCCTTCAATAATTTGCATAGTCCAATCAAAGGTGTGGCATGAATTTATGTCATAGTCATAGTCAATTATGTGTATAGTTAACCAAGTGTAATATAGTTATAGGTCAGCTAGGTCCATGTGTAATAACCCAATAGGTTAGCCAGGTACAACAAACTAGTAGGTCAAATACGTACAATAAACTAGATGTCATCCAAGTGTAATTGCAAGTTAGTCAAGCAATTCAATTGTGAGTACAGTCATGAAGGTCAACCATAATTATAGTCATGTAGGTCATCAAATAATTTCTAAATAAATATTGTAAAATCTATCAAAATTCCAAACTTGTACCAAAACACCAACCCTGCAGATAAAACCTTAAATATATAAAAATGGTATGACTTCCTAAAAAAGCAACAAAGACACATTAGGTTTTTGAAAAAAACCTAATAAAACTTAGAATTTTGTTTGCTCTTCTACCACTAGATGGTATGAATATGAATGAAATCTAAAAAATTGCCTTCAAACTCTCCAAAAGGTAAAAATAGCGTATCACACAACTAGGTTATGTTTATAGATGATCCTAGGGTTTTGGCACCTTCTAAATCTAATGACATTATCTTTTTTTATTTGGATACCCTAGAAATATAGATCTACACATTTTATGAAAACCACACCAAATATTTAAAAACTAAAATTAATGAAGAACACCAAGAAGGAGCTAGAATACAATCAAGATCAGAATAAAATCAATGACAGTTGTCTACCAACACCACTCTTATACCATGTCAGATTAGACCACACTTGAATATTGACTAGATATGATTGAATGCATGAAGGTGAATCTATATGGAGTAGTGAGATCATGAACATATGAAAGGAATAAAATTCACAATGTGCAAAAGTATTCAAATGCAATAATATTCTTATTTGGTTTTAGATTCATTATCCAAATGGATTTAGGAAAGGTACATATATGTGTGGAAGATAGACATGTCCTCACATCCTCATGAATGTGGTATTATCTTCCCCAATGATCTTTATTAAACACCTAAGTAGCACTTAAGCAAGCTAACTAGACCATGTAGGTAAAACCACATAGTGGGAAAAATATTACACTAACAAGCCGTAGTTAGAAATCACCATAAACATAAACCTTAAAATAGTCCAAAGAATAAATATATATATATATATTTGGAAAGAAGATAGCATTCTCAATGTTATAGTAAAAAAATTATGAATTATTTCATTAAAATCCATAGTGTTTATGATGATGAAACTTGCATTTTCTTATTTTTGTCAAAATACTTGAATTCAGTTGTGAGTTAGTAGGTCCAAGCCTCGAGTCAGGAATCCAGGCCATTTCAAAGCCAAAAGGAATGGTTTTTTAATTCAAACGTAACCAAGTGTGCATATATGTTTTTGTTCACATGTTTCTATATCTATTCACATTTATGATTTTTTATTTTTATTTTAAAGTGGAGTGTGTCAATATATACACCACCACAAAAGGACATAATGTATATAGTGATGCAATTTTGTTGTGTTTATGCCTGTGCACATAGTTTTGACTATATATAATATGATTTAGTGTTCAACCAAGCCCAATTTAATTACCAAACCAATGAAAAAGTCAATTTTTTCAATGGTGGAGATAATTAGGGCCAATTTAAACCCCTTGAATGTAATTATGACTATAGGATGTGATTTGTGGCTAAATATCTTAGATTTCCTGACATATTAAGCAAATGATTGAATTGATGCAATTTGAGTGAAATTAAACCTTCTGAAAACTAATTTTGACTATAAAGGATGTAATTTTGGGATCTCGACCCCAATGTCATATTTAAATAAAGAAAATAGTCCATTGGTTCAATTCAAATGTAATTGGTGCTAATTTGAGACCTCTTAACCTAATTGTGATTATAAAATGTGATTTGGGGATTAATAGGCTCTAATTTCATCAGAGAATGAAGTAAATAATCATTTGGTTCAATGATAAAAATAATTTAAACATGTATCTCCAAGTTTTTGGAATGGAATTGTGGAAATAACACAGAGTAAACTTCTTGGGTGGAAGGGGAAACTACTCAGTAGTGCTGGTAAGCTGTAACTTCTTTGGGCATCTTTGCAAGGTATTCCTACTTACTTCATGTCTCTTTTTAAAATTTCTACGTATTTTGCTTAAAAGCTAGAATAGATCCAAAGGAAATTTTTATGGATGGGGGTGGAAGACAAACAGAGAATGTCTTTAGTCAGATGGGAAAAAGTGTGTCTCCCAAAATATCATGGTGGACTTAATATAAGATCCATCAGGAACATGAATAAATACCTTCTCTCAAAAGTTAGTTGGAATCTGATTCACACCAATAGTGAGTGGGGGGAAATAATGTATGCCAAATACATGCATAGCATTGATGATTCCAACTTTCTTCAATAGGTGGGATTACCCCAGGGGTCTGTGATATGCAATAAAATGCTAAAACGTAGAAGCCTTCTCAAACAGGGAATTAGGTGGAAGCTTGGAAATGGCCAGTAGATTAAATTCTGGGAAGATAACTAGTTAAGGGACAAAGCTCTCATCTCCCAAGGAAAATATGGAGAAATTTATGACTTGACTACCCAGTTCTTTGGAGAAAGGGTCATTGATTATATGGAAAATAACAAAGGGATAAGGAGCTGGAAAAACCTTTTGGATTGGTGTGTGCACAGGCCTGAGCTGATCCCAAGAATTCAAGAGATCCAACAGTGTTTAGGAGATCATAATCTCGCTCTTCCCTTGGGAGGATGAACAATACTGGTGGCCAGATAAGAATGGATCATTCTCTGTCAAATCTGCCTATCATCTGCTTACTCCTGAAGCTTAGAATAAGGAGGTGTGGAAAAAGGTTTGGAATCATAAACTCATTCCAAAGATTAACTTGTTCTAGTGGGCTATTGCCCATAACAAAATCCTTACTCATGACAACCTTCAAAAGAGAGGATTTACTTTGGTTAACATATGTTTTCTGTGTGGTTCTAAAGAGGAATCAGTTTCACAACTATTTATCCACTGTGAGTTTACCCGAGTTTTATGGGGCACAATACTTAACAACTTTGGCATTGAATGGGTTTGCAATTCTAACCTTAAAGAAGTAATTCTTAGCTGGAACTCAACCTTCACACATCCCTAGATTAAGGAATTATAGAAGCAAGCTCTACCATGTTTGAGTTGGACTTTATGGAAAGAGCACAATCACAAAATTTTCAAGGACACTGCTAGAAATGCTTCTCAGGTGTTTAACTCCTTTACTAGAACCAATCTTGGAAAGTGTTATAACAGCTCATATTAGTGTTGCGAAGAAACCCCTATCTCAATTTGAAATCCAAATTGTAGTCAAATGGAAGGTTTTAAACCTTATCCTTGGACATGATAATTCCAAAATTCTTCAGAGACTTCATATTAAATGGATACCACCTAAACGCAATTGGATGAAACTCAATTTTGATGGGGCATCCAAGTTGAGTGGTAAATCAAGTGGAGGAGGAATTATAAGGAATGAAAAAAGAGGGATGTCTGCTGTCTATGCTGGTGGAATTGGTTGCCAGAGAAATAACTATGCTGAAGCTATGGCTTTACTATGGGGATTAAAGTTAGCTATATGCCTAGGAATTAGAAATTTGAATATTCAAGGAGATTCTAAGATGGTCATAGATGCTGTTAATAAAGCATCTAACATTGGAATCCAGCTAAAAGACATCATTACTGATATCCAATTTCTTTTACAAAAGTTTTTCGAAGTTGAGGTTACCCATACCTATAGAGAAGGCAATAGGGTCGTTGATGCTTGTGCCAACCTTGGTCAATAATTCTCAAGATGGAGGGTATGGCGACAAGGGGCTCATATACGGATCATTTAGAAGGAGATGATGGATTAGGAATGATGCACATTGATGACAAATATAGCTTTTGAAGGTGGTCCATGTGGAGAAGGCCATCGTGGATCTTGGAAAATGATAACCTTAGTACTTCCTTGATTATCATGATTAATTCCTTATATCATGAGGTGGAGGTGTGAGAGTCGCATCATGAAAACCAAGGGGAAATTATTTTCAAGCATGGGAGTAGACATCACTATGGTGGGGCATTTCATGAAATGAGCCTTCACATCTGCATTCAGTGCAAATAGAACTGAGGGCTAGCTACTTGTTCAAAGTTCAAGGCAGAAATTGGGAATTTCATTAGCTGGGTCTGCAATTATAGAATGGGGGGAGACTGTATTCAAACTGAACCTGTCTCTTACTACAATTTTAAAGACAACCCATTAGTCTGACATTACTGTAAAGAAGGAGATATCAACCCATACTTGGAAAGGCTGAATGGTTATGACAAAAAATTGTTTGAGCAGTTTGCAAGATCCTGGTTGAATAGGTGGGTCACTGTGGGGGGTATAAGCTTTGAAATCTCTGAAAAGGTGATTTCAATGGCCACAAGAATGACCATGCAGGGTTTAAATCTCCAAAGGAAAACCAAAATTAGGGATTTGGCTAGTCACAAATTGTTTTTGGGTGAAGGAGAAGAACTCGTCCCGTATCAAGGAGGGTTTAAGCATGCCAAACTTTCAGAGCCATGGGATGGTTTCATTCTAATGAAATACTTCACTCTCAAGGGGTGATATACCAGGTTTTATAACTACCACCTTCCTTTGTTAAATAATTTTAGATGTAATGCTATTATCAGCTTTCCTTTCTACCTATTGTCCTCATTAGAGCACTCTATCCTAAGGGTGAGAGCCAAAATGGCCAAGAATCCAGACATAAAACCTATTCCCCTACACCAAGGGCTTATTTTTTGTCTCTACAATTTTCACCACTCCCTTGAGCCAAATAGGAATATCAGAGGTGTTATTGAAGACATTTCCTCAAACCCGGTATCTAGCATTGCAATTGATGAATCATGGGTTTCCCCTGCTCCTACTAATACCAATGACGCCCCTCTCTCCACCCCTGTTAAGACCCCTATTAATACCCCAAGCTCCTTTGCGAGAAAAAAGGGAAAGAAGAGGAAGGTTGATGGAGAAAAATAAAATTTTGAAGAGACTATGGAAGGGACCCATAGGAATCCAGGCAGGGCCATGGGGGGCCAAGGTGGTAAACCTCACAAGCCTTCCAAAATCAGTAAGGATGGTTTCCCTTCGGGAGTACGCAGGTCAGGGTGGATCACTAGAAAACCAGCCTCGAAGGTCAGGCTAATTGAGTATTCAAAGAGTGCTTATGATGAAGCAATCCAGGATGAAGAGTCTGAAGAGCCAAAAATTAAGGAAATTTTGGAGGACACTAGTGGGAAACAGGCTTCTCAGGTTTTTGAGGTCACTAAAGAGCAGGGTGCTGACTCTATGGGAACTGCTGACAATAAGGATAAGATGCATGTCGAGGAAGTTGGTAAGGGTACAGAGAATGAGAATGATTGGAAAACAAAAATTGGGGCCCTAAAGGACCAAATTCAAAATCTGGAAAAGGTCTTCGCCAAAGGCCTTCAAAATAACATTCTGCTGAATATCTCTATGTTAGAAGTGGTGGATAATCCAAGGAATGTTGACAATGCAGAGAATGAGAATCTTAAGGATCTTGTTAACTCAATAGTTATGTAGTTTTGTCCTTTTTGACTCTGGTCTTTCCAGTGTTTTATTTTGCTTTTGACTGTGTTTCTCGGCTTGTCGTTGTTCCTGTGTTGGCATCTTTTGTTTGCCTGCCTTCTTGTCTTTTTGACTGTATAGGGTTCAACCCCTGGTTTTCCACCTTACTTAATCAAAAACAATTTAAACATGTATAGGATGTGGTTTGGGGCTCAATAGGCTCAAATGTCATCATATAATTAATTAAATAGTCGATTGGTTAAATTTTGGAGGCAATTATGATCAATATGAGCCCCTTTCACTTAATTGTGACTATATAATGTGATTTGAGGCCATATTGACTTAGATTTCATCTTGATTGAGCCAATTAGTCAAATTGTGCAATCAATGACATTATTTTGGAAAAATTGAGCCACATGAACCTAGTTTCAATTGTATATGATGTGATTTGGATTCAAATTGACCTTAATGTCAATATATAATGAACCAAATAGTTGATTCATTCAATCAAAGAGGCAATTCAGACTAAGTTGAGCCCCTTCAACCTAACTACAAGAGAAAGATGTGATTTGGGGATAAATTAGCTTTGATTCCATCATGAATTGATCCAATTAGTAAATTGGTACAATTAGAGATATGATTTGGGCCAAAATTGAGACTTGTGAACCTAAATTATGGCTCAATCAATTGTATAAGATGCAACATATGGCTTAATTTAATATAATTTTATGAAAAATGTAAATACAAAAATAATTGGGGCTAATCTAAACCTGTTAAACCTAAATATGAGTCTAAGATGTGATTTGGAGTTAAATGAGCTCTTTTTCCTAAACTATCAAGCCAATTAGTTGATTGTTACAATTAGTAATGCAAGTTGGACAAAACTGGCTATGTAGGATGTAATTTGGGGGTAAATCAACCCTACTATCATAAAAAAATAAATCAAATAGTCCACCAATTCATTCATGAAGGAAATTAGAGCCAATTTGAGCCCCTACAACTTAACTACAAGAGTAGGATGTGATTTGGGGATAAATTAGTTCTAATTCCATCGTGCATTGATCCAATTAATAAATTGGTGCAATTAGAGATGTGACTTGGGTAAAATTGAGCCTTATGAACCTAAATTATGTTTCAATTAATTGTATAGGATGTAACATATGTCTTAATCAACCCTAATTTTATCTTAAATGCAAATGCTGAGGTAATTGGGGCCAATTTGACCTTGTTAAACCTAACTGCAAGTCTAGGATGTGATATGTGGTAGGATGGTATTCAAAAATTATTTTACCATCGTTTAGAGTGTTATATTAGTCTGCATGAGTAGAGCATTGGTTTCTAATATCCTTTTTCCTATTAATGGTATGATCATAAAGCCATGAAACTTTATAAACATTAAAATTTACACAATTGTATTCAAAAACCTTTTATACATAAAATTATATACTATCATTTTCTTGATATCCCTAAAGCTATGAACTCTTGCAATTAAAAAAGTTAAATAATCTTCTTAATCTCCCACTAGATAGAATATAGTCCCTCTTAGTGTTTAAGAATTATTATAATAATAACAATTATAGAGTTTAAACATTAGAATACATTAATATTATTGCTCTAATTTAATGGATGAGACTCATATATCAATAATTAGCATTTTTTTCTTGTTTCTAGTTGTCTAAAATTTTCATGAGGTGCAGTTGCAAAAATTGTACCTACTACAAGATTTCACAAACAAGAAGCACAATAATATTTCCAAGCATGAGGATTCTTGATAGTTGGTTTTCCAATAGGGATACATTTCATGTCCATTTGAAGTTTTAGTGATATGAGTCCATTTCTTTGTTCAATAAATTTCATCATTGATTTTAGGTAATCTTCCTCTGAAGAAGTGATTAATTTCATTTCTTATTATCTTAATACGTGCACCTATGGCTTTTTCTTGAAATAAGTTCATTTATCTTTATTATGAAGGTTAAGAAAGTGATTTGGTTTTAAACCAACTCTTTAGCACAAATTTTCTAGTATCAATAAATGGAGGTTACATTAAATGATTTGATTAAGTCATTTCTAAAATAAACAATCACTAAAATGTACATGAACACATTATATATAAAGATGATGTTGGATTAGTACAGTTTTAATTCTTTGTTGTGTTTTTTTGCATGACCTAAATTTTTATACATCTAAAGGCGTACATGACTGGTTTATATTTTCCCCTTTCTAGATATATTTTTAGACGGATTTTTTTCTTGAATTCATGATAAAATTTGTAAAATGAAAGAAAAAAAAGGGAAAAATAGACATCTCCAATTCATAATGATTTGATTAAGTGAATATAATTTATGAAACAAAAACAAAGAGAAAATTCAATATTTATGCTAAAAATAATCCAAGGATCAGATTAGTTATGGCTAGTCTAAAATAGGAAAAACCTGGAAATAACATAGAAGTATCAGTATAAAGTTATCCTCGAGATTAGTAAGTGACAAAATTAGTAAACATATACCAAAACATAAAAATATATCCATGTATAGACATATATAAAAGTAAAATTTTGTGATGTTGTGTCCAATGTGGCATCAAGGGAAACAAATTGTGACACATATTAGTTCATGATTATCAATGAATTCATGGATTTTTTTGAAGATGACCTATGAACAAAATAGGGACCACATGCCTCTGTCATGGGATTTTCTGAACACACATACTATATGAAAATATTAAAAGGTTTCTAGATACAAAAAAACATTAAACTATAATTTTGTGATGCCATAACCTTTGTGACATTAAGAGCAGTAGATTGTGACACATGTGCAACCAAAATTTTTAATGGATTCAAAAAAATTGTTGAAAAAATCACAAGAGAAAAACATGAACCCTATGGCTACGTCACTTCTCACCCCACAATTATTTCCACCTTCATATTAGCAATGACAAACCACCAAATAAAATCAAAGGTTCATTTCACACAATAAGGAAGACAACTGCCACATTATGATATGTCGATGAAAAAAACAATGTTTTCTTTTGATGTTACATGAGATTTCACCACCTCACCATAATACACCAAAACATAATAAAAGTATTTGACTTTAGACATAGATAAAATTAAGGGTTTTCAATGCCATGGCCTCTATAGCATGAAGGTAAGTCCATGAATCTCAATGAATTGATGGAGTTCATTGAAGATAACCTAAGAATAAAATAGAGATCCCCTAACTCCATCACCCATGGTGTTATGATTATTTCCAAGTGTTTTCTTGCAAATATTACATTAGATTTTGTAACCTACCCATGATATACCAAAACATAAAAAAGTATACGAGTGTAGACAAAGATTAAACTAGGGGTTTGTAATGTTACAACCCCTATAATATCAAGGCTAGTAGATTTTGACACATGAACAACTAAGAATCTCAAAAAATTCACATAGTTCATTAAAATTAACCTAAGAAAAAAATAGGAACTTTGAGGTTTTGTCACCCCATGGCCTCAGGATCATTGCAATGTGTTTACCTATGATATCACATGGGATTTCACCACTTGGCCATGTTATAACAAAAGATAAAATATATATCTGAGTCTAGACAAAGATAAAAGTAGAGTTTTTTATGATGACGTAACCTATGTGACATCAAGGACAACAATTTCTAACACTTATGTGGCTAAGATTGTGAATGCAATCAAAGAATTCGTTGAAGATTGACTAAGCACAAAACAAAGATCTTGTTCCTCCGTCATGTGATTTCATGACATGCTATAGAAAAACATTAAAATTTATCTAGATTTAGATAGAGATAGAACCATAATTTTACAATGCCACACACTCTATGACATCAAGGGTAGAAAATTGTGACACGTGTGACCAAACATTCTCAAGAGTAATAGAATTGTAGTATGATTTGGTCACACGTGTCACAAATATACTCAACAATTCTATTAATATTGAAAATGGTAGTATGATTTCTTTCCAAAATTATAATCCAATGAAAAAAATCCATGTGATAAATATTTAGTAGAGAAAAGGGAAAAAATAGTAATTTTCACTAATCAAAAACATGTCTACATGGTTAAAAAATTATTTTTTAATAAATATATTACAAAATAATAATAATAATAATAATAATATTAATTATTATTATTATTATTATTATTATTATTATTATTATTATTATTATTATTATTATTATTATTATTACTATTATTATTATTATTATTTTGTAATATATTTATTATTATTTTGTTGTTGTTGTTTGTGTATCTGTTCAATGGGAATAGGTTGATGGTAAAAAACAATTGACGTGCATTTTTACAATATAATTAGAAATTTTGATGATAAATGCTTTAAAAAAAGTAATAAAATAAAATAAATAAATAAAATTTGACTCAAAAAAATTGATCTTCAAATTTAAATTTACTCACTGAAATGTAATTGAAGTCTAGTGTGTAATTGAAGTTTGGTGTGGTAATAAGATGTTATGGTTTACTAATTAATCAAGTCTTCTTTATTTTTAGTTTTTATTTAATATTTCAAGAGCATTTAAAAAATATTAAATATGTTCAACAGATAAATAATAAAATAAGAGATAAAAATAAATAATAATATCTCACCAAAGAGCAACATCCGACCAAATAACTAGTATTAAGAAACTTGTGAACAATGACCTAATAAACGCTACACCAATATAAAAACCATGTTCATGTAAATTCAATTTTCAACCAACCAAGAACAGCCAGACAAACACAATAATTCAAAAAATATCAATTTTCACTAAAGTATCATCATCCTTAGGTCCTTTTTATGTCTCCTCAGCTTTCCCAATCGAGTTACCAAGTCCCAAATCAACTAGATCCTATTTCAATTCGATCATTCCCACTTGAACCAAGGTTTTTGTTCCAATATCCACTCATGTATTATTTTTTTATGTTTACCAATTAAGTGTCCCATTCTGAATCCTTGAACTTGATCAAGCAAATTATCCTCTCTAATATTGCAACTTCTCTATATAATCCACTATTATACCATTCAAGTTATCTCAATAATTTTCTCCAACTAGGGGTCAAGAATACCACTCCATACAACTGATAGTAGTTGTGTTAATATTTGGTCTAATCAATATCAAAGAGGAACCTAATCATATATCATGTAAGATATATGCGAGAAGGGGATAACTAAAATGACAACCAATAAGATTGCTCAAATATGCAACATATGTGTGTTTGTATAAAATTCAATGTGTCTAAAATACAATATTGTATCTCAACCATTATAAGATACAAAGGAGGAGGAGTATTTATAGAAAATTCAATGAATTTCATCTCTTTTCCTATTGGTCACATTAAAGGTGGATTTTAATGATGGTGGCACATTTGGGTAGGTAAGTATTTAATACATCTTTGGATATGTACACACTCTAACTAATCTTAGTCTGAAAGTAAACTACCTAAGTTAACTTAACTAAAAGTGCACAATAAATATTTTCACCAACACCCCCCCCTCCCCCCCTCCCTTAAGTACAACTTAGGGAGGTCTAAGACAAAAATCAAGAGTCTTAGATTCCTCAAAAAATAGGTCCCATCAACAAGCCCTATTGGGGTAACTATATATAAATATCAATAAAGTACAATGATCTAAAAATAATTGGTAGAAAGGAATCGAAGAAGCATTGCATACCCATTTCCCCTCAATGTTGAATTGGGTGTAAAATGGTGATAGCAATGGATGTCTCTCACAAGATGTGGAAAAAATTAAAGAAGGGGATGTTCCAAAATAGTGGTGAGTTTCACAAATCTGTAAGGTGGGTTGATCCATACCTAGTCAATGATTTGCATAACAAAAGTGAACACCTTATGAAATACTCATGATATAAGCACAAGTATTACAAATCCACTACTCAAAACATTGAAATATAATGGTAATTTTGAAATAATGAATAATGGCTACCCATGGGTAATTCTAAATCTTGATAGATGTTAGGTATGCCAAATGTCACTCACAACATGAGATGATCATATTGCCAAGAAAAGTGTTAAAAATGCATAATAGTACACCAAATAATTCCATTGAATGATGAGACATACTACAATATTATATGGGTTCTAAAAATAAAGTGCCTAAAAATATACCCATGTACATTCTATGAAACCAAACTCATTCTTGTGATAAAATAAAGAAAGCACTAATGCACATAAAGGTGTTTATTTGAAGAAAATAATCTCTCCTAGAAAATGCATTGAGGTTCTTAGAAAGGGTCCTCAATTATCTCAAAATAAATGGCATGAGTAGAAGTGTTAGGGTAAACTAACCACTAACTGCTCAAGATGGTGAAGAAACTTATACAAATAGTTCCTTCATTCTTTGTATTTTTCAACACTTTGACATTACATGATCATTGTTTGTGACTTTTGGTCTAGCCTTCAATGACTTCAATACCATGTTAAGATCTACTCTAACCAGGATTGAAGAAGAATTGAAGGATAACTCATGCATGATAAAGGCAAGAATAGGAGAACTAAAATGACAATGATGAAGATTACTCAAATATGAAACATTTGTATGTATGTACAAAACTCAATGTGCCAAAAATACAACAATGTATCTCAACCATTCTAAAATACAAAAGAGGAAAAGATTATTTTTTAAAACTTTAAGGACTCGTATCTCTTTTCCTATTGACTACACTAAAGGTGAGATATAATGATGGTAGCATGTGGGTAGGTAAGCATTAACTGTATCCTTGGACATGAGCACACTGTAACTACTTACTAACTAACATTAATAGAAAAGACAACTACTTGAGTTAACTTAACTAAAGGTGCATGATAAATATTTTCACCAATAAACTACTGGCCAACCAAAAAAGTTTGTGAAGAGATATTACTATGGATCAATTCACTGTCTTTGCCTAGAGTTTCTTCCACATTCAGTTTAACATTATTAGATTTTGCCACATATTTTTCCTTCTCAAAGCGCTAGAGATAAACTTGAAGAATGTCAAGTAAGTATTAATTTTTATCTACCATACCTTCTTTTCCACTCAATTGAGACTCATGAAAACCCACCATGTTTGGGTCCTAATCTAAAAATTGTTCAAAATATGTGTCCTTCATCAGGTCCCATATAACCTTTGTGACTTTTACCTCAACTACACATGAGTGAAGAGCCTACCAACCCAAGGAGGGACTATGTATTAGGTATCCTCTAGTGTCCAAGATAAAGTTTAAAGTTATTTTCATCATACCAATCCTCAATAATGTTTCCATCTCTTCTTGTGGCACCTTGAGCTATATAAATATTTGCACATAAACAATGCACAAAATAAGCTCTTTAGAGGAGATACTAAGCACATTGCTTCTAAATCAAAAGACCTCAAGGTTCCTTTATTTATATATAAACCATAATATTTCATTAAAAAAAACAAGCCTCAACTTATTATAGAATGTATTTGCTTTTTTTTTTAGAATAAACATACCCAAAGATAATATTTTTCCATGACATATCACATGAAAAATATTTAGACCAAGCCTCAAAACAATTTTTCCACACATTAGCAACATATCGATAGAAAAATAAAACATGCTCAATAGTTTTTAAATCCCCACATAAAGGACAAAAGAAATTATTAAACCCTAACTTAATGACAACATCACCAACATCAATTTTATTATGCAACAACAACCATATAAAATAAGCTTTTTTGGGCTCAAGAGAAGATGACTAAATAGAATCAAAATCTATACTTCCACTTAAATGAAAGGGATCACACAAAAACCACTTTTTGTTCATGCAAAGACAAATATTTTTATATTTGAAGTAAATTATCCTAACTATGGTCCTTTTACCCATTATTATTATCCCAAAACTCCCCCTCATATTCCATAAGCATACCATCATACAAGCTTTTCGTAACTTTCTTCAACAATGTGTAGATTCTAGGATCTAGAATAGAAGAATATTATGTTTTAATCTTAGTTTTGTCTAATAAATTCAATACCTATCAAAGTGAATATCCTTGAACATTTTAATCCCCTTCGAGAACTGATAGAAAGCATAAAAACTCTTGTGAGGACAAGGGGGTGTTGTTTTATTTCAGGGTCCACCATAGTAATTTGTAACCCTAACATCTAGATCCAAACCCATTTCAAAAAGAGGATTAATAATTAATAAATTTTTAACCATATCCCATGAATTGCACAAAAATTATAAAGAGGATGACATGCCAACCTAACTAAGAAGGATCCAGTCAAGTGGTCAAAATCATGCAACCCCTTTCATTGTGGTTTACCTTTTAGAAACCCCATTAAGATAATATTTATCACAAGCACATTCTAAGGTTTATTACTCATTAGGGCCCTTATTATCCACTTGAAAACAATATTAATACCTTATAATTTTATATTTTTAATCCCCATTCAACCCAACATCTTAGGTTTATAGCATATCTCTCATGCCACAACATGCCTTTTTTTGATATTTTTACCATCTGACTAGAAAAATTCCCTTATCATTCTATGAAGTTTATCAAACTAATACTAATTAAACATCTATCAAGATGAATATTAAATAATAAAATAAGACAAAACCTTCTGATAGAATTGTATTCTTTTAGGTAGAGATAATGAGGGTCCATACCATTTAGACATCTTTTTATTAATCTTAGAGAAATCCATTCCTGCATTTCTTTAAAGGAGGGGTAGAGTACAAATGAAATCTGAAGGTATATGACCAAGTGTATAGGACCTATCCAAGTCCATCCCAAATTTTGAAGCCAATCTAGTGGAGACTCTTCCCAACCAATCATGAGAGAATTCAATAGGGAAACTTTAGAACCTAAGATAGAACAATATATATCTAATCTAGAAGACATTTGAAAAAATTATCTTCTTCTAAGGTAAGTAAAAGGTTTGTGTCATCAATAAATAACACATAAATCAATTCTTAATTATTAAGGAGAGTGATACCTTTTACAAGGGGTCCTAAATAAACATCTCTTAGAAAATGGTGTAAAGCTTCAACTGCTATCATAAACAGTGAAGGGGCGAATGAATACCCTTGTCTAATGGATCTTTGAAGCTTCAAAGGTTCAATGAGTTACCCATTTATTTTCACCATTATAGAGGCACCCTTAAGAGAAAATTAACCATTCTAAAAAAAAATTCTTGCAACACAAGAGCCTTAAGCATCATTTCCATAAACAATTATCAATTATGTCATATGATTTCTCAAATTCAAGTAGAGATATACAAAATTTTTGATTAGACACCTAAGCCCAACGTATACCTTCCCAGGTAGTGATAAGGTTATAAATAATATATATGCCTTCAAATAAGGTATTTTAAGTAATAGATATGATGTTCGAGAGGAGGAATATAAGTTTTTGTGTAATCATTTTAGCAATAATTTTGTATGAAACAGTTAGAAGAGTAATAGGTCTCTAATTTTTCAACCTGAGTGGGGTATCCATCTTTTGGGATTAAATTAATAACACCATGGTTAATAATAAAACCAAGATATATGACCTAGAGAGCCTCATTATATACCTTTAAACATTCCAATGCAATCCAATCCTTGTTTTCCTTGTATAACTCACCATAGAACCCATAAATTCCAAATGCTTTATCATCTGTTAAGGAATAAATAGGAAAAAGGACTTCAACAATTGAGAACTAAATATCAAGGGAAGAAGCTTATTTTGTAGATATTTTTACAGGGATTATTCTAGAACACAAGTTTATATTATGTTCAATTTAATTACTTGATCCATCTAAAGTGAAGAGTTTATAATAGAAAGAAAAGGTGGATTTAATCCCATTAATATCCTTAGGGACCACACCCCCAATATCAACTACTTTGATAATTTCATTTACATGTTTATCCTTAATAATCCTAAAGAAATATCTAATCCATTTATCTCCCAGTTTAAGCCAAGTCTCATTTTCTATAATTTTAGCACATGTAACAATATATTATTGGTTCATCCTATGAAAATGTTTGAGTTGAACCAGATCATTAAGTAGTTTAGCATTTGTTGGATACTTTTGAAGGTTTTTGTAGATGGGTTGTTTATCACACCAACTTAGGTAGGATGGTATCCACCCAACCTCTCTTAAAAGGAGACAAAATCTTTCCAAGGTCAACTACTGCTAGATGTTGGTTTGTAGGATAACTTAGTAGTTGATGTAAAATTATTCCATTTCAAGGGGCCTGTTTGGAATAAAATCAACTAAATGATAGGTAAGTTCATATAGATTAGTTTCTCAAATAATCAAAACAAGTTTATATGAAAATACAATTGATTAATAATTGTTCATTTCATTCATGGATTCAACAATTCATTAACAATAATGCCAAGGCTTATAAATCTTGTAAACATGGATTGTAACTTTTAGATCTATTCTACCTACTCTAATAGATGTATAAAAAAGAGAAAAGGTTGAGGGTAAAGAGAAAGGTGTAAACCTATTTTTTATCTAGAATAATTTTGATTCATTTGACTTAGATGAACTCTATGGAACCAATCTGTTGCCTAGCCAGTATGCACATAACCATGAACAAAGATGATGAAAGAGTCTGAGGTATTCAACTATGAAGAAATATGGACAAAATCACCATATACAAGCACAAGCAATGAACTTCATCCTTTAATGATTTTCAATTTGATATATATTTTCCTGAAAAATAGTGTTTGGATCCACCAAAATTAAGGGGATTACAGAAAATGCTTCACAATAACATTGCTCACAAGAAAAACTAGCTTAAGAAAGCAAGACATTATAAGAAATAATGTTAGGTCCTCTACTATACTTTCTAACAATAATCAACTAGTTCTTTCTAATTCTTATTATTGGATTTATATATACTTTCAATAGTCTCTCCCACCCACCTGGTGGTTACAAACATTAAATAAAAGGACCCCAACTAAGGTATAAATTTAATGTGTGCTTATATTCAAGGAAATAAAGTCTCTTTTGAGTACATATTTTTCCATTAAATATTAGTAACACAAAATTATTAGACTAATGCATCATTTCAACCCACACAAGTCTAAGTGAATCTTAGTCCTTTTGATCGGTTACAGTTGATCGAATACTTATGGTGATCATTCCTGGTTAAGGCAATTTTGTCCTTTTATGATCTTGATTTACATGACATTTATTTTTTTCAACCCAATATATGTCCTACTTAGGAATTTTTTTCCATGATCCTTTTTACACTAGACAAGGTGATATACAATGACTGCACAAATCTAATTGGACTCACAGTTCAATTCTTGGATTTTGATGGCCTAAATGGGAAAGAGAGGCATCAAACTTAGCTTTTGAGTATTTTTATGGAGGATCATGCATATTCTTTGGAAAGGTTAATCCATGTGTCTAGTTATCGCTACTTGAAAAAGCCAATATCTCCTTTACATGCCTGGGTCTTACTACATGTTGAATTTTTATTTATTTAGGGTTTGGTTGGAGTCCCAAGGTCTTAACTTTTCTTTTACTATGGTGCATCAGGATCTTGACAAGTAGTAAGATCTTTCTCACTTAGAGCTCTATAGCTCCTCACTCTTTGTTCAACATCCCAACTACCTTAGAGTCTTGATATTATGCCACATGGCATCATATTTAGAACTTAATTGATCTCAGCTTTGTCTTATTGATTTGCTTGACTTGAGGGTTTGAAGAAATAGGATGATGACACATGGCATCATTCTATTTATCTAGAAGGTCTATTACCTGCTCGTTATGTCTTGATCATCTTGTGGGCCATGTGACATAATATTAGGGACCTAGAGGGTTGAAAGGTGAGTTCTTTGTCCTAAGTGTTATGGAGAAGTGAAGCCCTGAGATCTTGATATGTGGAGGCTTCTAGTTGAATCTAGTCCTATAAGATATAAAAGTAGCCATTAGTTTTCAAATATGTAAATTAGTTGTTTGACTTTAAATTCCTTAAGCTCAACTAAATATCTACTAACTACAAAAATCCAAAAGAGCTTGTAAAATTAAAAATTATAATAGAATATTTTTGTTAAAGACATAATTGATCTATTTAAAAAATGAATAGTTAAATCCTTATACCAAAACATACTCATTTCTAGGCCTTTAAAAGAGGAAATGAAATGAAATGAAAGAAATTAATAACCTCCTCAAAACTAAATACTCCATAGAACCAAAATTTGCAATGAAATCATTTCAAGATAACACAACTTTTTGACAAAGGGTTGCCCTACTAATTTTGTAGAGATTTTAATCATTTATTGATGATAACTTTTCTCCTAGGGATCTTGATAAAAAAATGTTTTGTTCTATACCCTTTAATCTATATGGAGTCGATACAGAATATAAAGACTTTAAAAAATTTACACCATTTAATCAAAAGGCAAATCACCCTAATTCTATGATAGTTTTGATTGGCCAAATCACTGTCAAATTTAAGAACACAAAATACTAATGTAGATGCTATCATGTTGTCCAATTGGTAGTTTATGCCACACATAATCCATGTTGGAGATATTATCATTGATGTCAAAGGTCTAGCACTATTGGTGATAAAGGCCCCATTTCATTTAATGTTGTTTGTAAGAGATATAGCTTGGCTAATGTGAGTTAATATTTATTTAATATTAACAAATATATTTTTGGTTGCATATGAGACAAAAGAAGGACCCATGGAGAAGTCAAAGAGCCACGGGGTAAAGACAAAAGAAGGATGGGATGCATTTTCCCATGAAGAGTCATCTTGGGGAATTCCAAGAGTCACCAAGTGAAGACAAAAGAGGAAGGGCACAATTTCTCATGAAGGGACACTTTGAGGAATACAAAAAGTCACCAAGATAAGGACAAAAGTGGGAAGGACATTTTTGGTCATGAAGGGTCACCACATGAATTTTCAAAGGCAAGAATATGAAGGGTCATATAATTTTGGTGCCATTTTCCATGAGGATTGAAGGGTCACAAAGGGGGAAGGCCAAAGGTCATTTGGAAAGCTATAAATAAAGGCTTGAGAAGCCATTTGTAATATGAGAGATAGAGGTTGATTTGATATTATAATATCTAGCTTAAAAGAGCAATTATGAGAGATGATTATGATTTGTATTTGTTATATCTAGCTTAGAAGAGCAAAAGTGAGAGAGAGGAAAGAGATGCTGTAATGAACTATCATTTGTTGAGATATCAACATTGAGAGATAGGTGTGTGGTATACACAAAGGGGTTGGTGCTCAGCAAAGGGGTTGGTGCTCCTGTGGGTTGGTGCTCATGAATTGTTGCAGGGTTGGTGCTCGGCAAAGGGGTTGGTGCTCCTGTAGGTTGGTGCTCATGAATAGTTGTTGGGTTGGTGCTCAGCAAAGGGGTTGGTGCTCCTACAAGTTGGTTCTTGTGAATATTGTTTGGGTTGGTGTTCATTCATATACTTGAGATTGTTCTCTGTGGTTTTTCCCTCATTGGGTTTCCACGCTATATCTGGTGTCTCTCTCTATCTTGTGTGGTATTTATTGTTTGAGTTTTATTGCATATCTTGAATGTTTGATTAAGTGGAATTTGGTTAAGGAAAAGTTTTATAAGATATATGATATACTGATTCACCCACCCTCTCAGTATATCTCATGCTTAAAAATTGGTATCAGAGCAGGTTCCTTTTTGAAAAGTTTTACAGCTTGAAGGTAGATCAGGAAAACACGATGGCTAGGTCACAAGAAGGATTTTCTACAAATAAGGCACCTTTGTTTGATGGGATGAATTATGCTTTTTGGAGCGTGAGAATGAAGATTTATTTGATGGCCCTTTGATTCAACATATGGAAAGCAGTGGTGGAGGAATATGAAGAGCCACAGACATCTACAATTACTCCAGTAGAAAAGAAAGCAAGTGAATGTAATGCTAAAGCTTTAAATGTTATTTTATGTGGTTTATGTGAATCTAAATTTGTTAAAGTTATGTAATGTAAATCTGCTCATGAAACTTGGGTAAAACTTGAGAATATTTACAAAGGTGATAAAAAGGTTCAACAACCTAAGCTATAGACTTTTAGAAGATAGTTTAAAAGTTTGATGATGGAAGAAGAAGAAGATATAGCAAGTTATCTCTTATGAGTTGATCAAATAGTAAATCAGATTCAAGGTCTTGGAGAAACATTGGAAGAGTCAACGGTGGTGCAAAAGGTTTTGAGATCTCTACCAATGAGATATGATGCAAAGGTTTTGGCAATTGAGGAGATGAAGAATTTAGGCAAGCTAAAGATGGATGAGCTTCATGGTATTCTCACAGCATATGAGATGTAGATAGAACAAGATAAACCCTCAAAGAGAGAAGCAGCTTTCAAGACATCAAAGAAAGAGAAAGCTAAGATTCAAGAATCAAGTGATAGTTCCAGCGATGATGAAGATGACAACGGAGCACTTTTCATTCACAAGCCGAAAAGAGGAATAGGTAAATATTAAGGAAAATTACCTTTTAAATGTTTTAATTATGGAAAGATTAGACATTTTTAAGCTAGATGCCCAAATAAGGGTAATGATGATGAAGAAGAAAAGCCTACATACAAGAAGAATTTCAAAGGCAAATCTAAGAAGGGATTCGAGAAGAAGAGCCTGTATTCTAAG
This sequence comes from Torreya grandis, assembly GCA_037957365.1. Lineage (NCBI taxonomy): Eukaryota > Viridiplantae > Streptophyta > Pinopsida > Cupressales > Taxaceae > Torreya > Torreya grandis. The sequence continues at coordinate 7,023,305 of JARHVA010000040.1, forward strand.
GATCCTAGCTCAGTTGAAGATAGTGGAGTCAACAATTTAGAAGAAGAAGAGATTCTATTCATGGCCATACATGAAGGTGATCAAGAACAAGAAGAGGAGGAAGCTGAAGTGAATATGGAAGGAGAACTCTTTTGTGTCCTAGAAGAGTTAAAAGCTGTTGAGAAGAAGAATCAAAGATTAAAGCGCTAGATCAATAAAAATGAACAAGAGTCAAAGGAAATGATTGAAGATCTACAAGCACACTTTGAAGAAGCCAAGAAGAATGAAGAAGATCTCACATCACAGTTGGAAATATCAAGAAAAGAATGTGAAAGGTATGTTATTGAAATTACCTCTTTAAAAGAAGATATTAAGAAAGCAGTCAATGATAAAGTAGTTAGTGACTCAAAATGTGAGGATAGCACTAATATGCTGAATAAGATATTGGAAAGTCAAAAAGCAAATTCAGATAAGACAGGGATCAGATTTGAAAAGAATAGCTATGTTGAAGCCCTTACAAAAGAGGAAACAAGGGGAGAAGTAAACAATATAGAGGACATTTCAAACAGAGAAGGCTGGAAGGAACAAAGCTACAAAAGGCAATCAGGTCAGAGATATACAAACATATCTTATTTTTATGGCTATTTTTTTTTATTGTAATGGATATGGTCACAAGAAATTAGAATGTAGAAAAAGAGCTAACAATTTCAAAATTAAGTCAAGTAGAGTCAAGCAGAAGCCACAACTCTTTTGCTCCTATATCAAGCTTTGATGAAGAGACCATAGTATGCTACAAGTGCAACAACTTTAGACACATAGCTCAGTATTGTAGAAGCGTGTTCGAGTCAGTCAAGAAGGATCAGAGTTTCAAAGCTCCATTCATCAAGAAGAAGGTTCAGACATGTTTATGGCAGAAGAAACAACCTAAAGATTCTATGATGGTGCAGACAGCTCTGCATGTGAGAAATAAAGATCAGCCATGGTTAATTGATAGTGGATGTTCAAGGCATATGATAGGAGATAAAAGTAAGTTCATTACTCTAAAGAAGATCAATGGTGGTATAGTGAGATTTGAAGATAAAACCACTACTAGGATAGTTGAAAAAGGTACTTTGAGTTTGGATTATGGTAGAACTAAGACTAAGAATGTTTTGTATATAAAAGGTCTTAAGCATAATCTATTGAGTGTTAGTCAAATATGTGATCAAGGATACACATTAAAGTTTCATGCTGAAGGTTGTGAGATTAGAAGAAAAGATTAAAATGAGTTGATTGCAGATGCTTAAAGGATAGGGAACAATGTATATGTATTGTTAGATATCTTCTCAAAGGCACGATCAAAGGACACATTCAAAGATCTGCAAGAGGAGTTGGGAGTAATTTGTATTACTTCTTGCCATTGATGTTCAACATTAGTTGAGGGGGAGCTAAGTGTTATCTCCAGTTAGGCCCTTTGCCATTGATGTCAAAGGGGGAGAATAATAGGTACAAGTACAGGTACAAAAAATAGGTACAGGGAACAGATACTTTGCTACAGTAAGGGGGAGTTACTGTATGTTTTTAGATGATAGGATGTGCAGGTGACAGGATGTGGCAGTTTTAGGATTGAGGTTGCCATCAATGACAAAGGGGGAGATTGGTGGAAATATTTTCATTGATGTCAAAGGTCTAGCATTATTGGTGATAAAGGCCCCATTCATTTAATGTTGTTTGTGATAGATATATATTGGCTAATGTGAGTTAATATTTATTTAATGTTAACAAATATATTTCTGGTTGCATACGAGACAAAAGAAGGGCCCATGGAAAAGTCAAAGATCCACGAGGTAAAGACAAAAGAAGGATGGGATGCATTTTCCCATGAAGAGTCATCTTGGGGAATTCCAAGAGTCACCAAGTGAAGACAAAAGAGGAAGGGCACAATTTCTCATGAAGGGACACTTTGAGGAATACGAAAAGTCACCAAGATAAGGATAAAAGTGGGAAGGACATTTTTGGTCATGAAGGGTCACCACATGCCTTTTCAAAGGCAAGAATATGAAGGGTCATACAAGTTTGGTGCCATTTTCCATGAGGATTGAAGGGTCACAAAGGGGGAAGGCCAAAGGTCATTTGGAAAGCTATAAATAAAGGCTTGAGAAGCCATTTGTAATATGAGAGATAGAGGTTGATTTGATATTGTAATATCTAGCTTAGAAGAGCAATTGTGAGAGATGATTATGATTTGTATTTGTTATATCTAGCTTAGAAGAGCAAAAGTGAGAGAGAGGAAAGAGATGTTGTAATGAACTATCATTTGTTGAGATAGCAACATTGAGAGATAGGTGTGTGGTATACACAAAGGGGTTGGTGCTCCTGTGGGTTGGTGTTCATGAATTGTTGCTGGGTTGGTGCTCGACAAAGGGGTTGGTGCTCATGAATTGTTGCTGGGTTGGTGCTTAGCAAAGGGGTTGGTGATCCTGTGGGTTGGTGCTCATGAATTGTTTCTGGGTTGGTGCTCGGCAAAGGGGTTGGTGCTCATGAATTGTTTTTGGGTTGGTGCTCAGCAAAGGGGTTGGTGCTCCTGTCGGTTGGTGCTCATGAATAGTTGTTGGGTTGGTGCTCAGCAAAGGGGTTAGTGCTCCTACAATTTGGTGCTTGTGAATATTGTTTGGGTTGGTGCTCATTCATATACTTAAGATTGTTCTCCGTAGTTTTTCCCACATTGGATTTCCACGTTATATCTGGTGTCTCTCTCTATCTTGTGTGGTGTTTATTTGTTTGAGCTTTATAGCATATCTTGAATGTTAGATTAAGTGGAATTTGGTTAAGGGAAAGTTTTATAAGATATATGATATACTGATTCACCCCCTCCCCCTCTCAGTATATCCCATGCTTAACAATCCATTCATTTATATATAGCCTAATTTAGTGTCTAATTGGGTTGATAACTTGTATGATCATGATGTAATGAGATACTGACACTTGTCAAGATCTCGCTTATCTGAGACCTCACTTAAGACTTGTAAGTATACATACCATCATGGGGAAGTGAGTAAATAGGATCATGCCATGTGGTAGGATCCCAATCATCTAGAAGGCCTATCATTGGTTATAAATTTAAAAAGAGTCATGGGTTTGTGATGAAGTGGGATAACACCATGTGGTGTGGTATCGTCCATCTAAAAGGTCAAAGGGCCAGGACCACATAATTAGAAGCCACAATGAAATGATAACTAAGATTGTGACACTTGTCAACATCTCGGTTACCCAAGAGGTCTATGTTTTTTTGAAGAATCCTGAAAGGGTCCAAGGAAGTGAGGATGTGAGATTGTGACACATGGCATGATAACACTTACCCATAATATCCAAAAAAATGACTAAGGCAAAATAGGCCCGAGAAAGCGTGCAAACAATAAATGGCCACTCCTCATTACTAGGTGACCATTGGCTCATGGGATAATAACATAACCATTTAATTTCAAATTTAAACCTTGAGATAAAAGAGACTAAGGCAAAATCAAAGGAAATCTAGTTTGCTAAGAAAACACAGTCAAATTTACAATTCAAACCCATAACTAACCATTATTTAGGAAGCAATAAAGTTTTAAAATGTGATTATGAAGAAGACTAGCCACTTTGCTTTGATAATGAGTACCTATAGACTAAACTGATAAAAGAAAAGGTCATGAAAACCTTGAAAACAATTGGTCAAGTTAATTGAAATGGAACAAAAGAGACTAATCAAAGATGAATAAGTATAGGTTAAATGGTCTCATTTGATCAACACTTATAGTCAAATTAATTTAATAGTTCACTAAAAAACTAAGTTTTAAAAGTTAAGTAAATTCAAATAGTTTCCATAATGAAGTCCCAAATGTAATCTTCTAGACCAAGTGCATGTAATAGGCATTTTAAGTTCGGACTCGGTTCAAAGAGTAAAGTCAATACAATATCAAAGATGTAACTTATCAAGTACCCTTTTCAAATTAGGTCAACAATTGTTACAGACATAATACATAGACTTGATAAAATCAAAGATCAGGATCCAAACTAAAAAGAAGAGGTTCCCTAATTTCTTGAGGTAAATTAGGGCATGTTGTACAAGTAACAAAAATGGTGACTTTGCTAGAAAATATTCCTTAGTATTTTAAAACAAAAAAAAAGTGTTTATGTAACTAGAATCTCTAGCTAAGATAATGCATAAAACATGGAAAAAATCATGAAAAGACAAGAAGGTAATGGTTGTATAACAAAATTAGATATTCACATTGACCAGAGTGTACAAATACTTTTATTCCCTTTTAAAATTTTTGAAAGGATTATTTACTGTAGCTGAGACCATCAAGATAATGAATTTTCCTTAGGATGAATACCTGGACATTGCTCCACTACTAGCCAAGTTTGTATAGCCTTGATGAATTTGTTTATGATCTCAATCAAAGCCTTTATCTATTGTCAGCTAAACATCCATAGCTCCAATAGAGGTTACTTGAACATCCAAAAATTGATTATTTTCTTTTCTTTTCTTCTCCTTTTTTTTATCATTTCAATTTTGGGTTGGGGACTACCATGTTAATCATGGGGTAAAATAGTAGACATTTCACTTTAGATCTTGGTTGCAATAGTTTTAACCAAGCAAACCCAACAATAAATTTAAGATTGTTTTGTTTGAGGTTTCAAGATAATATCTTTCAGAAGTCAAGCAATTTACCCTAACTAATCAAAACATGAATAGATCCAATATATGAAATAGTCAAAATCTTTAAAACCAAATTCATAAGTATAATCTTAAAAAATAAAATAGGCAAACTATATAAATAACAAAATGTTATTGAAGTTTCTTACCAAGATATCCTTTTCTCTTCCATGATCTACATGTACCACCTAATTTAGGACTAGATAAGACCAAAATTAAGGCAAAGGTTGATGACATACCAACAAAAGAATATGTACATCAAACATAAATAAAGAAAACAAGAAAAAAAAATGTCAAACAAAACAAAAGAATAAAACTATGTACAAGGCTGAAATAGGTTGGCTCATGCTTAGAAATAGTGTTTGAGGAATTACCCATTAACATGTAGTGGGATATTCTCAATAGTTAAAATCTTTAATCTCAAAAACTTCTCACCTAAGATCTCAAAAATTTGGAATGGATCCAACCAAATGGAATCAAATTTACTATGTTGTCCCTTCTTTTCATGAGATTTATCCCATAACATGATATGATCGACAAGTCTATAAGCTTTTAATTTGGCTCTTTTGTCAAACCATCTCTTCACAATTCCTTAGTGTTTGATACAGTGAAATAAGGCTATCTCCCTTGTTTATTATAATTGTATTAGGTTTAGGATCCTAGCTTTAATTTGGTCATCATTTTTAAGATAATATGTCATGAATTGTAAGGTAGGGGTTTTTTAATGCATAGGGAAAACTAGCTCTTGACCGTACACTAAATGATATGGATAAGTACCTAGGGATGACTTGATTCTGATTTTGTCTGACCAAAGTGGAAATTTCAACATGTTATGTTAATCCATATGATTCTTATCCAAAATCTTAATCACAACAAGCAAATTCTTATTTGTAGATTTAGCCACACTCTTACCTTGAAGATAATAATTAGAAGAGAATTTTTGGATTACCTTATTAGTGTATTCCCATTATATGAATTCTAAGGAAGAGAATGAAAGACCATTATCACATAACAAAGTAAATTTAATTCAAAACCTGGTGATAATATGCTCCTCAAGGATGTTGATTACCACTTTAGTTGTGCAATTTCTGAATGTTTGAGCTTCATTCTAGCGAGTATAATAGTTACTTACTATCAAGAGAAATTTATGTCCAACTGATGAATTGGCATTGATATATTCAACAAATTATAGTTCCCACTTTGCAAAATCTCTAATCTTAATAACATGTTGCAATATCATAATAGGGATGCATTCTCTATGTGTTATAACTAAACATGTATGTCAACTTCTCACATGTGCATCAACATCCTTAAAAATGTGTGGCCAATAGTAACTTACATAGATGATTTGGTGAGATATATGATTCCTTGAACCATGTACACTTCCATAATTTTCATGAAAATATTTAAATACTTTAGTTGATTCACCTTTATTTAGACATCTTAGGTAAACACCCTCATAATTCTTTTGTATAAAGCCATTGATTTTATCATGAAATCATTTCAGTTTAAACATAATACTCTTATTTGAGTGGAGTTCAAGTTATTGAGACAATTTTTACTCAATAATAAATAGATTATGTCTTAATACTACTCATCATTGGTGATACACTACAATGTGTACTGTTGACATACAATCTAAGAATCAACTTCATCCATAATTTTAATCAGTCCTTTACCTCTTATTATCTTCATTGGTTGGATTTATAAATCAAATTTCTATAAAATATTCATCCACTTACCTCTAAATTCACCCAACTTATTTATCATTAACATTTTATTTATAGTAAGATCATGTAAAATGGAAAACACTTTACTACATAAAATACAATGTTTGAACTTTTTATCTGCTTTAACTAAAGGAAATGCCTATTTATCAATGGTAGAATACTCAAGTCCTACATTTCTAAGTGAGAAAATAATAAAATACACTAGTATCTCATCTCCAACTTATTTTATTTGTGTTATAATAGCATCACTTGAATGTTTCGAGACAAATGATTAAATATAGAAGGGTTGTGTATAATCTGGACTGATTAACACTAGGGTATTCATAATTGGATTTTTAATTTTAGAAAATGTAGCTTGTGCTTCACCATTCCATTTAATATTAGAATTTTTTTATCATGTTATTCAATGGTCTAACCATCTTAGAAAAACCTAAAATGAATTTGCATATGAAATTGATCTTACCAAAGAATGATTTTAACTCCTTTTTGCTACCATGTAAGGGGATTTTTAGAATTATCTCTACCCAGTATATATCTATGGATATGCATCTTTTAGAAATAATATGGCCCAAAAACTTGCCTTTAGTGACTCCAATATACATTTCTTTGAGTTCAAGGAGATACCATTCTCTCTACACCTTTGTAAAACCATTCTCAAGTCTTTCACATGATCACTTCGATTATTTGAAAAGACAGTTAAATCATCCATATAAATCATAATACACTTACCAATCAGGTCCTTGAATGTAATGTCCATAACACATTGAAATGTATCACAAACATTGATTAGATGAAATGAAATTATATTGTTGGCAAAGGTTCCCCATTTTGTGGTGAACACTATTTTTATTATGTCCTCATGGCTCACCAACACTTGATTATAGCCATAATATCCATCTAAAAAAAACATCATTTGTGAACCATTCATAATTTGTAACACCTAGTCCAACTATATAAATGGGAAATTATATTTATCTAAGACTTTATTTAGATTCCTAAAATCCACATACAATCATATTTATCCACTCTTTTTCCGCATAGGAGCAAGGTTTGTCACCTATGTGGAGTGCCTAACAAAAAACAAATTGGTTGATGATAACTTTTGTACTTCCTTGAAGATTAAAAGTTTAAATAAAAGATTCATGGGCCTTTGTCTCTGATGAAATGGCTTAAATCTTGGCTTAAGAGGAATGGTATGAGTAAGGATTGAAGTGGAAAATACCTTCAAGTCTTCATAACTCCAAGTTATCACGTCCTTTTAGTCCTTCAAAGCTTGTGTAAGTTCACTCTTCTGTATTTTAGTACAAGTTTTACCTAAGTGTACTTTATTTAAATCATTTAGAGGCCCCATATTTTATGGCTCATGCATCATATCTTTGGAAGGGGCTTCCTTCTCTCTTACATGTTGATAGTCCATGTCAAATGATATTTTGAAAGAGACCATACCTTTTGTGATGTTTTCTGTTTTCAAGTAAAATATGCCTTCTTCATGTAGCTCAATGTCATCACTATCACCTTCATCGATGATTTGAGATTCAAACACATTTGGGTTCTTGATAAAGTCAATAAAATTCTGGTCATAATTGAACACCTAAAAAATTCTTAGATTATCTGGGATAGAAAGAATAGAAATTAGGTTTATTAAAAACCCCTTCAAGTGAGAATTAGCAATTCACTCTAAAGTAGTTGAAGCTATTGCTAAAACATTTACTATGTGATTAATTCTATAAGGTACTATTTATATTTTGAATGCATAAAAATATTCTATTAAATTCTATACTCTATTGTGGTATCTTAAAAATGTTTGTCATTACAGGCATATTGACTTATAACTTGTTTAACCACAAGCTCTAAATCACTTAATACTTTCAGGTGTTTGACCTTGTTATTAAGATCAAACTAAATTCCATGAATCAGTGCTTCATATTCATCAATGTTATTAGTACAAGTAAATTAAAACTTAAATGCAACCAAATAATCATTCCACTTTGGATTTATAAGTTCAATTTCACCATCATAAGCTTGTTTGGATTTATAACCATCAAATTTTAAGATCCATAAATGATTATCCTTTGTTTCTTGTTATTCTTGAGATATGAATGTTGTAGAAATATTAATCTCATTACTTATACTATTGACATAAAGAAGATAAACATCATGTTCTTCACTTGACAATGCCCTAGTAGTTGAAGTGTGAGTAGTGATGTTTAATGTATATGTCTTTCCAACCTCACTCTATTCATCTTCACTTAAATTCTCTTGTTTAACATTACTCACTATTTAAGTCTCTATTATTTTTAGTGCTGCAAGGCATGAAGGGCTAGTTTAATTCCCTTGATGTTCAAGAGAATGTGAATGTCCAAAATTAGAGACAAAAATAGATGAGAATTCTATCTCAATTTCATAGACTGAATCTTCTTCCTCAAGTGTTTCTAACTCCTCAATATCATATGTTAGCTGAATAATTGGAAATTCTAATTTTTCTTGTATGAACAAAATGTTAACATTTGATTTTCAATAATTACCTCATCTAAAATAGTTATTCTATCATTATCATCGACATCATTGATATCTTCTTCTATCATTTTTTACATAATAGGTGAAACAACACTAGTGAATGAGACTTCAATTTTTTTTACAATATTATAAACACCAAGATCATATTATTTATATAGGATCTCATTGGCCTCATTGTATTTAATGATCAAATATTTTATTTTTAGTTCACTCTCAATCTTAATCTTCTTTGGCATACCATGCCATGGGAGACACATGGCAAAAATTAGTTTTCATATATCTGTTCAATGTTCTAAACCAATCTCTAATCAAGAGCATACCATAAGCATCAGTTATATCAACCACTTGAATGTCAATGAATTTTGGTACCCTTGGATTTGAATCTAATTGCATGGGAATATGATTCAATTCAGAAACCACTTTAACTTGTGATTTGTCCAACTACACAACCTTCTTGTTTGACTTCCCAAAAGTTAATCCTAGATTTTGACAAATTTAAAAGGACATCACATTGCCTAAAACACATGAATCTAGAAAATAGTTGTGTAAATTTTTTAACCAAAAATACAAATTGTTAGATGAAAAGGAGGAGTTCAAGTATTTTCTTTATAAACTGCAACATGTTATCCACAAATTTCTTGGTTTCTTTTCCTTTTAGAGGAGACAAATTTTAATAACAATTCTTTCTTATTATACACTTGTATCAATTCAAACATTGATGTTAGCTTTGGTTTTATTTAAGTCTCCTACAATGTTATATCCATGTTTTTTTAATTCTAATGACTTATCAGCTTATAAGGATGTGGCATTGTTCTTTGATTATGAAGATGTGTTAGGCCCTTTTGGAGGAAATATATTATTATTTGAGTTTTCATCAAGTGGGACATGGGTGTTGTTTGGAGGATTATAAGTTGTCAAAGGTGTTTGAAATTTTCTCCTCAACATGTAATTATTTTATCTTTAAAATTTCTTGAAAGTTTGAACTTAATCTAAGTTATCTTCATGTTCATTGTCACTCTCTCCTAGGAATTTGTAGGTTTCTAAATTTAAGGTTGTACTTGGGTTTTTTCTAACTTGATCTTGGTCACTTTCAATTGTGGGTAATGTTTCTAAATTTTCCATTTCTTTTTAATGATATTTGAAAATGATATAAAATTAGCATAGTTAGTTTTAACATGATCTAATAATGGTGTTATGTAATCTATACCAACTAGGTAAGGTTAAATTAACCAAATTTACATAATTTTTAGCATTTTTTATTGTTCTGATTTACCTTGTCAAGGGGATCAAGTACACCTCCATTGTTAGGCATCATATTTCATTGGCGATTAGTCCATTGTAAATTAAAATTTATATTTTAGGGAGAGTTATTTGTAATTTGGTTTTGAGGTACCTATCTTCTTAAGTTAACTTCATCATTGGTCAATCTCCTAACCAACTACTACATGTTTATTAACTCAAGATTTATATTAGTGTTATGATTATTCCTTATACCATTTTACTGATTTATGTTGGCTATAAGAGTTGTAAGGTTCAAAAATTCAAGTACATGAGGTGTTGTTAGGTTATGAACTGTATTGGGAGGTGTTTGATTATTTAAAAATGATGGAATCACTTGTTGATTGTGAGTTAGAATAGGATTACCAGTCATGTGGCATGAAATAACATGGTTATTTCAAGGTGTATGAAGAATTTGTTGGTTACATAGTAAAGATGCAACATTTTATTTGGAGGACCAACTTAATTCTTAGGCATTTGATTGAAGGGAATTGGATTATAAGACATGTTTTAATTTGGATATAGAGCTCCTAGGATTTGCTTCATCATTGGTGTGTTATGCATAATTATTTGATTAACCATTAAGATTTGGTTGTATTCTCTTGGTTATCCTAAAAATAGTAGTGAACCAACACCATATTCTTTTGGCATCATGTGTTGGTCAGTATTGATTGTTTCGTTATAGGCTAATGATAAATATGCAAGGGCTACTTGAGTTCTTCTAAGGAACATGGATGTCATTGGTTCTAATGCTCTTAAGTAAGTTTGAATAGTAGTCTCCTCAATTTCAAGGAAAATTTAGAGGATCTTTATATCCAAAATGTTATAAGTAAGTTTTTTATATTTTGAAAATGGCTAATTCTACGAAAATATACATAGGGAAAATATCCTCAATTTTATACAATTTCATAGTTCAAGACACAGATTCATCTTATAGATTATACTCGATCCCATTTTGGGATACAAATTTACTAATGTCACTATACAAGTATGGGTCTAATTCACCAAGAAATTATATGAGATATGTATGTGTTAGTCTAGAATCACTAAGTGTGTGTGTTTAATAAGCACCACCTAGGACGTAATAAGCTTAAGGTAATAATTATATTTTATTCTATAAAAATGTTTTGAATATTCTTTGGCACCACATGTTGTTCCTTCCATATTGTTTTAATAATGAAAAAACTTAATAATAAATTTTCAAGCCTAATGTTTATTTTATTTCTAGCATCGAATGTAGTATAGGTAGAATTAAAGCTATGGGGATCAAGATTTAGATTTTGCCTCATTTTTTAGTGAATTGGCGTCGACATATTGAAGGGACCTAATGTAAAATTTAATGTTGGTCCAACACATCACCTGGAAGATTAATCTAAGTTGATCGAATACATATATGATAGTTTCTCAAAATTTCTTGTCCTTTATGCAATTTATTGGCTGAAGTGAAGCTCTAGTAGTCATAAGATTGGGATGAGAGGTTGGAAATGAAGGTGCAGATAATTTATAAGATGGTTTCCTTGTGATTGAAAAGTATGGAAATTTATTTTATTTTTAAACACAGAGAAATTATTTGCATGCACAGTCATATGTATTAAAATGAATAAATATAATAATAGGTTCTTTAAAAAAAATGTTTAAATATATTTGCTCAAAACACTGTGCATGTTGGTTTTGTTAGAAATTTCATGTATATCTACAAATATTTTCCTTAAACTCAAAATCTGTGAAATAGGTATTTTTATGTTAATAAAAAATATGGTAGAAATGATCATGAGGCTCTGTTGCATTTATTCATTTTGTTTAAAATATCTTTCATGCCATTATTTTTTAGAGGAAATGAGTTTAATGTTTGTTTAAAAGAATTATGTGGTAAAGACCAACCACATAATATAATTTATTTAGTTCTTTGTGCATTATTTAAAAGAGGTATCTTGCATGCCATTATTTATCAGAGGAAATTAGTTTTTTGTTTATTTAAAATAAGTATGTGTAAAGACCAATCACATAATATAATTTATTTTGTTATTTATGCATTGATTAAAAGAAGTATCGTGCATGCCATTATTTCTCAGAGTAAATCAGGTTCTTATATGTTTAAGGTTTAGAGTGGTAAAACTAAAGACCAACCAAAAATATATTAGATTGAATAAAAAGTTGTGATAAAAAAACTGGATATAGAGTATAAATAATAAACTGAGTGTGGGGTCATAGGGAAAGATAACTATGAAAAACAAGGATGACATAATTAAAAAATATAATTATTACCTTAAATTTATTGTGTCTTAAGTGGTCCATATATATATAAGGACCATTATGTCATCCTATGGCCCCATAGTCGATTGATTATTTATAATCTATAGTTTAATTTTTTGTCATAATTTTTGCTATACTCAGTTTAATATATTATTTGGTTGGTCTTTATGATATATATTTTTTAAACAAACAAGCAACTAATTTTCTATGAGAAATAATGACATGCAAGATACTTCTATGAAAAGTGAGGATGATATAATTGAAAAATTATAATTATTACCTTAAGTTTATTGTGTCCTAAGTACTCCATATATATATATATATATATATATATATATATATATATATATATATATATATATATGAAAATTGAACATTAGGGTTTTGAAATTTGAGAAAGCTTGTTGAAGATAATGTAAAATATATAAATGATCAATTTTAACATAGTGGTTTGTCTTCATTAAATATTTTGCTAAAATGTTTAAGGAAGTTTTGTTGAAAATGAGTATTTTATTATTTGGCATGCTCAAAATTAGAAATATTGGTTTCATATTTTTTAAAGATACAGTTGAATGTATTTTTAGAAATATATATATGAAACTCATAGGGCCAGGAATTTGTGTGGAATTGAGTTTAATGTATTTGATTATGGCTTATTTACTATTTTATTGAAAGTGACATGAGGATTGTGAAATAAAAAATGGGGCAAGATATCAACCTCGATTCTTGTAGCTTTAATTCCATCTGCACCGTATTCAATGCCAGAAATAAAGTAAATATTAGGTTTAAAAATTATTTATTATTAATTTTTTATAGTTATTAAAATCATATAGAAGAAATAACATATTTTTTGTAACTCGGTTTTATAAATAGTGCCAAAGAATATTCAAAATATTTTCATATTTTTAAAATTACAAACTATATAATAAGGTCTACCAAAATGTTTGAAGTGTGAGTTGTGGTCTATACTCAAATTATAGTAAGTATTGCATAATGTGCTCTTACCATATATGCTACACAAAAATATTCTTGGAGCTTCGTGATCATATTATATTTTGTTTTAAATGTTTAAGGTAATAATTTATTTTGGTTGACATGGTTTGTTAATTGAAATAAAAATATATATTTGAAAGGCCAATATGGATGTGGTTAAGACATTTTGGTAGACCTTATTATATAGTTTATAATTTTATAACTATGAAAATATTTTAAATATTTAATCATTTATGTCATCTTCGCTTTTCATAGTTGTCAAAGAGTATAAATAATAAAAAAACTAAGCAAAAGAATTTTCATAGTTTTAAAATTACATGCCAAAATGTCTTAATCATATCCATATTGGCCTTTCAAATATCTTTATTTTCAATTTCAAAACTCTAAACCCTAAACAAAAATATAATTATTACTTTAAGTTTATTGTGTCCTAAGTGGTCCTTATCACACACACCCACACACACACCCACATATCAAAATTGAACATCAAGAGTTTCAAAATTTTGATTATGACCTATTTACTTTTTTCTTGAAAGTGGCATGAGGATTATGAAATAATAATGCATGCTTTTCTTAGGCTACTAGTTGTTATTTTAGTATGGTTGTAAAGAGGATGGAATGATTAATTTTTATATACAATGATGGTTATATATGTATTATTTTCATTTTATTTCAAATTGAATAATTCGATGCATTGTATTTTTAAGATCATGAAAATTAAAAAGCATTTGAGCTTAGTTGCATAAAATGCTTATTTTAGCATACTTTATTAGATGTTAGGTTGGAATCCAGGTTCAAATTATTTAGGTAGAGATGTTTTGGGTTATGATGAAAATCAATGTAGTGAGGATACTCTTTCATGGAGTAGCTCTCGAGGCAGTCAATTCTTTCATGGTCATAGGGCTGCTAACACATTTGCTAGGTAATTTAATCAGGGAACTCGTGTTTCTTTATATTTTGATGCTAATGACCCTATCTTTTAGAATGTTTTCAACTCTTTATCTACTAAATCTTTGAATTTACATATAAATATAGGATGGAGGGGAGCACATTGGAGGAACCATCCTCATAGATGAAGCATTCCAAATGAGCCCCCTCAACACATGCATGCTACCATTCAACCTAATGAGCATAATGTTCCATTGCCTAAGCCACCTTAACCTAAAAATATTCTTGAATTAACTGTAAAATTGCATCTTGATGAAATTGTTCCACTTAACACTAATATTCCACCCATTGAGTCTAAAAAATCTACTTCTTCTAGTAGGAAATGTGCTAGCAACCTTGTAACACAACCTATGGAGATTAGAATGTTAAAAAAAGGTTAAATTGGAGGTTGATGATTCTAGAAAGGGCCTCAATCTACTTGATGAAAATCACTATTGCTTCTATAGAATATACTAATTACTTGACTGATAACAATACCCCTTTGATAGATTTAGTTTCTAATATAGACTCAAATTAAAAATTAGATTCGTGTTGAAATTTATGTTGATACTTGTTACTTATGAAATATTGTCATAATATTTTTAAGTATGTTGATATTATTTTTGGTGGTTTTGATATATACATGGCATTATTTTATTTCCTATGGAATAATATGTTTGAATGGTTTACTATTTATTGAACAATTATAGAAACACACATGGATTTTAATGTTTTATAATATTTTTTTAAAGTTATTTCTACATATTGATCATATTTTAACCTTGTCAAAATCATTAAATAAATGTATGTAACATGATTAGATTTAAGATGAGCTTGAGGGAGAGGTTGAAATCAATTTTTTTTTTGTTATCCTTCATGTCCCAAACTTAAGGTTTGTCATAGCTCTTTTTTTGCAGTACATACGATAAGATCATGTGCAATACTTATTATACATTGAGTACAAACCTATGCAAGTATTTCAAAATATAAATCTAAGATATAAAAGAGATATCAAGAGATTGATACATAAAATACTAATCTATAAGTATAAATTGAGTACACTGAGTCTTTTTCTCTCTTGGTTGCTTTCATTTCTTTTCTTTTTCCCTCTTTTAAGCTATAGAGATATAAAAGGGATATCAAGAGATTGATAAAAAAAACTTTGATAGAATCATAAATCTTTCTTTCAAGAGGTTGTCTCTTCTATAGGCTTTAATATCCATAACAATACTTGACTTTCAAATATTTTTTAATTTTATTTAAAAAAAACTATGCCAACCAAAATATTATTATTACCTTAAACCAACTATGGGGCCATAGGGTAAGATCATTATGAAAATAGAGGATGGCAAACCAATATATTAAAAAAATGCTTTTCAAGAAAATTATCATTATGTTTATTCATTTCAAAATAAATGACTATGCATGCAAACAACTAATCTCAGTCTTCTATTTGATTGAAAGAACATGTATATTACAGTTGTAAACTCTATTATAGAGATGCATATGTATTCGAGCAAAAGTAAGTTGCTCGAATACATATGTAATGATTTTTTATTTTTTTAAGTCATTGATGTAAGCTATTGGCATAAGTGAAGTTATGGTAGTTGAAATATTGGGAAGAAAGGTAAAAAACAAAGGTGAAAAACAATTTATAAGCTAGCTTCATTATGATTACAAGGTATGGATTTGTGTTTCTTTTGTTCTGAAGACTAAGATCAATTGTTTGCATGCACAATTGTCTATTTTGAAATGAATAAATATAATGATGATGTCGTAACCATAACCATAATCAATAATGATAAGATCTGCCAAAACATCTTAACTATATCCATAATCAATAATGGCCTTTCAAATATATTTTTTATTTCAATTAATAAACTATTCCAACTAAAATATAATTATTACCTTAAGATTATTGTCTTAAGTCACAAGTGGTTCTTAACATATTTATAAAATAGAGCAAAATAAACATGATCTTCATTATATATAGTTTTAATGAATAAAAAACTTAATAATAAATAATTTTCAAATCTAATGTTTATTTTATTTTTAGCATTGAATGCAGTGCAAGTGGAATTAAAGCTATGGGGATCAAGGTTTAGATTTTTTCCCATTTTTTAGTGAATTAATGATGGCATATTGAGGGACCCCAAGGCAAAATTTAATTTTGGTCCAACACATCACCCATGGGATTAGTAGAAGTTACTTGAATATATATGCGATGGTTTTCTCAAAAAAATTAGTCATTTATGCAAGCTATTGGTGGAAGTAAAGTTGTTGGTCCAATATAGATACTTACAATTCATTACACTATAAATACCTCAAATAAGTTTGGTATAAAATAATAAGAGAAAACCATAATATACTTATGCATCTCTATAATAGAGTTTATAACTATTATAGACATGTTCTCTTAATCAAATAGAAACAAAAATACACAAATTAACTTTTAATCATTTATATACTCTACATTATCTTCATCAAGCTTTCTCAAAACCCTAATAAAATCAATCACACAATTTTTTGTCCTTCCTTGATCAACCTCAGATTTTAGATGCTTAACTTTCAAATTTCAACATGCCAATTTTCTTTATTTTTTTCTTGATGATTGTCATCTCCATTCTCTTCAAAAGTTGTTAGACTTGGATCTAGTATTTCAAAAATGTAGTGTGTTTGAAGAATTATTAGTCAATCCTCTTATTTTAGATGTCGATTTCCAAATTTATAGAGATATATCAAATGAAAAATTGAAGATATTATATCTCGTTACATAGAGCTTCAAGCAAGTCTTCAATTTTTGTCAAGCTTGTTTCTTAACTTTGACTTTAAAAATGACAATGCACTAATAATTTTTCCATCTTTCACTCAGCCCAAAATCATTGTTTGGCATAAATTAACAAGATTAAAATATTCTAAGATACCGTCACATAATATTTTACTCTAACATAAGGTAGTCCATAGTCTAGTGATTGAGCCATATTCAAAAGCATAGTCCAAAACTTATTGTGGTAAATCAAATAGACCACTCCCTTAGATTTGGCAAATATAAAATATCTTTAATTTTTTCACCATTTAATTCTAAATCTTGAAAAAGTGTTGGGCTAAGGTTTTGGTTTTATTCTAAAAATCTAATGAGCTAATATGTTTCTAATATTGAGGGTACATCACAACCATGAATTCTAGTAGTTCATCCTAAAGAAAATGATATCTAATCTCTCAAGAGAAACATTTTATAATTTCATTCAAGGTGTAACTTAAAAATAATACAACCTCAATGAATTGATCCCTTTTAACAAGAAATTATTTCAGTATATTAGATCGACCAATTATGTCAAAAGTGTGAGTTGTGGTCTATAATCAAGTTATACTAAATATTGCACATGATACTACCATATGTACTACACAAAAAGAGTCTTGGAGCCTCATGATCATATTATATTTTGTTTATAAATGTTTGAGGTAATAGTTATATTTTGGGCTCTATGTGATAACGTAGTGGACAAAAATGTAGCAGTAAAAATCTAGTATGACAAAAACATCATGAGGATAAAACATAGTGAGAAAAAATATAGCAGTATTGGTAATGTCGCAAAAATGTCACAAAGAGCATAATTAGAATATTTTAGTGATTATCACATTGTTTATTTGTTGTCTATTTGATTTTGGTGACAGTAGTTAACATTTCATGGTGGAAAAGTAATGCACTAAATTTACAATCAAAATAACAAAGGAAAATGTGATTTTGTGAGTTTGGACCTTTAGTTGAAAGTTGTGTCATATTTTGTGTGAGCACAAATTTTACTATGTTTTGTTCCTATGATATTTTATCCTTGCTACATTTTTTACTTGTTATGTTTTATCCTCGCTAAGTTTTTAACTGCTACATTTTTGTTTGCTATTTTTTTTTTATGGATGACTTTTAATTGGGGTGGATATATAAAACCCAACCAAAACTTATTCTATTAGAGTGGATGATAGAGAAATTCACCTTATTTTTTTTAGTGTAAGGAAAACCCCAATTACTATGTTTTGGTTGCACGAAGGTTGTGTAGAAGTCTCAATGGGTAGAAGACCTAATCCTGATGAACTCTTGTTATGTAGTGTAAGTCTCAGGGAAATCTTGTTGAAGGGTGTCATCTCTTCAAGTTTCATTGATTTGTAACATCTTTTATTGTGTTAAGGTTATGTGAACCTAAAACCCTCGTGTTATGGTTGTGGGAGCCTAAAATTCCTCTTGTTGTTTAGCTTTTTAAGGTTGTGGGAGCTTCCAAACCCTCTTGGTATTTCTTATGGTTGTGGGAGCCTTAAAATCCTCTAGCTATGTTTTATAATAGGTTTTGGGATCCTTTAAACCCTCTTGGTTCTTAGTATGATTGTCAGAGCCATAAAACCCTCTAGCTATGTTTTGTAAAGGTTGGGGGAGCCTCTAAACTCTCATGGTTGTGGGTCCATTTTTCAAAACTATTTATTTGGTTGTGGGCCCAATTATAAAAACCCTCATTTATCTAGTTCATAGCTCCTACCTCAAAAGCGTTTATCTAATAAAATACAAAAAATTATATTCTAGTTGGCATGGTTTGTTAATTGAAATAAATAAATATTCAAAAGGCCAATATGGACGTGGTTAAGATATTTTAGCAGACCTTATTATATATTATAATTTTAAAACTATGAAAATGTTTTGAATATATATTTTTAGTTATGTCATCCTCATTTTTCATAGTTGTCTTGCCCTATGGCCCCATAGTTAGTTTATACTCTATACTCTATTTTTTTGTCACAATTTTTGTTACACTTAGTTTATTATATTATCTGGCTAGTATTTTGAGAGACTTATAGAGGTATGTACTCAATTTATATTTAGTCATATGGCCATTAAAGTTAACACTTAAAAATGATAAATTTAATATTTAAAAAGAATGACAAATTTAATTGTTAAAAAGAAAGAATTGTAAATAAGATATCGACTTTAGACTTTTCATCCTTTAACCTCTTTCTCCATTGGTTTTTTAATTTAAACAAATTACCTCCTATAAAATAAATCTATGTGTTTCAAATTTCCTAAACCCTAGAACCATGAAACCCTAAAACTTAAATTCATATAACTTCATTTCTATTGAAGTTTTATTCCTTTGTGGTCATGAGAATTGCAAAGCAAGTGAAAATTACAATAAGATGCCAGAGAGGAGTTTAAGAAACCAATAATGAAGTACAACCCAAGTAAGAAATACAAGCCTTACATGTTTTGGAAATCATGAAGAAAGTGAAAATGTCAAGAAGAGGGAAAGGAGGAGTCTAAGCAACCAATAATGAAGTAAAATCCAAGTAAGAAATTCAAGACCTATATGTCATGGGAATCATGAAGTGAGAAATAATTGTAAGAGGAGGCTAAAGAGGAGTCTAAGCAACCAAAAATGAAGTACAATCTAAGTAATAAATACAATGCATACATATTTAAAAAAATCACACTTTTAATTAATTATACCTATCTTTTAATGGATTTGAACTATTGCCACATTCTTTTTTTAATCATATCTTTGTTTGCAGTGTGATAAACCTTTTTATCTTATATCAAAACCCTTAATGTTAGACATAATTTGGTTATCACATGGGATTGTTTATTTAGTAATGATATCAACAAGATCTTTGAATTTATTTGGGATTATTTTCTTAGCAATAAGATCAACAAGACATCAAAAATATTATGATTGTGTGTTTGGGCATTGATGTGGCAATGAATTTTTTTCAAAGTCATACACACTTTCTTAGTGTTTAGGTTTTGGATAGGAATATATAAATTATTATTTGTGTTATCTCTCATCACTTCCTTGATTAGATTTATTAATTAGGGTAAGTGTTTGAAATGGTTAGACTATCACCAATTTCACATGGCAAAGCAAAATAGTCAATCTAAAAAACTTAGGGTATCCATTGATCATAATCATTATACCACCTCAAACACATTTGTTTTGTAAATGTGTTTGGGGAAAGGGTTTAACTTGAATTTTTAACCATTATTTATTGATTTTAATATGACACTTGATTTTCCAACTATTTATCAGTTTTTTAAAAGAGATAATAGAAATTGTCAGTTAATTTATACTGACATGGTGATTTTGCCAAAGATTCATTGATGGAATTATATCTAAACTCTAGGATTCACCAGGATTTTATAGTCCCTAATCAGTTTGGGTATAAGTATCTTTCAATCTCTTGTATGACTTATGAAAATAGGTGTTAAACATACTCATTAGTTCATTTGGTTCTCTATGAGCAACAACAACTTGATGATATAGGATGACATGATCAATAGGTACCCCAAATTGATCAACAAATACAAATTATATGTCATTCCAAGAATTAATGGATGCATCTAGCTAGCCAATATATTAACCATAGGAAGCCTCATCTAAAGAATAAGGGAACAAGCAGTAAGTGACATCCTAATTTTAAACTTGATTTATTATAATGGTATATTTGAAAGTTTGAATGTGCTATTTAGCAGTCCTAATCCCACCTTATACATATTTTGGATAAATTTTTTCAAGATTCTTTGGTAAATCATGGGTAACCCAATAATGTTCATAGGGGATTTGCCTCCACCAAGCCAAAAAACAACCATTAGTGTATTTATAGGGATAGAAAAATAATTGACAAAGGAAATTATAGCCTTAGGAGAATTATTGGTTGAATGAGTATATCTAGTCTTTGGTTTTCCTTTGTTAAACCTAGTATTTCTATGCTCGGTGAGGTATAACAGCTCAAAGTCACCCTCAATGTATTTTGATCCCATAATAATATTCATATTTTATATCTTTGAAACCTAAAATGTCTCAGTGTAGGCAATGTTTCACCAATGTTAAAACTCAAACTTTAGGTTTGAACAATAACTAATCATAGATCTTAGAAATATTCAAGACCAGGCCCTGTTTTAAGCACCAATATGTTGGTGGGTTATTTTTCAAACCAACTTAAATAGAATATAATCCACACAATCTCTCCTAAAAGGAAACAAAATCTTCCCAAGGTCTACTAATTCTAGGACTTGGTTTAGAGGGTAACTTAGTAGTTGATGCAAATTTGTTCCATTTCAAAGGCCTATTTAGAATAAACTCAAATAAACTATAAGTATGGCCCTATGGATTAGTTAATTAGACAATCAACATAAATTAATTTAATATGAAAATACAATAGATTAATAAGTGTTCATTGCATTCATGGATTCAATAGTGCATTAACAATAATGACAAATCTTTCTAAAATTAGGATAAAGCTTCTAAAAATGGATTGCAACTTTAATATCCATTCTATCTACTCTAATAGATGTATAAAAAAAAAAATTCAAGGATAAAGAGAAATATGTAAGCATGTTTTGTAGCTATAATAATTAAGATTCATTTGACTTAGATGAACTCTATGGAACCAATCTGTTGCTTGGCTAGTATGCACACAACCATGAAAAAAGATGATGCAAGAGTCTGAGGTATTCAACTATGAATAAATATGTAAAAAATCATCATATACATACACAAATAATGAAACTCATCCTGAAATTTCTTTCAATTTGATAGATATTTGCTTTAAAAATAGTGTTGGATCCACCAAAATCAAGGGAATTACAAAAAATGCTTCACTACAACATTGCTCATAAGAAAAACTAAATTAAGAAAGTAAAAAATTATAGGAAATAATATATGGTCCTCTACTATAATTTTGAACACTAATCAACCAATTCTTTGTAAGTCTTATTGCTAGTTTTATATAGAATTTCAACAATTTAATCCATCCACTAGGTGGTTACAAACATTAAAAAAAGGGCCTAACTAAGTCAAAAATTCAATGTGTGCTTATCTTCAAGGAAAAACTATCTCTTTTGAGTAGATTATTTTTATTCAATATTGATAACACAACAATATTATACTAACACATCATTTCAACTCATACAGGACTAAGTGAGTCTTATTCATTTTGATCTGTTACCATTTAATTAAATGTTTTGGCAAGTTTTATCTTCCAACTGTGAATACTTCTCTTGACAGTTGATCAAATGCTTCACTATAGTTATCACACTTGGTCAAGGCAATTTTTTCCTTTTATGATCCTTGTTTGTTTAATATTGATTTGCATGACATTTTTTTGATTTAAACGATTATATGGCCTACCTTGGAATCTATTTCCATGATCCTTTTTTCACTAGACAAGGAGATATCCAATGAATTCACAAATCTAATTGGACTCAGTATAATTCTCAAATTTTTATGGCCTAGATGGGAAAGATAGGCATCAAATTTATATTCAGAGTTTATTCATGGAGGTCTACATATTTTATTTGGAAAGATCAATCCATGTGTCTAATTTTTGCTACTCTAAAAATATAACGTGTCCTTTACATTCCCAAGTCTTATTACATGTTGAATTTTTATTTATTCAAAGCTTGGTGGAAGTCCCAAGGTCTTGATTTTTCTTTTACTATGGTGAAATGAGATCTTGACAAATGGAAAGATCCTGCTCTGCATGTGTAATCACCTAAAAGTGGTATTTGAGTGTTAAGAGTGCTACTCGATACTACCTATTCCTAGCTTACCCTTAGACCTATCCTATAGCCTATTATCACACTTATTCAATGTTTGTATGGATCATAGGCATCCCAAGTTAGTCCAAACATAGTCCTAGACCCTCATTTCTTGATCTTGGCCCTTCATACCTAGTGTTTTTCTAGCTAGACACTAGCACCATATTAAGGACACTAGGGCCATGTGGTGTTAGTGCCCCCAAAATGGCACTAATATCCTTGGCCCTAGATTTATTGAACAAATGTCTTTTCAAAAACCAAATCCTCCTGAGGTCAGCCTAAACATCTTTTATCATCCACACAAGCAACATAATGGTATAAATACATGAATTTTAGCCCTCTATCCACTAGATATAAATCAAATGCAAAATACACATTCAAACATGAAACAATTTGCACATAATTAAGTTTATCAATCCCTATTTTTCCCTACTTTTGCATACTACCATTCACAATAGCCCTAAGCTTAGATTTTTTAGATTTCCAATCTTAAGCACATGCAAGGCACACATGGTCACTATCATACTACTATTAGTTGTACTTGCACCAATACTTAAGTGGGGAGAACTAGATCAAGATTTATCCATGCTCGTAATATTGGTATGTAGGCAACTCTTTTCATAGTGGGGTGTTGAGGATGTCCCACTTATCCTACTAAAGAGCACACTTTTTAGCTCATGCCCTAGTTATATAGAGGATTAGGGTTTGTACAATAAATCATTCATTACAAACACAATACAAGATTTCATAATTCATTCTCATAGGAATATAACCCAGGAATCTAGACACAAGTGAACCCATAAGCTCGAGACAGTCTTGCATAAAGGACACTGCCACCTTTATTAGGATACTACTACCTCTTTACCAATAATGGATTTATTTTAAAAATATAGAACTACTGTCTAGGAGGGCTTCTGACTTAAGGATGTATTTTATGACACTCAGACAAGCCTCTATCTCAACTTTTAACACTTAGATCATTCATAGCAAGTGTTTTCCAGTTAAGTCTTTATTGACACTATTTATTACTATTTTTTAAAAATTCAAGCTAGTCAATTATGTAAAATATTAGTGGTTGCATTTATTGTATATTATTTTCCTGATTTAGTCTACTTAGCCTGTTATTCAAAAATAAGATTTACATACCCAAATTCCTAAAAAGTTAAAATATTTGGTGAACCCGATTTACTTAAGACATTACTCAAACACTTACCCTGGATAACCCTAGGATTTACATTTCTAGAATCTAGATATTAGATCCATACATTTTATAATTTTATTTGATATAATCATGATAATAATTATATAATAATTGTATCACTTTTTGCTTCAAAGTTTAATACTTAAATTTTCATGCTTATTTCCTTTAATTCAAAATGAACCTAGAAAAGACATAAACAAATGTATAGATGATGCTTTATATCGATTGGAATGTATGTATCACTTCATTCTATCACTGAGATGTTATTATTATGTTATGCATAATTCAATTAAAAAACAAATCCTTACATACATAGAGGATCTATTACATAAGCTAACAACCAGATTTCAAGCTTCAATGTCATATCTTATGCACAAGAAAGAATCTCCTTCTCCTAACATCTCCATGAGGGTGATAACTAATTTACCTCTAACTAGGTTCATGCTATTACTCATCCAAAAGATGATGTATTATATACCATTGTCACTAATCCCCATACTCAACCTATTCAACCTTATTCCCTACATGGTGTGTGCCTACATGTTCAATCAAAAGTAACTAGGGTTTACACTTGTGAGATTCTAACGGATCAAATTATCAATATGAGAAAGCTAATATTATAACTACAGAATCAAAATCAATTATTAAGTGAACAAGTCACATTATTGGCAAATCTCATTACATATACATAATATTCAGAATATGCTAGCATAAACCATGTATATGCATCTACACCTAGCAAAGTTGTGCCTAGCACTCTTCGATATCCAAATCATAAATCACAACAAAGTAAATATTCAACTATTGATTAAAAAGGTATTCAAAGGTTAAATAAGAGTTTAAGGTACTAATGGAAATTATTAAAGCTAAGTTGATCAACCTACCTTCTCTACACCTAGTGAGGAGATTCATATATTTTTGTGCATATCATAGAATGCATGGGCACCATACAGATTCATGTTTAGCATTGAAAAGGAAAATACAATAGATAATGGATACAAATGACTCAAAAAATGACACATCATCCAAAAAACATACAATGGTACATATACAAATTAAAAAAGGGCCAAATTCAAAAACAATACAAAAATGGTTACCAGAGCAAAAATCATAACAACAAAAGCTTCACAAAGCATAATTAAAGCAATAAATAGTACAACAAGTACAAGTAAAGAAACCAGAATATGTGAATCTACCCCTCTAAAATGAGGCTCAACTTTAAAAAATAGTATGGTTTTGGTCCCAAATATATACAACAGTTTGATTATCATGGTCAAGGTTTGGGTAAGTAGACCCAAGGCATCACTTCTATTCTAGCAATTGATAATGTTGTTCAACAAAATTTGGGATTTATTGAAAATCTTAAGGTACATCATTCACAGATAGATTTTATCAATTCAAATATTATAGATACATTGAAAATGTTACAAAAATAGCAATAACTTAAGTTGCGAAGTCAAAATAATGATAAGCTAACAAGTATTCTCAAAAGAGGCTTTCTATAAAAAGAGCCTCCACAACACCATATGCCTAAAATAAGCATAGTTTCAAAGGGGAAAATCACAATCAATATTCCAAAGTAAAATTCAAAAAGGTCAACTCCATAGTATGAGGTAATTCCCTCTAGCATTCTAGGTTAATATGATTATTATGATGAATAATACCCATATTCCTACTGCAAAACCATTCAACTAAAACATAAAAATCACACTACATGAGATATTACCATTACTATTTTTAAAAAATGCTATAGAGATAATGAGTCTCACATGAGAATCATTAGTTAGTATGTTCCTCCCTTCTTGTACATACTTTATTTCTCTTTTGATCCTTGTACATAGTTCAGTTTCATGTTCTTTATACATAGTTTATATATGGAAAATATAAAAATAATATAACATGTCAAAAACATAAAAACATTCAAATAATTAATTAAAAACACAAAATTTATAGATTGTATGCATTTCTATGTTTACATTTCTTATATTTTTCAAATACTACACATGTTAGATATCTTAACATAGTCAATTTTATCATAGATATATATTTCACTTGTTCTTGTCGAGTGTTTGCAGATTGATTATAGGACTTAAGCCCATTACACCAATCCAAAATTTATATTATCTACCCACTAGGGGCATATACACTGATACATGGGTCTTCACTTGACACATTCTCCCACTTGAGGGCACCCTATATGCATTTTCAATTACTAGGTTTTATCCTTCTATACTCTACATCCCAGCTTTAGCATTATTGTATCTTGATATTTATCATTGTTACTCTTACTCAAAAAATTTACCGACTATTACTACTTTAGACTCAAAATATGTACTTCATTATTACATAGATTTGAATTCCATTTTCATGCATACTTCTATTTCTAGCTTACCTAGTTTAGAATTGATTATATTTCTATGTTTCTTTTATTCAAGGGCATTTGAGTATGCCATTATTCTTTGGATCTACACCACTTTTATTCATAGTATGTATGCTTTGGAAATTTCCCATGTCCTTGTGTGTTATGCACATGCATTTGAGATTATCCTTCTATGTGGCTCTAAGCTAACTTGTTTGTTGCTTACACATGTGGACATTTGCACATGTCCTTGTATGTCTTATTTTCTTAGATTTAGTGACATGTTTCCATGTCTCTTGTATTGTTTCCCCTTTTTTTAATTCATATGCCTCATGTGTTTTATATGTATACTTTATTGTATAGACCATAGCCATGACACTTATCTTTACTTGTTACACATAATAGTTTTTGATGTCATGAGGGACCTCATGCATCTACCCTTCCTACTTGGGTGTCATTATGGACATCATGCTCTATCCTCCTAGATAACTACCCACTTTTACTCATATTTATTTTTACATACATTTTTACATCTATCTTGACACCCTTATGGAATGCTAGATATGACATACATCTTACATTACATACTTATGCTCAGATTCTCTTACATTCTGATGTTATGTATGCAAATTATATTGGATTATCACACAATGATCATATATTCTCTAGCTAACACATATTTCTCAAAGATTTTTTTTAGGATAGTTCTTACACAGGTTCAACAACTCCATTCAAAAAAGGGGGCATTCACAAGGGTTTGTCTTAAAGATCAGGCTCTTATATTGTGCTCACAATACATTTTTCAGTACACATAGTTATAAAAAATTAGACATAGGTAACCACAATGAGAAATTAATGACTCAAAAAGTAGTACAGTGGCAAAGAATTTAGACTAGAAGGACATTATCATCAGGGTAAATTTTAGTGGTGAGTATTAGTTAATTCACAAATATTTAATTTTTGAGAATAATATTTGACAATTTTGGGGAGTAGTATATAAGACCCATTCACCTAAAATTTTGGGATGCAAAATTTTGTAGGGGCCAACTCACCAATCATTTACAATAATTATGGGATAAGCCATGTAATTCACCTTATATGTATATGTATATGTGTGTGTATATATATATATATATATATATATATATATATATATATATATATATATATATATATATATATGTATATATATATATATATATATGTATATATATATATATGTATATATATATGTATATATATATATGTATATATATGTATATGTATATATGTGTGTGTGTGTGTATATATATATATATATATATATATATATATATATATATATATATATATGTATATAGGTGTTACTTTTAAAGTCTCATTCTTTACCTCATTTCCAAGTTGAAATTGGAGGCTGCCTGATAACATCCTTGTATCTGCTCGATATCATCCTTGGAAGCACCTATCTATCACCCCACTACTATCACCTGATAGCATATTGTGCTACCTGACAACATACTTTGTTACCTGACTGCTTTACCTTGATAGCATAATATTTTTCCCAATTGCATCTTATGCTCACCTGATTACTATCTCTTGGCAGAGACTTTCTAATTGTTGTCACCTGATTTTGTCTTGAGTCCTATTGCATCCTCCCTAAGTTAAAATGGTGTTAGGTGATAAGATTAAAACACCACATCAAATATCATGAAAATTTAACATATTATCTTATTTTAGAAACCTGGGAAAGATGACTACACAAATGATATGCACTCAAAATATAGGTATTTCTTAATTTTTTTTTTAAAAAATAGTAATTTTATTTTTAATTGTAGAATAATTTCAAAACCCTTTCAATTTAGAAATCATCATTGATAATTATACTATTTCATTAGAAATAATTTATCACAATAATATCTCACCACCTAAATATTTTATTAAAGACATGCCACCCCTAAAAGACACTCTTTTGGATAATTTAGAAGAAATTTGTAGTTCTCTTCAAACACCAAATTTAGTTGAAAATTCCACTTAGAAATCTTGATGGAAAAAGATAAGGATATGGACAATTGGAAGGTCTTTGCATGTTGATTGGGCAACAAAATATCCATTTATAAAACTTGTAGAATCATAAAATATTGATGAGAATCCAAAAAAATGCAGATGTACAATATGCAATTGGAAACTTAGAAAAGAACACAAAATGCAACTTAAAATGGACACAATTAAGAAACATTGTGGGAAAATATATATCCATGAAGCACCCAGATGGACAAATAACAAGAACACATAGATATAAAAATGGAGAAGAATGCATGCATGTAAGATATGCATGTGAATATAAAAATGATCATAAACAACATAAACATCTTGCTGAGAAAGGGGAAACAATCAAAGCTCAATTTGAAAAAGTTATACAGTCCAATCTAAAAGAAAAATATGTACAGTTCTCTATTATTTACCACATTTTAATAAAGGGTAGACCCATTTCTAATTTGTTAGATTATAACATATTATTTCAACATAATGAGTTTATTGATATTTCACAATCACATTGGTTGGATAGTAGTGCTTTGGAAATGAAAAAATGTCTAGAAATTGTTGAGAAGGAAGATTTGAAAGTAAGTGTTAAGAGATCACTGTTTATCTCACTATCCTTTGATGAGGTCACTACAACTGACAACACATCATGGGTTTGCATGCGTGTTTATACTTTTGAAAACTATTCAAGGCAATATCATCTATTAGTTATCCATAAAATGGTATAAAATTGCAATGTAAAAAACCTTTACAAATTGGATGTACCCAACTTAAGAGATAAAGTTGGGATGTATGATTATGCCATAGATATGAAGATGGTGTGTGTTGGTATTGATGGTGCATCAGTAATGCAGGGGTATAAAATTAGTTTTTGTGTTTGTTTTCAAGCAATGATTACCTTATTTATGATTTTGATTCATTGCATGGCTCATATGATGAATCTTGTGTACAAAATTGTTAGCACATTTGGTAATGTCACAAAAGTAGAAAGGCTCATTCGTGAATTACATGCTTATATGTCAAACATACCATAAATATTTTTGGAGTTCTAAAAATTTTCAATTGGGGTGACTGATGGTAAAAAACTATTGAAAGACATTGATACAAGATGGATTTCCATTTATGAACTTGCATGCAGAATTTTTGTGGAATATCCATCTTTAGCAAGTTTTATGTATAAATAATGTAGAGAAGTTGATAAGGAAAAATATTTTTTGTACCATTTAATGTATTTTGAAACATTAATGAAATTATGTGGTATTCTACCAATGTTGAAGGAAATCAACTATTTAATGAAACATGCCCAAGATATATATATATATATATATATATATATATATATATATATATATATAGTTGACTTTATACATTTGAGAAAATGTATATGTCAATCTTTATATATATTATACACATCGAATGAAAGCTTTCACCAACCTATTTTTAGAACTTGAAATTTTTTTGATATATTTTAAGAATCTTAAGATTTATTTGAAATTAAATATCAATGATCATCTTTGTGTCTTGGTAAATGGCAATGAGATCCCAATGCATAATTTATATAGAATACTTGAAGTTGTGGGATCTGAACCTGAAGATGTACCTGTAACACATATTCTATATGATACTATTTTATTTGAAGTGAAAATTAAATTAAGTTGAATATATTAAAACTTATCTATTGAGATCAGAGAACATTTTTAAAGGGATGAATTTTTGGAGGGCATGGAAATTGTGAATCCCATTTTTTGGAATAGTGTTAACAGTCAACAACAGATTAGCAGTTTATTTCACAAATACATAGAGTTAATTATTAAGCATTTTTGTAAATTTATAGAGGTGAATTGGTTGAGATTAATGGTATTTAAAGAAAAATTATTGACATTTTAGTCAACATAGTTCAGATTTATGATGGATCAATTTTAGTGTCTAAGTGACCCAACTAAAAATGGTGTAATTACACGGCTATGGAAAAAAAATTATCCTACTAGCATCTTATAGGAAAGTATTAGTGAATATTTTAGATTATATGAACTTGTTCAAACAATGATTTTGGATTCTATGGAAGATGAACGAGTATTTAGTGCATTATCTTTCATGAAATCAAAACTTAAAAATAGATTTGATAAAAAACTAGAGACTTACTTGAAACTCTATGTTTCACGTTATTATGTGGACAAGTTTCCTTATGAAAGAGAACTGGAAACATGAAATTATCTAGATAAAAAAAAGAGGCATTAGTAATACACTGACCAATACATAGATTGTAAATACCGAGACTAAATATGGCACTGACATGGTAGATCCAAATCATACTTACGATGAGCAAGTTTCTAGAGAATTGTTTCAACTACCTAAGTTTCAGTTTGATATGTATAATAATTACTATTTTTTGAAATATTTCATACTTTTTCATGTTCAAATAATTCAAATTATGTAATCTATTTCATGCATTTAAACTAATTGCAATCTTTTTAAACTCTATGAATTAATTGATATTCAATTAGAACTGATGTCTTCACTTTCACATTAAAAATTATGAAACTTTGATAGTCAAAAATGTATTAATACTTCTTCAATAGAAATTGAAATTAAGCAATTCATTATTTGTCCTATTATAATTATGTGTACACATTCCACTTTTTATGATATTCTTATTTTTAAAAATGACCTTAAAGATTCCTTTAGACACATGGAACTTGTCATTATTGCCTCCCAGTTGTAACATTCAACCGGGCAAAACCTCTTGTCACCCAGTTGCATGATGCACCCAAACAACAAGTGTCACCCTGTTGTATGCTGCAACCCAGGTTAAACCATAGCAATTGCCACCCAGTGGCATGATGCGACCGATAATAGCATGCCACCTGATAGTATGATTTAAACAATACATTTAACCAAGAGTATGTCAAAAACTACAATACTATAACCATCAGATATTTAAGGCTAAGCTTGACCACAACACATTTAAAATCATAAAATTACAAACCAAGAGTGTTTCAAACATAGTGTAAAAGATATTATATCTTTGCCCCTATAAATTAATAATTGTTTAAATAATACATTTGAAATCCAAAATATTAATTATTTAAATATCAAAGTATTAATTAAATACTAAAATAAATTTAAAATCTTGACCATAATAAATTTAAACATAAGTGTTTAATAGTTATCAGTTATTTTAAACATTGCCTAAAGAATATTTAAGACTAAATAATATTTAAACAATAAATTTTACCAAGAGTATTTAAACTATACCTCCATTGAATATTTAAGGCTAACTATGCTTTACCAAAACACATTTAAAACCATAAAATTACAAACCAAGAGTGTTTCAAACATAAAGTGTTAACAAATATCATTTGACACTGACATGTATAATGTCGAATAAAATAAGTGTTTTTAAACATAATAAACTATGTTGAATAGAAATCATTATCATTTTGAAAATTATAATTTATTTTTAAAAAACTAATAGCTTCCTCCAACATACTCTCCACCCACTTGATGCATGTCATTGCCCTCCATAAAAACCCTGCTCTCTTGACCTACCTATGTGCCCTCCTTGATAATTATTTCCTTAAGAAGATCCTCTATAGCAGAATCGATATTTTTAATATTTTCTCTCTCCTCATTCACCACATCACCAACTAAAATAAGACTTAGATATGTATCTATTTTTTTCTTCAATAAAATGTCTGGATCCATCTCGTGCTCTTTAATAATTTTATTCAAAATTTTGTTTTGTTTATTTAACAGAACAAGCTTTTCCTTGAATGCAATAACCATGCTTATACTTTTGTGAGCATTTTGCAAATGGACATTAATAAGTGCTTCTTTATTCAAATTTTCATATTTTTCCTGCAATTGAAAAATAAAATATAAGAGTCAAGTACATAAAAATTATAATAACAAGAATACATGTGTATAAATGATGAAAACTTACCAAAGTTTTTTCCTTCTCTGCTTGGGCAATGGAAACAAGGTTTATATCTCTAGCCCATTTGTTGAAATAGGCCTAGGCTTATCTATTTAGATTTTCCAACTTGTTTATCATAATTCTTAAAACATTATAATTGTAAACATTATTAACATAAATTAATCCAGATTGAGCTTGATTGAATAAAAGATCAATCTTTAAGGGTTCATTTTGAAAAAGTGAAAACAAATTAACTATTTGGGAGTGATTGTGAAAACGAGCATTGATTTTTTCAATAATTTTTTTTGGCCTTATCTCCCATTATTTTAAAGAATTAAACTCATCAATAACACCCTCCTTTAGATTAGAAAGTATATTTTCTGAAACTAAATTATCTAATAGAAAATAAGTTATAGAATCATTAAACAAGTTCAAATTATTGGTGGTGGGTTTGGTAGATGGGGAAGAGGTAGAAAAGACTTCTATTAGAGGCACATTATAAACTTGAATAAAATCATGTGGATTGAATTCACCACCAATCAAGGCCCCACTTTTGATCTTGAGATACTCTTCATCAAGATAAATAGGTTGCAAACATGTAAGTCCCTGTGCACTTAAAACACCACCAATAGATAAATTTAGGAATTCAGACCCTGAAATTTGTGGGGTTCCTCTACTCTGTGTAGGGAGGGAGATATTATTCCCTCTTCTCTAATTTTGGATGGGTGGTAGGGGTGGTGGAATACTTCTCCTTATAGATGTAGGGTGACCTACAAAACAAACATTTATTGAAAAATGGTAAATTTAAAAACGTAAATTAATGCAAATTCAAAATGAAATAGTTATTACGTGTAGTTGGGGAGATTATCTCTTCCACTCTATTTGTCTTGGTCGAAGTGACAATAGTGGCTTCAACTACAAAATAAAAAATTATGTAGTTAAAAAATTATCCAGTAGAAGAAACTTCAATTCAAAAAAAAAAAAAAGATGCAAGGTAGAAAGCATTGAATGTGTTGTTGGGAAGATTCCTCAATGGCAACACCTTGAGAGTCTACTACAAAAAATAAAGAAATTAATAAACTAATATTAAAAATAAAATTTTCATTAAATAATAAAATAAATAAATAATCATGCAAATTTGGGAGGAGAAACTAAAAGCGAAGATGATATCAAATGAGGCCTTGGGTATTTGAAAATTTGGAGTAAATTAAATGAAGACTCTATGGACTTGGTATTGATAGAGCCCTCAGAAACATGACAACCTTTTGATGATGCCTATCTTTTTGTATTGTATACGTGCATTTTTATCTATAACAAGCCAAGAAATGTTACAATTTAAATAAGTATAAGGTAATAGAGCTGATTAGTTTAAAATCTAAACTTACCTCTTTTTCCTTGATGGACAAAGAATTAATGATCATTTTTGTATGGAGGCTAGTTTTAATTATTGTTTTTTGTATATCATATTAGGAATCATAATACAAGGCCAGAATAAACTTAGAGGAAGAAATGGTGGAAGTCTCATTTGAAAAAGCATTACTCAACTTAGACCTAATCCTTCTTAATATATACATGTGACTAGTCATATTTTAATCTTGACTAGAAAATGAAGAATATAGTAAATAGACCGATAAGGAATGTCCCCTAGTCTTCCCTATAAAACAATTTTGGATTGAAAGAAATACATAATGGCTTTTAGAAATGGATTTTATATTTTATCCACTTGGACTACCCTTTTGAGCTGACTATTTGCAATGAAAGTAAAAAACATGCAATTAGGACATTAGACTAAGTAACAAGAATAATGATTCAAGAATTATAAAAAAAATATAAATATCAATAATAAATTTAGTACTTACCATCTGGGTTGATGGCCAAGTTGTAGACGAAATCCAAATACTTTTTGTCTTCATCAGATAACATGATTTTATTGTTAACATGGTTTATGTTTATAATGTGGAAATCATGTTAAATTATAGATATCCAAAAGAGAGTTGCCAAAGGATATCAATTTTGTGTTAACCTACACATGGAATCAAGTCTCGATACAATCATAAAAAACCATCAGAGATTGGAGCAGGTTATTATTGGTGTCATATTAAGGTATGTCCATGATGACTTAGAAATGGCATGTATCTATCTAATCAACATATGTCTCAGGCTAGTCCACTAACCTGAGGAAGTCCAAACACAATAAATTCTTAAAAATGTATTTATGGATTAAACCTATGTTTGTGGACTCTATAGCTATTGAAGCCATTTGGATTCAGATTTGATGTTTGTCAAAATCTAAAGAAGAGAGAGTGAGACAATAAAAACTTATGAATAAAGTGTGAAAATGAGGGCCAAGGGGGGTATTTAAAGGTTACTAGGGAAACAAAGGTATTTTATTCACATGACTGGTAGTAATCAATCATGTATTGGTATCATTTGGCCACATCATGGAGCTTAGAGACATATGTTGCCACTTGATTGTACTATATACATTATAATTGGGTGACATATGGTACCACATTAAAGTAACATACATTTGGATGACAATAGATGGTGCCCAATTGCATGGTGCAACCATGTAGTAGCATGTTATCAGATGAAAATAAAAATTTCTTGATTACATGGTGCAACCGGGTAGTAGCATGTTGTCAGGAGACAATAGAAATTGCCTAGTTGCATGGTGTGGTTGGGTAGAAGTATGTGCCACTTGATAGCATTTATAAATCATGTGGTGTCACATGTTATCCAATAACATAATTGAACCAAGCATGCAGATGGGTGGTTGTACAAAAAACTTAAAAAGGTGATTTTTTTTAGAATCCTCAGATTCACCAAGGCTGTGAATCAGATTCACCTAAACAAACCTAAGGGGTTTTTGATATGATCTCTTAAAATGAACCCTGATTAACATCCAAGTTTGGACAGATCACCACATGAAACTAATGACCAAGATATAGAACAAATGTTCAGTAGCCTTAGTTTTATAAAAATTCAAATTGGCTAGAATAGTACAATATGTACAACATAGACTCAGTTATACTCAGTTTTTCTCAAATTCATACTAGTTCAACTCATATCCATATCAATTTTCACAGATTGGGGGCATCATGTTGGCATGACCATTCTTACATTTAGTTCATATACTTAGATACAATTTATTAAAAATTAGTCTAGAATCCATATACTCAGATATTAGATTTGGGGACATGTGTATGGCACATTTTTTTATGCTTAGTTACACACCGGTTGATCATATGGAATGAAAAATTTCATGCCATTATCTATGATATATATGACCAACATGATATTCTAGGTTGTCACCAATTTCATGCCTTATTCCATCTACAATGGTTGGCATTCTTGAGTGGCCTGAAGCTACCCAATATATCTAAGTGGCCGTAGAGCTGACATACAAAATTAGATATACTTAGTATAAATTTAAATTAATTCATGTAGTTTAGTTTTAGATACATATAATACACATGGGTAGGTTAGGATGGATTCATAGACTACTTGATTTCTTGAGCCACCCATATGAGAGGGTTGGACACACTATCAGTCTAATCCAAGCTATTCACAAGTCTTGATCCACCAAGAAGAGGTGGAAAATGATATAATCAAGCCTTGATTAATTTTTTGATATACCCACACATGAGGATTGATTAAGTTTCTACTTAGTCCAATCTATTAACTAATTGATCACTATACACACACACACACACAAGTTGTCACCAGGTTTATGCATTGGTTCATGTATCAAGTGAGGTATATTCATTCCTTTCCTCTTTACTTAGTTTTAATTCTTTAATCAACATAGTATTTTGATTTTGATGTCTCTTAAGGACTGATTTATGCATATTTCATTTATAGGACATGCATTGGAGCATGCTTAACATACACAAACTTAGCCTCACACACTCACATTCATCTTCACGAGATTCACTTCCTAGGTAAGTATAGGTATGCTTCTTTTTCCTTTATCTTAGTCATTTCAATTTGCAATATTTCTAGATGGGGGGGAATGTGATCACCCAAAAGTGGTATTTGAGTGCTAAGAGTGCTACTTGAGACTACCTATTCCTAACTTAGCCCTAGACCTTCCTAGAGCCTATTATCACACTTATTCATCCTTCATGCATACCACATACACCCTAGTCAATCCAAACACATTCCTAGAACCTCATTTCTCAATCTTGGCCCTTCATGCCTAATGTTTTTCCAACTAGACACTATCGCCGTAATAAGGACACTAGCACCATGTGGTGCTAGTGTCCTTAAAATGGCTCTAATTTCTTTTTCCCTAGCTTTCCTCAATGAATATGTTTAGTAAAACTAAAACTCCTAAGGTCGGCCTAAACATATTTTATCATCTACAAAAGCAACATAATGATATAAATACATGACCTTATCCCTCTGTCAACCAGATGGAAATTAGATGTAAAATACACATTCAAATATGAAACAAGTTGAGCATAGTTAAGGCTATCAATCTGTATTCTACCCTATATTTTCATACTACCATCTACAATATCCATAAGCTCATATTTTCCAAATTTCTAATCTCAAGCACACTCAAGGAACTCAAAGAAACTATCATACTAACATCACTTGCACTTCCACCAACACTTAGGTGGGAATGAAAAAACATCAGGCTTGATCCTCTCCAGAGTATTGGTATGTAGGCAACTCTATTCATAGTGGGGTGTTGAGGATATCTAACCAATCCTACTAATGAACATACTTTTCAGTGCATGCCCTAGTTATATGGAGGATTAGGGTTTTCATAATAAATTATTCATTACAAGCACAATATAATATTCCATAATTTTTGCATGTAGGAACATAACCCAAGCATCTAGACACAAGTGCACCTAAAAGATCAGGACAATCCTGCATAAAGGACACTACTACCAATATCAGGACACTATTAACATTTTACCAATAATGGTGTTATTTTCTAATTGTGGCACTACTATTTAGGAGTGGTTTTAACATAGGGATCTAGTTTAAGACACCCAAACCAGCTTCTATCTTAGTTTTTAGCATTCATATCATTTGTATCAATTATTTTCTAGCTAAGTCTTTATTTATACTATATGTTACTATTTTTACAAAATTTAAAGCTATTCAATTCTATAAAAAATTAATGGATATATTTATTACATATTATTCTCCTAATTTAGTCTACTCATCACTTTAATCAAGCATAGGATTTACATACACTAATTCCTAAAAGGTTAAAATATTAGGTCCTCACTCTTTGTTCAACATCTTGACTACCCTAAAGTCTTGAGATTATGCCACATGGCATCATCTCAATGATTCACTTGATCTTAGCTTTGTATTACTACTTTACTTAACCCAAAGGCATGGAGAAGTGGGATGATGTAATGTAACATCATCTCCTTTTGTCTACTACCTATTAATTATGTCCTGATCCTCCCAAGGGACTGAAGAAATGGGATTACACCATGTGGCATCTATAGATAATGAATAATAATATATTCAACTAAAGAATGAATTATTAGATAGGATATTATATTTTAATAAGATAGCCAAACAACCTCCCATAATATAAAGAGGAATAAAAAATAAACCTAGAATAGTCTTTAGGTAAAACAATATTATAACAAACTAACAATAATGTGTTATGGTAAATTAATCACCATTTATTTTAATCTAACATTCTCCCCCTTAATTCAACATAGCTTGTAGTGAATACTAGAGATATTCTCTAAATGCGTCAAATTTTTCATGTGTAAGTGACTTGTTGAAGACATTTGCATGTTGTTCTTTTGTCAAACAATACTAGAGTTGGATGTTATGTTGTTGTATATGTTTATGTATGAAATAGACTTGTACCTCGATGTGTTTTGTGCATTAATGAAAGACTAGATTATGAACAAATTTTAGAATACCCTTGTTATCAAAGTACATGATGGTAGGTGTCTTATGCGGTACTCCCAATCCTTCTAGTATGTAACATAACCATATTGCTTCATAGATAGCTCCCCTTACAACATGCTATTCTACTTTAGTGGAAGATCAAGAAAAAAAGTTATATTTCTTGCTCCCTCAGTATATAGGATCAGATCCCAAAAAGAACACATATCCAAAAGTGGATTTTCTATCATCGATATTTCCTATGTGATCTGAGTTTGAATATCTCGTCAAGAAGAAATTATCATTATTCTTATACTCTAGTCCGAATGCCATTTTAACCTTGATATATCTCAGTATTCACTTTGTTGTTTTCTAACGAGACATATTTGGTTCCTGCATGGACTGTGAAATATAACTAACAACATAATTGATGTTTGGCCTAATATATGTTAAGTAAATAAGACTCCCAATCAAATGTTGATAGAGAGTTGTATTTACTTGTGGTGATGGGTCTATTTGAGATAACTGAAGCCTTGTCCCCATAGGTGTAGCAATTAGATTAATGTCCATCATCCTGAATTTCTCAAGCATTTTCTTGGCATATTTCATTTGGGACATAAATATGTGGTGTTTCTTTTTCCATACTTCTAATCTAAGATAATAGTGTAGAAGCCCAAGATTTATCATGTTGAATGATCTATTAAGATCTTTTTTGATTGCATCAATCATCTCCACTAATCTATATATGATGACTAGATCATTAACATATACTATAATAATCATAAAGTCTCCCCCTTATTTTTTGAGGTAGAGATTTGGAACATAGGGACTCCTTTGGAATCCATGTTGAATTAAATGCTCATCAATTTTTATGTACTAGGCTCAGGGATCTTGCTTGAGATCATACAAAGATTTGATGGGCTTACATACTTTTCCTTCATTACCAAGAGTGAAAAAACCTTCTATTTGTGTCATGGACACTTCTTCATGTAAATATCCATTGAGAAATGCACTTTTTACATCCATTTGGTGGACCCTCCATCCAAATTGGGCATCAATAGTAAATATCATTCTAATTATTTTGATCTTGGTTGTAGGAGAAAATGTTTCCTCATTATCTATCCCTTCTTTTTATGCATATCCATTTTTTATGAGTTGAGCCTTGTTTTTGTCAATACTACCATTTGATGTGTATTTAGTTTTGAAGACCCATTTATAGCCAATTGGTTTCTTCCCTAGTGTAAGATCTTCAAGCTGACATGTTTTATGTTTCATCACTAATTGAAATTTTGCATCCATGGCATACTTCCAAGGTTTAGACTCTAGGGTTTCTTTAATTATATAGGCCTCAACAAATTCAAAAACTATGCTTATTAGGGCCAAATTGACATCTCTTCGAGTCATGTTGTTAGTCCTTAGTCCAATACTCGATGTGTCTAGAATTCTATCTAGTTTAGAATCCATTAATGTAGTCATATACCATTTAGGCATATGTTGAGTGGTACTTTTGGGAGATGGAGCTGCACCATTATTCCAATCATCATCACTATCTTCATCTAGTTGATTAACATCTTTTGCATTCACTATGGGATCAATTGGTGTACCAAGTGAGCCTGTAGAAGGAGATTCTACTTCTATCTTCTCAAAAAACTCAACATCTCTACTTGTTTATATTTTATTGGTCTTTGGATCCATTAATTTATAGGAAATTTCTTCTTTATTTTACCCTAAGAAGACACACATTTATACTTTCATGTCAAGTTTATTCCTCTCTGCTTTGGGAATATGCATACTTGCTTTACATCCAAAAACTCAAAGATGTGCTATAGATGGCTTGTGTCTTGACCATGCTTATTTTGGTGTTACCCCATCAATATATATAGTGGGAACTTTTCTGAGTAGATAGATAGTAATTTTGACTACTTTTGCCCAAAATGCCTTTGTAAAACTAGAATCATGTAGCATACATCACATAATTTCCATGATAGTACGATTCCTCTATTCAGCAACAAAATTTTCTTGTGGTGTATGTAGAGGTGTCATTTGATGATGAATGTCATTTTATTGTAAAAATTCTTTGAATTCATTACTCATAAATTCCCCCCACAATCTGAGTGGAGGGTTTTAATGTTTCGACAAGGTTCATTTTCAATAGCAATTTTGAATTGTTTTAATGTTTCAAAGGCTTGAATATTTTTAACCAAACAATAAACCCAATTTTTATAGAAAAATCATCAAAAAAGAGCATGAATTACTTAAATTCATCATGACTAGATGACATCGGTCTGCATAGATTGGTATGAACCAACTCAAGTTTTCCATAGACAAGATTTGTACTTTTATGAAATGGAGCTCTATGTTGTTTTCCTAGTAAACAATGTTGACATTTGTCTATACCCTTTTTGAGAATGGCAATCCTCTTACCATGTTATAATGGTAGAATGTGTCAAGATATATAAAAATATTGTGACCAAGTCTTATGTGCCATAATTGCACTGAGGCTATGTCTTTTATCACAAGTGTTAGATTGTTTGTCTACATAAAGTCAAGTTGGAACATTTTTCCAAATCCTAAGACTTGTGCCATAATTTTAAAGAATTTTGACTTATCTCTGATCAAACACATATTTTTTCCACCTTTGCATTCAAATTGAACCTTGAGGTTATGGTCAAGTAACTGACTGACAAATATAAGATTTTTTATGAGTCATGGATCATATAAGATGTCTAAGATTTTATAGGCATTGTGTCTAAGTGGTAAAGAGATGTTCTAATACCTTGAACATGTAATGATGAATCATCACCCAAGAGACATTATTTTAGGAGAATTATCATTCATAATATAAAACCTATCGTGTCTTCTAATCATGTGTTGAATGGAAGCTGAGTCGACATACCAGATAGAATTTTGTGATGTTGATTATTCATGAGACTAGGTACTATATATGAAGTCTGCATCTGAAGGGGTTTCATCCTATTTGGTGGCTGTGAATCAGTATATCAATTAAAACTAGTATTTCAATCCTTTTAAAGCAAACTCAAAAGCATATGCAAATCAAAAGATAAATGTAGAGGTCATACGAACACAAATACACATGACACAATATTTATACTTAGAAAAATCAATTGAAAAAACTATGGTGAGAATAGCTACTAGAATCTATTATTCTAATCCAGCCTCACAGTTCAAATCCTCACTAGCAAACCTCACTAGTTATATTTAAGGACACCCATCCTAAGGAGACACCAATCCCCTAATTTAAGAGTATCAACTTAA
Organism: Torreya grandis; assembly: GCA_037957365.1. Classification (NCBI taxonomy): domain Eukaryota; kingdom Viridiplantae; phylum Streptophyta; class Pinopsida; order Cupressales; family Taxaceae; genus Torreya; species Torreya grandis. The sequence continues at coordinate 7,064,883 of JARHVA010000040.1, forward strand.
GGAAGCACCTACTCCCTAATCTAAGAACCACTTAGTTTCTCTAATGGCACCAACCTATCAGACTCTTTTACGGGTCTATAACTCCAATTTTTAAATTAGATTCATACATGAATCTAGATCTTTGTTCTTTGTTATAGTTTAATCTATAATTGATCATACTCTACATATTTTCTTTATGTTTTTATTCCTCTCTACTCCTCTCTATACTATCTAGTCCTATGTCTATATATTTCTTTATTTGACACACATCATTGCCTTCACTAACCACTTTGCTCTATATTCAATTTGGATCAAATAGAAAATGCAATTGTTCAACAACATTTTATTTGTCTTAGATATCATATATATAAACAAATTATCTAGGGTTTGTTTCTTCCTAAGTGTTCACACTAAAACTATAAAACATCATCACAATTTTGGACTTTAGTTCATTATGACTTGAATTGTAAGTTCCCACATCTTGATTCTGTTGGCCCACTGATTGCCATTGCACCAAAGGATTGACCTATTAATTCCTTATATTATAGCCAGAACTAATGGATTTATGGGAGGTGGTAAAACCATGACACCTTGCAATAGATTCCATGTATCACACCATAATTCCAGGTCTCTTTTATAGCTATAGCATCTATTAGAATCAAGTTTTGATGTACAAGTTCTTTAATGTAGATTTGATTGGCTAGATCAATGAATATCATTATTTATGTTGAGATATAGAGCTTATACACAAGTTCTTGAATATTCCTATAACTAAGAATTTCTCTAGACATGACTTTAAATATCAGTCATTGATCTTGCCTTTGGTGCTATAATCTGATAGTCTCTATTTAAATATCTCAACTTTAAAATACATCCATTTGATAATTTTCTGATAGGATCATGTTGTCCATTCAATCTCCAAAGATGCACATTTTCTTATCTCTATTGAGACATTAAACATCTATCACTTTGTTCCATTTGAGTCCACTTGCTCCATTGGATATTTCTCATCTTAGCTTCCACATGCCATTCAATCTCTAAAGTTGCATGACCTTTATTTTGACTTAGTCATTAGACTTCAACACTTTGAACTCATCTCGCTGCTTCATATATCTTTGGATTACTTTTGCTTCGTCAATATTCTTGAACTTGCTTGATATTTAACTTATCACTATGTAAATAAACAGCAAGCACTTTATAACATTTGAGTCCATTCACTCTATTGGATCTCTTTTGCATTATCACTTGCACACCATCAAATCTTCTGACAAGCTTGATCTTTATACATGTCCAACCCTTAAGGATATGACACTTGGCATAAGCATGTGCTTTATATACATAGATATCATTTCCTACTATTGAGACATTTGACATCCTCATATTGATCCTCTATCTAATAAACTCATGTGCTTTTGACACTTAGTATTAGTGCATTCACTCGAAGAGACCTTTGACATTTTGACTTCATTGTGCTTCGTTGGATTTTCAATGTCTAATTAAGCATGAGTTTTTTAATGTTCCAACTATCTCAATCATTAAATTTGATAAACTTACACTCATTGGGTCTCTATTTAACAAGATTCATGAATGTGACACTTGTCACTTATGTGTTCATTCAGATATCCTTTTGACAATTTGACTTTACTTTGCTTTGTTGGATCATTTGCATATGATGAAACATAAATCATTGATCAAGTTGAGATAAATATCAAGTCTTTGGCTTAGGAAAATATAAATTCCTTTGATCATTGCTCAGAGCTAGTAATTACTAGGTCGAGGGGCCAATTTCTTAATGAAAAAAAGGCTTAATTTATAACTTAAGCTACCAGTTCTTGGCTATACCAAGTCAACATTAAAATAGAACTTTTCTTGTTGATGCCATTTATAAACCCTTAGGGTTTTACTAAGAAACCCTATCTATTCTGAGAGATAAATAAATCAATTCTAAGCTCATTCCTTCTCCTCTAAACTTGTGGACCATATATTTGGAATGTACATGAAAAACCCATAATGGATCTTCTATTTGTTTAACTTTAAACATCCATAAATGGTATTTGTAAAAGTATGATAACTTTGAAACATGCTCTTCTCACCATCAATCCTACCTGATCCTTTTGACATCAATGACAATCATATTGCCAACAACCTTGATGATTAGATTTCTTCTTCCAATGACCTTTATTATATTCTTGTCCTTTGTGTGGATGTGATGTGTTGTTTATTATTGGGCTTCTTATCACTTAAATATCCCTATGTAAATGAGTTATACCAATAATACTTTAGGTCATGGATTTCCTTCCACATATAAGGTAGACTTTATATTGTTTATTCCCTTGTGTATTATGTTGATGACCTTTCTTGATTTAGAAAACTGTATCTGCTTCTTTCATTTTTGTTGATGAAAATCAAGAGCATGTTCCTCTGATTCTCTTCTTTTGTATGCATAGATTCTTCTTATTGTAACATGTTTACCAAATTATAAAAAGATGGTTTATATTCTGTGACTATCAAAGTAGTCACAAATATCCTCTAGGAGGGTGGAAGTGATCCCAAGACAATAGGTATAAGAGATGCATTTGACATTATCATGCCAAATTCTTGGAGCAAAACCCTTAGGGTTGTAATGCATCATAGAAAAGCTTCTACTTTCTCACTAGACTTCAATTTGAGTGAATGAAGTTGACTCTATAAATTGAGAATAATACCATCATTTTTGGACTCAAATACTAGTTGGAGCTTATCCCAAGGATCTTTAGTTGTTTTGGCCTCATAGATATGAGATTTTATCTCATCCTATACCCCAAACATTATTATCAACTTTACCTTATGGTTGGCTTAGTCAAATTTACATTGTTGATCAATGTTAGTGTAATGTCAGGTGAATGTGCCATTGAAAATAGTCCAAAGGTCTTCAAATTTCATATGTGTCCTAAATTTTTTTTCCAAATGACATAGTTATCATCGTGTAGAAGCTATGAGTCTAACAAAAAGAATTTGGGGCCATTTTCGGTCATTATGTAGAATCTGACAAAAGATGATGGATTAGTTCATTATCACTCTAGGTCTCAAGGTTTCCATTTCTATATACCATTAGCTTGATATACCAAACCTTTATTTATATGTGCCCTTCCTTTATACCTGTCAGTACATGGAAGAAGCTCACCCTTTTTATATACCTAACAGTACGTGAAAGAAGCATAAACATGAGTGAAAGAGAATGATACATGGTACTTAAATAATATTGAAATAAGTTTAACCAATCATTAGCACCTGCTTAGATGGAAGTCCACATATATAGGTTTAACTTCCTTATATACTTGGAATTTCCACCTATTTAGACTTATGCCTTTTGATTGTATTAAATGGGTAATGTGGAGGGATGACTCAATAAACGTTTAACCTTTTTTCTCCTTGACAATTTAGAGGGATGATGCCTAAATATCATTATTTCAGCTATGTTAGGCTATGTATATAGTAACTCAATCAAGATGAATTTACCCATAAACATGATTCAGAGACATAATTATGATCGAACACTGTGATTGTGCAGAAATATAATGTTTTGTGTTTTTGCTTGTAAAAATAAAATATTAAAAATGCTTTGAAAATAAATGATTACAATAAATATAAAATCAATAAATCCATTTTACAAATAATATCCCTCCCTTAAAACAATTTTGAGCTCTTTGGCCTCTTTTGAAAAATAAAATGGCTTTTATAGCTAAATTTAGTTAGTTGTAACTAATTTTAGCAGAATTACTAAATATACTGGGATGGATAAAAGTTTTGTTTTACCCCAAAATAATAATTTTGGGGGATTTTAACCTACCACCTATTATTTATCAAAAATATCATTTACCAACCCACTTAAGCATTCTTTCAAGTTTACAAAAAGGACAAAACTTGTATTTAAATGCTTAAACAACTGCAAACCATACCTAGAATGGGTTGAGAAAAACCTTCCAAAGGACTATATGACCTTATTAAAAATTATAATTCTTAGTTGTAAATGCAAGAGTGGATAGTCTGATATCTCCTCCAATCATCATATTTCAAAATTTTATAATGTATGGTCTCCAAATAGGTAAAAATTGTCCAACTATACAGATTGACTAGATAGAGTTTAGATTCCTTATTTAAGTGCTCCAAAACACTATATATCAAGCCATAAAAATCAAAAAAATGGTATGGGGTGAAATTTCAAAAAATATTCAACCATGTTTTAGTGTCATATATCAAATATATGATCCGTACATCCTATACCAACCAAAAATCATACAAAGTTATGAAGTTGTCAAAAAAACCAATCTGTAGGTTTAGCCTTCAAAGAGCTATACATCCTACTCCAAATTGGATATGATTGATGACTTAGAGGGATATAATTTTATGCCATTATATTCATTTTTTGATAACGATATAGCCAAAACTCATCATAAACATGCATAAATTTGTATAAAAATCATTCAAACAAAAGAAATAAAATGAGTGAATGATTGAAATTTGGAACATAGCAGTAAAAATTTTGAACAAGTTATGTAATGGTTATGGGATAGGATTTGTTAAATGAGATCTCATAAAATGAGAGTATATACTTCTCAATTATTTCTTTTGACTACAGTATGAGGGTGCCTCGAGGCTCCAACTCCTACTATTTTCCTCAAAAACATTATCTTGCTTTGATAACAAATGTAGAGCATGAATAATAATATAATTAGCTAATGCATACATTATTACATATGCTATTATATATCCAAGAAGATATCAAAATAACCTCCTATAATATAGGAAGGAGGAATAACAAATAAACCTATAATAGTCTTCAGGTAAAAATAATATTATAACAAACTAATAATAATGTGTTATGGTTAATTAATCACCATTTATTTTAATCTAACAACATTATCCCAGGAACCTAGTGGGTTAAAAGGTGAGCTCTAAATCCTAAGTGTTCTAGAGAAATGAAGCCCTGAGATCTTGACAGGTGGCAGATTTTGGTTGAATATGGGTGTATAAGATAAAAAACTCGTCATTGCTTTTTTGAATATGTAAATTATCTGTTTGACTTTAAATTCCTCAACTTTAAATAAATATAGCTACATCCATAAGATTAAAAGAAATAATGAACAGTTTTTAAAATTAAAAATTAGAATATGATCTTTTATTCAAAGACATAATTGATCTATTTAACAAATGAATAATTAAATCCTTAGATAAAAACACAATCACTTTTAGGCCTTTAAAATAGGAAAGGAAATGATTTTTTTTAATAACGTCCTCAAGACAAAACAATCCATGGAACCAAAAGCTTCAATGAAATCATTTTGAGATAACATGACTTTTTGACACAGGATTGCGCTACTAATATTGTAGAGATTTAAATCCTTTCTTGATGATAACTTTTATACTATGGATATTGATCATAAAACTCACTATTCTATATCATTTAAGCTATCTAGAATGGACCTAGAATCTATAGACTTGAATAATTTACACATTTTGATCCAAAGGGAAATCACCCTCATTCTATCATAATTTTTATGGGTGAAACGGTCATCAAATTTAAGAATATGAAATGTTGATGTGGATGACATTGTTTCATCTAATTGATAATTTATGCCATGCAGGATTTATTTGCTCATCTGGGGCTTTATTTAGTGTCTACTTGGTTTAATGAATTATAATATCATGATGAAATGAAATATTAAAATTTGTCAATATCTCACTTATTTAGGACCTCACCTAAGAAATGCAAGCATACAAGCCATCCTAAGAAAGCATCTAGGAGGTCTACTATTGATTAGAAATATACAGAGAGCCTTGAGTTGTGATGAAGTAGGATCATGCCATGTGGCATAATATCATTCATTTGGATGGTTGAATGGCTAGGCTTACAGATCTGGAAGCCATAATGAAGTGAGTAATTGGGATCATGACACTTGTCAAATCCTAGTTTCTTAAGAGGTGTATGGTCGATCGAAGAATCCTAAATTGGCTTGAGGAAGTAGGGATGTGGGATTGTACCACACAACACAATCCCACTTACCCAAAATATCCAATAAAAATTACTAAGGTGAAAGAGGCCTAAGAAAGCATGCGAGCAACAAATGGCCATTCCTAACTTGCCCGAGGACTCATGGGGAACTTATGTGACCGTTGGCTCGTGGGAGAATAATATAGCCATTTAATTTAAAATTTAAACATTGAGTAAAAATATACTAAGGCAAAAATAAATGAGAATTTGTCTACAAATAAAACATGGTCAATTTTACAATTCAAGGCCAAAACTAGACAATTATTTAGGTAGCATCCATGTTTTAAAATGAGATTATGAAGAACACTAGCCACTTTGCTTTGACAAGGAGTAGATATAAACCAGAATGATAAAAGAAAGGGTCATGAAAACCATAAAAAATATTGGAAGTGCAATCACTAGGAGGGTTGAATCAGTGTTTAAAAAATTTATTTCATATGTACTTTAACATTCCTTGAACCATCAAAGCAATATAATTATATGACAATTCATAAAGAACCAATCACATGAGCATAAAATAAGAGCATAACACATAGAACACATATATGAGTGGGAAAATCTTAATTGGAAGAAAACCCATTGTGATCCCTATAAATGGACTAAATTCATATAAAATAAAATATCAAATTCTATTGAGCACCAAATCGACTTGGATTACCAACCCCAATGAAGTCAACCACCCAATTGACTAGGATTTAGTAAGCACCCACTTGTAAGGAAGCACTAACTCCCCATATGACTCAAAACCAACTAAACCACTTCATTACACCTCTGATCTACTGTTATGGTCTCATTTCAAGACCTCCTTCTTCTCTCCAATAAATATTTCATTTGCTTCTATTGCACACTTCATAATAGGCTTAAACTGCCTTGTATATATATGTCTCATGGTCACACACCACTTGGTAAGACATATACCTTAAACCTATTAGGTCAGCCATAAAATAGGTCTTATAACATCTTGTGTACATGAATAAAATTATATTTGGACCCATTTTGGTTTGCAACAAATCAATTAGGCCTTATTTCTCTTTTAGGCCTCATGGAGACCTAATTGCATTAGGTCTATCTTCTTAGCATCAAATATTGATTCTCTTGGGCCAAAATGTCCTTCTCTACCAATTTAAAACCATTAAATTACTTATATATATACCTTTATTATCCTCCTCCATGATTTTTTATACTTATACCTTTTGCTTATACCTTTAAACCTTCTTTAGGACAAACTGCCCTATTAGGCTTGTGTATAGTCAAAAATCTATCTTGCAAGAATGAATCTCAAAAAATCTTAAGAAACTTACTCATGATAAATGAAACATGTATACATATAATCCATTACTTAATTTCATCCAAAAATTCTTGGAATACCTTCACTCAGGTACTAAAGGCTCAATATCATCTTTGCAACTCACTCACTCAGAACTGCCAATTTACCTCAAAGACCAGTCAGGTGACTTAGACATCTAACACCTGTGTATCTAATTTTCATGACTCCTTATGCATGTAGATGGTCCTATGATATATATATACCATTATTTAATATAAATATCATATGTTCTAATGGCAAATATTGGTCTTGTAGACCAATTTTTTGACCTTATATCACACAGTCTTATTTGAACTAGACAGGTCAACTTGTGAGCAACTTTTTCAACATATTTAATGATATCCAAGACTTATTGAAATAAATAAAAGGTCTTAAAATTCATAAATATACTCTTCATGTACTTGGTTTCATCAATCTTCCATGCTCAAACCCTCAAATCCATTTTCTCATCTATGCTTGGGTTTTTCACTATTCACACCATAAGGTCTGTATGTGACTGGCTAACTTGGATGACCAGTTTAAGACACTTGAAGGGTGGAATATATATATAAAACATCATGGGCATGTAATATGAGTCTCTAATGTCTTTTCACATTCATTTTATTTTCTTTACCAATGCAAATTTTGAGAGCTAAAATAACTTCTTGACAAATAAGCTTGTATCTATGCATTTTCTCTCTCATCTGACTATCCACCACCACCTAGAGGTACCTGGGAGAGTTTAATACATGATAAAATATATTTTATAGGAATTTTATACCATTATAATCTATTTTGAATAATATATTTCACATCAGGTCCTTATTAGGGTTTTAGGGAGGTTTTAAATAGGTTTTAGTGTTAACAATTGTTCATAAAGGACTACCCCTTAAATTTGAAACCAATGTTTGGAGATATTATCTAGGACCCTTACCCATCTCTCCTTAATATCTCAAGTTCCCATGTAGAGGTTACACATGCTAATGAATGTCTGAAAGTGATTTTCAGGTCTTGAGACTTCATTCTATGAACTTGAAAAGGTCTAAAATAGTATTTATTGTAATTTACTTCAAACCATGGCCTCAAACTTTGTGAAAATAATTAAAAAAACACATATTACCTTTCCCATGCTCATATATTCATACTTGCATTTAAATCTGATCTTCATGCCTCATTTATCCAAGTAGGGTCTAAGAGAGGTCTAGATGTAGACCTAGACTAAAGGTCATACCCTTGTAGGATCACCCTAAAACTCTCATGAGTGATCCAGTCCCTAACATACATTCTTAAATAGTGATATACATCCTTCAAAAGCATGTTTTCATTCATATTCATTCACATAAATCTTCATGTCATGAATATTCTTCTTATGCAAGTTGACATCAATTACTTATACATTCATGCAACCATAAGGCATTAGTTGCCTTAAAATTCTCTCTTTTGCCTTAAAATTCTCTTTCATGACGACATCCTTCAATGATAACACTCCATCAATTCCCCTTGTCACATCAACACACTACCAACTAAGCACACTCTCTCAATAACATCAACCTCATGTAAGATGCACCTTTGACATCAATGACAATACTCAATAATCTCCCCCTTTGTCATTTATAGAAACCACTCTTAGAAAATTATCTCAACAAGAAACTTCTCCCTCATTATAAAATTTTTCCCCCTTTGACATAAATTGCAAAGTTATGTCTACAAATTCTTGGATCACACTCCTTGAAACCAAAACACTCAACATATAAGACTATGAGTCATCATACAAACATGTTCCCCCTATGTCCATTCATATCTCCTTAGCACTACTCACCTACACTTGGAACTAATGAACCACCTGATTAGTTCCCCCTAAGCACCTAACTTCCTTAGTGACTGTTAGGGGTAGGAACTACACCCAATTCCTATCTTAGGTGTTCAAATGTTTTTTTTGGAAGTGGCTTGGTCAAAATGTCTGTAATATGATCCTATGTAAAACATATTGAAGTTTGACACTTTTTTCACTGACCTGCTCTCTTAGGAAATGATATTTGATAAGAATGTGCTTAGTCTTTGAATGCATGACAGGGTTCTTTGAGAGCCTTATAACACTTGTATTGTCATAATAGATAGAGATATGACTATCATACTTCACCTTGTATTCTTTTAAGGTCTATCTCATCCATAGGATTTGAGTGCAACATGAAGTTAATTTATTGTACTTAGCCTCAAAAGTGCATAATGCTACTGATGGTTGGTTATTGCTTATCCATGAAACTAGGCACCCACCTAAGAAAAAATATCCTCCACTAGTATTCTTCCTATCATCTAAACTTCTTTCCTAGTCTGTATATGTATAGGCTATCAAATTGAACTCCTTGCTCTTTGGATACCATAACCCAAACTCCATTGTCCCTTTGAGATAACTGAGTATCCTTTCGACTACTTGTAGATGATTTTCCTTTGGATCTATTTGAAACCTTCCAATAAGACCTAATACCTGAATGATGTCAGGTCTAGAGGTAGTGGTGTATATCAAACATCCAATCATTAACCTATATGATGTTTGATTGACCTTTGGAGACTCATCTTCCTTGCTCAATTTACACCCTATGATCATAGGTTTACTAACTACCTTGAAATCTTCCATTTCAAACTTCTTCAACATCTCTCTTATGTACTTGGATTATGAAATGAATATACCTTTTTCAGATTTAATGATTTTCATCCCATTAAAGAATGATAGTTCTTCCAACATGGACATTTCAAAATCCTTCATCACATCTGCAAAAGCCTTAGTCATAGTCTCATTATTTCCACCAAATATGATGTCATCCACATAGACAACTACTATTAATTGATGGTCATCTTCTATTTTTATGTATAGATTACTATCTAAAACTCCTATTTTGAACCCTTAATCTAATAGATACCTATCTAATCTGCCATACCAAGCTTTGGAGCTTGATTTAGACCATAAAGATCCTTTTTTAGTCTGCAAATGTAGTCCTTGTTACCTGATAGTGAAAAACCCTCAGGTTTCTCTATGTATACCTCTTCTTCTAAGTTTCCATTCAAAAATGTAGATTTAACATCCATCTAGTACACCTTAAACCCTTTAAATCCTACATATGCTAGAAATAATTTGATGGCCTTCAATATTACTACTGATGCAAAGGTCTCCTCAAATTCTACACCTTAAACTTGTGTATATACTTTGCATACCAATCTATCCTTGTTCCTAGTGACTTTTCCATCTTCACTCAACTTGTTTTTAAACACCCATTTTGTGCCAATGACATTCTTATCTTTAGGCCTAAGAACTAGTTCCCAAATATCATTCTTGTCTATTGGTATAACTCCTCATTCATGGAACCTATCCAAAACTTGTATTTACTTATTTATACAAGGTACTTAGGTTCAATATTAGACAATAAAGAAAAATTCTCTTGATTTAGGTTGCTTACCGGTCTTCTCCTTGTTTGCATACTTGCATCCTTGTTGCCAATGATTTGTGATTCGGGATGATCTCTTTAAATCTATCTTGAGGGGAATTTTGAGTCTTGTCTTTCCTTAAATTCTTATTCTTCCTCATCAACCTCTATTGTTTCCTCTTCATTCTTGAATTCTATATTCTTTGATGTATCCTTTAACTATGAGTGTGAGTGTGATTTCCTTGTTTCATCAATATTTAGATTATAGCTTTCCACTATCTTATGAAACCTCTTGTTATAACATATATAGGATAAGAATAATAATTAATATCCCAAGAATATACCTTCATAAGACCTAAAATTAAACTTACCTAAGTCTTCATCATCTCTTTTGATGAAACATTTACTTCCAAACACTCTTAAGTGTTCAATATTAGCATGTCTACCTTTCCATAGTTCATAAGGTGTCTTTTTGGTATTAGTCCTTATCTATCCTCTATTCAAGATGTAGAATATAGTGCTCATTGCCTCTCTCTAGTATCCATCAAATAATCTAGACTCATTTGTCATAGTTATTTCCATCTCTTGAACTATCCTATTCTTTCTTTCCACTATCCCATTTTGAGGAGGTGTCTTAACTGTTGATAATTGTCTCCTGATCCTATAGACCTCACACAAGTCATCAAATCATTATAAAAAAATCTCCTCCTCTATTAGATATTAGGCACTTGATCTTTCCATTTTCTCATTTTTGACAAGAGCATTGAATGCCTTGAACTTTTTAAGAGATTCTGACTTGTATTTCAAGAATGCTACCTAAGTCATTCTTATGTAGTCATCTATGAGTAACATGAAATAGCTATCCCCTTGAGTGATTTGGATTCTTGTAGGTTTAAAAATATTAGTATGTATTATATCTAGAGGTTTTGTAGTATATTACTCCTTGGACTTGAACCTTCTTTTAATTTCCTTACCATGTTGACATGCTTTACAAAGTGTGTTTGTAGGTTTGGTGATCTTACGAATGTTCTAAATAGATTTCTTAGATCGTATCTTGACCAAATTATCAAAGTTTAGGTGTCCCAACCTTATTTTCCATATCCAATATTCATCCTTATTTCTCATAAATCATCCCTCCTTCTTGATCTCATTCAAGACATAGAAATTTTTCTCAATCCTTTAAGCATTAGCAATTAGTCTTCTTGATTTAGCTCTCCTGATATCACACCCTCTATCATGAAAAGTCAATGTGTGTCCTTGGTTGCATATATGAACTAAACTAAGAAATTTATGTTTCAAACCTTCTACATACAACACATTCTCCATTTTGTTCTTCCCATTGTCCAAACTTAAGATACCCTTGCCAATTATATTGGCAATTATGTTGTCTCCAAATCTCACTATTAGCATCATTCGTAAATGAAATGAACTTGATTTTGTCTCCTATCATGTGACTTGATAAACCACTATCTATATACCATTTAATTCCCTCATCTTATATGTGAAAGGTAGTTTGAGCTAGCATATATTATTCATCTTTAGTCTTTTGATCCTTCTTCACCTTATCCATAGGGTCTAACTTCTTGATCCACTTCTCAATAGTATGATTGTATACCCTTTTTTCTTAAATGAACTTCCTCATATACCTCATCTTTCAGTCCCTTGAAATATGTCCTCTTTAATCGCAATTATATCATAGTATTCTACTTCTACTATTGTAATAGACATTCACCCTATTCCTCTATGAGGAATTAATTCTTACATAGTGTTTACAATCCATAACTCTGTCCATATTGATTATATGAGAAATAGTAACCAGTGAATGAATTTACATATCTTATCTATTTGAGATTAAATGATATACCTCTACCTTTATTGTCTCTTGAAGGATTCAAGTTATTCTTGACTTGTTGATGATCAACTTGAGTCTCATATTTGAGAGATTTTATAGAGGTCTTTGAGGTCTGACTTTCCTTGTTCTATTTTTGGTCTTATTTGAATCAAAAACGTATCTTGTCATGTGGAGACCTTTGAATTCTCAAAATATCACCAAGAAATTTAGTACTCTTTTCAAATTTATGATGTGTCTTAAACTTGACTATTGCTTGATCTAATTATACCTTTAAGGACTTCATTTCAACTCCAAACTTGATGATTTCTTCCTCCTTTGTATTAAGACATGCAATGACAATTTCAATCTAATTTTACAACTATTTGATGATTTCATCATGTTCATTATTTTTTTTCTTAGTCTCTCTTCAAATATATTGATTTTATCCTCATATCTTAACCAATGATCTTATTTTATGATTATTTTCTTTAGAATTTTAAATCCTCTAGATCACTCACTAGTTCTACCTCAAGGTTCAATTCAGTGTCTTCTTCATCTGATTCTTCATCATCCATAAGAATTTTTTCCCTTTTAAATAACCCTCATTGTTTATTTCTATACTCATGAATAAGGTCTCATTATTATCATGATCATTACTATCATCATCACTTTCTGAAGTGCTTGTGTCACTTACATCAGATGAGCTACTATCTTCTTTGGTATAGAAACTTCTTGTATTCTTCAAATATATTTTTACCTTCATACTTACTAAAACCCTTTTTGATCTTGTCAGGTTTATATACCTTATTATCATCATGATGTTCACCATGTTATCCATCATGCTTAGTCTTATCTTTGTTAGGACATTTAGATCCAAAGTGACCAATCTTACCACTGTTAAAGAATTTGAAAGGCAACTTGCCCTTATACTTACCTGATCCTTTCCTTAGTTTTCTGACAAATATGGCTTCTATCTTGTCATCATCAATGTCTATGTCAACATAATATTTGGCATTCTTCCCTTATGACTTCTTCTCATATTTAAATGTAGCTTTCTTCTTGGAAAGTCTTTCATCACTTGTTCTCATTTTATAGGTAATCAAGATGCCATGAAGCTCATCCATCTATAGTATGTCAATCTTTTTGATCTCCTCCATAGTATATACCTTTGAGTTAAAATTAGATGTTAGGGATCTCATCTACTCTTAACAGAATAGATGCAATGTTTTCATCCTCCTTCATTCTTAGACTTTTAAATTGCCTTTGTTGGGTCTACAAATTTTCTAACTTAACTTTGGTGTCTCTATATATGGTATGAAAATTTTCCCAAATCCCTTTGTTTGTATCACAATGCATGACCTTTACAAATTTTACTTCTAAAATTCCATACAAGATGGAATTTATTATCTTAAAGTTATTATCTCTTGCCTTCTTTCCTACTACATTAGTTGGTGGTGTTGAATGTGGAGTGAATCCATCAACAATAGATTTTCATATTTCATAGCCTAAATACATTAGATATGTCTTCATGCTGATGTTCCAAAATGTATCGTTAGTCCCACTAAAGAGAGGATCCTTATTGGTTGAGAAACCTCCTTATACCTGATGACTAGACATGTTTGTGATTCTAGGATATCCTTTAAGTTTCTAGACCTACTTCAAAGGATCAAGATATGATGCCAATTTTTGGAAGCACAATCATTGAGAAGGGGGAATGAATTAGTTTTTAAAGACTTTCTTTCATATGTACTTTAACATTCCTTGAACCATCACAGCAATGCATAAAGAACAAATCAAATGAGCATGAAATAAGATCATAACACATATATGAGTAGGAAACCCTAAAAATGGAATAAAATCATATAAAATAAACGATTAATTTTTTTTAGCACCAACTCAACTTAGAGCACCAACCCCAATGAAGTCAAGCACCCACTTGACTAGGATTTAGTAAGTACCCACTTACAAGGAAGCACCAACTCCCTATATGACTCAAAACCAACTCAAAAACCTAATCAAACCTATGATATATTGTTATGGTCTCATTTCAAGACCTCCATTTTCTCTCCATTAAATATTGCATTCACTTCTATTGCACATATCACAATAGGCCTAAACTACCTTATATATATACAAGTCTCATGATCACACACCACTTGATCGGACACATACCTTCAACCTCTTAGTTAGGCCATGTAAAATGTCTTAGAAAATATTATGGACATAAATAAAATTATATTTGAACCCCTTTTTTTTTGTAACAACTCAATTAGGCCTTATTTCTCTTTTAGGCCTCATGGAGACCTAATTGCATTAGGTTTATCTTCTTAGCATAAAAACTTGATTATTTTTGGCCTATATGGAATTATTCAATAGATGAAAACAATTAAATTAATTATAAATATACCTATAATAACCTCCTCCATTATTTTTTATACATGTGTCTTTCATTCATACCTTGAAACCTTCTTTAGGACAAATTGTCCTATTAGGCTTGTGTATAGTAAAAAATATGTCTTACAAGAATGAAGCTCAAACACTCATAATAAACTTAATCATGACAAATGAAAAATTTACAGATATACTCCATGAGTTAAATATCATCCCAAAATTCTTGGAATACCTTCACTCAGGTCATAAAAGCTCAATATTATCCTTGTAACTCACTCACTTAGAACTGCCAATTTACCTCAAAGACTAGTCATGGTGACTTAGACCTCCAACACATGTGTAAATAGTTTTCATGAATCTTGATGCATGTAAATGGTCATATATATATATATATATATATATATATATATATATATATATATATAAACATCCTTAAATATAAATATAATATGTTCTAATTGAAAATATTGGTCTTGTAGACCAAATTCTTGAGCTTATATCACACAGTCTTATCTAAACTAGACAAGTCAACTTATGAACAAAATTTTCACCATATTCACTAACCTTCAAAACTTTTTTTAAGAATTAACATGACTTAAAATTCATAAATAAACTTTTCATTTACTTTTTTGAATCATATGACATGCTCAGATCCTCAAATCCATCTTCTCATATCTGCCTCAGTTTTTCATTTTTCACACCATTAGGTCTATCTGTGACTAGCTAACTTGTATGACTATTTTATCACAATTGAAGGGTTTAACCTATATATAAACCATCATTTCCATGTATTATTATCTATATATTATTTTCCCATTCATTTTTTTCTTGATGAATGCAATTTTTGAGAGCTATAACAACTTCTTGACAAATAAGCTTGTATTTATGCATTTTCTTTCTCATCTGACTAACCACCACCACATAGAGGTACTTGGGAGAGTTAAATACATGATAAAATATATTTTATATGAATTTTATACCATTATGAGTTTTTTTAACAATATATTTCACATCGAGTCCTTATTAATGTTTTAGGGAGGTTTAACACAATTTTTGGTGTTAAAGATTGTTCATAAACGACTGCCCCTTAAATCCAAAACCAATGCCTAGAGATATTATCTAGGAATATTAACCATATTTCATTAATAGATCAAGTTCACATGTAGAGGTTACATGTGCCAATGAATGTTTGAAAGTACTTTTTGGGTCTTGAGACCTCATTCTGTGAACTCGAGAAGGCCTAAAATAGTGTTTCTTATGATTTCCTTCAAACCATGGCCTCAAAATTTGTGAACATGCTTAAAATATATATATTATATTTTTACATGCTCACATATGCATGATTGCCTTGAAATATTATATTCATGCCTCATTTGGCTAGGTAGGGTCTAAGAGAGGTCTAGATGTAGACCTAAACTGAAGGTCCTACCCTTGTAGGCTCACTCTAAAACTCTCGTGAGTGATCCAATGCCTAACATACATATTCAAATAGTGACATACATCCTTCACATGCATGTGTTCATTAATTTTCATTCACATACCTCTTTATGTCATGACTAGGATCATGACTAGGCTTCCTATGTAACTTGGCATCAATGACCTATACCTTCATGCAACCATAAGGCATTAGTTTCCTTAAAATTCTCTTTTTTGCCTTAAAATTATCTTTCATGATAACATAATTCAATGACAACACTCCATAAATTCCCCTTGTCACATCAACACACTGCCAACTAGGCACACTCTCTCAATGACATTAACCTCATGCAAGATGCACCTTTGACATCAATGACAATACTCAATAAAAATAGCTAGTCAATTTAACTCAAATGGAATAAAAGAGACTAAAAAAAGATTAATAAGTAAATTAAATGGTCTCATTTTATCAACACTTAGATTCAATTTAATCTGATAGTCCACTAAGAAACTAAGTTTTAAAAGTTAAGTAAATTTAAATAGTTTCACCAATGAAGTCCCAAATGCAATATTCTAGACCAAGTGCATGTAATATACATTTTAAGTTCAGACTCAATTCAAAGAGTAAAGTCAATGCAATATCAAAGCTGCAACTTGTCAAGGACCCTTTTTAAATCAGGTCAGTAACTATTATACACCCAATTTATAGGCTTGATCAAAACAAAGGTCAGTTCCAAAGTTTTTAAAAAAAAAGTTCCTTAATTTCTAAAGGTAAAATTAGGGCATGTTATGCAAGCAAAAATAATGTCATTTAGAAATAATGAGTTTTTATTGAATATTTATAGTATACTTCCTTCTTCTTTTACCTTTATCTAGCCTAGAGCTTCTTATAAAATTCTAACTAAGTTCAACACACTGATTCCATGTATCAATACTAGATGAGGAGGCATATAAAACTTTAGAAATATTCCAAGAAGATATACTACCTTCCATTCAATCCTTATCTTAAGATGAGATACATTAAACTTATATAAAACTTTTTGTATAACATAATATTTTCAACTTTTATCAAATACTAATGCTTTACATCTTGCAAGAACCCATCGAGACTCAATCTCTCTAAGTGCATACCCTAATGGGAGCACTAGGAAAGGGGTGGGTAGAACTTTGGTGTTTTTCAAGATTTTTGTCTCTTATTTTCACATTATTACCAATCCAACTAGCTCTTAAAACCATTTTTTAAGCTATTCTTTTCACTTGCATACTCCTCCAGTCTTTTTCCTCTTTCCATTCCTCTTTTCCTCACTATAGTACCCTTTTATTAGTCAATTATACTATGTCAATTAGGTCAACCCTGTATATTTTCATGATATTTTAACTTAGGAATTAGGTTATCCCTTTATCGACCTAGTTTGGGACCTAGTTAATAATTAATCAAAATTATACATGTTCAACTAGGTCAACCTTATCAATTGACATTTTTTGGAAGGGTTTAGGTAAAAATTTGCCTATAAATACAAGATCATTTCATCATTATTTCAATATACAATAAAGATATATATTCGCTCACACTTCTTTACAATATGCTCTTCCATCATTCTACTTGAAGAATCTTATCTTAGCATTTTTACTTAGAGAATCTAGTCTTGTGGATAAGTCTTGGATGATTTGGCCTTTCTTAGTGATCTTTATAAACCAAAACAACCTCTTTCAAAACCCCATTGCCAAAGGAGAGATTGAATCTTGATGGGTTCACATTCAGATAAGTATTCTCTAAATTTGCTCCTCTCTTTATAGATAGAAGTAGCATAAGTATTGGCTTCAAATACTATTACTCTTCATATTCCATGTATTAGGGTCTTAATCATACTTATCTTAATTGAGATTCTCTTATACATGTTTTTATTGTTTACTAACCCCTTACTTTGTGCCATAAATTTGGTGAGCACTAGATTAGATTTACTTTTCTTGTTATTAGATTAGGTGAAATATCAAAACCTAGGACCCCCTTAGGGTTATTACATGATTATATTAGACTGGAGGATTTGAAACCCTAATCAGGTCTAGTATATCCCCATATTGGTCATGCTCCCACTTAACAAATGTATTCCCAATCAAAAGTGTAGGTATGCTCTATCTTCTCTAAAGATTGATTTATAGACATGATGAATTTTTGATTGCATGCATTTTGGTGAACCCAACATGAACTAACCATTACAGGATTTTTTCACTTATTTATTTATTTTATCATTATTTTTATCATATATTTTCCATATTGTGTCAATTATATTGACCCAATTCTAACTTCTATGCATAGGTTTAACAAACAGTTGCATCTATAGGACTCTATTCTTTCTATGCAAGTTCTTTTTTAGGTACAGGCTACTGGATCAATTCAGTCAACCCAATACAATTTTTTAGACTTCTAGTTTAGACTAATAGGTTGACCAAATCAACCCCATACATTTGCAAGCATCTTGTTTAGCATACTAGGTCGACCCAATCGACCTTGTACATTTTAGGCACTCAACAATAGGGTTTTGTAAAGCTAGATCAACCTATTCGACCTTGCTATTAGAATTTTCAAGCATTTATCAAGGTTATTTGATAGTAATATCACTTCTCTACATCTTTATACCCACTAAGGTTCTTTTCTATCCTTTCTCCCTTTCCTTCTAGTCTTTTCTTTCCATAGTTTGCAGTCTTTAAAACTACCCTTGTACAGTCAACTGGATCGATCATGTCAACCTAGTTTTATATTTTGTGTGATATATGGATAATTGAATCAACTCTATCAACCCTATAAATTTTCAAACCTTGCTTCCACAATATAGAGGTGACACTATCAACCCTATTCTATATTATGTGCATACATTTTTTATTGTATCGACACTATACCTTGTTTCAAAGTTAGAATTAACCTTTATATGCTAGTAATTAGCTCACACTTTCATTTCTTGTTGCTTGAATTCTTAGAATAGGACACATAGTCTAATTAGGTGGTTTTCAATTTATCATTTAGTTTCACTATTTTCTATTTTATGCGCACATGACCAAATCACAAAATCTTTAACAAGCACTTTAACAATTGTCTACCCAAGGCCAACCTACTTGGATTTAATCACCAAGGGGGAAGCTAACTTGGTTTTCTATACAAACATAAACACATGGTTAATGGTATATTTTGGCTAAGCACCCGACACCCTTATCACTATGGTGTGTGAAGTGAGGGGGTAGGGCCCAATACCAAGCATGTACCATTACCAATACAAATCCCTTCTAGCCCAAACTTCCTAAAACTATCCTTAGATTAATTTATATTTCATTGCCTATATCCAACTTCCCATCACATTTAGAATCACATTCTAATAATCTAAATAAAATTTAGGTTGACCATCTAGTTAGTTTTTAATTTTCAAGTTGATTGCTTGCTCTTTTCTTAAATTGTATGCTATATTACAAAAACTTGCATTAGTTAGCATTGGTGAAAGGTTTTGTGTTGTGTGCCTCAATTGGATCAACCTCATTTATCTAATTGATTGCTTGTTTCCCTTCATTTCTTACTTTGTTAAGTATTTGCAAATTATTTTCATTACATGGTTGTTTCAGTTGACACCATCTATTATAGATTTTTTTATTTTCCCTATTTGTTGTACTGGGTCAACCCATATTACCCTATGTACTTTTCTCATATCTATTTGCTATGCTAGGTCAACCCAGTCAACCCTATAATATTTTTTACCTTTCACATTTGTTGATCCAGTTCACTGTCTTTCCTTATTAGCATTTTATTCATATCTTTCCATTCATAATGAAGTCTCCTATCATAATCTTCTTGGATAGGTTGAATCCATTTAGATAATATATGGGATGTTCATTTCTTTCTCTCTTTTCTTCCTAAGAGCACCATCACTCTTGGGGCACCTCTTCCCCTCCTTCATCTATGACTTATAACATGGTGCAAATCACACCTCAAGATGAAGTTGATGGGACTGATCCTTTTTTATACTTACCAAGATACTTTTCATCTCCAAAATTTGGGAGAAATGGACATGAATTTAATCAATAATCTCACTCATAATCCATCTTCTAATAACCCTCCCCCTATCACCAATTCGAGGAGTGCTCCTACCAACACCAACCCATCTCATGATACAACTCAAATTCTTGCCGAAGTTATTCATCAAATGAACATAATGAAAAAACCTAACACTAATCAAATGATTCAAGTTCAATAACATTTGATGAATATGGCCAATCAACCTCCAACTATCCATCCTCAAGCTAATCCCAATTATATTCCTCCACCTCTTAGAGATGCCTCAGGCAATGTTATTCCTCAACCCATAGTGAATAGCAAAATGCTTCAAAATATTCAAAATGGGCCTTTATCCCCCTTTATTGTATCATTTGATATTGGTAACATATCTCCAAATATCAAATATGATGCGACTAAAGATCCCACCTCATTTCTCAAAGCCTTTGTCAATCTTTACAAAGAGTGGATCCAAACGAATAACTTCACCACAACTAAAATCTTAGTCAATAACTTCATTGATGATGTATTATAATGGTACAAATAAATACCCCAATATTATATTTGTTAATTTGAAGATTTGGTTAAATTCTTAGTTAAATAATTTCAACACAATGATCTTCTAGAAAATTATCTTATCCACTTCATCAATGCTTAGCAATATCCCACTAAATCAGCTCATGACTTTATCAAAAGATGTAAATCATTGGCCCATAAATATGACCATAACATGACTGATGATAACTTTTTAAAACTCTTTATAACTACCTTGACTCATTCTCTTCAATACAAGGTTCGAACCTTTGCTCCCCAAACACTTAACAAAGTTCTTGACCAAGCTAAACATCAGAACTTTCTCATGAAGCAATTCAAGCCTAATCCTAAAATTCTAAAAGGATATTTTCAAACATCTACCAATGATATTACTAGTAATACTTTTCAAGCCAAACTTGGAGTTTCCAAAATTGATATTCCTTCACCTTCTCATAGACCTCTCTTGATTCAACAAATGAAATATTTTTTACCACTCTTTAAGCATTTCATTTATCCTAATAATCCTCCCAAATGGTATGACCCTAATCTATTTTGTGGTTCCATGCTGACATTGGTAATTTCATGAGTCTTGTAGAGGGCTCACTAAATTTTTTATTTCTTATATGCTTGGTGATTAATTTAATCATAAATCCATGATCAACATTCGTCATCAAGAATATATCATTGCTTATCAAAAGCAACAAGCTTTCAAAGCTTCTACTTCAAATAATCAAAAATCTTTTTTTACAAATAAAAATCAACCAAAAACTAAGGATGTTTGTTCTATTGATGCTAATTATGACCAATATTACAACAATTCTCAATATGTTAACACTACTAAGGTCAATTATTGTCATAAACTTGCTCACAAGGATCTTGTTACCAAACCCAAGAATCCATCTTTAGAAGAACAACTTCTTAAAGACATTACCACCACTAATCTTGATTTAAAATCCCATGAGGAACCACTTCCTCCTTATTAACTCACAAACACGTCTATTATTTCAAAAGCTACTTTACCTCCTAAACCTCATCCTAGTTCTTCTAAATCTCATTGGAACTTTCTTGAAGAACTTACCTCTATGCCTTGTAAGATTCCACTTATGGAGTTAGTTCGTACTTCCCCCTATCATTGTAAGTTAATTATGAAACAACTCCAAGAAATTGAATATTCATCCTCTATCAATGAAGAACCACCTTTTATTGAATCTCAACCTACCAACGTAAATAAAATTGAAATTATGTGCCCCTCTTCCAAGCCTTCCATTGGATTTCTTGAAGAGGACATGATCAATGATGAAATTCTTTTTCATGTTGATCATCCACCACTTTTCATTAAAATATCCACTAATACTACCCTTATTTGTAAAGTTCTATTTGATGAAGGTTATGGTATTAATGTGACATTTATGGCTTATCCAATAACTTGGTTATAATAAGGATCATCTTAATCAAACACATCTTACTTTTTATGATTTTGATGAGATAAATAAAAAACCACCAAGTTGAATTTGGCTCCCATTAACAATTGGACCTAAGACTATTCAAACTAAGATTATGGTCCTTGATTTACCCATATCTTACAATATACTCTTTGGTCACCCATGGACTCATCGAATGAGGGCTATTGCTTCTTCTGGTAGCCAATGCATTAAATTATTACATAATGGAAAGTGGTATAAGCATGAGGCTAATCCCAACCCATGGAGTATTCAACTTCCTAATCCCAAATCCCAATATCATATTCCTATAATTCCTATGATCAATAGTGTTCCTTTACCCGAATTCATCAACATGAATCATGATTTACAAGTCACTCTTGCAGCTTTTGATGATGATGAACCTAATGATTTACAAAACACTTGTAATACTAACAAGCTACCTCCATACATTTTGTAATGGCTTCCTCCTTCTTTATCACCCAGGGACCGTATTATTCCTCTTATTGATGAGATTATTGATTTTCCCCTCCATGCAATGATCAAGAGCCTTCTTTACCAAAAAATGCCTTTAATTGAAATGAATTTGGAGTAGCCAAATTATTTTAAGATCCTCTCATCATGTCTCCTCATATATTTGGTAATATTAGGATTTCACCTTCTGAAACTCCCCCTAAATCTCAAGCATGCACAATTTCTCCAACATTTGATGATAATTATATAATGCCCAAGCTCAATTTTGAGACTTGGATGTCCAGCATTATCAAAAAACCTTATCTCAAATTCATGCTTTTAACTAGGATGTCCATACCATTTACATGGATTGTGACTTAGATTATGAGGGTCATGTGTTTCCTGACAGTTCTCCACTTATTAATACTCCTTAGGTGGTAGAGAAAATTATACCTTTTGAAACTCTAAAAATTCCAACATCTTCTTTACCACCTATTGATCTAATCCTTGTATCTAATCCTTCTCCCATCATTGAAACCAATGATACTCCAATCTCTTTTGATCCATCTACTTCTCCTACTCCTAAGATTACACTAGATGCCAAGGCAACCAATATTCATCATATACATTATGAGTATGATAGTTATGGTAATAAAATTCTAGATCTTGAAGTATATGTTGAGTATTATGGTCCTCTTCCCACCTTGCCTATTGATGAAGCTATTCTTGAAATACTTCATGATCGAAAAACACAACTTCATCGACAACATCATAAACTTTAGAATTTTAAAACTAAAACCCATTTTTTCAACAACTTCATTACCAGCATTGATCCTAAAACTAATCCTATTTTTGCTTTACTTTCAAGATGGTAATTCCATGCTTATTGAAGAAACCACTCGTAATGAATATGGGACTCCATCTTGTCCTCGACCAATTATAGTATCTTGTGAAGTCTCACCTATCAAACATGATAATAATAGCTTATTATTTGATAAGTATCATGAAGTTTTTTCTTAGTCCTATGAGGACATGCCAAATATTGACCCTAGCATTGTGGTGCATAACATTATTACTTATTTTAATGTCAAGCTTGTTCATCAAAAGCAAAGTAAATTTACACCTAAGGTTTTTACTCTATCTCACAAGTAAATCATCAAATTACTTGATGCTAAATTTATCAAACCAGTGGATTATTCTGAATGGGTTTCTAACATTGTTCCCATTCAAAAAAAGGTCACTATAGTCATTTGCATTTGTATTGATTTATACAATCTTAACCTCACTTATCCCAAGAAAAACTTTATTTTACCTTTGATAGATGCCATCATTGATTCCACAGCTAGTTATAAAATGTTATATCTTATGGATGGCTTCTCAGGATAAAATCAGATTCACAGTACCCTCGAGAACCAACATAAGACTACTTTCACCATGAATGGGGCACCAATTGCTATGTCAAAATTCCCTTCTATCTTAAAAATGTTGGAGCCACTTACCAATGAGAAATGACTCACATCTTTCATAATCTTATTCAAAAAATTATTGAAACCTATATGGATGACCTCATTGCTAAATCGAAAAGTCATATAACTCATGTATCATATCTTGCTATTATCTTTGATCATCTCCTTAAATACTGGGTTAGACTCAATCCTTATAAATGTGTCTTTGGTGTCATATCTAGAAAATTGTTAGGATTCCTAGTCTCTCTCCATGTCATCGATGTTGAACCTACTAATATTAGTGCTATCATCAACATGATCATTCCTCATTCTATTCCTAACATTCATATTTACTTAGGCAAAATTGGGGTAATTAGAAGATTCATCCCTAAAATGGGTCATCATATTCACTCCATCAATTCTCTCCTCAAGAAAGGTACTACTTTAGAATGGACCCTTGTCAAAAAGACTTTGATAATATGAAATAATATTTGCTTCACCTACCTACACTTTGTCCTCCTTCTAATGATCGACCATTGATTCTATATACTTATTCCACACCTATATCATTTGGGGCAATGCATTCCCAACATGATGATAACAGAAGAGAGTATGTTATCTATTAAATTAGCCAAGGCCTCATTGATTATGAAACATGTTATACCAAAATTAAATGTGATTGCCTCGTTATCTATTTTACAGCTAAAAAACTTTACCATTACATGCTTTATCAAACTACTTATATCATCATTCATTCTGACCCCCTGTATCACTTCTTCTCCAAAGCCTTTCTTCCCAGAGATAGAATTGGAAAATGGATGGTCCTCCTTATGGAATTTGATCTCCACATCATCACTTAAAAATATATCAAATGGTAAGTCATAACTAACCAATGTGTCATAGCTCTTGTACTAGTTACTTCTCCCCTTCAAGATAGTCTTCTAGATGATAATATCCTCTATATTGAAGGTCTTAATCATGGTATTTCTCTCAAAGATTATTTTCATAACTTTATCACTGATCTTGAAGCAAATAATCTTGATGAATCCTCTATTCCCTCCACTACTCCTAAACCTAAAGTAGTTATTAAGGAGCTTCCTAAAATTAATGTTGACTTACATGAGGATACTTGGACCCTTCACTTTGATGGTGCTAAATGCCTTCAAGGAGCTGGGGTAGGTTACATTCTTACAAGTCCTCTTGGTAAGATCACTCCTTTAGCTTTTTTCTTAACATTTTATGTCACCAACAATATGATTGAGTATGAATCTCTTATTTTAGGCATGAGAGATGCTCTTGACTTTGACATTCAATACCTACATGTTTTAGGTGATTCTCAGCTTATTTTCTACCAAGCAAATAGTTTTATCAATGCAAAAACAAAAATATCATTACTTATCATCAAATTGCAACCACTCTCACTAAGGATTTCATCTCTTTCACTATTGAGCCTATTCCTTGAGATTAAAATTCTACTGTTGATTCCCTGGCTTCTCTCTTTTATCCACACCAAGTTATTTTTTATCCTACTTTTCTTATATAAATAATAAAGTCTCCATCTTCAATTCAACCACTAGATTCACTTATCTATCACATCGATATTGTTACCCTTCGACAAAGCCCATGGTATCAAGACATTATTCAATTATTGGAAAATCAAAATTATCCTCCTAATTTAGACTCTTGTGAAAAGACACGCATTCATAAACAAGCTTTTAAATATGTATTTTGACATAACATCCTTTACTATCACAATGTTGAAAGTACCTTGCTCCATTATGTTATGCAATATGAGGTTCCTCCTCTTCTTGAACAAGCACATAGGGGCATTTGTGGTGGTCACTATAGCAAACATGATACAACACACAAATGCCTACGTATGGGTTACTTTTAGATTACTCTTGAAAAGGATGCAATATAATTCACTAAAAAGTGTGTTCCTTGTCAACTTCATGATGATATAATCCATTCACCTCCATCTAAGCTTCAAACTATAAAATATCTTTGGCTATTTTCCATGTGGGGATTCGATCTCATTAGAAAATTACCTCTCTCCCAATATGGGCATGTTTTTATCATCACTGCTACCAAATATTTTACTAAGTGGGTTGAAGCCATGCCCCTTGTTAATGTCACTAGCCCTACTATTAATAAATTTATTCTTAATCAAATCATTTGTCACTTTGGTGTTCCCCATACCATCATTTTAGAAAATGGTGGTAACTTCAAAAATAAACATGTTAAACAACTTTATGCTAGATTCATGATCAATCATAAATTTTATATGCCTTATCATCCATAATGTAATGGTTAAGCTAAGGCCACTAACAAAATTATCAACAAAATTATTCAAAATAAAATTCATGAAACCCACATGGATTAGCATATTCATCTTTACCTTGCTCTTTTGGCCTATTGGACTAGCATACATATTGCCACTAGGGCAATGCCATTCTCTCTAGTCTATGGTTCCGAATCAGTTCTCCTATTAGAAGTTGATATTTTCTCTCTCTGTATATCTCTTCATGGTATCATTCCCAGTGAAAAATTACATTAAGCTCACCTTCATGCCCTTGATCTCATTGATGAATGTCATCTTTCTACTTTGTAACATAACCATCAATTTAAGGCTCGTATTGCCAAATAACATAACAAACATGTTAAAATTCACACATTTAATGTTGGCGATCTTATCCTTAAATTAGACTTCACCCATGATAAAGAAGGTAAATATGCTTAAAATGGTGGGGCCCATATTTAGTCAAATATATTCTTCATCCAAGTACCTATCACCTTCAAACCAATGAAGGTTATGTTTTCAAAGAACCCACCAACGCACAATTCCTTAAGTACTTTGCCTAAAAAAAAATCCTTCTTTTCATGCTTTCTACCTATATCTATCTAACACTTTTGGTAGGTTACTTATATGGGTCTCTCCCTCTTGTAGCAGTTCTCTCTTGTTACAAACCTTTATTTCCTTCATGTTTGGTCTTTTGGTTTCCATTTTCTCTCATTATTTTCAATGTAAAACTATGGATAAGACGCGATCTTCCTCATGATGTACCATAGTCTTCTTTATTTTCACACTTTTTTTGGCATCCATTGAGATTTTATTTTATGAGTTGCATTGTAAGACCATGGATAGGACCTGGCCTTCCTCATAAAATTACCATCATGTTATTCATTTTCTAATTACAAGTTTTTTATCCTTGTTCTCAACTTTAACTTTTACTTCTTTTGATAGATGCAATTTGCACAGTAATCTATGTTAGCATGTTTTTCCTCCATTTTCCTCATTATTATGATAAGAAATCACGCTTAACTATCATTATATCTCTTTTTTGCCCTTTGTCACATTTTTTTATGATTTTAAGTAATTCAAATTGTTTCATGTGTCATTCCTCTTTATTTCCCCTTCATTTCACTGCACATTGAATCAAACAAGGTCTAAGTCAAGATAGCACTTTTATTTTACCTATATTTATGATACTCTTAGACCCCATGTTCTTTAAAGTTCTCTCTCTTAGTTTCCAAGTTCCAAGTATTCAAATGAAAGTCATCTTTAACACCCATGTTTGGTTTTCCAAATTCATATGGAGGAGGAATAAAAAAATCCATAAAGAAATGTAAAAGCCAAATCATTTCAAACAAAATAAAATGATATCTAAAAGGTAACATACAAATCTTAAAAGTCAAAATCACACTAAAATACATTATTCCAAGCACATCTCCTATCTCTAATCGAAGCTCAAACTCCACAATTGGCCTCACATAGAGTTGAGGTCTATTGGGGTGTAGTAGGCCAATATATTGGAATAGGAGAATTCAATAAACTCTATGGTGCTACCTACTTTCTCATGCAAGTACCCAATCTTTGTAGTAGACTAAAAACTTTGTAAGGGATCCTGAAGAATGGGGAACACATTGTGGGAAGGTAGGTCCATTTTACTTTTCATGCATATAACCTTCATGGGATGATCTATATACTTCATTTGTTGACATAAGACTTGTGTGGCTAAGAGAAGTTCTTTAGAGTCCTTGAGGTCAAAAGTCCTCTTATAATTTGAGTGTCTTGAATTCGATAAAGAGTTCCTCTACCTTGGTTTTTCCTTCATTTTCAGTGTTAAAATTTCCCCCTTGACAAGCAAATTATGATTCCAAATCTGTTTTCCCTTCTTCTTTATTCCTTATTCTTCACCTCTTAAAAAATTGCTAACACTATTTTGTTTCAATTTTATCTATCCTTAAAGCGAAATAATATGTTTGAGTAACTATGGATTACTTTCTTTATGCCATAATATTACATTCCTAGACTTGTTTTAATTCCTTTTACCATTTGTCATTGTTGTACTATCTTGTTGTCATGGACACCTAAGTCTGTACCCCTTTTTCCATTTTTGAGTGAGGTTGGCTTGTTACTTTTCACTCCTAAATGTTGTTTTTCATTTTATGTACCTTTGTCCATTATTGAGTGAGATAAAGATCATTACTGATCACTCATCAATGTTGATTTACCATTTTGTTTCTAATTTTACATCACTGTTTGATTACCTTTTTTTGACATGTCTCCTTGGTTTGACTTGGTGAGTTTGCCTTTCTTACTCAAGGTTTACTTGTTTGAGTTTTTTGGTCATTAGTAGCCTTGGCTTTTTGGTTACCTAATTTACTTTTGTTTTTGACTTGGTCATTTGGTCTAACATAGCACTTGTCATCCCAACTTCCCAAATTACAAAGCACATCTCATCGTCATAGCACCAGTTATCTTGGCTTTCCTATGTTTTTTTGTTTTTGCTCTTTAGTTTTATATTCTTGGGTTTGTCGAAAGTTGTCTATGTGCCTTGCACAATCAAAACTACATATACAATAAACAATCATCTAGTGATAAATGTAAGTTAAGGTATGCATACATTTACTTTTCAATTATTTCCTTTTTAGTCATTTACTTTTCATTCATTTACTTTTTAGTTATTTTCCTTTTGTGTCATTTACTTTTAATTATTTTATGCTTTAAAATACTACAACTTTTTTTAGCATCAGCATTATGTGTTCTTATGTTATTTTTTGAAGCACCATCCCCTATTTCACCTTAGTGACATGCGATGACCTTTGAGTGGGGCATATGCATAAACATAATATTTTCAACTTTTATCAAATATTGATGCTTTATATCTTCTAGTAACTTGTTGAGACTCAATCTTTCTGAGTGCACATCCTAAGGGTGCATTGAGAAAGGGTTGGGTAAACCTTTGGTGCTTCATAGGATTATTATCCTTTATTTATACATTATTACCAATCCAACCAACTCCTAAAAGCATTCTCTAAGCTATTTATCCTCAATTACATACTCCTCCAATCGTGTTCCTCTTTTCATTCCTCTTTTCCTCACCTTAGTACCTTTTTATCAGTCGATTTTACTGGGTTGACTGGGTCAACCTTGTATAGTTTTGGGATATTTTCACTTAGGAATTAAGTTAGCCCTTGGATGACCTAGCTTGGGACCTAATGAATAATTGATCAGAACTGTAAAGGGTCAATAGGGTTGACCCTGTTAGTTGATATTTTTGAAATGTTTTAGGGAAAGATCTTCCTATAAATACAAGATCATTTTGTCATTATTTTAAAATGTAATAAAAATATATAATCACTCGTACTTCTTTACAATCTGCTCTTCCACCATTCTACTTGAGGAGTCTTAGCTTAGGGTTTCTACTTGGACAATCTAGTCTTGTGGATAAGTCTTGGATGCTTTGGCCTTTCTTAGTGATCCTTACAAACCACAATAACCTCTTGCAAAGCCCCATTGGCCAAGGGAGAGATTGAATCTCAATGGGTTCACATTCAGGTAAGTATTCTCTAACTTTGTTCCTCTCTTTAGTAGATAGAAGTAGCATAAGTATTGGCTTCAAATAATGTTACTCTTCATATTCTATATATTAGGGTCTTACTCATACTTAGCTTAATTGAGATTCTCTTATACATATTTTGATTGTTTACTAACCCCTTACTTTGTGCCACAAGCTTTGGTGAGCACTAGATTAGATTTATTTTTCTTGTTATTAGATTAGGTGAAATATCAAAACCTAATATACCCTTAGGTTTATTACGTAATTATGTTAGACTTGAGGCTTTAGAACCCTCATCAACATAGTGTCTTATGATAAGAGATCCCCTAATCGGGTCTAGCGGATCCCCATATTGTTCATGCTCCTGCTTAATAAATGTATTCCCAATCAGAAGTGTAGGTATGCTCTATCTTCTCCAAGTAAGGATTGATTTATAGACATGATGTATTTTTTATTGCATACACTTTCCACTCCTTATGACCATCATGCATCCTTAAGGAGAAAATCATTCCAATGGTATGATGGTTAGAAATAATAAAAGGAAATAATCTAATTGGGTTATAATCATTGGAAGGCTATAATTTAAAGTGATATTTATTGAGATATAACCTATCAAATTTAGAATAAACCATGTTCTTCCTAATCTAATTGATACAACATGTAAACCAAATTACTTTGCTATTTGTTTTGTTCTTGCGTAAGCCATCAAAAAATTTATGGATGCATTTCATTTTGGACTAGAATAAGGATTTATTACCCTTCCAATTAAAAGGGGTACCACCTTGTTTTTACTCTTTCTCCTATATCATAATGAAATCACCACCAATTACCTACAAAATATCAGTCATGCTAAAAGTAATTCAATTCCATAATTCAGTTTTTTCCATTTAGCAATTTGGAGTGTACATTGATCATGTACCAAATTGTTATTCCTTGTGATTTAGTATGATCCACACTACTCTCTGACAAGGTATTAGAGCATCAATACATTTTTTATCAATTAAAATAGATGTTCCTCCTTTCCCTCTAGCATGGTTAGTAAAATCTTGTAAGTGTTAGGCTAAACATACTTTAGTGCAAACTCAAGTCTAATACCAACTTCTTTCACTTCTTATATAAGAAGGAAGTCTAGTTTATCCCTAAAATTATTAAATTGACTAACAATGTGTCTTATGTCCTAAGATTCTAAGTCCCTAACATTCCAACATAGAATTTTCATAAAATAATATATTATTTATTATGTAATGGGGAATTAGTTCCCCTTGTTCTAATACAATCTGTCAAATCATGGAGGGAATTTTCTCTCCCTATTTTCTTATAATATTAAACATTCACCAAAGGGGTAACTTTCAATCTCTTAGCTTCTTCAAAACTCACAAGCCCTGATAGGACTAAGCTACTCAAATCAGTCTTGAGTGTTTTGGTTCCAAGTTTGGTTTTGGAGGGGGGAGCTTATCACCAATTGTATTACCACCCTCCTCCTCAAGTAGGAGTGACATTTTTCCTTTTTCATCTAACTAGAGTGGAGACATCTCCATAGAGAGATAATAAACTATTTTATTACCCAACTCATCAATAATGGAATATTTAGGTCTGCCAATGTTACATGCCTATATGGTAAGGGGCTTGATTGATATAATTATGTGTTCGTATGATACTCATATCGAATGAGGGGATTCAAATAGAGTATTAAAAATCTAAAAAGATTCAAATTTACCTTCAAAATAAGGTAAACTAGTAACAATAGAAGAATGGACATCATTAGAGGGGGCATAGGAGGAAGGAAGGCAAGTAGGTAGTGCACTAGGAAGAGAAAGAATGGGAGGGGGATTTTCCAAAAGAGGAGGAGGAGGGTTAGAATATCATTATCCTCTATAGATGAATGTTGGGGATCCCTAGGGCTACCCCTAGCCACTAAATTCAAAATATGATCTTCTTCAAAACGAGGGTTTTCAAACATTTCAACATTTTTACTTAGCATGCTCTAATTGTTAATATTAGTTGCATCACCCTTTTCCAATCTTTCTTTAACACCACGAGCATCAATTTTTTTTCCTTTTTTCCCCTTATAATATGGAAACTCTTTTTAATATGGTCATGTTTACAAAGAAAACAATAATTCAAAATTCTCATCCCCACTATAGCACATGAATAAGAATCATTTCTTAAATTGAAAACTAGAGTTTTTTCAAAAAAAATTCAATGGGTTTTAACAAAATTAACACATTCGCATGCATGTGAGCTAGAGACATCCTTGTATCTTTCACTTTTAAATCTTCTCCTAGTGGCTTCAGGGTTTAAGGTAGAAATTTCCAAACTTTTATGGGCACATTTATTATTTCAACCCATTTAGATTAGTCTTATTCATAATGTCTTTGCAATCAAGATTAAGCTTCCAAGGAATATCTCGAAACATCGATTGTCCCATGTTTTATAAGGGTCTATTGATAGCCCATCTTTGCATTTTGGGGCTTTTAAACAAAATGAGAAAGACACCTTTTTGCATCATTCTACAAAATATCACATATATATCCAATTTTTCACCCCACACTGCATTAATTTAGTTATTAAATAAATTCTTAGAAGATCAAAACTTATAATTCAGACATATAAAAAATATGTGAATATTCTTTAACCTAAGTTAGTTTTCCTATAAATCTTGTACCATATCCTCATTAGGGCACAAATTTAGGATTTTAAACATATTAGGGGACTTATCATCTTCCTTTGGGTTTTGTTTGGGCTTCCCATTAGCTTTTTTACTGAATCCATGAAGGATGAATGTTGCTCCATTTATGTATTACACACCTTCTTTCATTCACAAGGCTTCACTAAAGGTTTTATTTAAAACAATATGTTTTCCTAGATTTGTGTTTTCAATATTTTGATTAGAAACTTGGTTAATGTTACCTTTAGTTGTACCTTCTTCTGTGAGCTTCTCATTAAATGTTTTACCATCTTCTTCCTTTCCTATCTTATTGACCTTTGCATGAGTCTGATGAATATTGTCATTCTTTATCTCCATACAAGGTTAGAGAGATTAAATTTCAATTCCTAACTTAAACTCTTGTTCATCCAACAAAATTTTACCCTACCATAGAATCTAAGGCATAAGGACAATAAACATGGAATAAAAATCAAGAGCAAATCCAAACACACTATCAATCACCAAAACCAAGGATATGACTCACTAAGTAACAATAGCATCTACAAAATGAGACACAACCATGCAAATAAAAAGAGAACCAAGGGAACCAAGAGGACAAAGAGAACCAATAGATGGAAATTGAGATGAAATCTTTAAGTTTCTTTAATGGAGGGTGACTCTTCATCTCTCCATATTTATGGCTTCAAACTTCCCCTAATCCTATCAAGTTTATTTTTTAATTTATTTTCCATAAATAAAAGGTTGTATATAAATATAAAAAGTAAATATATAAAGAATAATAAACTAAACCTAAAAATCACATGGGGATAAAAACTTACAAAATAAGTACGATAACACATAAAGAGACTTAAAATAATGGAAGGTTGGGACATCAAAAAAAATATTAACTTGATACTCGTAAAGAAACACTTGTTGGCATGGAAGACAATTAGATCTACTAATTAATAATAACGACCAGGACATTTATTAGAGGGTTTATTATTTAGCTAATAAGTCCCTCTTATTAGGTATTTATCTTGGGATAGAAGCCAAGGATTTAACAACAATTCAAGGTTTGTTGGTCTTGCTTTAACAAAATATTATATTTGGATTGCTTAGAATGACCTTGTTGTCCTTGAGGTAGCACTTATGGTTTTTATGTCACCTACAATGTTATTCTTGGATGCCACTGAGATAGAGTTGGGTTAGTTTGTATTTTTAGATTGATGAACTAAAAGCATGTCCTCAAAACTCAAAGTAATACTAAAGAGGCACCCTCGTGAGAGTGGAACATAATGGCTTAAAGTTACCATTCAAGGAATCCAAAGAAATATCTTCAAGGGACCTTGCTCATGGCCATCCATAGTGTTTTTAGAACACAACAATGTTTTATGTAGGAGAAATTGCTAATGAGACAAGGTGACCATTATGTTGGGAATTTTGATGAGAAAATCTGTATTATGGAGAGAAGAATCCAATATATTCTTGTTTAAGAGAAGAATCCAATACATAATTATCTTTGTGATAGGATTTGGAATGATGTGATGTTAATATTGTTGATTGGTACTCCCGTGTGTGTCAAATTCTGATCATGAACTTTAAATCTTGGTGATGTAAAACCCCTTAGATTTTACTATCCTTAGTGCAGGTGCATAAGAGGGGGGTCAACATAGAAGGGTGGGCGAGCCTATTGAGTTGTTGGATAAACTCTTATGGATGTACTGTTAAAAGTTAGAGATTAGTAGGAGATTGTGACATTGAAGTATTGTGCACTTACTTCT
The DNA here is from genome assembly GCA_037957365.1 of Torreya grandis. Classification (NCBI taxonomy): domain Eukaryota; kingdom Viridiplantae; phylum Streptophyta; class Pinopsida; order Cupressales; family Taxaceae; genus Torreya; species Torreya grandis. The sequence continues at coordinate 7,099,434 of JARHVA010000040.1, forward strand.
AAGAATGGAGGAAAATGGGTTTTGCATAATCAATAGTGCTAGCAATCTTGTCAATTTATCTCACCTAATCTTGTGTTTTTTTTTCCCATATTAAAAGATGCTGTTATGTTGCTACCCTTATCTTCTCAATTATAGATGAATGGATACTTTTATAGAGATATTTACTAAGATTTAAATGATGGTTGACATGATCCATTGAAAGTGTTAAAATTTTTCTTGTAAGGCTCTTATTAGACAAAAGTGTTACACTCCTATTAATGTGGTGCAATTTTTATCATTTACTTTAATATATTTTTCATCTTCGAATACATTGATAGGGATTTAATTTGTTTAGGGCTACAAGAATCACCTTATTATTATGTTATTAATACGTGGGGATAAACTCATGGATTTATACCAACAAAGGAAGGGTTAAAATATTTGTATTCTTGAGACATGAGAGAATGTGTAGGAGCCTTTATAACAAGGGTCATATTGCGACTTCAGTGTCTGTTGTAGGTTCAGGTAAATGTTTCATAGATAAGTTTAAGATTTTCATGTCCATCTAACCACTGCTTTTATGAGTCTGGTTGAGCGTAATGTGAGTAAAGTGACCGTATGTATATAATCTGATAGCAATAACTATAAACCTTTTGAACTTTAACAAGTGGCATTTAAAATGATATAACATAAGCAACATCTATCTAATGCCCGATGTTAGCTATTGAGCACATGACCTATCAAATCTAGTTGGTTTGGCAGTGGCATTTAACATTGAGATGATTTGGAGTTGTTCTTTGTTTCACGAGTGTCTTTGGTTTTAGACGATTACATAGCCTATATAAGGAGAACTAAGACCAACATTGCTTTCCAAATATTTATTTCGTAGCGGTGGTTTACATTTTCCAAAGGGAAAAAATAGATAATATGAATTAAAATGTTGATTTGAAGAGTAAATCTAAACAAGGACAACAGAGAAAATATATGCGTGTAAGACAAAGACCCTCTGAAAGATGGGTTGTCTAAATAAAATACCCACAAAAAGTGAGGTTGTGGTTGGGCACATTTGACAAAGAATGTGTTGTTGCAAAGGCATATGAGGAGCTTGTTTTAAGAGATAACCTTGTTTTGGGTACCAAAAGGAGGACATGTTGTGCATGTATGTACACTATTACAGATCAATGTGTAGAATTCAAGAGATTTTATATTATTATTGATGGAGCTCTTACCATAGAAGAATCCCAAATTCTCTTGTTGTAGAAACTAATTCATGGGTTCAGAATTTCTAGGTAGTTATTAATTAAGTGGCATAAATTTCTATATAATGTTCATACAAATTTCAATTCCAAAGTCTCCTTATTATTATTTTTTATATTGTTTTTTGATACACTGCATTACTAGCAAACTGCATCCATTAATCTCATCTTCTTTTGGCGTCGCTCAAAATGCTCTACCGACTATGGAAGAGAAAATCCAGTAGGAAAAACAATTTAAAAGACAATTAATTTGGAGGTTAGATTTATAATTAATTTTGGAAGGGGAGATAGAATATTTCCCACCTATATATTTGGGGCAGTCTATCTCATCTCGGCCCAACGCTCATTCCCTGTTAGTCCATATATCTAGATAGAGGGCAACCGGGTCCCCCTATGGAATGCCAATACCGTGAAGCAGCTGCAAAGCTTAAACATGACACTAATTTGATTTCATAAAATCTTATTATAATTACTTGGCTAAACAACTAATAAAGTACATGTGTTTTTTTAATTGAGTGCTCCATACAAAAAACTATTTATTCATTAACAACTGAATGAAATTAAAAAAAAAATGGATATCATTATAAACTATTCTCATTTTTGTGACAACATAAATTGTCATTCGCTATTAACTACAGTCAAATAAATATAGCAGTCAGAAGTGACAAGTTCTAACAATTATAGGTGATAAACAAATTAAATAGATTGTCCATGTGCAGTTATGTGATGGCTTTAAGATCTATGGAGAAAACACTATTAGATCTATTAGGTGTTAGTTTAATATATATCATCTAGACTATTTCAACGCTCTTTATCCTTCATTACTTACAACTTGAACCGTTGTAAGGAAGGAATGCATGAATGATAGAAAAAGAGACGGGATTGGTGTCAAATACGTGTAAGAACAAAATTAAGTGTTGTTTTCCATAATTGTTTGAAGAAAGCTGCTAATATGTGTGCCAAGAGTTGAGTTACGGATTTTTTTTAAGTGGACTTAGTCAACTCATCATGCAATATTAAATATTTTATTTCTTTCATAGTCATCCAATATTAGATTTGGCATTGTTTCATGCCCGCATGCAAAACTATTGAAATCATTTTCAAATGTTGTCGTCCCTGGCCATTCTTCTTGTGGACCCGGATCGAGGTGTGACTCTAATCTATGTTTGATAGTGAATTTTTTAAATATATATATATATATATATATATATATATATATATATATATATCATTGGGTCCCTCTCTCCTTCGCATCATTATATAAATCATGACACAAGGCACCATACACTATGGAGTGTTACACTCCTCTTCATCACTGAATGGACAATAATGTAAATTGGAATGATGTGAGGTAGCATAGTAGCATTATAATGGATGCATTAAAAAAGGATTCAATATTTTTATGTTTTATATTTTTTTATTAAAAATATAAAAAAAAAATATCATTTATATAATAATTATTTATAAAATTATTTAAGTAATGACTAAAATATATAATTAGAAATTTCTTAAAAATTAATATTTAATAATTTTTTTTTCTATGAGTGTTATTATTAGTTTTAAAGGGGGGACTATTGGAACCATTTAATTTTAATTTGAAATTAATTTTCAAATTATTGGCGAATCAGATGATATGAATTAATGCGTCAATAAAAAAATATTAGACTTTTATAAAATAAAGTAAAAGTTTTTAAATAGAAAAACAAGAAAAAAGATATTCCATACAAGATAATTGGCTGAATTTTTTTTCATGTTATTACCAGCCTCACTTTGATCAAGGTTAGATATTAACTTCTCCCCAAAATTTATACAATGAAGATATTAATGTTATATTTGTTTGCACAATGTGAATTGCTTTAAAAAAAAATCTACCAATTTTTGCCTAAGAACTGGGAATATGACAGGGCCTTTACCAAATCCTGATATAAATACACTTGCTATCACATTGTACTAAATGTTAAATTTGACAGAGAATAAAATCACCACAATAATCACTGCCAAAGTTAGAGACAAACTTAGCAGGGATTAAAAGAACCATCACCATGTCTTTCAGTAGCTAATATCTCTTTCGGTGCGTCTAAATTGTACTTAATTTTCCATGATTTTAGAGATAGCTAGTGTAGCTTTTGGGATTCAATGAAGGTGTATTTATTGATAGTATTTATTGTCATTTAGTGGTGATCAAGCTAAGTTTAGCAGAAAGGTCATAGAGATTTGATAGCAATTGTCATTTTTTAAAAGAAAACTTTGTGAAAGTAGTCTCTAAAATAATGATATTCTTTATGAGTTTAGTGGTACGTCGCCAACTTTGGTAGAATATATGCCCAGGTGAAACATTAATAAAGCACGCTTGTAGTTACTGCACTTTCTCTTTCGCCTGAACTGTTGAAAAGTGATTCTGAAGTGCAGTTCACTCAGTTCTATTTTTAGACTATTAGTGTAAATTTAGTTTACATGAACAGTTTTTGTGGAGCTAAATTTAGACAGTTAGTTAATTTTTAGTTAATATGTTTTTTAAAAAAATAAAGCCTTATAAAGGCTATAGTTAGTTTTAGTTGATATTACATGCAAATTATTATTTAGATAAATTTAAAATATTTTATTTAATAATTAGAAAATCATGTTCACATGCAATTCTATTAATACATTGTAATTGATCTTTATTTTAAAGAAGGAGAATGATTCCAATTTTTTGAAGAAGAAGTATTTTTTATTTTTGCAATTCTTATTTCTTTTATATTATGAATATTGCATATATTTGGCTGTGATTTAATTTTATTTAAAATTCTACATCTGTTATCAGAGCAAGAATTTTTCTTTTGGGTTAAAGATTTAGTAGTTGAAATTTTGCCAAAAATTTATCATGTCAAATTCTAATTCCTTGTCCATTCCATAATTTGATGGAAATGAGTATGATTATTGGTGTATCAAAACGATGACTTTTTTATAGGAAAAGATTTGTGGGAGATTATTGAATCAGGTTATATAGAGCCAACGGATTGGAATGCCCTCACAGCAAATGATAAAATAGCTAAGAAGGAGGCTAAGAAGAAGAATGCTCAAGCCTTATTTCATATTCAAATAGCTCTAGATAAGAGCCTATTTCCACAAATTGCAGGAGCAAAGACAACAAAGTATGCTTGGAAGACTCTAAAAGAAGCTTACCAAGGTAGTGATCAAGTCAAAACTGTCAAGTTATAGACATTGAAGAGATAATTTGAGAATTTGAAGATGAAAGAAGTTGAAAGTGTGAGTACCTATTGTGTCAGAGTAAAAGATATGGTCAATAAGATGGATACACTTGGTGAAATTGTGAACAATGAGGTTGTGATAAAAAAGGTGTTGAGGACTCTCACACCAAGGTGGAACCATGTTGCCATAATCATAAAAGAAAGCAAGAATTTGTCTACCCTATAATTTGATCATCTAGTTGGATCTTTGATGTCTCATGAAGAAAGATTGAGAGATTCATTTGGGGAAAGTGATGAGAAAGCTTTTTCCTCCAAATTTCAAATCACAAAGAATGAAGATGCCAATAGTAGCATCAAAAGTAATCAAGGCCAAGGTAGAGGCCAAAATCAGAATTACTCAAGAGGAGATAGAGGCAGAGGTGGTTTTCAAGGAAGAGGTGGTTTCAGAGGAAGAGGCAAAGGCCGATTTGATAAAATAAATATCTAGTGTTATCACTGTAACAAGTATGACCACTTTAATTATGAGTGTAGATTAAAAGAAGGTAATAATGATAAAAGCATTCATTATGCTGAAGAAGGTGATGAGAATCCTCCAGATAATTTATTTTTATCTTATGACAAAGTTGAATATATTTTTAAAGATGTTTGGTATTTAGATTCAAGATGTTCTAACCACATGTCAGGGAATGAAATTTTTTTTCTATAATGGATGAAAGTTTTAAATCCAAGATCAAGCTTGGTGATGACAAATCATTAGAGGTTGCTGCAAAAGAAGCTATGGAAGTCCATAAAAAAGAAGGTATGAAGAGTGTTAAAGGAATTTATTATACTCTAAAGTTAAAGCATAATTTGTTGAGTGTTAAACAATTATGTGAGAAGAATTATAAATTTGTATTTGAAAATCAACAATGTATAATTTATGATAAGAATCAAGGAAATAGGGTGGTAACTGTTGTGCCTATGACAAAGAATAGGATGTTCCCATTGAAGTTTGTTGAACATAACAAGAACCTTGTCAATATGGCATATGAGGATACAAGTTGGTTGTGGCATCTTAGGTATGGGCATTTTAATTTTCATAGTTTGAAGATTCTAACATCAAAAGCATTAATTTTTGGTTTGCCTAAAGTTGAAGAGCACAAGGAAGTTTGTGAAGGATGTGCTAAAGGAAAACATGCAAGAGAGAAATTTCTAAAAGGCAATGCATGGAGGGCCCATTATCCACTCCAGTTAGTTTATTCAGACATTTGTAGTCCTATGCAGACAAAGAGTTTGGGTAAGTCATCATAGTTCATTACTTTTATTGATGATTACTCACGACAGTGTTGGGTTTATTTTTTGAAGACCAAATGTGAAGCTCTTGAGACATTCAAGAAGTTTAGATCCTTTGTAGAAAATGACAAAGGGTGAAAAATCAAATGCTTAAGGATTGATCGTGGAGGATAATTTTGTTCAAAAGCCTTTCAAGGTTATTTTGATATTCATGGCATTAGAAGACAACTCACCACTGCATACACACCTCAAAAAAATGGTGTAGCTGAAAGGAAGAATTGTATAGTGGTGGAGATGGCACGAAACATGCTACAAACAAAGGGATTAAGCAATTCTTTTTGGGGAGATGCAGTTGCTACAACAATATATATTCTCAATCGGAGTCCCACTAGTGTACTTGATAGGATGACTTCGTATGAAACCTGATATGAGAAAAAGCCAAATCTTAATTATTTTAAAGTTTTTGGTTGCTTAGCCCATGTTCATGTTCCTGATCAAAAGAGGCAAAAGTTAGATCCCAAAAGTGAGTCATGTATTTTTGTTGGATAAAGTGAGGAAAGTAAGGCTTACAGATTATATAATCCTCTCACTAATAGGCTTATTGTGTCAAGATATGTGATTTTTGATGAAAAGGGAGTTTATGGTCATCAAAAAGGCCATATGGAGAAGTCAAAATCTGTTTTAAATGAAGTTATTATGGATGATATTGATCATGGGCAGCCCACTAATATTTCTATTCCAAGTGCTACAAATCTACCAAGTAACCCCTCATCTAGTTGTTCAATTCCAAGTGTAAGTCCAGATTCAAGTCCTAGTTCTACAAGGAAGGTAAGAATATTGAGTGACATTTATCAAAGGAGTTCAAATCAAGCACATGAAGAAAATCCAAGAGGTGAGACACTGAATTTTGCTTTACTTACCAAGGCTGATTTTGAACCATCATGTTTTGAAGATGCATATACTAATGAAGTTTGGATGCAAGCAATGCAAGAAAAGATGGATTCTATTCACAGGAATGACACTTGGGAGCTTACAAAGCCTCTGCATGACAAGAAGAAGATTGGCACCAAATGTGTCTACAAGACTAAGTGTAACAATGATGGAAGTGTTGAAAGACATAAGGTGAGATTAGTTGTTAAAGGCTTCACACAAAAGTATGGCATTGATTATGAAGAGACATTTGCACCAGTAGCAAGACAAGAGACCATTAGAATGTTGATTTCATTAGCAGCTCAAAAGAATTGGAGCATCCATCATATGGATGTGAAAAGTGCCTTCTTGAATGGGTACTTAGAAGAAGAAGTATATGTGGAACAGCCACAAGGTTTTGAAGTGCAAGGAAAAGAAAATCATGTCTACAAGTTAAAGAAGGCTTTGTATGGCTTCAAACAAGCACCAAGAGCATGGTATGCTAGGATTGATGGATATTTTCAAGAGAATGGCTTTCAAAGAAGTAAGAGTGAACCTACCCTTTACCACAAACAAGAAGGTAATGATATTCTAATTGTAAATTTATATGTTGATGACTTGTTGTATATGGGTAGCAGTTCTATGATGAAAGATGAATTCAAAGTTTTCATGATGAATGAATTTGAGATGAAAGATTTAGGCCTCATGAAATATTTTTTAGAAATGGAGGTTTATCAAAGGAAGAATAAAAAATTTATTTGTCAAACAAAGTATGCTAAAGATATGTTGAAGAAATTTGATATGGTTGATTGGAAACCAGTCTCCACTCCAGTTGCTCATGGAGTTGTGTTGTGTAGAGATGATGGTGCTAAAAGAGTTGATGAGACAGTCTATAGAAGTATTGTTGGAAGCTTAATGTTTCTAACTCATACAAGACCTGATATTGCTTATTCATTTTCACTTGTTTCAAGGTACATGGTAGAGCCATCAGAAATACATATGAAGGCAGCCAAGAGAATTTTGAGGTATGTGAAAGGCACTCTAGATTTTGGTATTCATTACTACACTTCTAAAAGGTTCAATCTTGTTGGTTTTAGTGATTCTAATTGGGGAGGTAGTTTGGATGACCAAAATTCAACATCTAGGAATTGTTTTTCTTTTGGTTCTGGTTTGATTACTTGGACCTCAAAGAAGCAAAGTATAGTTGCCCTTTCTTCTACAAAAGCAGAGTATGTTGCAGTCACTTCAGTAGGTACACAAGCATTATGGCTTAGAAAACTTCTTGAAGAAATTGGAGAGATTCAAGTTCAGTCCATAGTTATTTTTTGTGATAACATTAGTGGTATTAAATTAGCCAAGAATCCAGTCCATCATAGCAGGACAAAACATTTTGATTTAAAGCATCATTTTATTTGAGATGTAGTGCAGATGAATGTGGTAGAATTGAAATACATCAACACTAAAGAACAGTTAACAGATATCTTCACGAAAGCAATTGCAACAAATCAGTTTTTGACACTCAGAGATCAAATTGTGAGCCCGCTCAGCATCAAGGGGGAGTATGTTGAAAAGTGATGCTGAAGTGCAGTTCACTCAATTCTATTTTTAAACTATTAGTGTAAATTTAGTTTGCATGAACAATTTTTGTGGAGCTAAATTTAGACAATTAGTTAATTTTTAGTTAATATATTTTTATAAAAAATAAAGCCTTAGAAAGGTTAGAGTTAGTTTTAGCTGATATTACATGCAAATTATTATTTAGATAAATTTAAAATATTTTATTTAATAATTAGAAAAGCATGTTCACATGCAATTCTATTAATACATTGTAATTGATCTTTATTTTAAAGAAGGAGAATGATTCCAATTTTTTGAAGAAGAAGTATTTTTCATTTTTACAATTCTTATTTCTTTTGTATTATGAATATTGCATATAAATTTTATTTAAAATTCTAAATGAACGGTATTAAAATTTGGAACACAATCATTTCCTTTCTTTGATCATTTTGCCTTCTGCCTCAAGTTTTGCTGATTGATTAAATTTGAATTGATACTTGAGAAACCCTCTGATTTTTTTCTCGAGGAAGAACTTTATTTTTGGAACAAAGAAAATAATTACGCTTTCGGTTCTTTAATCCTAGACGGTTCCTGTGTTCTGATATCTCTTTCTCTTTTGAGCTAATCTCTATTACTATGCTCATTCTCACAAATTTGAAGCTTCCTAATGCCTACAGATTGGTATTAATTTCCTTCACTGCGTATTAAAATTTTAGAGCCATCATTGTGTGCATTGGGCTTAAAAAAAAGTTAAACCGTTGGTTTATTTCAGTCCTTTGAAGTTTTAAAAGGATCCTATCTTTTGTTTGAACGTTTTAGAGAACATTACAGTTTCCTTGGTGTACATTTTTTATCTGAATCTATTGCAAAATTCATCTTTGAACATTTTATATAACATTACAGTTTCCTGTACATTTTATCAGCACTACTCATGTTTAAATAGTTGTCTCAGTACATCGGTAATCACTTGCACCCCCACCTGAGCACACTCCACACTGTAATTCACAAGTGCCTTAGCCCACCTGCACCCTCTGATGTTCGAATTGCCGCACTGGAGTGCCAATTAATTTTGTCCATCGCAGGACAAGGAACTTATATTCCAAGACCTACTGCTTGCTATGATGCAGATCTTGAATCCAGATCTTAGTGACAGTACACCATATGGTAGAGTAATATATAGTCCTTCAAGTCTATTATTGTAAGCTTCTTGAGTTACTGTGTATGAAATTTGCATTGTTTTCTCTCATGGTTCCAATGGTAGATTTAAGGGCTAATTGAATTTTTCTCCTTCATTCCGCAGGCAGGAAGAAAAAATGCTTCTAGAATACCCGATACAAAAAAATTACATAATTATTGCACAATGATTCGAAGTCTGAAATAACTTAGCGATCTTTTTTTATAATACTATATATAATTTTCAATTTTCAGTTTCAATTGGAAACATACTAAAATCGATTAGAAGCATAGGGTAATATATAGTACTTTAATTTTGAAGTTATAAAAAAATAATAATACTTTGTTAACTTTTGTTGGACAAATATTTCAACACATTGTCGGGGGAGGGTTAAAAATTATGTTATATGACTAGAGAAAAATTATTTCTTTTACTCTAAGATTTCAACATCTATGAAGTGATTCTTCTGACCATATCGGGCTTTTTCTAAATGAAGATAAATATTTTTTCAGTAGTTTAAAATTATAATTTAGTTTTTAACTACTAAAGTCTATGATGGTATTGAGAATCCTTATAGTTATTGTTCATGGTTCAACAAACGGTTTATTTTAACATTGAATTATGACTCTTGTGGATTATAAGCATGTTATCATGTTTGGTGTAGAGAATTTTTTTCTGCAGAAGACAGATAAGTTTTTTTAGTGTGGGCAATTTTATATTGCGTTCATTAATTCCTATGTTTTCTATATAAGTATTTTCATATTACAGGTATGTTATTTTATACCATAATTCATCGTTATTCTTTTCTTTTGATATAGTTGGCTAGTACCCTGAGTCCTTAAATTTTTTAAAGAAAGGCCCGATTCAGAATCTCTAATACAAAAATTATTGTTTTCCACATTTTTTTGCCTACCCAGTATCTTAAGAAATTATATGTAAAGGTTAAATCCTTTTATATTCATTGCTCAATTTAACCAAAGGCTAGTGTACCAGATCGGTTGGCATCCATTGTGAGATGCTTTAATCCCACACTAGTCAAGTTGGCTATCAAATTCAGCTCCCTTCTTTGCAGTCCTCAAAGAAAGTGTTCCACAGTATGATGCATGAAGTAAATAGTATGAGAAGCAATAGAGATGGTGCAAATCAAGTATTTTTGGTTTCATATTTTGATGACTTGCTTGACAGGCCAATGTTTCATCCTCCCACAACTGAGTCTACACTAGCTAGACTTTATCGACTTCCATTGGGATATCAGATGGGTGCCTCTTATTTATGTGAGTAGATATGTAAAATAAAATAACATTATACGCTTCGCATAGTTTATTCTTTTATCTTTGTAAACTTCTTTCTTTCTTTTTTTGAAAGAGTTCCTCTAAACAACCCTTATTGTTATGTTTCTTGATTGCACTTTTTCGTGCCTTTGAGCCATTTTGGTAATTCCTAGACATTAATACTCTCTCTTATTTATAGTTTTGCTCCAAATATTGGAGGCCTTCAAATGCTCTAGAAATAACATTGTACAAAGCCTTGGAGAAGATAAGTACATAACAAAAATCACCTTTGATAGAGCACAATCATATGCAACATTAATTGCAATTATCCATTTGCATCTCTATTTTTTTATGCAAGTGGTTACTATTTAGTTTGTAGATTCTATGTACTTTGCAGATTCTATGTAGTTTCACTGGTCTAATTTCAATTTTACAGGCTCATATCTATCTGTAAATTTCAAACAAGTATATTTTTCCTTGTGAAGTTTATTTTTTATTTAATTTAATGTGGTTTTTTTTTTAATACAGTTTCTAAATTTATCTATATATCATTTTTTTTATATTTAGTATTGGTATTTGTTGGTAAGTCTACATATTAATTTCAAGTGTGTTTGTCTTGTGTCAATTTTTTAAGACTGTATATGCTAGATAAATATTTTCTCTTAATCAAGCTATTGTTTTCTCTTAATTGAGATTGTTTGTTTAATTTGATTATAAGGCATCTGGTTCTATCTAGTAGGTAGCTTAATCCTTTTGTTTGATGGCATGCTTACATGATTTTATTATCATGTTTATTTTATGCCATGTAGTTTTTTTTGTTGATATTTATCCATATTTTTATTTATTTTGAGGTAATAAATGATTGCTACTAATTAGATTTATTTTAGATACAACATTCATGAGCAATGTGCAAGTATCATGTTTGATGTTACTACTCACTTGACTTATAAAAATGTTCCTGCTTGGTATAGGAACCTTTGCAGGCAGTGTCCTGAAAACACATATATTAGAGATAGCTTTTAATTTAGTGTTTAATATTTATTAAGTCGAATCTATGTTAACATCTTTATGCAAATGGCAGTGTGTGTGAGAACATCACCACTCTTCTTTGTGCAAATAAGGTTGATGTGAAGAACAAACAAGTGAAATCCAAGCAAGCCACTTTTCATAGAAAAAAAATCTTCAGTACAACAAGATTCCTTCCAAAGAACTATAGTTTTGACAAGCCATACCTATACCTGGGCACACAATATCTATTGAAATTAAAACTAAACAATGCTGAATAGAACATTAAGAGGCTCATTGTTTAACCTCTTTTGGGGGAGTTTGTATATTTGATCTAACATTTCCATTATTTTTTTACTTATGATTTATTTATGTTGTCAGATACAAGGTAGAATTGGTAGTAGCAACAACTCAACTCTTCCAAATGATGATGATGACTTGAGTAATTGTTTGTTTTGAATCCATAGTTTGAATTCTTTTGTATCATTAGGGTGGCGAAATTGATTAGTCTATATCATTAGAAATGAGTCAGTTCTTGAATTCAATTACACATCTTTGGTGTTATTAGTGGCATGTACTTTATTTTTTAGGTTCATTTGCACATATATATGCATTAAGAAACAATAATATTAGTTGTTTCTAAGATAGTAGGCATTTTTTAAATGGTTAAAAATGATTTTTTGACAAATCTGTCTTTGACATGGTTTTAAGAGCTATTTTTATTCATTGGATGTTTTTATCAGTAACGCATATGCGATGGTTATGTGGTTATGTTTTTTGAGTGTGTGTTCTAGCTAGATTTTTGGCATGCTATACTTTTGATCCTTATATGTGATATGATTGATATGTAGTGTTGGAAAACCAATCTTGATCGAAAAAACTAATCTAAACATGTATGCTAGGATAACATTTATGAGAATTTCATTTCAAGGGTTTGTAAAATTATTCAGTGTTTATCTTTGTATCGCTCTTCAATTTTATCTCAAGAGAATATCTTTGCACATGAACAAAATGATGGTTTATGATTTAGTTGGTTGCATTCTTGAAGAGGTCTATAGATATAATATTATACTATGAAATCGATGGAGTTTTAGGTCAACTGATATATTGGCTACCAATTTTTATAAATAGCCAAAGGGTCATGTTTGAAGAAATGCCTTACTATCATAGCCATGTAATCAAATTACAATCAAGTTTCAGAATTATGGAAAATAAAAATCTTGTACAATGAAATGATTCAAAGTTTAGTTATGGAAGTATTCTTCAACTAATTTTTATAGATATAAATGTTCTCCATTATATCATTATGTTTTTTTCACAAAATACTTGAAACAAATTTCAATTCTCTTCTACCCTGCAAGGACTTAGCACTTGTGCCCTTGTTGCACTAGATTTTGCTAGGAACATCACCATTTAATTTGAGTCCTTAAATACAAGGTTAAAGTTGTAAGCACTAAACATTTTTGTGAGACATGGTCTTTTTCAATAATGGGTTGTACAGATATTTAGCATGATCCAATAGTTTATTGAGACGAGTGAATTAGTTTTCTTTTTGGACAAAACATTATGATATTTTATTAATTAGTAATATATCTCATTCAAAAACAATCCTTGACTTGGAAAAGATAGTTAACATGCCAAATAAGATATCCTCATGGAGCCTTAGGCCTTAAAAATAATATAATGTTCCCAAGCATTCTTGAAAATCCAATATACTATTCCCCTAGGAGTTCCTTAAAACTCCTCTAGCCCCTACATGACCTATATTTCCAAGATGAGTCATCAAAGTTTATCTTGGTAAACAAATGTTTTGCACAGTGCCTTTATGGGTGAGGATGGATGGTGAAGGTCAAAAGTTGATAACTTGGAAAAATGTTGAATTGGTTCATGATAGTAAGGTCCATCATCTTATCAATTTAAGGATGAGGAATGAGTATGAGCTATATTCCATGTGTTTTCAACATTCATCATTAAATGATTTAAAGTATGAGATATTGTTAGTCCTAGAGTGTGTTACCCATAGGATTATAGATATCATTTTTATTTAACTTGGAATTAATCCCTATCTTGTTGGCCAACCAAATAACATTAATTTATGTGCTCACAAAAAATTAATACTTATGTAAAGTTGAATTACAATGTGTTTAATGGATAAAATAAAATAATATTATTTCATATAATCTGATTGGTCAAAACATTTGTATGTTATATCAAGTTTCACGTTGATCAAGGCATTGCCAACACAATGAGGATGTTGTGCCATAACTACATATAGTGTAGATTTTATTCATCATTGAATGTTGGATTTGTTCACACATTATTTATTAATGTGTTTAATTGTTCACTATTGAATGTTGGATTTATTTTCAAGAAATTTGGTTATAAAAAAGGTTAGAGTTACACAACATTCATAGATGGTAATGACATATTTAGTGGTTGGTGAATCTAGTTGTTGGGTAGGGTTTAAAGGCTAGAGTTAAAATAAGTATTTTTGGGAGTCAATGTGTTTTAGTGGTTGGACTTGTCTTTAGATTTTATAATAGACATATGGTGTGGTTTCTTGTATGCAATCCTTGCCCTCAAAGCCTAAAAGTATAGACATGTTTCTATTTCTCTCCTTTAATGCACATGCAATTGCTACATGCTTTTAATTGAAAAAAATTTATACATGCATAAATATTCATAACAGTACAAAGCAAAAATGAGTGAGGAAATGATTTGATTGTGAAAATTTAGTAGAAGAGCAATGAGGTTTAAGCTCCAAAACTCACAAATAAATCACCTAGCTTGTTGAAAATAACTAGAAGATTTATGAATTGTGTTTCTTAATTGCATTGTTTTTTATATTAAACTTTGCATTTCTCCATTTCATAGATCCAAACATGAAAACATTATTTTTGAGATCCCATTTCTCCATTGTTTTATCTATTAAACTTTGCATTTCTCCATTGTTTTTTCTATTAAACTTTGCATTTCTCTCATTTATATGTTCTTCTCTAAAATGAATTTCAAGTTCCTAGGTTGTGAAATGCAGTACAATGCATGAATGTGATTGCTAAATTTTTCTAATTATAATTTATCTTATCTTCGCATTGTAGTGTGTATAGGATTGTCTAAAGAACCTGAGAAGCTCCAGTATGTGTGTATGATCTCTTTGAGATATATTCAGCATAACCTCTTAATTTTTGGTCTTATAAAGTTCAATGAATGCTTAATTTCTTATAGATAAGGTGATTTTGTTTTGGTCTTGCATTTTCTAGATTTGTTCTCTTTTTTTTGTTTTTTTATAAAGCATGCACATAATCTAATTAGGCATAAGATCTAAATTATCTAGTTCAATGGTTTAGAATACTTTTCTTGTTTTTAAATTCAATATATGAAAAAATTTCCACCCATGAATAAAACTAGGCACTAAAATTTTCCCTCTAGTATACCTCATTAACAAAAAAATGTTTAAGGACTTAGCAAATGTTCTTCATGTTGTTAGTTATAATGTGGAAATCTTAGCTCAGATATATGTGAGTTCTGATGTTATGACATTTTTTATTGATTAGAGGATAAATTGAACAAGACTCTTCCATCCTTACAAACTACAAGTTGATTAGTGATGTGGATGGTGTTTAGGTCCCTAGATCGGCTCTTTCAATAATCAATATTTTATTAACCAAGTTCCAAAATATTTTTTCAGGGGACCCTACCACTACAATAAAGGTACATTATTTTATGTGTAAATATTTCATCCACCTCTCATTTTAAACAATTACTATATTGAATCTCACAAAAATAAATGTTGGTAATTGGCCTTTGTTCTTTGGTTTCTATCATTGATCATGTAGTAATGCTCAAATGTTCTAGAGTTGATCTTGCATGATAAAATCTAATAATCAATGGTGAAATATAACCATTGCTTAGTTATTATCTTGCATATTGTCTCCAACAAATGAAATTTATCTTCATGAGCTTGAACAGTGTCCATATGACCAAGTTAGATATTTTTTTCATCAATGGCAATGAGAAAGTTCTCATTGCTCAAGATAAAATGAGTGAAAATCATGTTTATGTTTTCAAGAATCAACAAATAATTTGTTGATCATGTTTCAAAAAAGAGCACACTAGCCACTTATAAACCATAAATGTAATACATAGGTAGGATCTATATTTTTATGAAAAGGATCTTCATGAGTTTGGACAATGTCTATATGACCAAGCTGGATATTTTTCCATCAACGACAATGAGAAAATTTTCATTGCTCAAGACAAAATGAATACAAATCATGTTTATTTTTTTTAAGTCTTGTGAGTTTGGAATTTTTTCTATGCAATCTTCAATTTTTTGGTAAATGAAATATTTCAACAAATATTAACTGTCAAATCAATCCCTGATTTATCTCAAACTTGCATTTGATCCATTTTTCATTCCAAAAACAAAACTTGCCCCTCCATACAAATTTTATACCCACAAGGACTTGTCACATTATGTCCTTGTTTTAACTCTCTCAATTATGTAACAATTTCATTGGACTTAAATATCCAAATAAGCCAATGTAGGGATTATTTGATAGATATATTTTAGGTGTGTCAATGATAATTTGAGAGAACACCACTTAATAAAAAATAATGAAAACAAGCAATGGAGATAATGTGAAACAAAAAAAACTAACTAGCTATTGCCAAACTTTGTGAAAATTAGCATTGAACATTTATAGGTCTAATATTATTTATCCTAGTTTTCACAATTGGCACATTTTTAGGGCCCTAATGACCAACATGTCCAAAAAAATTATAAGTTTAATAATCTATTATGAAAGGAACACAAACATTTATACATGATTGTAATAACCAAATCTGAGACAATTGTATAATATAAACAAATAAATTAACATTTATTACTAAAATAATGTACTTGTAACTAATCCTTATGCACACTTAGATTATGCTCAATTCCACATCCTTGACCAGGCTTCCTTCACTTCTATGTGGATGAACCTCACTTTTTAAGCAAATTATTATTCTTAATATCCTTATTCACCATCCTAAACTCATTATCAAATTGATCCATATTTCTAGTTTAGTTAGCTTTGATATTCATACAAGGCATCTCTTTCAAGATGATCTCACTTTTCGGTGGTGTATAAATCCTCCAATCATTCCCTCCTACCAAATAATGACTATTTTCTCAAATTCAAATTCACCAAATGGGTCAACCCACACATTTCATAAGTCCCACTCAAATGAATTTTCAAATGATCACTATAATGCCACATTTAATAAAATTTATCCACTAGAGGCTCATATGATTGAAAAACACCATAATATCTAGTTGCACATTCAAAATAAATAACCTATTCTTCCCAACTCTGAGTACACACAACCTTAGTAGCCCTGAGATAAGTTTGCATATAACTCCAAGGTCACAAGTCATTGTTAAAGCAATTAATCACACTAAGATTATAGTAACATATAACATTACACCAATCTTTAACACACACCACCATATCATGGGATAACTACAAGGAGTATGATCCCTCTTCAAAGTATTGGTATGTAGGTAGCACTCAACACAAGAGGTGTTGAGGTCAAGCAAACATTAGCCACTAACCCATTTCCCCATTTAATCTATTTTTCTTCATGACCTATTGAGCTAGGGTTTCAAGTGAAAAATAAGGTAAACAATGACTTATTCAATGAGGTAAGTGATCCAAATCACACACATGAGATAAATAGGTGAAAGCATATAGGTCCAAACTTTCACAAAGAGTCAAAACCCTATGAGATGTAGGCTTGCCCTATAGAGACCAGCGCATGTCACCCATTTCCATATAGCATGGTCTTGTCCCAAATAGATGTAAATCCATAATCTTGATTCACAATGACCTCACCTAGTCATACAGTTAGTTTTATAGTTACACTTATAGTCCTACACTTCTAATTTTATAGTTAAGTCATTCTTATTTTCTACTTTTCCCTCGTAGAATATTTCAATATTTAGTAAGTTTCAAATTAGTTTATGTAATTTATTGAATAGTTTATACACTTTAATTTTGCACAATAGTTTCTCATAAATAGGATTTAGTTTCTACTTATCCAAAAATTTGATAAAACATATAGACAAGGTCAGTGGGTGTGACATAAATTTTTTACATAGAGCCTACCTTTCATGTGCCTTGATTATCATGTCCCAAATAATATTTTGAATATTTAGAGAATAACCCTTTGTTGATTTTTTATTTTTAGCTATGCTATAATTTCCATGTGGGGTTTCAAAAATAATTTACTTTTGTCTGAATTCCACTAAAGATGAAGATGGGCCTAGTTGTTTTTTTCACAACACTCCCTAATTTCTTAGAAATCATGGTACCCCTTTTTTTGCTTTTGCTTTCAGTCTTACTTGTACTTGAAATTCAGTTGATTGTCTCTCTCCTAAGTTTAAATTCTAGTACATCTTAATTTATGTGTCAAACTAGGTCCCAAAAACCTCTCCATTATAGATAATAAGTTCATGTGATAAAGTTTCATATAAAGCACTTAGCAGGAAAATAGACTTTGAACTCTTTATTAGCCTCTGAAATTTTTGCTCAAAGACTCAGTTAGGTCTGTTGAAGCCAAATTTTATTTTCTAGTTATAATCATGATTTTAACCCTGATTAGGTCTCCTTTTTCAAATTTGGCATGTCCCTTTACTAACTAGGCTTGTATGCCTGATTAGGTTTTTTTAATGGCATTAATTATTTAACAATTCTAATTAGAGTAAAAACTATAATGCTTAGAGAGTTTGCACCTTTTAGATGTTACCAGCAAAGCCTTGATAGGTTGGCAAGGGGCATCAGTTTCAAACTTAGTGTTGACCAGAGTGTTTCATTCAAAAATTTGTTCATGTCCTTTAAAAATGCAACATAGTGTTGGTCGAGGTTTAAACCCTGACCAATTCTATCAATTATAGAGGGCCCCATCCATTTGCTACATGGCTAAAGTTTATTGATTAGGTCAAGGAGGCTCAAAGCCTCCCTATGTAGTGTTATCCTGGCATGTGGACCTGACTAGGTCTATGGGGACCCTAAATCCCATCACACTATTCGTAATAGTGGTAATTAAGTATCCCAAACCCGATTTGGTCTATGGACGATTTGATCTCCCGATTAGATCTATGAATTTTTCCAAGCACCCTTCCTTCATAAGAAAGATTTTGAAGCTTGATGAGTAAAGAATTTTAATTTTTTTTAAATTGCATTCCTGCCTCAATCTAAAGCCTAAATAGGTCTATGGGATAGATTTATAGTGCTTGGTGGTTTTTTACGTAATAAATTTTCAACCATTACTCTATTTTTTGTGTTGTTTGTGACACTGAGAAGATTGTCCATCACGGTTGTCATGGAATGAGCATCATTTGTAGGATATGCACCAATCAAAATTTGTCATCTTTTTTTTAACATTTTTTAACTAGTTTTATAAAGTGCATGTTTTAATAAGTTAAAATCCTTTCCTTTAATTCCGACAATAAAGTAGCCATTTTTTTATCTATTTTATGAGTGTGAAAAGGGATAAAGTGCAAGGAACTTGTAAAAGGGGGAAGTGCTAATGGATTCCAAATTAAAGTGCAATTATCTTTTTGAGGGAAAATTATTTCCCTCCATTGAAAAAATTGTTATAAAATCCCATGCCAAATCCATTCACAGGGTTGACTCATTTTGCATCTAAGAAGACATATTGGACCAAACATTTTTTTCACATTTTATTTCCTTCTTGGTAGTTTTAACTCGTCCCTTGTTGAGCTATGATGTTATGCTAAAAAAATTTTAACTAACCGATTATAATTTACCCAAACATTATGTTATTCTAAATGTTTTATTAATCAAAGCTATGAAGATTTTATTTTTCTTCGTCCACATGCATATGGTGTTGGTGTTATTATTCTTCTTGGATTTTTATCCCTAGACTCTAGCACTATAGTCATTCATGGTTCTATGAATATTAGCCAAACTATACATTAGTTTTATGGGTACATTTAATTAGGTGGATCATATTTGTCTTCATTGTAAAATGGGGTGTTTTATTTCTTTTATTTTCCCTATCCTTTGCTCTTTTTTACCCATCTGCTAGTTGGGGTTTAGTTTAAATTTGAATACGATCTATCTTTGCATGTTTATCTTGATTGTAAACCTTATTTACTATTTTTTTAACATTATTGAATGTATGAAATGAACATGTTATAAATCAGTTGCATTTCCTTGTCTAAATTTTAAAATGCAAATTTTTATTTGGACAAATATATGTATGCTTGTTTTTATTTTCTAAAATGTGTTTAAAACCCACTATTGGTAGTGGACTTGGGACTGTCAAATCACAAAGTGTAAATTCATGACAAGTGTGTGATGTATAACATTTTAGTAACATAGATCATTTTGTATGTATTAGGCTTATGTATGTATGTCAAGACTATAGAATATGAAAAGACTCATTTGAAGGAAAAAGGTTTGAACACGAAGTGGCAGAGCATTATGAGTCTATGAATAATATCAAATGTAAAGGAAAATAGTTTTGAATGATAAGATATTAATATAGAGATTAATTCATGGTTCTTCAAATGCCTTTGTACTTGTTTTGTGCATAGTTGAACCCTATTATGTTTGGATATGTTTAATCATATAATAATAATGATTTTTTTGTACACCTAAGTCTATGTTTCTATGAATAAGTAGTAAAAACTAAATTGAATGAATTCTATGCTATATTATATAATCTCATTTGAGTTATGAATATGTACTCTAACTTACATAATAATACTTATTATCATGTTTTGATGGGTTTTTTAGGAACCTTTATGAATAATGGTGCGATGAGCATGGATAAAACCTTGTGAAATATGCTTATATGGTTATTTAGATAGAGATTTGTAATGGTGGTCAGATGAGATACTCCATAAATTAATAGAAGGAGAAGCTAGATGAATTAGAATTATTAGTTGCCTAGTTATCAATCTTGAAATATTATTGCTTTAGACCAAGGGAGACAGAGAGATTTATTTGGACTAAAGAAAAGGTAGAAATATTATGAAACATGGACACTAAGTGGACACATGTGATATACCATTGGATAAAAACCACTATTGATGGACATATTACTGAGTTTGATGTGTAAGGGTATGTTATGTTCGAAGTTACAAAGGACCTATTTTTAAGAGGCATCAGAAGAAAATGTATAAATTGACTACCAGTTCTTTTGAAGATGTTGGTTTTGGATAAGGCCATGGTGCCTATACATACCAATATGGACTAATCATTCTGAGTGTTATAGAGATGTGCATGAAAAATAAGTGAGTGTTGAATATTTGAGAGGATAAAGTTGAACCTGAACCCAGAAGATGGAGGATGCAAAGAAATATAATGAGAATAGAATTTTAAGGTTAGAGAGATGCAAAAATAGAGGATATGGAATAAATGGAACAATCTAGATGTAGTTATGAGTAAGAGTAGAGTAGATACTTTAGAAGATAAAAAAGGAATGGGAGGTTAGAGAGGAGCTAGAGATTATGTAGATTATGGAAATGAGAGGATGCAAAAGAGGAGAAGGTGTAACTAAGAATTCAAAAAGAGATAGAGATTGGGAAAATGATTCAGAGGAGATGGAATAAAGTGAGGAGAAATAGAGTGGAAAGATAGAATAGGAGTAGGTAGAATAGTTAGAAGGCAATTTTAGGTCAGTTATAAGGGAAAAGATTGTTTGGAGAAGAGAAGGATCAATATTTTGAATAAGTTATTCTAAGTCATAGGATTAAAGTAGGTTCAAGATCAAATGAGGAAAAATCTATTGACAAGGATCTTTCATTTTAAGGGTATACATAACCTATGCCTATTTTATCAAAAAAGAGAAGAAGAAAAAGTATAGAAGTTGGAAAAGATAGTAAGTAATTTGATTATTTCATAGATAAATTTGGAGGACTTAGTGAAGACACTAAGAAAGTGATGGACAGGAATAAATTTAGGGAGGTTGGTTTTTAGGTTGCAACAAATTTTAAGACACCAATAAATTCCAATATGAAGAAGCCAATAGTTTCAATTACAATCATAAGAAATATGGCTCTAAATCTTAGAATTTTTGTAACTTTAACACCATATGATGGTTCCACTGACCCTAAACAATATTTGTTAACTTAAAAAATGAAATGGAAAGATAAAGGTGTTATAATATATGATGCAAAGAAGTGTAAGTTTTTAGAATCTTTGAGAGGAAGAGCTCTATATTTTGTATCTAAAAATGATCCTCAAGCAATGGGTTTTCCAGATGTCAAGATTAAACTAATTAGGGAATTCAAGATGCAAAAATGCCCAAGCTAAACTATTCAGGATCTAAAAGAAATTTGAAAAAAACCAAGTGAATTGGTTTAGGATTATGATTGCAGATTCTTTGATATTATAAATGAGTAAGTTTCTAGTTTTCAAACACGGACAAAATTAGATGGTTCATAGAAGGTCTGTGAACTAGGATCAAGTTTGTTATCACACAAACACAATTTCTTGATAATTCTAAGGCTTGATTAGATGCGATTCAAGTTGAATAGATAGAAGACAACAGGGAAATTTTGTAGCCTACTAAAAATATATATGCTAAGATAGATGTTGTCCTATGAAAATGGATGAATTACATGAAAGCCATAGGCATGGATTAGTGATATGTTGCACTGAATGTGGAAACAAAGGACATCATAGAAATGATTATCCAAAAGCCAAGATGAAAGAGTAATGAAAGATTTATCACATAATAGGACACCCCACTTCTAAATGCCATCTTTTGTAACAATACATAAAATAAACACATATCATGTATTATACTTTTTACAAATTTCATAATCATTATGGAACTAAATGCAAATCACTCTAGGAGATAAAGGAGGATATCACCAGAAATGTCTTTGAAGTCACTACACAAAAAAATATATTTACAAAACAAAAATTATAATTATAGATGTGGAAATGATGTCAACTATGTAGCCTACTTATAGGTTGACTCTTCAAGATCCATAATACTCAACTCCATAGTCTCCTTAGTTTCAGCCTTAAGGTCTCATAAGATGGACAAAAAATTCATCTCAATATCAGTTAAGATGGACATCCCCATCCCCCCAGTACCAATAGCCTTGGAATTTTTTTTCACCACCACATTAGTCTGGATGGGATCCACCTTCCGCTCAAAGACATTATGTGGGATAGGAAGGATAACATCAACAAGGATGGGGTTTTAGAGGTGGATATCACAGAGGAAGTCAAAATCAGGGGGAAGCTAATAGATAAGGAATACAACCTATTATTTTCTATATGTGCGATGAATAAAACCACTTCACATAAAAAAATTATATGAAATCCATAGAGACAAATTTATTGTGTTTATTTCAGAGTATCAAAACAACACCAAATAGAGGATTACCCAACCTTAAAGAAGTAGAGAAAGGATAAACTAGTGCACAATGTTAATATGGTAAACATGCAACCAATAGACCATGTGTATCTATAATTTATCACTTGAAATCAATACAAGGAACAACTGTTTCCACTATTAGATATGCCCAAATAACCCTTGATTAGAGAAATTTGATAGGAGAAGTACCTAGATCGTGCAGAGGAAAATATTTTTATGTCTGAAGTTGCATAGTTACTATAAAATATTTAAAACCATAATGCTTCTAAAGGGGATGTTGTAGTCATAGATGGGTGGATGTATAGGTAAATTATTTCCATACTATGATAGGATAAAGTAGTGATGACTTTGTTAAACTTGTAAAAATTGTTAATCACTTTGTGCAATGATGACATATCATACAACATAACCAACCTATTGCATAATATGTTAAACTATGCATAATTAGGACAAGAATAAACTTAAAGGATAGTTTGGTATGTGAATACCAATAAGCCATGGGATGTTGATTCCCATATGCATATTGAATTCGTTGGGTATGAATTATTAAATATTATATTTGATTTTGGAAGCATAGTGAATATGATTCCTTGGTCCACATGGGAGTCCATTCGATGACCTACTCTAAGCTACAATCTAATTACATTGAGTATTATAGATTATGGAAGATTATATCCCATTGGGAGGTTAGAATATGTATAAATCAATGTTTTAAATCTCAATCTATGAAGTGACTTTGAATTTATTGACATGAAGAATGATGAAATGCATTATTGTGTGTTGATTAACAAAAAGTGGGAATATGATGCTCAAATAACCATCAATATAGTATAAAATTAATTATAGGCTTACAAGGAGATGAGATTATAATCATTCCTATTAGCAATTTTGGCCTGTCAGGGCCAAATTGCTACCCTTATTATCTGAAGCTTTCCTTGGAATGGTCAAATTTCCCCTTGTAGTTGGTCAATTATGGTCCTATTAACCCAAATCCTAAAGTAAGAAGAAGTGGAGAACCTGATTAATCAAAAGTACAAGTTTATTTTCTTTCAAGGCTCTTTTTCACCAAGTATTCATTCTTTCAATGTTTTATTTTTGGGGTTTTTGTCTAAGTGTTGAGAATTGTTTCGGACATTTTGTTTGAAGTAATTTTCCCAAAGGATATCTTTCCGAAGGGATTGTTTCAGATATTTTGTCTGAAACAACTTTTCTGAAGGGCACTTCAATTTTTCTGAAAGGTCCAGTTAGAAAATTTTGAAGGAATTGGTCTTTCCAAAATTCTTGAAGGTATTTTTCTCGAAGAAATGGTCCTTTCCAACAAGCCAAAGGGCACTTTTCTCAACAAAAAGGTCACTTTAAATAAAATAAAGGGCCACTTTCTCTTCAAAAAAGGTCATTTTCAAAAAATTTAAAGACCATTTCAAAAGTTCTCAAGGGCATTTTCAAGAAGGCCGAAGGGTATTTTTGGTAAAGTGGCCCAAAATAGAGCTCCCAAAGACATGATTTCCTTTGGACATTTTATCCAAATAAATTGTTCAAGGTAGAAAGTCCACAAAAATCCCCAAAATAAAAGTCCACAAATATATAAGCCACAAACAAATTATCCGAAAGAAAAATTAATCTCAAAGTGTTTGAAAGAAAAGTTCGAAGAGAAAAGTTGCGGATAAATTGTCCATGGGAAAGGACCAAGAAAAAAGTTTGAATAAATAAAAATCTGAAAGAAATAGATAGAAGTAAAAAATTTGAAGAAAAGTTTTCAAGACCTTTTTCCATAGAAAAGTAGTTGAATAAATAGCCTAAAAGAATTATAGATCAAACAATACCCTGAAGAAATACATGCAAAAATGAAGAACCTGAGAGAAAAACATTGAGGAACTTCAAGGAGCTAAAATGGAGTTTCAAATGCTACATATCTGATCTTAACATATAATTTCATGCATGCTTCAATTTTCAAATCCCCTTTTCATGCAATTGGAGGCCATTTGGAGTTGATTGGTCTTGAGTTTGAGTTGACTTTTTGTCAAAGTGTCACATTTATTCTGATTTATCTTGTTAATTGAAGGATTTCAACACTTCCAACTTGTTAAAACTAAAGTTCTTCACCTAAGGATTGGAGTAGCATCATCTCATACATGATAGAGTTACTTGGAGTTGAATAGACAAGGCTTATCATGCATCTTCCTTATTTTCCATGCAAAGAAGGACTTTCTTTTATTTCAACTCAACTTCCAAACATATCAAGTGGAGTTTCTCTTTGAAGATTTGGTGTATCTTTCCATGCATGAAGGAGATTAGTCCAGGATGGACCCACCATCCTTTTCCAGTGCCAAAGAGCTTTTTCATGCAAGACATAAGGCAAAAGTATATTTTTGAAGGTTTTGTTGTCTTTTGATAGCTCAAGTTGGACTTGTGTGATGTGGGAGTTGATATTATACCCAATTTTCAATGCCAATATCTTGGATTTTTTATGTTTTTACTACATAAGTTGGCTTTTCAGTGATTTTGAAGAATCCCTCTCTTTAAAAAAAAATCCAAACTCTGTCAACATTGAGTTTTGTAACCTTTTTTAGATGAATAGAAGGACTATTTTCAAATTCTAAGGTGATGGTATAGTGTATTTATGTCAATGATTTGCATATGTGATAGAATTTTCTTCCTTATCAAGTCCTGATTCTTACCTAGTAACTAGTTGATCAGATTATGCGGGTCATGTTCTGTGTTTGATGTCTTTTGGCTGAAGTTACAATGGATGTAAGTGGCTAATTAGTGCCTTGAATCAAGGTTATTCCATCATTTCCCTCAAGCTTTGATAACCAGATAAAAACATTTTCATGAAATACTGATGCATAGGAGTCAATTAGAGTTGAAGATTCATTCTTTTCTTGTCTAATCAGTATTTTAGAAGCTCAAATTGAGTGGATGAACTAAAATATAGGTGTTTCACCATCATTAAATAAGATTTCCCTTCAATTTTATTTCTTACCTTTTCCCTCTTCCCTTATCCCTAGTATTTTGTAGCGTAGATTAGGAATCCTAATTAAATACACCAAAGGGAGCTAGCCCTTAGAATCTAGAGATTCAATCCACTGATTGGGCCACCCACAACCTAGGATTGTTTCCATGTTTTAATAGACTGTGAAGACCTGAAACTACCTTCAAAAGGGTGCAAGTCTAATTGACAATAATTCCATTGAAAAAAGTTAATAGTAATTTATAAATCATTCTAAAAGAGCTTGCTTTATCATATGAGTATGGAGATAAAAACAAGTTTAAGGTTGGAAAAGAACAAAAAGTGCAAGCCTTGTGAACTCTAGAGGTTTACATCTTTGCACAACAGACACAACTAGTTCCATAATTGTAGGCTATAGATCAGTTCACATATAGACTTTTTAAAACCATAGAATAACTTTTGCGGTTCTGAATGAAAGGGTGTAAATATCCATCTATGTGATATCTGACAAAATCATAAGTGGATTTACTATACCAAGTAACCCCAACATATAAGGACTATATAAAAACTACTATTGAGGGTAGTCTACCTTGGAAATTTGTATCTTTAGTAAATGATGATTCAAATACCCATATATTGAATTGGGTGAGAGGATACCATGAGGTAAGATCAATTTGAATGTATTTTTTTAGGAAATAAAAATTATGTCTATAATTTGAAACTGAGGATTTGGGCCAATTTAATCCTAGATTGGAACATGTTTTAAATATACATTAGCAATTCAGTGAAATAAATTATCCACTAAAATGTGTTGTTATGACATGGTGGGAAGTACACTTGACAAATCATTTGCACTAAGAATATGCTTGTGAATTATTACAATATCAATTTCAAATAACACCTATAAAATCACACCTATGTTCACAATTTAGAGGCCTTTTTTCATAGAAATATAGTGAACTAAAATGCATATTCATATACATGTAGATCTATGGTCTTCATAAGGCATGGAACCTAGATATTGGGTACATGTATTTAGGTATACCCTAGCACCTCTTCCAACAACCTAATACATGCACTAAGAATGCAAATGGGAAACTAAGAATTGGCCAAAAGTACAATAGGGTATTATTCAAACATTTTTTTTTTAGGATGAGAATCCCATGGTGAAACAAACTCTACAAATGTTGAAGATATTCTTATGTCATGGATGATCTAAGGATCTAAGCAATGTGCATGACTACTCTTCGCAAGAAGAAGTGGCTAGAGACTTGAATACGACTCTAAAAAATTATCATGATAGTAAGTAAAAAGAGAAAATTTTGGTGAAACCCTATAATAAGATCATGGAAAATAAAGATATTAAGAATCTAATCATATTGATGAGGACTTGGATCTTGAACGGTTTTTTTGAACCTAATCGAGAGTCAAAGGAACCAAAAGCCAAAATTTTAGATCAAATTAAAGATGTGTAGCTATGAAATTTACACATTTAGGAGAAATAAGGGAAAAGTACACTATGAGACTTTGTGACAAGTGGGTCCAACTAGATATATCAATAACTATTAGATAAAATGGTAGGAAACATTGGTACTTGGATTGTGCCAAAAATTTCAACTTTAAGTGACCATTGGACATAGTAAGAGATATCAAAAGGTCTTCAATTACTACGAGATTATAAATATGTATTCCCAAAAAAGTTCTTATAAGTGAATGGGGTAGACCTTTTATTGGGAAATATGAACATAGAATCAAATAGTGTGCATGACTTATCAAAAAACATCCATACAAGATAAATCCCAATATGAAGCTTAAAATTATGATTGAAATTGACCGGATGCAAGAATCAAGAATTATTTATCTGGTGTAAAAATTAGATTAGGTAAATTCAATGGTGGATCAACCCAAAAATTTAGGGGATAACCAAGTCTATGGGTACTATAGGGCATTGAATGATGCATGCATTAATGACCCATTTCCAATCCCCTTCACAAAAAAAATTCTTGAATCAGTCATAGGGCACAAAATCTATTCCTTCACATATGGATTATTTGGATACCATCAAATATCAATCATAGTTGAATATCAAGATAAAATCACCTTTGAAATGGAATGGGGATCATTTGCTTACAAGGAAATATCATTTGTTCTGAGGAATGATCTTGTTGTTTTCTTTAGAGTTGTTGTCACTTCGTTCAAATAATTTATCCATGGTTTTTTTAAAGTATATCTTGATGATTAGGATGTATTATCTTTATTTAAATAACACCTATCCAAACTATGACTCATGTTATAAATGATGTTGATATTTGTGCATCTCTTTGAATTTGAAAATGTGTTTGTTCTTTACACCATTTGGTGTTCTCTTAGGTCACATAGTATGCAATGATGGTATTTTGGTTGATCAAGCCAAAATCATAGTCATTGCAAGTATGCCACCTCCTACAAGCTCTATGGAAGTGAAATTATTCCTAAGACATATAGTATATTACCATAATTCAATCAAAGGGTATACATCTGTATCTATTCCAATTGAGATATTATTGGGCAAATATACAAATTTCAAATGGACTACTAGATGTCAAGCATCTTTTGTAATTTAAAGTAGAGATCGGTAACAACCCAAATATTTGTGATTCTCAACTTGAGTAAGTCTTTTCATGTGCATGTATATGCTTTGGGAACCATAATAGGATTTGTATTGGCTCATCTAGGATTCATAAGTTTGGATCACCCCATTCACTTTGAAATTAGAATGTTAGCATTTCAACCATTTAAACAATCTGGAATTGATTTTGTAGGACCTAATAATCTGTCAAAAAATGTAGTCATGCCAAATATATAATTACTGTGATGGATTATTTTAAAAAATGGGTATAACATGCTATGACATCAAGCTATAGTTCTAAAGATAGCTAAAGTTTTTTTGAGAACATCATAACCATGTTTGGTTGTTCAATAAAGTAAGTCAGCAACAAAGGCACACACTTTTTCAATAGCACTATATAGACACCAACATAGGAATTTATAATATTTCACCATAAGAACATGGCTTATCACCTTCAATACAATGAGAAGGTAGAATCATCCAATAAAGTCCTTGAGAATATGCTTACAAAAATATGTAATGTATAGAGAGATGATTGGGAGTATTGAGTTTCTACGATCCTATGGGCATACATGACTAATTATAAATGTACAATAGAGTTCACTCCTTTCTAGTTGGTTTATGGAATAGAAGCAATTATGCTTATGGAATATATATTTCCTAGTTTGTGAATCACATTGATAATACAACTAGGATATCAGGATTCACTTCATGCAAGGTTGTTAGAGCTAACTTGCATGGAGGAAAATTGACAAAGAGCCAGTTGGACATAGGAAATAAATAAGCAAAGTGAAAAAAGCATGGCATGATCAAAATCTATGATCTAAAGAGTTTTATCCAAAGTAGATGATATTATTGTATGATAGCATATTTTAGGCACATCTAGATAAACTATGCATTTGCTAGAAAGGACCATATGTCATCCATGAAATATTAAAATAAGGAACAATAGTATTAAGGTACCTTAAAGGAACCATCATTCCATGGCATGTAAATGGCTACAGTCTTAAACCTTAATGCCAATTATCTATATTAATTTCATGTTTAAAAAAAGTGGGTGTCGAGTAGCACCATGTAGTTAGGATCTTTGTTTCTTTTATTGTTTTCTTATCTGTTCTTAGGTTTGTAGTGTATTTGTGTATAGTGTGATATTTATATCACAATAAATTGAAACATAGACTAAAAATTCAATGTCATAGAGTATGAAAAGAAAGCAACAAAACAATGGAAATAATAACATGAAGGAGAGTTAACATGAGTTCAATATGGGTTCAATGAAAATAAGTCCAAGAATGAAGTGTATGCTACCTATTAAGATAGATCCACAATTTATCCTACTTAGTAAATCTAAGCTCAGAGAAAGTAATAAACTAACATCTATTGTGATAATTTGTATATTAGGAGTATGAACAAATTTGATCTTCTAAACCTAACTAATGGGGTACTTATCACACAACACTAAAGGAGAGTGATCTAAATCCTCTAGGAAAATAATATTATGCAATAACCCTAGATATATATTTTAATGCATAAAATGAAATCTAATCTAGTGTGATAAAAGTTTATACACAAAGAGGGTGGTTTAAAACAAACAAAATAAACAAGAGATCACGATGGGTACATGGAGCCCTAGATCACCTAAGGTGGAAGATGAAAATTGTATAATACCATATATCTATAGTAAGTTTAAGTTTAGAGATATTCTAAGCAAGGAGTTATACATTCAAACCTATTACTTTATACAATATATATCTATCAAATGAAGTAATAAAAGTTTGATATATTTACTTTGGATGAACCTGTCGAGTCTCTATCTATCCCTTGGCCAATTGTGCTTTGAAAGAGATTGTTGTGGATTTATAAGCATCACACTATAGTGAAAATAATCTTTAAGACAAAATATTTTCTACTTGCATCCAAGACTTCCCAAAAGACAAGTTATTTTCCTCCAAGGCAAACCCTATGCAATGGCTCCTTCAAATGTAGATGCAGTATAATTGTGAGTTGTAATGATGCAAAAATGAATGTTCTTATGTATTGGATTGAAGTGAAAGTTGTGATTATATCAATGGATAGGTCCTAAGCCTTCCAAAATTTTATTTGACAAGGTCATCTTGCCATGTGCTAATTTTTAAAAAGTTATCATTCAACCTCGAATTAGGTGAACCTAAGCTAACCTACTTGTGTAACATGGGCCATAACTTTTGAAACTAAATCAATCATGGTTGACCTAGTAGGAAAATGGATTTTTAATTAGTTAGGGGATATTGAGAGGAGAATTTCCTAGGGATTTAGATAAGCAAGTTTTGTAGTGGGTTTAGGTATGATAGAATTAACCAACAATCTTGTGAATCACTAATGGTATACCCACCCCTTTTTTGGTGCACCATTTAAGGTTTCCACTTAGAGAGTTTGAAAATTGATAGGTTCCTACAAGAGAAAGCATCATTAAATGATAAAGTTTTAAAATATTGTGTGTATACATATGCCCTACTCGAAGATCATCACATGTCATAAAAGTGTAACATGAGATGGTACTTTGAGAAAGAACATAGCAACACCTGAAATTGAGCTAACACATTGTAGTAAAAAGTAGAAAATAAATTAAGTAAAATTTTAAATACATACATTCACTTACCTTATTTTTTTTAAATAAGAGTTGCAAGAGCAGTAGATGAAAACAACATATAGTGTGCAAAACAAGAGATGGACGTACAAAATAAAATAAATTTTGAAATTTATGCAAAAATATATGGTTAACACTAGAAAAATATCTACTTTGTTAGGGTTTCAAAATTTATTTTTGTTTGTCAAAACAGCTTATGATAACAAATTTATGAGAAAAATATGAAATTTATTAGTAGATAATTGATGTTTTATAATTTTTTTAATTTTACTATAAAAGAGATAAATTGATATTCATTTTTTATTATTGATTATCAGAGTTATGGGTATCTTAGTTTATTAGAGACAGATGATGGCTTGAGCTCGAGGAGGTGGACGAGCTAGAGGATAGGTTGGAGGACATGTTGTGGTTGTTGTCAACATAGTTCAAGTATGGAGTGTATTAAAAATTTGTTTATCATTTTTAGGAATAAAGTGGGATAGTTGAGGAAAATTAGATGTTGGGGCAAATTTGTGTAGTGGAATTTTCCCTAAGAAATTTAGTGATAAAGTAGAAATTACTGTAAAAAATGAGTAAGAATAAAAAATTAAAAATTTAGGTCTAAGACATTTATTGTAACTGATTGAGAAATCAATGTATAAGTTTAATGGGGTTATTCTAACTCTATCAGGTTGATTTCATAGAAAAAGTGGTTGATTACATAGCATGTGGTCGATAGAGTTATAATAAGTGGTCATTGGCATTATATCTAGCTAACTTAGTATGAAATAATATTGGTTGATGTACTTAAATACATAGTTGACCTAATTGGGAATGATTGAAAAAAACAAAATAAGGTTGATAAAGTAGTTAAGTGTATTAATTGCTTGTGTTTTTTATTTGGGTGTATATTTAATACTTGTGTTTTTGTTTGGTATTTTTTAGAGGAGATAGAGACTGTGGATATTGGTAGGTGTAGTGTGGCTACCGAATATGCTAGATATATTGCCTATAGTAGATTGAGCATAACTGATTGCCTTGGGATTTAGTGGGATTACAGAGATGCATCAAATTATACTAAGTGTTGAATTAGTCACCATGTTCTTAGGAACATGGGAGTGATAGAATAAAAAAATTAGATGGGTGTTGGATGCAAATACCATTGAGGTGGGTATTACCCTAGAGGACGTCATGCCTTGTTAGGACTTCTTATTATTGGCACACCTATTGTGTGTGATAACTAGACATAAATTTTTAGATGCAAGCCTTAGCCTTATGGGTGACTAGATATGAGAGGTATATTTAGGCAGGATTGTGAGTGCACCTATTTGATGTGTATGTGTTAGCCATTATAGATATATATAAGTCCATAATTGGACTTGTGATAACTTGTGTGATCTATCAAAAGTTGGATGGGAAGATTCTGTCATATATTATTATGTTTTTAAGTCCATGTTGGAGTAGGGAACATTTTATGATTTTGGATCTAAGATTTGGGTACAATTAGTATATGAATTTTATATTATTCTATCATGGGGTAGATGATGATGGGCCCCATTGTATTGTTGAGTAGCTAAATCTATGCAAGATTCCATATATATTAGCTTGTAGGATTACCACATGTAATGGATGATTCCTTGTCACATGTACAGAGGTGGACACATGATCACATGGTACATGTTGTACCATATGCCCCACTATTGTAAAAAATCTCACAAGGGTAGTTTATTTGGTAGCCACATCAGGGCACAATAGATAATTGGTAGTCATGTTTAAGTAATTTTTAAGCACAAGGTTGATTGTAGATTACTATACATTCTCCATGGTGGGTGGAACCACATCTAATAACTCGTGTACTAGGTTAGTTTGGATTGCCACATATTATAGTGATGATAGTAGTCCCAAAATTTAAGGCACATCATAAAAGATAGTTATATGGTGTGCGAGATGGTAGGGTACTAGTAGAGATTCATGTGATACAATTTAATTGAGATAGGGTACTGAGACAAGAACAACAAAGATAACAAGGAGATAGAGGACTAGCTATTCTAGCACAAAAAAATAAAACAACCACCGCCATGGCCATAGAGATAGAGATAAACTCTAGTACAACTATAGGCAGAGCCACAGCCACAGGGAGACCTAGTCATGCATCCTACACTGAATGGTTCTATTATGAGGTAGATTTGTAGTGGAGCATATCATGATCATGTGATTCATCCTATTTAGTATAGAGGTTTTGTGCCACCATGGATCCATGCATCAAAGGATGTGTTTGGTGTCTAAGTATATGGAGTGACTATTGGTGAGTAAGATGTGATGTCTTGTGATTATTTTGATTTTAGATAGAGATACATGTTAGATATATGCATGTTTTAGAGATATATATGTGAGAAGTGATGTAATTTTTGGTTACTTGTTGCATATGCTATAATTAAGGATACCATATGAGCGACCATGGTGAAGATAGTCCATCATGATATATTGGATGGCATGCTACCTAAGCATGATACTATGCAGACAGTTGATCATGTGGTGCCTTCAACGCCTGCTTATGTGGGTTGGTTTCAATTGGTTGGTGAAATAACTCAAGAGCTGCAAAGACTATCATATGCAGCTTAGGTATCAATACCACTAAGAATGGGTGATTTGTAGCTATGAGTGTGGTAGTCATTATCTTAAGAGTGAGTTACACACTTGGCTATATATATATATATATATAGTTAGAATAGATGTAGGTCCAAGTGGCCCATCTATAGGAATATGTGGAGGGTCTACGATCACATAAGTGGTTCCTACAATAGACTATTCAAAGAGGTTAGTCCCAAGGATATATGAGTAGTGTAGCACATCCTTATGATGGACCTTAGCTTTAGAGTTGTATTTTATACTATGATTGTATCATGTTGTATTGTATCAAACTTTGAGCCATCAATAGATATATGATTTTTTGACTCATATATATCATGGATGTATCTATTTTTTTATATCACATGTTGTTAGTTGTTATATGCTATGATAAAATGTGTTTATGTAAGTTATGGATGTTTTTATTTTATTTATATCATGTGTTTATTTTTATATAAATGTTATGACAAAAGATAGAATGTATGTGTTATTCTTGTCTATCAAATGTTAAAAAATCATGGTAAAAAAGAATGCTAATCGGATAAATTGAAAGTAAAGAAAATGAAAAATGTGAAACCAAAATTACTAATAAATAACACTTTATAAAAGATGTTGAAAGTGAAAAATGGTTGACTATAAAAATGCAAATCACAATGAGATAAATATCAATGTAAAATATGAACACAAACAGAGATATGTAAATGGAAGATAATTGTGAGTGTAAGATAAGAACACAAAGAAATATATGTCAAAATGAAATAAAATATCTATGTAAGATAAGAATAAAAATAATGACATTTCAAGTGAAATAAAATTAAGAGATGTGAAAAATAGAAATGACAAACCAAACTTAGGGATTGTGTTAATTTGTATGTAGACTTAGTATCAATGTTTATAGCCACACATGGCACATAGTTGTTATATGAGATTAAAGAAATTTTATGAGGAATGCATGGTCCTATCCAAGGTATTATGGTGAACTCACAAAATGTAAACCAAAGAGGTGTAAAAATGGAGGGTGTTTGTAGTAAATAAAGGTATTTTGTGAGGAATACCTGGTCTTATCCAAGGTCTTACACTACAAGTCACAAAAGGAAAATCAATGAGGTGTGATAAGATATTAAATGATACTCCTCAATGGTATTATATTGATAATATGATGAATTGAGGGAATGGAAAACATTACATAGTCATTGTATAAATCCTTGGTAGAAATTGGACACACTTAAACAAATGTGTCTATATTAAGAATTGTTGAATAACAGAGGCCTAAGATACTCTAACTTGTACATGAAAATATTGGGCTAAAAATTGAAGTACATATATCATCCCATGAAGGTTGTATATGCATAAAAAACTAAAATGGGCCTATATTTCCATAATGTGTTCCTAATTCCTCAAGACCCCTTATAGAATCATTGGTCTACTATGAAGATCGGGTGCGTGCATGAGAAAGTGGGTGGCACTAAATAGTATAATGAGACCTCCTATCCTAGTCTCTTGGCCTACAACACCCCAATGGACCACATCTTTATTATCAGACTATTTGTGGAATTTTAGTTTCAAATAGAATAGGATATGTGCCAAATAAGAATCTTGTCTTTTGGAATTTTGAATTTTGAATTTGTAATTATCTTTTGATCATTGCCTTTTGTTTCTTTTATGATTTGGCTTTTAAATTTTTATGTTTTTTTTATTCCTCCTCTATATGGATTTGGAAAATCAATCATGAGTGATATAAGTATCAAACACAAGAAAGCTTACACTTTAATTACAAGTGATAAATATTGAAAGACTATGTCATCAAAAAGACTCTCAAACTTGCCCACAAGTAAGTGTGCAATCTCAAGACTAACATTATGTGTGTTTTAATTGAGAGGATTATGTGGGATAAATGAAAATCATAAGAGATCCATTTATTTAATAGATGGTACAATTATTAGTATGGTTTTTAGTTTATCATAAGGGATATAGGATAATGTTGGGTGTGGTAAAATAACCATGTCACATTAGTCACCATACTATTAGACATTTGTTCTAGCATAAGCATGAATGTAAGAAAAGTTCATCCCAAAAGAGGGGGAATATAATTGTTCACAAAGTGTAAAATTAAATATAATTGAAGATTTGACATTTAATATGTACATAAATGATATTTGTAAATCATGACTGTAAAGATAAAAGTGAAAATATAGAGAAGAGATCCATAATAACAAAAGATAAGCAATGCATCACATATGCTATAATGAAATATGAACATTAAAAATCATTCAAGTGAAAATAAGAGGAATAATATGTCATAAAAAATAATGTGTTCACAAATACTAATAAATTTCATGATATACATCATCAATAACATCAAATAAATCATGTTGTGACTAGAATATAGCCTTTACTATAGTCTCATCTATCTTCATTAAAAGACGTGTGAGGAAATCTTGATGCATAGTCTCAATGGAGAAGGTGGGAAAGCTAGAAGAATATGAATGAGCATGTGGTATCTCCTACTAAGGATAATCAATGTGATAAAATGGTGTTGTAATGTGATTGAAATCATGAAATGCATGGGATGATGTAGGATACAGGTAAGGATAAGCCTTTGGCCATGAATGACCTTGGGTACATTGTTGAGAAGATGATGGTGTAGATCATGGTAAATCACAAAAATATTGTTGCATTACTAGGCACCTATTTGTGTGATGTGTAGCGCATTGATGCCAAGGATAATTAACATCCCCATGTTTAGATATATACTATAGAAAAATCTTAGGAGGAGGCAACTTCTTATCAACATATTGTATTCTCTAGATTAAGAAAATCAATGCACTACTAAATTTATCAGTAATAAGTATAGGTATGCATGTTCATGTTGTGTAAACAACAAATGAGTCTAGGAGTATCTGATTATGGAGGTCTATTATCTATAATAGAGGTAGATCCTAATGCTTGTTTTTGTGTTAATAACCTAAAGTATGCACAACAATCCTTAACCCAATGATCATCACCCCTTATAGAAATCATAATATGGTGCATATGCCCATCATGTAGGTAGGGTATCAAGTGTGGGAAAAGGTAGAAGTTCACCAACTTTAGTTAGACTATTGAGACTAGGTGCATTATTAGGTTAAGTACTTGTAAGATGATGTCAATGTCAAGGTAATTAATATATCTGACATATTATGAGGGAGTGTGCTCAAAGGATTAAAAAATATATCAAATTGATATGGTCTCATCACGGCATGATCAATAAGCATACTCTGAAGAGGCTTGGAAGTGACTAAATGAGAAGTAGTGTGTGTGTGCTCGATCTCAAACCTATGAACATTAAGTGAAGAATAGATAATGTTAGGTGCAATATAAGGAGATGGAATTACACTAACATAAGGAATATTATGTAACAGTGAATAATATTATAAAGAAGAATGATAGCTAAGTAATTTTGCATCTTTGGCTTGAGCAAAGCTTGCTGAAAAGGGATCATCTAATGAATATCGATCATCATAATTAAGAGTATAAAGATCAATAGTGTAAGCATCAAATAATGAATATATTATTTATTATTTGTTATGGTATAAGAATTTTTTTTATGAGATTGAGGTCATAAAGAAGGAGGTGATTTAGTAATTATGTGAGAAAGGAGATCTCAAGTTTTAATTTTCAAACTAATCTCATCAGGTTCATCATCCTCAGAGTCTAAGAGATTAGGATGTATATTAGAGTTAAAAGGATAATTAAATTGTTGGGAATCATGAAAAGGAATGCTAGGTGTAGTGCCTTGTTTTATGTTGTTGATTACTTGACAATCTCTACATGATTAGTTTTATTTGTTACAGTATTTGACTCTATTTTTTATCATGCATAAAATCATATTATAAATTTCATAGTGTCTTTTACTCTATCATGTTGGTTATAGTGAATAAAATCTCTTTATCCTTATTATGTGGTTATCATTGACTCTAGATTGATTTTGATCACTAAACTTTAAGGAGCATGTTCTTATCAAGTGAATTAACTAGTTCTGATTAGGAATAACTTTGGCTCATAGGTTATGTCAAAGACCCTATTTTCATTTGAGTTGGACCTATTGATTTATTTTTGGTCATCTTATTGATTTCGTCACTCTTAATGTGTTATTAAAGGTAGTTTATGTATTTATTATCTATGCATTAGAGATTGTTTCCTTGTTTAGAGGAGCTTATTTTTATCCATATTAATGTTTTAAAATTGTTTTGATTGATTATGGTATAATTACATTAATATGTGAATTTCAAGTTATAACTATTATGGTTAATATGATGTTCAACGTAACAATGATTGATATCTAAAGCAAGATCGTATCAATGATTAATTGTTTCACTTATATTCATAGTTCGAGACTTCATTATGATGAATTATCATGTTGTATAATTTTATTGGGGGGGGTCATCATTGGAATTAAGCCAATTGTGCCTCTTGATCTCATGTCACTTCCTCCTTTCATATGTCCATTATTTATAAAGCAATACAATGTTATATTGTGTGGTCCTATTGTACATGGTAAATAAGGGACTTAACCGTGATAAGAAAATTAAGTCATCGGGTAATGATTGAAAATACTCAATAAGATTTCTTGGGTCAATGGCCATGATTTCGAAATAAATCATTCTTTGGCTATCACTGAAGATAAATGCACTATGGATACGATAGTAAAAAAGAATAAAAAAATAATAGAGGATAATGATTATGAGAGAAACAAAATCATTATGATTTTGACTTTGTTGAGTCATGCACTAGGGTTTGAGAGGATAATGATTGAGAGAGAAACCATGGGAGGAGGGGAGTATGCCCTTGGCCATTTTTTCGGGATGGTAGGAGGAAGCCAAGAGAAGTTAGACTTCATTATAAGCACGTTATTCATCCTTTTTAGTTAAATTTCTAAGCAATAAATTATTGTTTTGATCATGGCACATTCTAAGGGGTTGTAATGTCTAGTTTGGGAATGCATCCCTCTACACATGCTCTTGTATGTGTATATGAGTCTATGCCTTTACTAGATATAGTATGTAAACCCATATGTTTTTGCCCATTGGTTTAAAATCCATCATTTTTCTTTCTTTAGATTAAATTCTGGGTTTTACATTTTTAATTATACATTTGAAGTTTTCTTGTTAAAGCAAAATTAAATATTTTACTTGTCATAATAAGATATATTGGTGCATCCTTAGGTTGCCTTTGTTATTCAATAAATAAATGAGTTATTAAGTATTATGTCAATATGTATGTTTGATTTCTATTATTAGATTTAGTGTATTTTTATTTTCAGGTGTTTTGGAAGGTTATTTAATGTATTTATGATATTAATTAGTTGTTTGGTCATTTTTAGACACTTTCTAATAATTTTTTTAAAAATAATTGGAACTACTAGTTAGTTCTATTTCACTTTTGAAGTATTAGAATGAGTTTCCAAATGGTGGGACATACTTTTAGTGTTAGTTAAGTGAAATTAAAATGTATTTAAGTCAATTCCTATTTTTTAGAGAATCTAGAATGCCACTTTTATCTAATTATAGTTTATGGTAGTTAATTGATAGTAGCTTCTTGCATGATGACCAAAAATCTATCACTTAGTGTTAGTGATACTCTTAGTTGTATCTTGAGTTTATCTTTAGTTACTTTAAGTTAATATTGAGTTTAATTTTAGAAGTATAATTATATATTACTTATTTTTCAGTTAAAGTTATTTATTTAGTTTTTACTTTATGCTTCTCTTTAAATAACTTGTCATGCAAGTTATCTTGTAAAAGAGTTATTTTAAGACTTATTTATTTAATAAAATTGCACACAATAGATGTATGGTGCATTAATTAGAATTGAGGAGATTCTTGTATATTTTATCTTTGATATTATTTCAAGTATACATTATTTTATCCCAGCAAATATATATTTTCAAGTTTGAAGTTATTCATGACACTTTTTGATCCACAATTTTACTCACAATATAACTAGTTTGATAGCTAGTAATTCTAGAACAATTTTGTTGATATATAACTTCAATTGTAGAGAAAAACAAAGCCTATTTTTACTCAATCTAATAATTCAAAACCTTCATGCATTTTACATTTCAATTTTTTTGGATGAAATGTTAAAATGTGTTTTGTAGTGTAAAACTACTCATGTACTGATTGTTGTTCATTTTGTTTTGATCAAGTTTGCATGGAAGAGGGATAAGAAACAAGATTACTATTAAACCATGTATGTGATGTTTTGGACTGTTTTATTCATTATTATAAAGGGGGCTAAACCCTAACTCAAAAAAAATGATTTCTTGTATTTATTGGTTGCTACTGGTATTTTTGTGAGTGTATTTGGTTCTTGATTGGCATAGTGGGCTATTTAACCAAGCCTCACATTAATTTATGCTTGAAATCTACATTTTTTATTAGATTTATATTATTAGACTTGATAATACGATTCAAACAATCATTTGTTTTGTCAATTGAATCCATTTATAGAACTATTGTAAACATCATTGAAGCATGACTAATATTCTAGTTGATGTGGTATCTAGGAAAGAGAAATATGTCAATACTTGTGGAATCTAGGTTGAAGATATATTTTGTAAAATGGTGTTTATTCATAACTATTACATGAATGTAAATTGTTTGTATAACCACTTCAATACATTGGATGTTAATTATTTACAAAATGTCTCAATAACATTGTTGGAAATTGTTTGTCTAAACACCTCAAGACATTGGATGCTAATAAATTGATAAAATGCCTCAATAATATGAATGAAAATTGTTTTTTGAAACACCTCAAGACAATGGTTGATATTTTTTTGACAAAATGCCTCAATAAAATATGGCTATAAATTATGAATTAAATTTGGTTTCAATAGAATCTGTGTGCTTCTTGTAATCTTTTATTGATTAGTAGTGAAAAGTTTCTCACTTGTTTTAGAGTGATTTTTGAAAGTTAACTTTTCCCCTCATTTTCACAATTATGTTTGATGAGAATTCATTCTAATGGATATATGATTTATTTTTTTGTATTGTATTTTATTATATTGTAATATTTTATCATAGGAAACAAGAAAGTTTTGAGTGTCGTGCATTTAGTAATCCTTGTATATGTTAGTTTTGAGTCACTTCGATTATTTTGCATGATTCCTTGGTTGTAGTAAATATTAATGTGTATTGGTTATTTATTACGTAAAATACTTCATACTTTGTGATGGAAAAATATTTTTATGAAGGTATAGAGATTATATTAAATTGGATTATTCAACTAGTTGGTTGTAGTTACTTGGACAATTGTGTTTTCATATGTGTTTAAATGAATTTCTTATATGATATAGTTGAACAGGTGCATTCCAATGTGTGTTGTAATTAATTTCTTATTTTATTATGACATGTGATTGGCTATATAAAATTGAGTAGATGTACTTCATGCTTGCCAAAATAATTTGTATTATTATAACCTTTGAAACAATGTTATGAGAAGATCCTATGATCATTAGAATATTCTTATTTCTTATGCATTGTGTTTTATGATGAAGTGAAGTGAGTTTGTATCTTATAGATCTTTCCAGGATTTAGATTGTCATTTGGTAACTGAAGATAGATGATAACTATACACATTGAATTATTTTTGGTTTATTGAAGGTTTTCTTGAATTAATTGATTTGAAACCTGAGGTATATTTTGTACATATGTGTGTTGGAAATATTAAGACTTTAAAAGTATTTGGGTCAAAGAACTTAGCAAGGGTTGATTGATGCTCTCGTAAGTAACAGTGTGAATGTTGTTTGCATAGGTAATTGATATGGTTAATAGTTATGTTTTCTAAAAATAAATACATATTGGAACATGTTCAGCATAATGGATTAATCATTGGTAAGGTCTGCACTAAACACCTCTTTTATTTTTCAAAAACTTCTAGAACCTACTTTGCTTGATATAGAATTTAATGTATGTTTGCTTACCTTGATGGGGAGAAACTTTGTCAAATTTATGATAGCATTGATTCATTACATTACCTTACGATAGGTGTTGAATGGTTTAGATGAACCTTTTTATTTAGTTGGTTGTTGTGCATAAATTTCCTCACTCTAAGTGTTAGATCCTTCTCAGCATGCCTGTTGTATAATAACATATTTATTGTTGTATGATGAAATTGCAAATTATGTTAGGGCAGTATTCATTTATTTAAAATCTTGTATTGAAACCCAAATTTGGGTCTAGAAATATCTATGGTGTAAATTCCTCTATCTATTTGTAAAACCAACAGGTGTAGGATAGATGTAATGATTTTAGAATATTTTGTTTGGTACCTTATAAAATGATATATTTGTTGGATACTCGATAGTTGGTTGTAATATTATGTGTTTCATTTGATGGCTTTGGCATTTATCTCTTGGAGTATATACTTAAATATGATTGGTTTTGTGTTAAGATCTTTTGAATAAATTTGTTGTATCATTGTATGAATGTTTAAGTATTGGTTATATTACCTTAATCAAACATTGATACTTGAGTGCATAACTTAGATTATGAACTTGTATTTTATATCTTGATTTTTATCATTATATGATGTATGGTTGGATATATATCAAATAGTAGACCTAAAATCACTCTCTTGATTGGAATAATTTATTACAAATGGATTAGTCTAGATTGTATGTCATATCTTGGCAAGGAAACTATGAATGAAGGCACCAATAATATCTTGTTTGGTGACTTATCAAATAAGTTTTTATTATTGTAAACTTTAATTTTGGTGTAATGTTGTGGTGAAATCATTTATCCTAGTTTTATTGAGTTATACACAAATTAATGTTAAAATTTGTTTAGAGTTTCAATTACTAAATCTAGGTATCGTATAAACTAATTATGCAATGTGAGTCTAAGTTATTCCCTATAAGAGACTGAATGGTAATATTTATTAATGAATAAGTTGTTCAATCAGGTAAACTCCTTTTGTTAACCTAAACAATATGGTAGCTAATGCATTTTTATCATTTGTCTTTGTATTTATTTTAATTTGGCTATGTTGAAATTTTAAATTAGATGAAATGGTTGAACCATTAGAGGTTGTTTTATTCTAATGACAAACTTATAACATTTATGTTTAAGCAAATATTATGGTTAGGAATGAATTATGTGGGTGAAGGGAAACCATGTAGTTACATTTTTGTATTTGTTAATCCTTATAAACCAAAGGTATGTTGATCCCATACCTAAACATATCTATTAATCATTTTATCAATTCAACAAATCAAGGTATTTATCGATCTATTTATAGTAATCAGATATATTAAACGTTGCATCATATTAGGGGTTTATACAATGGCTTGTCTAAGTGTAAAAGGTTTATTACCATTCATACTTAGCTCAAACCATGAGCTATCATAAGTAGAGCCAACACTGTCTTAAGTTAGGTGATGAAAGAATGTAATCACTTGAGGACATATGGATCTCTTACCCATAGAGGAGATGAAGAAACACTTAAATTAGTTTATATAAATAATTTATTTTAATCAATGTGGTATGAGAAGTAATATCTCATGGAAGCAGTGACTTTTGATTAGACATGGTAGTCCATATCTTTGATCATTCTAATGAATAAGTATTGTTTTTTTGGTTTTTAGCCCTTATTTATTGAGATTGATCCTTAACAATATTTTCCTATTTTTTAATCATATTATTTTCTTAATTTAAAACCCATTTTGGATTTAATTTAGCAATCAATCATTTTGCTCACTGTGGCATTCTATTGGTTACCATATATCGCTTTATACTTAGTAGAGTTTCAAGTTCATTATTTGATTTAGACGACTTTGAGTAACATCAAATTCTCAATAATACAATATAAGAGAAGATTGAAGATTCCTCAAGTTAATCATATTATTAGACCTTGGATTTTCTCTTATACATTATTAATGTTTCATTAAGGTCTAATATTCATTACTTTACATTAATTTTTTTTACATCACACAGATTATGACAACCCTTGTTGATTTGAATGTTGATAAGTTCCAATATCATCTTCAATAGAATCATTAAAGATTAGAGTATTTGTTATCATTTTCAATTTGACTATAGAAACAAAGCTTGTCATCAT
Organism: Torreya grandis; assembly: GCA_037957365.1. NCBI lineage: Eukaryota > Viridiplantae > Streptophyta > Pinopsida > Cupressales > Taxaceae > Torreya > Torreya grandis. The sequence continues at coordinate 7,143,352 of JARHVA010000040.1, forward strand.
TCATCCATGTTCAGTACATGGACAAGTTCAATGGATTGTCCCATGAGAGGATGCTCTTCATTGAATATGCAGATTTGAATGAATCAAGACACATAAGTAATAATTATAAGTTTCACACTTATTGATAATAATTAGAAAATGACATTGTAGTCACACACACTAAATGGATATAATTAATAAGTAAGCATCTTTGGATATAGTTAACTTAAATCACAATAATTTTTAAAAAAAACTTGGGTTTTGGGTCATAAATTTTGGGCATTACACTAGGTAAAGGTTCAAGGGTGCGTATTTTAAAAACACCATATTCCTAGAATTTTTCAAAATTCCAAGGTTCATATCTCCTTGAATCTTAGAGATATCACCATTATGAGTAGATTTGACACATTGGCATGTTGACGAGGTGATAGGTCTCATGCAATGTGTCCAAGGTTGACCAAGTAAAACTTTATATGATAATGGAAAATTAAAGATCATCATTTTGATATGAACTTTATCAGAAGGAACTATGCTAGGAAGCCAAACACAACCTAAAGGAGGAATTTGTCTTTGATCATAGCCTTGACATGTATTTTAGGTAAATGTAAGATTAAATTTAGAGTACCCAAGTGTTTTAATAAATTTGAGGGAATAAACACAAGTGCCAAAACCTTCATCAATTAATGCACATTTGACTTGGGTATCACCAACTTGGACATTAATGATTAATGGAGGATCATCTGCATGAAGTAATATTTCATCAGGTATCATTAAATTGATAGGAAATTTGAGTGAGAGATAAGTATCTACAGTTTTATCAATGTGTATAGACATTTCCTCACATTGTTGAAGAAAACTATCTTCAAACCTAGACAAAGTGGATTCTTGACCTGCAGGTGGAGGTCGAGGAATGTTCATTTCAAATAGAAGTTGTATTAAATTATTACGATGACAAGTGAAAATCCTCATGAGTTCTATAAAATGAATTTGATATGGGAGAAAATAAAGTTATAGGATAGGATCCAATTCATCATATCTAGTTAGAATTATATCAGATAAAGGCATGTAAAATTGAAGCAAGTCCATTGAAGAGGGAGTAGAAGTGCATTTAAATTTATGGTAATAGGGAGTAGTTTATTGGGGTCTGATATGGTTTGGCTAAGGGTGTTAGATTGGGTTGAATTGGGTAATGTCATTGGTGGTGTAATTGGGTCAATTATTGATTCTTTTGAATATTTGGATGTTGTAAGTGGTGAAGAAATCATAGAAGTAGATTGAATTATGGGTTTCAAGCTGGGTAACTCAAAGTGAGTAGAAGTTGATGATAAGTGAGAAATATAATTTGTATCAATGGAAATAGAATGAATATATAAATGTATCATTTGATTGGACACATGTGGGATAGTGGATGAAAGAGTAAGTTGTGTTGTTTGATTTGTTATAATCATTGCCATATGCTCAAGTTCTGTGAAATGAGATGGATAAGTGTCTTGAACAATATGAAAAGTTGGGAAATTATTATAGATATAATGTGAATAAGGATCAATGTAAGATACTACTCTCTACATATTGTTCATATTGGAAACATTCTCATTGTTAAGGAAAGCATTATGATCAATAAAAGTTTTTACAACATTAGAAATGGGAAGTTGAGTAGTATTTGATTGATGATTAGGAAGGGCATCCTTGTAAATAGTGAGATGAGCATTAGCTTGATTAACGGCATCATGCTTAAGTTTGGTTTCATGAGCATTAGCTACCACTTTATAAACTTGATGGCACTCATGACTTAAAGTTTTGTGGTCAAAAGTATAACCAAGGAGATACTTAAGAGAAAAGTTTATAAGTTGGAAACAAGTCTCATGAGAATTATCCCAACTTGCATGATACCAACAAAACTTGTGTGGATCATACTAATGTCTGGTAGGGTGATTAGGGTCAATATCTCATGGTGAAGGCCTATAAAGTCACTTTTGAATTTATGTCATGGAAATTGGTTTGTGATAATCTACATTATTCACCTAGGAAGATGTAGAACTAGGTTGTTGGATAGGATTGGTCAAAGTGGTTGTGAAAGAGTCGAATCATTATAACCAATTGGGAGGATATCATGGATAGTGTGTATGGAATCATAGGTCTATGCAACACCATCATTAGTAGCATGTTGGTTTTTATATTTCATAAGCATTCAAGTTATGGCTAGAGGGTGGGAAGGCTCAAGTTGTCTAATGATAAAATCTTGACATTTGGCTTGGTTTAGAGTTTCTTCCAAATGTTTTGGAAAGAGAGTCCTAATATGATATTTCAATTTAAGATGACGATCATTAGTGAACAAGTGGAAGAGAATGTATTATAACATGTTATGTTTAGATTTATTAGATAAGGCTTTCCATCTTTTAATGAACATTTGGGTTGTTTTAGATTCTAATTTTTTACAGTTGATAAAGTGAGTTAAGTTATTTTTGGGAAGATGGTTAGTTTTGAATTCTTGTACCAGTGCATTAATTAAGTCTTCTAAACTAGATATAGTATGTGACTTTATTTAAGTACATCAATCCAAATCATCACCTAAAAAGGTTTTAGCTAAGATATTAGTGGTAGTAAAGGTATTGATCTTGATTCAATCTTTATACAAGTTTCTAAAATATTTCAAATGCAATTCAGGATTAGTGGATCCATTATAAGTTATAGTAGGAACAATACCACATATGTCAATATCTATAATTTGAGGAACTAAGGGTTCATTTTGTAAGTGTTTTATAGCCTTGTTAAGAGGTGGAGGTTGAGGTATAAGGCTACATTGTGCATCTCTAATGGGGGGTGGGGGGCATTAGGGTTTTTCACTTCTCATTGAATTGATTGAGGATGATTTTTTTATTGTAAAAGTGGGTTTTACATTTGTAAAATTTGATTTACACTATTAGTTTGAAAATTAGCCATTTGATAAATGCCTTGCAATAAAATTTGATTAGTATTAATAGTGGATTGACTATTAGAAGCAATATGAGATGCACTAGTGGTAGCATTTTCTTGAGTATTAATGTGAGAATTTTGAGTAGACCCACTAAAGGAGATATAAGCCATGTTGGTGGTAACGGCAAGCATAGTAGATGAATAAGGAATGGAAGAAGAAGAAGGCATGGAAGAAGAGGAAGGCATGGAAAAATTCATAGAGTGATGTGCCCCAAGTCTTTTATAAAATCTATGTGTGGGTGAATTGGGAGACCCAATGTGATGTCCCATTATGAAATTATAAATCATTATGGGATCCTTACCCTGATGTTGAGGGTTTTTATTGATAAATTATCATTTTGGCAGTATATTTAAGATCACTCTCACATTATATAAAATGCATGTTTAGAGGGTAATTACGAGGATCAATGGTTAAATATGGAGGATTTTTTATCCCCCATAGAGAGTTCATCCCCCCTCTATATATGGGGGAGAGAGGAAGTTTAGTCGAGTGGTTTGTTATGCCCTATGGCTTCCCCCACCCCCTATATATGAGAGAGTTGATAGTTTGGACCCAACCATCTATAGTTATCTTGGCAAGGGATGTTTGGTGGTTTTAGTAGTGACATGGATATTATTAATATCATGATTATCTACCACAGATAGGGTAGGCAAGACATAAAAAATTTATGAGATGTAGTAAAATTCATCATATCATTCTGATTTTGTTGTTTAGCTTCATCAAAAATGTACTACATGGTGAAATGTGAAGGTATAACTAGGATTAATTGAGGGAAGATAAAATACATTAGTAAAATAAGTTGTGTCATCTACCTATTAAATTAGGTCAACCAGGGTTGATGTAATTCAGAATACAAGAAGATGTAAATGTATTAGGTTGACTAGGGTCAACTTAGTTACACAAGAAGGTAGAAACAATAATATAGAACTATATTAGGTTGACTTGAGTCGATCTAGCTACACGAGAAGGTAATGCTAGTAGTTTGAAATCCTACTAGGTCGACCATGATCGATCTAGTTGAATCTAGGATGTAAATCTAGTAATCTAAAAGTTGATTGGGTTGATCATGGTTTATATAGTTAGATAGGGGGGTAAAGATAATATAATACTAGGTTGAGTGTGGTTGACTTAGTTGGATCTAAAAAAAATTGATAGAAAATTAGGATTTGACTGGATCAAATTTGATTAACTTAGTCAAATAGGTACCTAAAGATAATATAAGACTAGGTCAAGTGTCGTCAACTTAGTTAGATCTATAAAAACATTATAGTAAACTAGGAGTCAACTAGATTGAGCATGGTCAACTTAGTTAGATATAGGCAAGTAAATATAATATAAGACTAGGTCAAACATGGTTGTCTTAGATCTGAGAAACTTTGACATTAAATTAGATGATGTAATTTGGAAAATAGAGGTAAACAAGATAGAATACAAAAGATTGAGTTGTTCTTAGTTGACTTAGTTTGTTCACACATAGTCAACTAGATCGACACTGGTTGATCTAGTTGAATCACACATCACATAATTGTATCAATGTTGTTTGAGATAGTTTGAAATACAAAATAAAATAGCAAGCATCAATAAAAATGAAAGTTATTAACTAGATCAGCCAGTGTCGACCTAGTTGATTGTGTGGGAACATACTAAGTCAATATCTATAAATGATATAGTAGGTATGTAAATAAAGTATCATGTATCCTTTAACAATAGTAACAAAGTATTATTGAAGCTATCAACACATAATTTCTAGGGAAATAAAGACAGTGAAAAATAAAGGCAAAATTCAAATACCAAAACCCAATTTTAAAATTTCTAAATGTAAATAAATAGGTAGTGAACTCTTTTCAAAGCAAAGGTGAGATTAATTACGACAAAAAAGAAAGTGAATTTCCTTATGTAAAAATTAGAAACATAGAAATAGGTCAGCCAAGGTTGATCAATTTAAACTAATAGAACAAAATAAGGTTGATGTTGTTTGACACAATCTGTTTGAAAATATGTCAAAATAAACTAGTTCAACTCTGGTCAATTTAGTTTAATAGAAATAAAAGTATACATAGAACTAAGTTGGTTAGGGTCAACTTAGTTGACTATGTAGTAAAATTTTGATAGAATTGAAAAACTAGAAAATAGCAGTGAAAAAATTAAATATTGAGTTATTTAACTAAAAAATAGAATTAAAAAATTGTTTAATATTTGTTTTGTTGATCTAACCAAAAAAGTAGAAAATGTAAACTAGGTCGATCAAGCTACTTAGAAAGAACCTAAGAAATATGACTAGGTCAACCACAGTTGACTTAATTGGTTGAGTGTGAGTGTTGTAGATAATGTTAGAAATGGGTTGGACTGCATAATGAAGCTTGTTAAAAAAACATAGTTATCACCAACTAGACCAGAATTGATTTAGTCATGTAGAGGCAAAAACCTAAAAAACATAAATTAAATAGGGTTGACCATGGTCGACTTAGTCTACAGAAAGTTAAAAACTAAAAATAATGAAATAAGACCAAGTCAACCTAGTTAGTTGAAACTAAAAATTAAAAACTATAGATAATGAACTAGATGGACTTGCATTGACCTAATTACCTACATATGAAAATCAGAAAGAAAATAATATAATTTTGGTTGATCTGCATCAACCTAGTTTCCTGTAGATGAAAATTAGGAAGCAATCAACAAACTAAGTTGACCTAGTTGATTGTCAGAATAAAACCTATAATGTAAGGGTTAGATTCATGTCGGGTTCACCACAATATATGTAAAAAAATAAGATATATATACAACTTATCCTACTTATTAAATCTAAGCTTAGATAAATTAATCATGTAACATCTATTATGATACTTTGTATATAGGGCATATGACTAAATTAGATCTGCTAAACCTAACTAAGGGGGCACTTATCACACAACACTAAAGGAGAGGGTTCCAAACCTTTAAGAAAATAATATCATGAAATAACCCTGACCATATCTACTTATGCATAAAATGAAATATTACTTAGAGTTATCAATGCTTATAACACAAATGGGGATGGTTTAAAATAAATAAGAGATTATGGTAGGCAAACGGGGGCCTATATCACCTAGGGTGGAAGATGGTAATATTACAAGACCCTCTAACTACACTAAGTTTAATTTTAGAGGTAATCTAAGTAATGAGTTATGCATTCAAACCTACTTTTTTTTTCAATATATACCTATCAAATGAACAAAAGTTAGATATACTTATGTTTAGATGAACCTGTCGAGTCTCAATCTCTCCCTTGGCCAATGGTGCTTTGAAAGAGATTGTTGTGGCTTTTTAAGGATTACACTCTAGTATAAATAATATCTAGGATAAAATATTTCCTCCTTTCATCCAATAATTCAAATAAGACAAGTTTTATTTCCTCCAAGATAAACCCTAAGTAATGGCTTCTTCAAATGTAGATGTAGCAGAATTGTGAGTCGTAATAATGTAAAATTGAATGTTCCTCTATATTAAATTGAACTAAAGGTTACATTTATAGTAATGGATAGGTCCTAACCTTTCTAATTTTTAGTTGAAAAGGTCATCCCACCATGACCTAGTTTTTTAAAAGTTACCATTTGGTATTGAACTAGGTTGACATAGGTCAAGCTAGTTGTGTAACGTGCACTTTAACTTTTGCAATTGGGTCAATCATGGCTGATCTAGTAGGAAAATTGTATTTTTTCATAGTTAGGGGCTATTGAGATTATAATTTCCAAGGTATTTATATAATTATGGTTTATATTGTGTTTAGGTATGATAGAATTAACTAATAATATTGTGAAGTACCAATGGTCTTCCCACCCCTTTCTCAGTGCACCCTTTAAGGCATGCACATAGAGAGATTAAAACTTGACAGGTTCTTGTACAAGATAAAGTTTCGATAAATGATAAATTTTAAAAATATTATGTGTATACGTGAAGAACTAACAAAAAAGGTGTGTGGGACAAGCAACAAATGGTCACTCATAAAGTAGTTAATGACAAAGTGCTTCAAAGATTACATATTTACCAAAGAAGATTGGTGTGTCAGAGTCAGGCAATATACAATAAGGGAAATGCATTAGACATGAAGAGATGATGTGTCACATCAATAAAAAAATTAGATGAAGCAATTCACCTATTTAACAAATTGTTAATATCACATCATAATAACCAAGGGTATTTATATTAGAGAACATAACAACATGAAGATAGCTCAGTAAATTCATTATGAAGTGCCATACAAGTGTATGTGTGAAGATATATATAAGGTAGTGCATACATAGTGATATACCATTATGATCTATTAAGAATAATATCCCCTTATGATTTCAGCCTTAGTGAGCCACCTCAGTTTATATTTTTTAGGAGTACAAATTTGAGTTATTTACATCTACTAAGGGTTTACAAAGTAGTGATAATAAATCGATCATAACTTTTGATAGCTTTAAGTGATGTAAAAAATGAAGAGATGGGAATTAAGATGTAATTGAGATAGAAAATGTACCATGATCTTGACCTTTTTGATTTTGTAGAGGATATATAGATAGTTTTATTCACACTAGATCTAATTGTCAATGTGAAACCAGGAGCCTTAGTTGTGTAACAATAGTTGTGAGGTTTAGATGTTGAGCGCTTAATCAAGATTCCAATGTTTGAAAACTTATTCAAAGTGGTGATGGCACTACTAAGTGGGTATAATGAGGGGGAAATTCACTTGTTCAAATATGTTACCATTTACATCAATATTGTAACAATGACATGGGAAATAGGACTTCCAACCCTAGGTAAATCCCTTCCTATTGTACAAAACCAATATCACTCTAATTTAGTTAGACATAAGATAAAATTATGCCATGAGATCTAGGGTAATCCCCTTGGTTTAATATAGTATTTTATAGTTTGAGTGCTCTCTGACTGCATTCCACACAAATTTTGGAATACCACTAAAAGTGCATTATAGGAAACAAAAGGGATCATCAACATTATGTATCTCTTGATATGATTTCATGATAATTTAAATTAGACAAATTTCGTGGTGGTTAAGATGGTTTCTAACATGTAAAATGTCATTTCATGCATCTTATAGATGTTCTAATACCAGTTCCTAGAATTATTGTTTTGCTTCACATAATGGATGTCTCTTGACAACCCTATCACTCCTGATGTATATTTTTTTCCTAAAACTACCTTGCATAATCTTGTCTAATAAAAAATAGGGTAGTACAATGCATAGTTGGGCTACTTTAATCAATGATGAATTTAATTACATGTGATTATTATGTCACATCTTAGGGTGCCCACTGATGTTATACAATACCTCCCACCACATGTAGTGGTCACCAAATTTCATGATGGCATGCATATAATACTTCATGTTCATGTCAAACCATCACCCATTCCATTTCCATTATTCATTACCATGTTGGACAAACTAGAATAAGTGTTGTGAAAGCAAGCATTATTAGAAAGAATTATGTAACCTCTACGATCTATGCCTTAAGGTATGTAGCAATTGTTACCAAAGTACTAAATATAGGTACCAACACAATAAAAATCTTGGATGGAAACTAATACAACTTCATCTTATCTAGCTATAGTAAAATGCAAGAATCCAGTGCACAAAGCATCCTCTCCACCCAAGAATCATAATCATAGTATGAACACATGGCTCAATGACAAGTTTATGCCCCAGATTACCATGGAGTATGATTTGAAGGCATTGGGGGTTACTACACAAGAGGTTTACAAATCAATGATGTAGGACATAGGCAAATACATATATGAAGAAGAGGAGGAGAAGGAATTATTCTTTTGAAAGGTAGTGCACACTTTCCAACTACATAATACTATCTCATTGATAATTTTAGTGTAAATACCAACACCTCCTAAGTCTATCATCATGGATATAGTTATATAAGAGGAGGAGAAAAAATGAAGCATTGTCTTTAGCTTCTAGGAAAGTGCACCTAGAATAGGCTTGTCAATAGTACTAGTGCCACAACCATAGATGGTATCACAACAAGAGGGAAAAGAGTATCTAGAAACACAACAAGAAACTCCCCAATAGTCACTCATGTGCAAACCACATTCACACACAATTACATGAAATTATCCTTTTTTTTAAGAGTGCATGGGATGATTTATCTCACCACAACTAGTAGAAGAGAGTGAAATTAAAGAAGAGCAAGTAGCATAAGAATAGACTACTCTAGAGACTCACCAATCAAAGTGCTAAAATAAAACTCTAATCTTGTCACCTCACACAAAGATACAGTGGGTAAACATTCAGTGGTGATGTCTTCCCCTTCTTGTCAACATTCACCCTCTTCACTCCCTCCATCTCCTCATTTCCCTAATCACCTGTAAAAGGATGACATTACATCACAAGAGAAATTTATGTAGGCCAAAACATATCAAGAGAAGGCTCAAAAGGAAATAGAGAAAAATGAAAGAAAAGAAGAGAATAAGAACAAGAGCAAGAAGAGGAGGAGGATTGGTCAAAGAAACAAAAATAATAATAAGTTGTGATAAAGGAGGAGAAAGAATATAAGGTAGTAAAGGAGGCATAAATGAAGAATACTGAGGCTAATGTAAAAATCAAGGAACCTGAAGAGAAACAAAAATAATTCTTATGTAAGTAGGAAGAGGATAAAAAGAAAGGGTTGATGATAAAGTTGTAAAGGATGTTACATATAAATAAAAATATATCATAATAGGTAGAGACAGCTACCAAGTCTAAGGAAAAATAATAAGTGAATAAAACTTTCAAATAACTAGAGAAATCTATGAAGTCAATGGTAGAAGATTCCAAAAAATAACTGATTTATGATGCCCTATAACCCTCCAACATGTTGTAAAGCTTAGGATCAGCACTAAGAGGAGCACAAGAAAATGGAATCATATGAAAATTATTTCAACCAAACAATGGTAATACAACATCCCTTGTTTTGAATATGACAATCCAAGAAGCATCACTTGGTGTCACTCAACTCACCCTGACAAAGTAGATTGAGGGAGATATTACATTCCATGAATGCATAGCACAAAAGGTGACTGCGATGGAATAATATAACCTCTAAATGAGGGAAAAAATATAGACTTGCATGTGTACTTATTGAAGGCATGGGAAATTATATATAATATGTGTCTATCATTGGTCACTTCAATGTTAGGCAACTAGTTGATAGCCAAGGAAAAGTAATTCACTGTCTTACTTCATGACTCAACAAGGATTTGGTAGCTTCACAAAAACAAAAAATTATCAGAGTGTAGGGTCAACAATTAAAGGCAAAAATAGAGATGGTCTTTCAACTACTATAATACTATGACCAAGTCTTAGACACTGCTTCAGAGTAAGCTACTCAGGTTTTTTTCAATCTGCTTCATTATAAGCAATATTTATAAAAACATTAGGATAAATTCAGAAAAACTTATCCAAGGCATAAAAAACCAAGGAAACTATGTACGATTATATGGCTACTCCATCTTAAATAAACAATTTTCTAAAGGAGTCTCTTCACTCCAAAAACATTGCCATTGATAAAATGACAGTATGTTAGAATGAAATGTTTTAGAACATGTTCCCTAGTTTGCATACACAATGGTACATAGATAAAATGGAAAAAATGTTGCAATACATTCAACTCTGACTTTCTAAAATAAGGGCCACCATTACCATCATATAAGGCTAAGACATCCAGAACATCATGCAATACTAAGCTCTGCTACAAACATTGATTATCATGGTGTGAGACCCCATTCTATATTTGAAGTAATTCAATAAAGATATGTCACATTTAGATAGTTCCATTTCTACAATGGTCAATTATCCTTAGTTCATCCTACCCACCCAGCTCTCACAGGAACAACAAGCCAAGAAATTAGAAAAGGCATGATGGAAAATAGCCCAAATGCAAGAAACACCTCTAATAGTTGACATTGTAGTGGCATCTTCCTTAGTATAATCTTTAGTGACTAGCTTCTTCTCAAAGTCCAATTCTAGTAGTGCACTCCAGTGTCTCATCCATCGATTTAGGTATTGTGCAGTTCTCAATTTTTTAAATTTTGAATGAATTCAAAGTAGGGAAAGCCATAAGCATTAGGTACAATTTATGGATGGTTAAAAACCCAGAAAGGGTGGCCTTTTTGTGATGCCAATCTATTAAAAACATGTAAGGACAATAAATTGGTACACTTCTTAGTTTAAAACCTGATTGGGTGGCTAAATAGTGTGTAAGTGGTAAAAACTAGTAAATGATACCTTGAGAAATTACCACAAGTAGTGTTTTTGGACCAACCCTTTAGAAAAGATAATTATAACAAGCTATAGCACTAGGGACATTCCAATGACTTTGTCTTGGGATGAGACAACTATTTAAGTCTAGGAAAGTGTTGGTAGTGGACTTAGGACTAAAAAATCACATAGTGTAATTGCATGACAAGTGTGCAATGTCTAACATTTTGTATAATTTATATCATTTTGTATGTATTTGGTGTATGTATGTATGTCAAAAGACTATAAAATATTAAAATACTCCTCAAAGGAAAAAAATAAATATTAGAATGCAAACCAACATAATTTATTATATTATGGTTTGACCATATCATTTTTTATGGCCCAAATCTCTTACACTATACAAAAAGTCCTAAAACCTAATATATTATTTACTTTCAATTTTATATCCTCAGTATCCTATTATCCTATTAGACACTTGCATCCCACATAAGGACACTTCCATCAATGCAAGCATCCAGATTCGTGTCAAGTAATCAATCCTTAAAATTCATCTAATTTATAAATATTTTGAGTCCTATGGGTTGGCCCATTTTTTTATTTAACCCTTCTATGAGATATTTTAAAAATGTGTAATATAAATACAAATCTCAACCTTCTCATTATCTATTTATAAAATATGAATCAACCACTTATTCAAGCTCGCTCAATCAATTGCACAACTGAGTTATACTACCCTATTATTCCTTATTTTTATGTTAGTCATAGGAACAATCATATAATAGGTCTGAATCACTCAAATAATATCCCATGAGAAATATTTGTCAAGTTTCAAGCTATATCATTGCATGCCCTTGCATATAATATATTGCACCCTTGTGAACACACAAACCAACACCTAGGGGGGAAACTACATATATCTGAGGCCCTCCTTAGAGAAATAGTTATGTATACAACACTCACTGACAAAGGGGTCCTTGAGGTTATCTCATTGTCATGATCCCCCTAACCATTTTTGGCTAGGTACAAAGATCTAAGGTGAAGAACTAGGGTTTGATCCACATATAGTCATTGACAGCCTATACACATGAATAAAATACATCATTAGAAAGGTGACAAAAAACTCAAAATTCTCTAATAATAACTCCATAATACAATGATTATTTCCTATTATACAATTCCATTGAGATCAAGACACATGTATTAACACAAGTGTCATAGGGTTGACGCAAGTTTTCAGGCCTACAAAAAATAATATTTCCAAAATTTGATGACTGGATCTTGATCTTGTCCCTATCTATTTCCACCTTTGTATTTATTATATCTATTTATGCATTTACAGATAATCTAAGTGTCATCTCTTCTTTGTTTTTATGCAATCAAACTATTATTTTGAATGTAATTTCTATATTTAGCATAACTCAACATTTTAATTCAAAATATTTATTTATCTAAATTTTTAATTTATTTACCTGTTCTAGAATAGTTTTATCCAACCTTGAGTATACACTATTCTACCCTTTAACCCCAACATATATATAAATGGGTTAAACATTTTGGTGAACTCAACCTTTATGTCTCTTTATGAAAATCCTATATTACCTTAGGGTTTTCATCCTTCTAGGGTTTCAAAATGTAGTAATTATTCTTTTCTAAATTTTATTATCATTTTTGGATTGTTCGATAGCATTTATATGTCTCTCTTCTCAAGTTATCATATATGTCTTTAAAACATTTAAAATGGATAAAAATTATCATCTTCCTCCTCATAACCCTAAGGAGGGTGATATCTATTTTCTTTCTAACCATTTCCATGTTATCACTAATCCAAGGGGTAAGGTGGCCCATCCTATTGTACCTATCATTTTTCAAACCCCCCACCTACCATATATCATATGGATGGTGTGTGTGTGTGAGTATTTGATATGAATTACTTGGGTTTTATGCTTATGAAGCCCTTAAATATCAAATCATCAGTATGAACAAGTTAATAGAAGATTTACAAAAATGAAATCAATATTTTAGTTAAGAGGTCACATCACTTAAAAATAATATTACATACTTATAATATCCAAAATATGATAGTGTGAATCATGTGTTTGCATCATCATTTATAAATTTTATATCCAAAAAAGTTTCATATCAAAATAATTAGGTAAAATAGAATTCATCTACAACTAGTTATTCAAAAATTGAATAAAATGCCAATAAGAGTCCAAGTGAGATTTGAAGGAAAATTCTTAGAGATAAATTGATCCAACTACCTCCTCTGCATCGTATAAAAAGATCAAAATATTATTTTGCATACCATAAATTGCATGGGATTCATACAGATTGTTGCTTTGATTTGAAGCACAAAATATAAAGTAAAATTGATATTGGTGATCCTATAATAGATACATCACTCAAGTAACCCACTCAAATTATGAGTACATATCCTGAAACACAAGGGACAAAATAGAAAATATGGTTACCAAAGGATAATTCAAATAAAAAATAGTTTCAAATGAACAAACTAGAGTAAGAAAAGATTCAAAAATTAAATCTAGAGTAAGCAATGTTACAAAAAGATCAATAAAAGGTAAACTTCCAAATATAGTTACAAATGTGAAAATCACAATCATTTCCTCATATAAAGACCCGTTTACTATCCTTAATCATGTATAGGGCAAGCAATTTAAAAATATCAAGGTTATGGACTATCAAAATATAAATTTGTGTTCTATGTCATTTATTAGCTCTCTTAAAAATAAGTCTCAACATGTGGATGAAACTAATGAAATTCTAGTGACTATGGGATAAATTCAGTTAAGATTTGCATTAAATTTAACATAATGGTCTCTTACTTTTCAGGTTACTTATAATCCAAATGTTTGCAATGTTGTGCTTGGAAAATCATGGTTACACTCAATAAGAATAATGGTTGATAGAAACAAAGGTTGTATATCATTTGATCATCGAGCCAAGGTTACATCTTTTTCCAAAGATGAAAGATATTTAGAGCAAAAGAATTATAAATTTAGTATAGATTCATCTACCATACAAACAAATATAATTAATGGCATATTAGTAAAGGCAAAGGACATAGAACACATTGTAAAAGATAAATCAAATACATCTTAGAATAACATTTCTGTTAACCTAGCATCACTAGAGAGAAATAGTCACAATATATTAATCATTGCATCCCTTTTATATAATAATATGACTCACTTTCTAATTCTACTACCTCTTCATGACCATAGTGTCATATGAGACATACATAGAATACCACATATTCTACAATTCCAAATATGACACCTATATATGCTCCTTGACACTATCACCAGTATGGTGTACTATATTTTGATTTTAGAGCTAGCTGTGAGCATCCCTTATATGGGATCATACATTTGTTTTTTATTTTTCAAACATTCAAAAAGATCAAATAAATCCAAAAATCTAAAAATATTCAGCATTCACATGTTTACTAGCTCCTTGGCATCTATGTTGTTTACTTTAGTTAGTAGATAGCATATCATTTATTTTATATACACATATGATTCATGCATAATTGAGTGTGATACATGCATACATCATACCCATGATACTCACACATACAAATGTTGGACATTTCCTCTTCCCACATGATACACTACATTAGGGGCATATGCTTTTTTGTTCATGATTGATATAAACTATATTATTTTATGATCACCTTTTCATTATTATGTTGAGCTTATATACTAATGCTTATGCATGCTTAAACTCAAACTTACATTTTTCACAATGCACTTGATATGTTATGTTACTTGACATTTTTTCTAACACATATATGTAGGGACTAGTATGATATATTTATGTTAGTTGATTATACATCATTTAATCACATTGTCACTTCTCTTAGTGTATTTTTATTGTTTTTTATTTTCTTGTTTGTGGAACATTTGAATATGTAATTTTATTGTTCACCCATGTTCCATTTTATGTTGCTTTATTTTTTTATATGGACATTTGAATATGTCATTCCCTTGAGTGTGTTGTATTTCAATATGCTACTTAACTACAGTATCCATAGACCCCTTTTATGTGACATTAATTGCTCTTGTTTATGTGTTTTATTATGTATTGAGATTCTATTCTTACTTTATATATGTTTCCATGATACATATCACGGATCTTAAGGATTTTTGTGATCACATATTGTGAGCTTTATTAATATATCTATTTAGACATGCTACTCTTATATGTCACATGATTCATACATAGATTATATAGTTTTTTTAATCCTTTTGAGGTAAGATAAATACCAAATTCCATTCCCCTCACCTCAAAATGGGTGGGTATATTAGTGGGACTGTGTCATAGAGACATGACCTCCACACTTATAAAATTCTCAACATTTCTAAAGTTTCATTATAGTTAACATGATTCAGATATACACTTGGATCATAATCCTATACATTAAACTAATTTTTATATATTTGGGATATATTTTTCATATTTATGATAGATATTATACATAATTACAGAGAAGAGATTACATTTTGAAAAATACTTTATCTTGAGACACATTAGAGGTGCATATGTCATGCAAGTGTACCAAATTTTACAAATACTTATTCAAACTTATTTACCAATAAGCACTATTACTTTACAAAGAAGCACCATTTTGAGTATTTATTTATCTACAATAGTTGGCCCTTTTTAATAGTGTGGTTGAGATTCAAACCTTTAATGGCCTAATACTACTTCTATTTTTTAGGTTGAGTTGGTTATACGACTTAAGTATTTTATTTTACTGTCACTTGAGTTTTGCCTTTGAGATTTAATAATATTAATGGTCATGTCACAACTCACCCTTAAAAAAAATTGGGTACATAATTACCTTTCAATCTCCCTCTTCAAATCTCCACGGTTCAATTTTGAACCTCTCTCAGAACCAATTCTTCATAAAGAAGTATATTTACCAAGTTAAAGTACCAATGAGCAGAATGGCTGCATCAACACACAATCCTTACTCTCTTTCAATTTAAGTATCTCAATTATGTCAAATTTTAGTTATATGCATTAATTTATATTGTAACATGATCTTGGTTACAAGTCATACACCATCAAAACACTTAAAGTGGGCTCAATAAAATGTAAGGTGTGTTATACACACGCAAGTATGCATTTATTTATTTTAAACCAATAATTTCATCCTTACACATTACTACATTAAAGGGGGAGGGGGGAATTTATATACTAAAATAGATTTTTATAACATCTCCATCTTGTTTGCTTGATAAGTACCTATCAAGGATCTACCCTTCAATTCTAAAACTTCATGTTGCCAAAAGGTTCTCATTTGCCATCACATAGTACCTAATTACTTATATTATGGTCTGACCCTATCATTTCTAATGACCCAAATGTCTTACCTTGTACAGAAAAATCTAAAACTTGATATGTCTATGTGTGTGTGTGTGTGTGTGTGTGTGTGTGTGTGTGTGTGTGTGTGTGTGTGTGTGTGTGTATATGTATATGTATATGTATATGTATATGTATATGTATATGTATATGTGTATGTGTATGTGTATGTGTGTATATATGTGTGTGTGTGTGTATGGGTGTGTGTGTGTGTGTGTGTGTGTATATGTGTGTGTGTGTGTATGTATATATATATATATATATATATATATATATATATATGTTTATGTGTGTGTATATGTGTGTGTGTGTGTGTGTATGTGTGTGTGTGTATACATATATATGTATATATAGACACACACACACCCACAAACACACACACATATAATCCTTCACTATTAGTTTAATATCTTTATAAACCTCCTAGCCTATTAGACACTTGCATCCCATATAGAGACAATTGTGTCAACACAAGTGTCCATATTCTTATCAAGTGTCCAATCCTCAAAAGTCATCTAATTTGTAAATATTTTAAATCTTATGAGGTAGCCCACTTGATTTATGTAACCCTCATGTGAGATATTTTCAAAAGGTATGGTATAAATACAAATCTAAGCCTTCTCATCATCTATCTACAAAATACCAAGCAACCACTTATTTAAGTTCACTCAATCGGTTGCACAATTAAGTCTTGTACCTTATTCTTCCCTATTTTCATATCAATCATAGGAGCAGTCATATTACAAGTTTGAATGGCTTAAATAACATACCATGAGTAGTATTTATCAAGTTACAAGTTAGATCATTGCATTCCCTTTCATATAATATATTTCACCTATATGCATATACAAACCAACACTGAGGGGAGAACTACATTTATTTGAGGACCTCCTTGGAGTATTAGCTATGTAGGCATAACTCATTGATAGAGGGGTCTTCGAGGTTAGATCAACACCATGAGCCCACTAACCTATTTTTGTCAAGGTACAAAGACCTAAGTCAAAAATCTAGGGTTTGATCTACATATAGTCATCGATAACCTATACGCATGAATAAATACATCACCAAAAAGGCAAAATAAAACCCATAAGGCTCCAAGCTATAAAATAGTGAATATTTTATACTAGACATTTTTATTGATATTAGGAAACCTGCATCAACAAAAGTATCTTAGGTCTAACACACTTGTTTAGGTCTCCAAAAACATTATTTCTAGAATCTGATGACTATATCTTGATCTTGTTGTTACTTGTTTCCACCTTTGTATTTATAAAATCTACATGTGCATTCAGAGATAAGCTAAGTATTATCTCTTCATATTTATAAAATCAAACTACTATTTTGAATGTAATTTCTATATTTAACATAACTCAACATTTTAATTTAGAATATTCATTTATTTGAGTTATTAATTAATTGGTCTACTTTAGAATAGTTTTATTCATCTTTGTGTATAGGTTATTCTATCCTTTAACCCTAACATATCTAAAAAGGGTTAAATAGTTTATGATGTAATATTTTATTTGTGAGTTTAGTTTTGAAAGTTTGGGCTACCACATGTGTTTTGGATTTATTCATGAATAGGAAAGTTTGGGTAAACTATTTAACTTCTAAATATATTCTCTTGAAACCATGCACAAAAAACTCACTTTAATGGTTTTTAGATTTACTTTGATGAAATATCCATGATCAATATTTTTTGTGGAAAATATATAATTATACCTCTTGTTTTTCATGGATGTTTCCAACCTAAAATCGAGATGCTAAAAAGAAATAAAAAAAGAGAAATTAAAATAAAAACAATAATCTAAAAAACTTGACTTTTGGGTGATTTAGGGAACCTATACCTAGACATTAATGCTCAAATGGAAATAGAGAAAATCCTTCAATGGGATGAGAGTTAACTCTATCAGGGCTTTAGTTGTTTAGCTTACAACAGAGCAACATCTAGGCATTTATTTCAAGGTATAATTCACTAGTTTGATGATCGAGGTTGTAGTAGCTAGTCCCTACAAGTTATATGAGATGGGAATAAATGAATTTGCACTCACAAGTGAATGAGAATATCATATTTCATATTATAGTGATTCCCTACTTTTCTCAAATCCATTCATGTTTCAACCACTCTCTTGGCTACATATTATATGTTCATATATGTGTTTTTTTTAGATTCAAAATACTCAAGAGTATTCTCCAATAGAATCATCATTTGTTGTTACTTTCACAACACACCTTAATTCCTCCGAAATCATGGTACCCATTTTTTTAAATTTTGGTTTCAGTCTTACTTACACTTATAATCTTGTTGTTTTCCACTCTTTTAAGTTACTATTTTGGCATGTCTCAATTTGTATTCCAAATCAGGGCCCAAAAACCTCTTCATTATAGAGACCAAGTTCATGTGGTAAAGTTTCATATAAATCACTTAGTAAAAAAATGGATTTTGAATGATTTTATTAGCCTTTGAAAATCATTCTTAAAGAACTAATTAGATTTTTTGAATCTAGCTTTAAACGTATAGTTCTAATCAAGCTTCAATTAGGTCTATTATTTTTGAATTTGGTATGTCCCTTTACTAATCAGGCATGTAGGTCTCATTAGGTCTATGGAATGGCATTTAGTGTTTAATAGTTTTAATCAAACTAAAAACTCTAATTAGGTCAACACTTAGATATTTTTTACCTTTTAGATGTAATCAGACTTTAAAGTCCAGATAGGTCAGGAAGGGTATCAATTTTAACCTTAGTGTTGTCAAGAGTATTTCATTCAAATATGTCTATATGTCCTTTGAAAATGCAACATAGTGTTGGTTAGGGTTTAAACCCTGACCAAGTCTATCAAGCACTTACAGGCCCCATTCCATTTCTATAAGGGGAAAGTTTCTTGAATATGTTATGGAGGATCTAAGCCTCCTCGCATAGTGTTAGTCAGGCCAATGGGTCTGACTAGGTCTATGGGGACCCTAAAACCCATCATGCCATTCATCACAGTGGTAATCAAGGGTCCCAAACCTAATTGGGTCTATAGACCCCCCTTTAACCCAACTCAGTGCTAATTGGGATTTAATCCCCCGATTAGGTCTATGAACTTTTCCAAGTGCCCTTTCTTCTTAATCAGGTTTTTGAAGCCCAATTAACAAAGAAATTTAAAATTTTAGAAACAACATTCCCACTTTAAGATAAATCCCAAATAGGTCTATAGGGTATATTTAGAATGCTTAGTTGGTTTTTTAGGTATAAATTTTCAAAAATTACACTATTTTACATGTCATTTGCAGCACTTGGAGGTTCGTTCTAGCCCAATAATTGTGGCATGAGCATTATCTAGAGGAGATGCACTAATAAAAAGCTTTCATCTCATTTGTAATAAGTTTTTCACTATTTTTATAAAGTGCATGTTCTAATAAGTTTAAAAAATCCTTTAATTGTGCCAATAAAGTAACTAGTTTTTATCTATTTTGTAGGTACAAAAAGGGATAAAGTACAAAGATATTGGAAAAGGGGGAAAGGTGCAAATAGATTTCAAATTAAAGGGAAATTAAATTTTAAAGTAAAAATATTTCCCTCCATTGACCAAATGACTATAAAATACCAACCAAAGCCATTCAAATGACTAGCTCATTGTGCATCCAAGGAGACATATTGGACCAGAAACTTTTTCTATAGTATATTATTCTCTAGTGTAGTTTTCTCTCATCAATTTCTTAGATATGTTGTTATTATAGTGAAATATGTAACCAAAAGATTATAATTGACACAAAAATTGTGTTATTCAAGCAAATGTTCTATTAATCATTTTTTTGGAGATTTTATTTCACTTCCTACACATGCATATAATGTTAGTGTTCTTCTTCTTCTTGGCTTTTTATCCCTAGACTTTCACACTATCTCCATAATCAATTGGATCTTGTTTGTCTTCATTTTAAAATAGTCTCTTTTCTTTTTTCTCTTTTCCCTATCTTTTAATCTTTTTTACCCATCTATTAGGTAGGGTTTAGTTTAAATTTGAATTTAATTTGTATCTGCATGTTTATCTTGATTGCAAACTTGTTTATTTTCATCTCCACATTGTTGAATGTATGTAATGAACATGTCATAAATCAGTTACATTTCCTTGTCTAAATATGAAAACATTGATTTTTATTTGGGCAAACATATGCATATTTGTTGTGTTCTTAAAACCCTCCTTGAAAACATACATAACTTGTATTTTACCCTTATTTTTTAAATTTATATTTCAGTTTAGATTCCAAACTAATAAACCCCTTGATATGGAACATTTTCACATTGACCAATTAGGTTACCTAGTATGCCATGACCTGGCAATATATATCTTGGGGAGATTTTTGGGTCTCCTTTCAGGAGAGGTTGGACGGTTCATGTCCATTTAAGTTGGTGTATTAAACAAACCATTAACACTACTATATAATTTATAGTAATCAAACACCTTAATTATCCCTTTGCTATCATAACATGAGCTCCCATAAAATCATAAGCTTTTCTCATCTTTCAAGATGGGGTATCTGTTCCCAATGTCATCCCATTAAGTTTTAATTTGGCCATCATGTATCTTCTTTTGAACCTCATGTTAGATTTTCAACATACTTGCTTTAATATGTTTCCAAATTATTGACCCTCTTGGTTTATAATTATCATAATGCTAAAAATAATGGGGCATGGGTTTAGCATACTTAGATTTTTGAATGTAGGCCCACAATAAATAATATCTACTATATGAGGTTAACATACTTAGATTGTAGAATGTAGTCTATATAAAATTGAATCCTCTATGCATATGCAGATCCAAGTCATTTTCTTACCAAGTGCAAGAATTAAAAGATATGGATTATTGATGTTTTTCCCCCACCATGTGTTGGTTGTATGATCTTTCACTAGGAAACCATTAAGTATTTAAATTTATCTTTTGAGCCTTTATATAAAACCCAATTTTCAGTTCTTAAAATGCAAAGAAGTGTTAGAAGGTGTATTATCATTGAGTTTATAACATTAATTGAATGATTTGAACATTTATGATGAGATTGAACCAATTATGTGTCTAGTGTGATATTTTGGTGGAGTCGATATATTACATTTTCGTAAAGGTTCTATGAAAGAGGTTCAATATGTATCAAAAATCCCAAACAAATGTTTTTGGCAATTCTAATTTATGAAAACCCAGAATGTTGATAATGAAATGTTTCTATTGCATAGGGGTATTAAATAATATAATATTAATGTCTTGATGCATTTCCATTGCCTTAGGTTTGTTTTTCATAGTGGTGAGGTGTATCATAAGCTTGCTCTATTCCTTGTTGATGGTTTGACTTGTTAGGAATTGTAGAGTTCAATGGAGGATTTTTTTGTTGATTAATTAGATATACCTTGGAAATATGTCCATGTAGATGGAATATTATACATTTGAATGGTATGTTTTCTTGATCAATGAGATCCTTCCACCCAATCTCTAAAATTCCATGGATATTCTATCTTAGGGGGTTTGTATGTGTCATCATCAACACATTTGTTAATGTAGTTGTGGATTCTAGGTTGTAGAGAAAATTTTGAGGCTATAATAAAGTTCCCTATAGAGTTTATAATGGTTATGAGTGAGCATCATTACAAAAACTAAATGGGAGAATTGGTTACATGACTCCTGATATTGAAATTGTATTGGGGAGACCATTAGTAGGATTGAAAGCATGAGATTATGGATTCATATATAAACTTGCCTTATTCATAACTAAACCCCCTTGGAATATGACCTTTCATTGAATGTGATAAATATTTATATGATGTATCCCTTTAGGTGCATCCTTGGAATGTCAATTGATCCTACTAATTGTAATTGATCATACGAGTGAACCCACGTTCATAATGTCTTCAGAACCCAAGTAAGTTCCCATAAACATGAAGGTCAAAACCCTTTTCTTTGAGAAACTAAAATTTAATTTTCATTTAATCTAGTGAGAATTGGATTTGAAGGTAAGATCCATATGAAGCATCCATTTTATTTTATTTTATCTGGGAAGGATGGTTTCACCTAAATATTTTGTTCATATATATGTGGGACCTTTATAACATCATATTTAAAAGGGGAAGATGTTTCCTTGAATTTCACTTCTTTGAAGCTTGAGCCTTGATAAAAGGAGGGGGGCATGGCCCCTGTTAAATCTTCCCCTCCTATGAATGATCCATTCAAACAAATAGTCCACTAGAGTGTATTTTAGGGGGTAGTCACCTTATAAATTGATCAAGATATATAATATATCATTATAATTAACTCAAGACCTTCAATATATTTCTTTCACTTTAGAAGTCCATGTGCATTGGAAAAAATAATTTTGAAAATTGTAAATAATTAACACGACATTGAACATTTTACATGTAGTAAAATTGTTGTTTTAAGTACGATTGGTTAAAATATCAATGTCTTCAAAAGGGCACAAATCTTTAAAATGTCATTGCTTGGTAATGTACATTATAAATATATTTTATTAAGATTTTAAACCTGATTTTTATTTATTTTTTATTATTTTTTTTAATTTCTTCTTCCATGTTTTTAGAGTTCATTTTTTTTTAGCTTTTATCTCTACATTGAAATAGAAGCAACTAATATTTAGAAATAAAAAACAAAACCACTTTTATATATCCAATTAGATTTTCTCAAAATGGACAAGTTAGAAACTTGACACATTAACTTTTAGTGATACTGTGATTATTCGCATGAATCTTATTTTGCTTAGAACAATTAAATAAGTTGATAGTTAATGTAAGGATGTAGATATTGAAGTGAAGTGAGGTGAGGGTTAAAAATGCATTCCTTGTTTTTGTTTTTGTTTTTTTAATTAAAATTAAAATTAAAATTTTAAAGATAATTCAATTTCTATATTTTCGTTCGGTTTATATACCAACTTTTGATATGTATAGTTTAAATTTCAATACTAAGTGATGATCATGTATTCTTAATATTTTTAAGTGAAAATTTTCTTACCAACAAAATTGAACCTAATTTTATGTTTTTTTTAAATGTTAAGACAATCTTATAATACTTAACCCCAATTTATTATTCTGAATAATTCCTTATTTGTTTATATAAAAGAAGTTATTTGATTATTATTTTAAATAATATAAGGAAAATAAAACCAAAGACCATATTTTATATCCACTAATAATAGTACATGTATGTAAAAAAATTATACAAAAGGTAATAGAATTCATTGAAAACATATATGTATATGTTTTAATATTCTCTAGAAAAAAAATTGAAAGGTACATTATAATAGAAAAAAATTATGCATTGATCAAAACACTTAAGAAACCTAAGGATTACATTTGAAATTGTATTACAATAGTTAATATTTCTTATTCCATGGTTGAAGACATTATTATCATTAGGAATGTTGGGGTGTCTAATAAGATGGTTTATATAGCTCAATAATTTGAGTTAGAATTGCAAGCAACTAAGTTGGTCTAAGGTCAGTTGTTAACTCAATTCATAAAAAATAAAAATCTCTAAGTTATAATAAAAAGAATGAATGAAGAGGAATTACAACTCAAAATATTTGTGGCATTTATTTTTTGGTTTAGTCATGATTAGTATGAAAATATTATTTATTTTCTCGAGCACCTCAATTGCCTTGAAGATATATGAATGAGATGTAGAGGCATCATCTCAAACTCAAATCAACTAAATATTGTTTGGTTCAAGGAAGTTTGAGTTGGAATAACTCTTATAGGATTCAAGAATTTGACATAGAATTATAAGCAAATAAGTTGGTCCAAGGGCAACATTTATGATCCACACCATGGGACTTAGGATGGTGGTGTTATAGATAATATCACACTTGGAAAAATTTAGAATGCATAGAGGTAAACTTAAACACTATAACCAATAACACACTCAAATATAGGAGTATTTATAGATTGGTGTAACTTCTATTCAATATGCAAAATATGGAAAATTAAAAATGTGTACAAGATTTAGTAATACAAAGAATGCAAGTTATTTTGATCATAAGGGGATATATTTTCTCATTGATTTGTCTAGATAAAAAATAATACACAATTACATTTGTGTGAATATTAGATACACAAAGCATGCTAACTATCTTCTATTTGCTCTTTGAGTTATCTCTCACATCTCAGATTGCTTATGTGTAAGATGGTTAAAATATATACATCATTACAAAAATCAATTATAATAGATGATGGTTACATAAGGGTTTTAATTCATCTCTTGGAAAAGGGATGATTGGTATTCTTGAAGAGAAGTGATTGGACTTCTAGTTGTGTGGCATTGTTGACATGTCGTAAACCTAGAAAGTGCTAGATGACATGTCACATGGCATAAGGGATCTGACACATGGATGTTGAGTGTGGATGTTCTTGTGTAGCACCAAAGAGACTTGCATGGTAAGAAGTAAGGTGTTGTGTCAACTTGAAGATGTACCATAAGGAAGTTTAGTTCATGTTTGCATGTCGTAGTTGAATGTACTACATGCAGAGTTCAGATGTGCATGTACTATAAAACTACCATGTAGCAAGGAGAATTGTGTTGTATAGACTCAAGAAGGTACCAAAATCTTATGCGCATGGAACTAGATATTATGCACGTAAGGAACCCAAAGTCTATATGAGAGTACACAAACCTACATGGAAATCTATGACAAATCATTTACCCTATATTGAAGAGCAATGGTCCAATTTGTGTCTTTGGATAGATGTGGAAACTAAACTTGAAGTTCATTCTAAATATGTTTCCATACCTTATCACCCTTGAGCTCATGAGTTTTACAGTTTGTGTTATGGCACTCTTTATAATTTATCCTTTGGTACAATATACCATGTTAAACTTGTTGATGTGTGCTATAAATTTGTTGCAAAATATTTTATGATTTGTTTGCTTCCTTTTTTGGTGTGTGTAACTCTAAGCCAGATAGTGCATGGTATAAAATCTCCTGGGATGCCACTAGTTAAACCTAATACATGTATTTATGTGTATTATTCCCTCTAGATATGTGCAAAGCTTTATTATATGCATGTTAAATGTAAATAAAATTATCATCCCAAGTGTGTGGTAGTGCATTGTTGTACTTTATTATACCATTGAACATTGTCACTAAATATATTTGAGTGATATGTGACTATATTTCCTTGTTGTGTGAGTAACATGCCAAGTGCATAGTCAAATGCATTGATATGAATCTCAAAAGAAGGGGTAGTGTCAAGAATTTCCAAAACGCGTGTTGTTCAAAAGCATTGCTTGATGTCCTTAAAATCAAGTTGTTTTGCATGTGTCCATTGGAATGTGGCTTTGGCACCAATGATCTAACTAAAATAGCATGCTATTTGAAAGTAATCAACAACAAACCTATAGTAGAAATTAGAAAATCCAAGAAAAATATTCAATTTTGTGATATTATACAAAGTTGGAAAATCTTGGATTACCTTGATCTTTTTTATATCTACATGGATGTAGTTGCACAATCAATGATGTAGCATATGTGCAGCACCAAATGTAATTTTGCTAAGTTTTATTTCAAGTTATGTTTATGCAAAGTGTCTAAGGTGTGTGAGATGTGCTCCACATTCTCCTCTCAAAACATGTTGATGATTAGAGTTTCATCCAAGTAGATGATGATGAAGGAGTTGAAGAAGGGTCTTATAAATTTGTCCATCAAGTGTGTGAATGTATTGGCATATTGGTCAAGTTGAAGGGCATAACCAGTCATTCATACATTCAATTTTGTGTTTTTAATTATGTCTTCAAAAAATACTTAAGATGTATTGGTACCTAGTAATAACCTAACTTTATGTTGATCTTGGTGAAGTATTGTGCACCTCAAAGCTAGTCTAGGAGGTTGTCAATTTACAGTATTGGGTACCGATTTGTCACCATTTTATTGTTGAACACAGTTTAATCTATGCACAAACACCAAGTACCATTTTTATTTAGTGTGGGGATTATTGGGATCCGACAAGGAGAAAATATTGGATTGACCCTACCTTGATCAAGAAGCTCATGGATCTAGTGTCAAAATTCACCATTCTCCCAAATGGACCTGTGATATAGTAGATAATTTGGAAGAGGGGATATAGTAATGAAATCAATGATTTTTAACCATTTAATATGTTGTCATACACTCTATCTCTTCAAATATGTCTCTGTATTTTTATAGTATCTTACTTGGTGTAGTTGTAGTGGTTTTTTTCATCTTGAAATGTTATTAATGCATGTTTTCTCTTTTACGTAGGTGATTTTGGGAAGAACATGAGTAACACAAACTTATACATATGCATGAGATTCCAAAATTATTTGGTAGATACCAAAATAATCTTGGTCATTGGAGCTGACTCTAAAAGGATGAATAAATGATCTTTGACATTTACAATCCATTGTTGCATATTAGCTTGATATGTAACATCATGGTCCTAAAAATATGACCTTCCAAGAAAAATGGCACAAATATCAAGTGGCATGACATCATAGGTGACATTGTCTTCCATGGGCTAGATTTTTTAAAGGAAGGTGCATTATCATCAGACCTATATATCCTTCCCCCATATAATCCAATTGAAAGAGTATGGCTTAGGATGCATTTCATTGGTAAGGCCTAGGAACTACACTATTGATGTGCAATGATTTTTTTCTTCCTCCCACTATCAATTATGACATTGAGAGGCTAAAAAATCACCTAGGACTTGGTGTTGAGGAGACTTTTGTTCCTCAAAGGTGTCTATGGCAGTGTCACAAACATGAAAAAAAATTGCATATAGATCAAAGTCATCCATTGGCACAACACATAATGTATATTTCACAATCAAGGATGTATATGAGCATAATTTAAAATCACCGTATGAACTTGTGCAGTGTTAGTTATATCATTTATCACCTTCATTCTTATTTTATACACCTAGATCTTTCAGTTATTGATAGTTTATTTTGCAAGACCTATTAGTGCATCTTTCTCCATAAATGCACAGTTGAAGGATTGTGTTGGAATTAAGGTTGGACTACCTCATGGTAATTTATGATAGATTATCATATGATGGCCTATTTTACCTATTTACACTCATTATTTTTTTATCCAATCATTTCAACTTGTTCTCATGCTCTTTTCCTTTCTTTTGAACTTATTTGCCTAGAATCATGCATTTTCTGACTAACTTGGCCATAGTTAGTTCAATTATGGTCCTTGTACTTTATACTATATCATCCATGGCTAGCATAGTCCTTTTCTTTCCTATGTTCCCCTTTTGACTATATTATCCTTTCTTGATATAGTTTTGTGCCATTTTGTACTATATATATTCTTGCTAAAATAATATTATTTTTTGTTTCTAGTCATTATACTATATCAATCTAGATCGAGTCCATCAGCATATTTTATAGCTCATTTTTAGGAGTCAAATTCATATATAAGGCTTTCATATATCATTTTTATAAAAAGGTGCAACACTTTTTGCATTTATTGCACACAAAACCTATGTTTAGTATAAAAAGAGGAATTAGAGTATAGAATTTTATTTTTGTGGAGGTTTATGTTCACACAAGGTCTTTGGAGTTCATGAGAAGGAAGATGAACTAGAGAGGTAGACTTAATCATTGGATTCCACATCTAAGGATACTTAGGTCTTCACCCTTACCTTTTGATTCTCCACTTCTCTCATTGTTGGGTCTTGTGTGATCCAAATTTGTTATAGTTTATTTATTTATGCATTAGTTATTTGGTTTCGATATTTGGTAATTATGTCCCATACAAATGGATTTAACTTACCATTCACCTTATATGTACGGCATTATAAATCTCTCAAAAAATAAAACAACATTATATTTTTGGTGTGAAAGACTATTCAAATTATTAATTCCTCCTACAACATGGGCCTTATCAGAGTGCAGGTATCTGAGGAAGAAGATTAAAGAGATGATTTTGTAGAATTGACTTGTATAGCACCAGTCACACACAATAAGCAATCATCTATCTGGTACAATTTTCAAACATCTAAAGAAGCACATGAGTGTTCAAGATAAAATCATAGTCTTTGAGTATCATTGTAGAATAGTCTTCACCATTTCACACATTATGATGGTAAAATAAGAAGTTTCAATGGCTGGTGTTTGTGATCTTGTTGATGCATTCTGCAGACAGTTAACAAGTTTGATTCCTCAGTCTAGATAAGACCAGACCTGTACGATGGTGGTTGAATGTTGCACAATAATTTTTGAAAGGTACGATGCTTGTAACAGAGAGTAATAACCATATTTTAATCAACCCTATGGGGAAAAGAACTGAGCACACCATTCTATCTAACAAATAATCAAATTATAGAATATATGTTGCTCCTAAGAATGCACAGAGTTGATTGATTAGAGGGAAGCAATTGCCATGAGGACTAAATGGAAGTGATTGTCATTCCTTAATGTTGATTTGAAAAGGATTTTAGTGAGGGCATGGATCTCAATGACTGGATCAGTGCAATGAAACAATTTGGTAAAAGCCTACAGTAATTTTTCTCCATATTTTATATATAAATTTTATCTAAAACTTCAAATTAATATTGATTATCTTGAATTGTAATATTCAATTTTATTGATTATGGGTGGTTTATGATAATTTTGTAAAGGCATCCTCAAAGAAGAGGTCAGAAGTTCAATTCCTTTAAAAAATATTTTTTGGTCAAATTTCTTTAGGACTTTGGTTTTGGAATATATTTGTTTTGACAAAGGTAGTGTAACGAATAAAATTATAATGTTATCATGGTGATATAAGGGTTTAATAGGAGCTATAAGGTGTGTTTTTTTTGACAAAATCCAAAAACCCTTGTATTCTTTTAATCTAAATCTATTTTGAGGGTAAAGGCAAAACCCCAATAGCATTCCCTTCTTTTGACTTTTTTCATCATGGCAAAATTGTAAACTTAATCTCCAAAAATGGTAAATTATCACCTAAAAAATACAAAAAATGGAGTTTAAACATGGAAAACACCCTCATATTTAATGATTTGTGGGAAATCATAGAGAAAGAGACCACACCACCAACTAAAGTAGCTAAATATCAAAAACATGATAAACGTGCACTCGCCCTATTGAAATCATCTTCTACTAAATAGGTTATCATTCATATTGAGGGAGTCAAAATTGGTGCATGGAAAACATGGAAAGAATTAAAATATTTTTTATGACAAACAACTTGCATATAAAAATATTGACCTTCTTATGTAGCTTTTAAACCAAGCCAAAACATAAGCAAGCAACCCAAGACAACAATCACAATTGTAAATATTCAACAATCAAAATTAAGAGACTATAATAAATTGGTTGATAACGAAGATGTCTCTGAATATCTTTCTCGCATGAAAATATTAAAACAAAAATATTTCATAATTGGTGGTAGAATTTATGATGATATGCTGATTTCAATCACATTAAATGGTCTTAATTCTTAATACACCAATTTTGTTGAAATGCTACATCTTGGTGATAAGCTTAACAGTGCCACATTTGACTCTATTTGTGAGTTATTAACTCCACATGAGAGAGATTTTTCAAGGAATAAGAGTACACCTACTAATGAGGCTCACTATATAAAGAATAGGTACCATCATAGAGATCATCATCATGTACAATGATAGTTTCATAAACACTCTCTGAAACACTCTTTGAGTCATTCTCCAAGGCACTCTCCACATCATCCTAGACGGTCTCCACAACATTCACATAGACACTCTATAGGGTCTTCCAAATGCAGGCATTACCACAAGCACTCTTCTCATAGTTCTTATATTGATTCAGGTTCTTTTGGATCTCACAGACATAAAAAAGAACATAGATGTTTCAAATGTGGTGGTATTGGATATCTTGCAAATGTGTGTCCTTCTTGACGATCCCATTCTCCATGTAAAAAGAAAGCTAAATAAAATTATGTGGGTCATTCTAGTAGCAAATCTTCTAGTTACTCTAGTTATTTAGGATATTCTAACACTTCATCTGCTTAGGAGATGTCCCTCATGGCTAAATTTTATGGTCCCGATGGACCTGATATTATATTTTGAGTGATCAGTGACTGAAGGTTGGAGGATCAGTTAGAGGCTGGAGGACTATTCCCTTCTCCAATTAGCTATTCACTCAGATTTTGGGATCATTCTTGAATAGCAATTTTGGTAATAGTAGTTTTCTTCTTTCATTTTTTTGCTTTTGGATTTCTCTCATTTTCTCTTCATGACATGGAGCAGGAAGTGTTAGTTGATTTAAATTCTCTTGGTGCACAGCTTCTCATCTCTCACCTGATAGTGGGAGAAGATATTACATTTGTTGGTCTTCAATCAGTCATCGGTGATAGTATGATTTGATAGGGGTTGCTACCACATTTAGTGTTAAACAAAGGTCATTAGCATTTGTTGTAAATTAGGGAGATGTGCCATACATAGTATGGGTTTGTCACTTGGATGAGTTCATGTGTGGGACATTATGTGGATCAATGTAGTTGGACATGCTTGATTATGTTCCACTACAGTATAGTATGATGATCACTAGGGATGAGTAGACTTTGATTGTGTTCATCAACCATTTTTGCCAAACTCGTAGGGGTGGGCTTATTTATGGAGTGGCATCAGTTTTTGGTCAGTGCCAGAGGTACAGTGCACCACTTGCAGTTGTGATGAGATCCTTTGTTGACTTCAGAGTCATTGCTCTAGTTCATTCATATACTATACCCCTTTGGATCAAGGGGGAGTTTTTTGGGTCTTGTGTGATCCACATTTGTTATAGTTTATTTATTTATGCATTAGTTAATTAGTCTTGGTATTTGGTATTTATGTACCGTATAAATGGATTTAACTTACCATTCACCTTATATGTACTGCATTATGAATCTCTTAAAAAATAATACAACATTATATTTTTGGTGTGAAAGACTTTTCAAATTATTAATTCCTCCTGCAGCATGGGCCTATCACTCATAAAGTGTCAATTGAGCCAAGAGGGAGATTGATACACTACCAAATCAACCCAAGGTATTACCCCTATAGCTATATTCTTCCTTTTAAATGGTTTATATGCATATATTAGAGTATTATGTTGTTTTCTTATTTCTATGCTTATATTAGCTTATGTTATCTTTGCATGTAATTATATCCTTAGTTAGATACCTCATGGTTACAACTTATAATTTAGATACCTCTTAGTTATCACATAATTGAATTTATCTCTCTTCAGTTTATATCTTGGATCTAGGTTATCTTTGTTCATCAAATCCTTGCATAGGATTCATAATTACATCATTAATACCCATTTTTAAAATAACTCTTGCTTATATATTCTTCTTTTCTTTGTGATGCAGCGAATTATATATGTGTTGGATCTATTATGGTCTTACCTCTTTTCATACATTTGAGGATATTTATATTATTGAGCGTATTCACCCTGCATATATTCCAATGAACCCAGTGTGAACCTTACACCACCATTGTGTTTTGGTCATTTACACATATTTTTATTTTTCCCAACTTCTTAGTTTTTCCATCATTTATCAATGATGTCTCCTCTTAGGAGTTTTCTATCAAGCCTCAACCCATTTATATTTTATATGGGCAACTCCTTTATTCCTCCCATGCATGCCATTGAATGCAACTCCTCATGGTTCTTTTTTTATTAATCTAAATATAGATATGTCAAATGCAACATGGTTTCAATATCTTTTGATAGTGATCCTAAAAACCCCAACCAACATATCAAATATCTTGACTCAAAGGTTGTATATAGTTTGAATAAAGATGGAAGCTTTAATAACCTAAAAAAATCTACATCTATAGCTAGTGCTTCCACTTATATTCATTTTCTTAATACCAATGACATTAATATCTCTCTTAGTACCCCTCCTCTAGTCAACAATGCTAATAATGAATCCTACTCAAAATCCTATTGTTGATGGTTTGTAACTCTTTGCCAAAGTGCTTGACCAAATGAGCCTTATGCAAGCTACCAATACCCATAAAATTATCCAAATGCAAAACCACCTTTTAAAAATGGATAATCAACCTAAAAATTTTGTTTGGAATCAATCCAATCAACATTTTGCACCTCCTCTTAAAATTGCTAACAGGAATAGTATGCCCCAAACTACTATTCACAATAAAATGCTTCAAACTCTCAAAAACAAATTTCTAGCTCCCTATATTGTTTCCATGGACATTGGAGGTGCATTCATAACCATAACATATGATGGGACTATTGATCCTACCCTTCACCTTAGAGCATTCAAAAACATCTACAAGGAACATATTCAAATCAATATTTATGCCAATACTAAACTTATAGTCAAAACTCTAGTTGGAGATATGTTAGAATAGTATAATCAACTTCCATCCCACTCAATTAGAAAACTAGAAGACCTAGTCAATGTTATAGTCAAATCATTTCAATATCATGATCTTCCTGAAAATAACCTTGATAAATTTGCCAATATCGAGCAACCTTATAAAAATTCCACCCATGATTTCATCAAATGATAGAAATCTTTGGTCCATAAATTATATCATGACATGAGTGAAGAGAACACTTTCAAACTTTTCATTGCTTATTTAAAAACATCACTTCAATACAAATTTTGGTCATTCTTTCCTAAGACATTGGAAGAAGCTTTTAATCAAGCTAAAAGATAAGATTACCTTATGAACCAAATTTAACGTTCTCAAAACATTAGTAGGGAGTCTTTCCAAACATCATATAATACAATCAATACTAACACTTCACAGAATACACCTCCCCACTCGAAGTTGAGATTATCTCCATCAAATAATTCAAATAATTCAAACCCTACCTGCATGCCCTTGAGTCTTCAATATCTCAATAAAATCATGTCCTTCTATTCCTTTGAGATTTGACCAATCTACACCTTTTCCACCATGGCATAATCCCAACAAGTTTTGTTAATTTCATTTTATAATTGGATATTCTCATAATATTATCATGAACTCGATAAAATTACCATGCTAGGTGAAACATTATACCACAAAGCTATCTCTAAAGAGCATTATAAGGATTATGTTAAATCTTCTAAAGCTCAAATCAATCCAATCAATCTCAAAATCAAAAATCTCATAGCAAACCTCAACAATCTTCTATCACATCCCACCTTGTTATAACTTATTAAAACATTATTAGTACTTTATGATAGCATTATAATATGATTAAATAATTTTTCAATTTAGTTTCTTTGACATCAATTTGATGATTATGCACATGTTTTAATTTTTTTATTTCTTCAATACAGGTATTGTTAATGTCGTTTGCATGGTTTCAAGTACAATCAAAGAATGAGCTAGGATCGAGGGTGGAAGAGTTCTATAAATTGACACAAAATAACATTATATATGTATAAATTGGTAAGATGTGAGTTAGAGTTTATAATCTTACACCAATTATTTGTTGTTATGTTTATAATTTGAATACCACATAAAATGTGTTAATTGATTTTCCAATTTGAGCGGTTGTCATTGGATTAAATCCAATTCTGCATATTGTTTATTATTATTTTTAGTATCTTTAATATCCTTATTTTAACTTGGAATTCACAAGGACTCAGGTAATTGATATTTGTTTTGTCTCACATTAAATGAAATCTAATGCATTTGACTTTATGTTGCTTGGAATTAGTCTTGGGGTGTTTTATTAGCTTTGGCAATTATTTTTATTATTATCTTTTGACTTGGTTAAAGCTTTGACTAAAGCTTGGAAAATATTTGGAAACCTTTTTGGGTTATTTGGAAACCTTTTTAGCAAAGTTTTTAAAAAGACATTAGACTTGGTTCTAAGTCAAGAAAATAATTGCTAATCATTTTGGTTAATACCTTGATTAAGTTCATGGGTTAATACTTTTTTTAACATAAAAATTAAACCTAGATTAGGTCAAGGTACGTGTTCATTTGATTGTTTTTGTTTACCTTGTAAAGCATAACTAATTTTTTGACCTTGGTTTAGAGGCAATGGAGAGTTTAGGGCTCGATGAGCATCATGAAGGAAGTGGATGAGGAAATTATAGGTAACAGATCTATGTTAATGTGAAAGTTTTATTAAGGTATTATGATTCCCTATTTTTGGGCACCCATGATGCCAACATTAATGAAGGACCTCATTGAAGGCATCTTT
Source organism: Torreya grandis (assembly GCA_037957365.1). Classification (NCBI taxonomy): domain Eukaryota; kingdom Viridiplantae; phylum Streptophyta; class Pinopsida; order Cupressales; family Taxaceae; genus Torreya; species Torreya grandis. The sequence continues at coordinate 7,178,070 of JARHVA010000040.1, forward strand.
ATCTATTTTTTAAGGTGATTTCTATGTAAAAGTATATGCACACAGAAGAGGATCATGAAGTAGAGGAATAACAATGAAACAATGTGAGAGAATAGATAAGGAATTTAAAGGAAACCAATTTTAAGGTTTCAATGTCATTGCTTGGAAAAGTAAGTAATGATTCTATTTTATTTGTGTACTCCTTGTTATATTTTCATCTAGTATCTCAAAAATGTAATAGAGTTTATTTTGGTACAAAATGAGGGTCAAGAAAAACCTTGGTTTTTGCATGGACTCCATTTATATTGATTAAGCTCCTCAATAATTGAAATCTTGGTTGTACGTTGTTGGTCACTAATGCATGAGCATTAATAGACAAGACCAGAAAGTGAATAAGAATGAGTATACATGAGGATTAATTAGTATTAGAGGTTTTTAGGGGCCAAGAAATATCCCATAGAATGTCTAAGGATTCCTAGAAAGTTATTTCTTTTTGTGTGTTTAGTGCTCTTTGGCATTTCCCACCAGAATGAGCAAATTTGAAATTTGAATTTTGTGTTTATGCTTTAGAATGGTTTGGGGGTATTTTATAAAATGTAACTAAAGGATTTTTTTTTTTAAGGTGTACTAGATATTCCTATAAGGTGAATTAGGGTGTCTCCAAGTTCACATGATGGCAAAAAAAAAGAATGTAATCCAAGATTAGTATACTTGTAACTACCATGCAACATGAGGTTGACATAAAGAAGGAATTTGTTTTGTATGATTGATATATAAGAAGTATGAAATGCATGAGAGTTAGTTTGAGTATGTGTGCTAGGAAATTAAGTGGGAGAGATAAATTCAAAGTAGATAGAGGGGGAGAAACTTAGAGAAATGAATACGAGATAAAGATTCAATGAAAACTCCATGTTCTGTAAATTTTGTATTAGACTATTGTATGACATATAATATCAATGAATAAATGATGTTTCAAAGTGTATTGAGAGTTTTGAAATATATTTGGTAGTTGATCAATATTATATTTTTTTCCCTTGAAATAAATTGGGTTTTTATTTCAAAAATATAGATTGTAGCTGTCATACACAAGGTGTTTACAATTTTGTTTTGGTCACAGTCATGTATAAGAGAATAGAGGCATTTGGGAGTGTCATTTAGATATTTTGGGGTGATAGAAATATGATAAAGAGTCATTCATTGATTATGATTATCTACTTGAGCCCTACATCATTCATTTGAAGAGAAAGATTCATCTATTACCTCTTAAGATAGTACACCCAGTGCAATTTTGAGACATCCCTTTATTTTGTCACAGTCAGGAACAAATGAGAGCAGAGTTATGAGTGTTCTCCAAGGTGTTTCAAAGATGGTAATATAGTAATGGAACTTTACATCATGATATTAATTGTTATTAATGTTTAGGTTACCATTGGAAAGTGAGATTCAATCAATAAACTTCATTATATTACATACAATCATATCTACAGGCCCAAAATTCTATAAATTTACTTGTTAAAGGAGTTTGAACTTTGTTCAAGAGCGAACATTGTTTGGAAAAGTTGAAGGCAAGAGGGGAAGACCTTTTCCAGGTCTTAGTATCATTTGAAGTACTTTATAACTCATTTTATCCTATCTTGTTCACTCTCAGCCTTCATAGGCTTATGCCAAGACTAACCTAGGGCTTGAAGCTTGAAACTTGTATATTTAGAGTTTACACCATACAAAAATCATAAATTTTTTGGATATAGTGTAATTTCATGTGTAATATAATAATCAAGAGTTTTTAGAATGGTACAGTATGGCCTAGTACAAAAATCCAGACTGTGTGTTTATATGGACCTAATAAAGAGAAGGAGTGTTAAGAAAAGTAGTTTACCTTGAGAGTTGAGTAATAAAACTTTGTATGTAGTAATTATAAGATAATGGCCGTCTAAAATTAGGGCTAGTTTTTTAAGAATATTTATATTTTGTTTTAACCAAGAAGGTTTGTGTGTTTGGAGGGCTACAAGGAGGATTAGTTTTGTCATGAGCCATTGTTGAGTATAAGAAACTACTAAGTGAATGAAGTTTCCAAGTGAGTGCATGCATGTTTATTATGACCAAAAGAGACCATATATGGTGTGTGGATGTGTTAATGAAGTTCTAATGAATAATTTGGGTTATGAAGCATTGAGGGCATAGATGGACCTATGGTCCATATGAACAAAGAAGAGAGTTTGCAAGTAAGATGAAGTTATCAAACCTATATATCAAAAGGTGGTAATGAAACTAACAAGGATCAGAGGCTAGGAAGGTGTTGATAATTGCATGATTATGAGGGAGGTCTAAAGACCTAGAGCAAATTGAGTTAAGACTAGTAATAGGTCTAGTGAAGCATTAGAGATTGCAAGATTGATTGAATGATTCAAGGAAAAATGTGAGGTTTTAGGGTGAGATGAATGATGATGTATCTTTAAAATATAAATAGAGTACTTACGACAATTAAAAAATTCAAGGATTAGAAAGGATTAGAGAATGTCTTAGATCTAGGGCATTTCCAAAGGTAAGTGAATATTGTTCCATGTACATAAATTTTGTTTGTTTGTTGTTGGGATCTTTAACAGACACCTTGTTTAAATGTGATGGTAAAACAATATTTTGATGGACTTTGCCTACTGAGTTGTTATTTATGAAGCCCTAACATTAGGGTATTGAGTTGATATTACTTTGCCCATTGAAGGCGTATAACTTGTAAAAGATCATTCAATGTCTACTAGGTTGAACTTGGAGTCTTAAGCTATTTTGAAAATTGTAAATGTTGTTATTGTTGAATGTTGTAAATCTTGTTGGGTTTTTATAAAGTTTCTTGTATTTTTATCAGTTTTATGTTTCCCTTATAAATCCCAATTTCTTGTTGACATTATATGGTTTGTTTTCAAATCTTATCTTATATCGATAGAACCAAACTCTATTTGTATTCTTCTCGTTTACATCTTTATATAATTGTGTTATCTACAAAACTCTTACAAGTGGCAAGGACTACTTATGGTTGCACCCATCTTACTCATTTTTTTTTAATTGGCAATTATAAATATGAAGTTTTAATTCATATGCTATATACGAAGGATTTTTAACTTGCAAGACATGGGAATTCAGCTATTATATTCTTTTGAAAGGAGAATGCAAATGACTCTTGAGACAATTAATTCTCCATACATCTTGATTAAGTCATCAAATCTTATTCTTCTCTATACTTTTATGTACCCATGTAAATCTTATAGGTATGCACTCAACTTAATTTTAATCATGAGTTACGAAGGATTTTGAGGAAAACCCACATGTGGCGACTTGTTACATAGACAAAATTAGTGGTTTACATTTTTTTGGATTATTTAATGAATTGGTAAGCGAGTATTCTATGAACGTGGTTTAGTGGATATAGTGTTACGTAGTGGTGACTCTTTATGAAATTATGCCATTACATGATCATTTATATGAATTTTGTATTGAATATGTTGTGAAATAAGTCACTGTTGCACCACTGTGTCGTAGATTCGATTGACTGGCTCTGGCTATGCGGCAATATATTATGTAGGGATTGATTGAGATTCATGTTTTAAGTCTGGTCATTTTGAGATTATAATCTTTTGATTATATTCTAATCACCCTTGGTATTCAATCGGATGGAGTGACCAGTGATTTGACTAAGCTTTTAGCATTTCATTATGTTAATAATTCTAAGTACGAGAGAACTGTCTAGTTAAAATTACTAACAAAACAATAAAAGTTACTTAAGTTTGAATTTGTGTGGAGTCTTATGACATTGGCATAGACCTTTTGATAAAAATTTGAAAACAAAGCTGTTTTAAATCAAAACCAATAAGCTGTGAAAGACGAATTATTTTAGTAGATAACCTTTGAAAGAATGCAAATTTTAAGTTTATGTTCAATAAATAGTTAACGTAGGATGAAGATGTGAATCTTATAGAATTTTGGATGGATTTAAATATGATGTTAAGATCAGTCTATTTACAAGGAAATATGATTTGAGTGTCAAAGTTTGATATTTTGGATGAGAATAATTAATAATTGTTATTTACTTTTACTTTTAAAATTCTTTTTGATTGATAGGAGCTTTATGTATATTTATGAGCATTAACTTGCAATGATAAGTTTTTATATTTGATACTTGCACAAGGATATTTTATATATAACTTAGGATTGAAGAGTCCATAAGGAATTTCGAAGAGTGTAATGGGTAAATACACAACTTATTGAAGTAATAAAAGGTAAAATTGAGGAATTCGTTATCTCAACTGTATTAGTAGGGGATGATGATCAATGCCAAAAAACTTCTATGAACTATTTTTGCTCCATGGGTGTACTTGAATATCATTTCATATTTATAGTGTATTAAGTTTGACCAACTTACTTGTGGTTATGATAAGCATATAATTAACCAATATTCAATCAACTCCATAGGAATGTATGAGGTTCACATGCATCCCTATTCAAACTCTAAAATATAAATACATTGAGTGACTAAATGTGAAAACCTGTTCACACTGCTAGAATTAAATGTGTGATTCACTTGCTGGAAAATAGGTCTTAACTTCATAAATTTCAGATTTTTGAGGTTCTAACTTAATTTGATCCCAATACTACTCCTATGAAAAAAAAATTAGGTGTTATTGATGCAAATTATGACCAATATTATCTCAATTCTCAATATGTTAACTTGACAAAGGTTAACTACCAACATAAGCTTGTTCATAAGGATATTGTTACCAAACGTAAGAATCCTTCTCAAGACAAAATGCTTCTCAAAGATACAACAATTTACAATACACCGCCTAATGATTCTACTCCACAGTTGGAGCCCCAATCTAATAATCAATCTCTTCTAATTACTAAAGCTCCCAAAGCAAATCCTAGTTTTAACCAAAATATCTTTGGGGTTCCTACTAAAAATCAGCTCAATGGAATTTCGTAGAAGACTTTAACACTATGACTTGCAATATTCCTTTGATGAAACTCATGAGAAAATCACCCTATCAAAGGAAAATTCTCATGCAAAAATTTCAAGACATGGAAGAAATATCTTCAAGAATTGAAACCAAAAAAACTACTCAACCTCCTAAAGGTCCACAACCTACCGAAATACATACTATTGAAACCATATCCCATCCTCAACCAACTAGAAAACTCACTATCAAGTTTCTTGAGAATGATATGATTAATGATGAAATTATATATTGAGTTGATGACCCACCTCTCTTTATTAGTGTCATGATCAATGATGTGAAAATAAGGAAATCTTTGGTGGATGATGGTTTGTGCATTAATGTCACCTCATTGTGGTTAGTTAAAGAACTAGGTTATACAACCAAAGATCTTAAGAAAAATAGGCTTACTTTCTATGGATTTGATAAGAAGAACCAATATATTCTTAGTTGCATTTGGATTCCCTCTCACTATAGGACCAAAAATTGTTCACACCAAGCTTATGGTTTTTGATCTTCCATTATCCTATAACCTCTCTTAGGCCATTCGTGGATTCACGACATGACTTCTTCTTATAGCCAATGCCTAAATTTTATTCATGATGGTATTCATTAAAAACATAAAGCCAATTACCAACCCATGGGATCTCAATTTACCAAATCCCAAAATGCAATTTCGCATTCTTACTACCAAAACCATTAATAGCATTCATTTCCCTGAGTTCATCAACATGCTTTTTGATATGCAAGTCATTTTGTTGAGTTTGATGATGATGAACCCAGTGAGCTCCAAAACACTTTTAATACCACTAATCTACATCTATATATTTTGGAATGGCTTCCTCAGTCTTTTCTACCAAGAGATAAGTCCTTTCCCTTGATTAATGATGATAGTGAAAACCCACCTCTTTGCAATGCTAATGAAGCTTCTATGATGAAGAATCTTATGATTGCAATGACTATGGGGTGGCTAATCTTTTCCAAGATCCATTTTTTTCTCCTCAAGCTTTTAGTCAACTTGGTATATCCTTCAAGGATAAATCTAAAGAAACCTTTGAAAACATAACCAAGCATCGACTATTTTAATGTCTTATGATGAAATTACATTGTTTCCCAAGCTCAAGCGATACACTTGGATGTTATTCATGATGCAACCATTGTTAGGGGATCCAACTAAGGATGGCCTTAGACCATGAAGTCTACAGATTCAAAACAAATAAATGATTTACTTTTATTCTTGCACAAACAAAATGAAACAAAAATAATAGCAACAACTATGTTATTGATTTCAATGGATGGAATTACATCAAGACACACTTACAGTCTTATTATGGTCATTACAATAAAATACAATTCCATAGAAATCTCAATGAGATATTTTGCACTCTCTTACTTCCAGATCTAACTCTCCCAACTTGTTGACTAAAATATAAAACTCTATCTTATTTTCCTTTAGATCTCCAAATTCCTCTCCTCTCACAAGTGTATGGATGTGTTTAAATAAATACACAATCCACCTACTAAAAAATTAATGCTCTAAAATATCCACTAATACCACAATTATTTAATGTCCATAACACATCACTATGAGCCATAATCATTAAATGATTATAACACGTCAATATGTGCCACAATCATTAAATGTATAATAAAATCTCAATGTTCCATAACGCATCACCATGTGATGTAGTATCAGTTTATTTTTTCTAATGTTTATCATATTGACAAGAATTATTAAATAGTTGAAATGGTTCCTTCTTCTAGTTGTCAACTAACCTTCAATGATGTGGTTTCATCATACCATTACTTGAACCGCTAACAAACATGTTGGCTCATAATGAACTTAAAATTTAACATTGAACAGGTTGCACCCTGTCACAAATTAGCAACGTGGATGTTTCTAGGTTTAAGGATCTTTTGAAAAAACCTATAATAATGTGCCATATTATAATTTGACAAATGGAATTGGAATGTTGTCAATATGTTGCTTGTAAAATGTGAGACACCATAGTACATGTAGCTATTTTGAAATTTATAGGAAAACCATAATAGTGTTGCATGTTATGATTTGGCAAGTGACATTAGAATGTTAATATATGTTGCTTACAAACTACAAGTTACCATGAAGATTTTTAGCTATTTTTAGGAATTTCACAAAAAAAATTAACTTGTGGCAAGATCTAACTTGAATGATGAGTTCCTAAGGTTGTTTCCATATTTCCTACAAATTACGAGTTTTTGCAAACCTTTATAGCTCTTTTTAGAGTTTTGTGTTGAATTATAGCTCTGTATCAGGATTACAAGCATTGAAACATAAAATATGACTATGCATAAACTTATATCAATGCTCTAATTATTTTAAAGATACCACAAATCTCATGAAGTGTTTCCAAAACACTGCAGTTATTCTATTAACAAAGACCTACAACATTGCTTCTAATATTATTCATGTTTTTAGTTAATGCAAGATTGCTTATGAACCCAAATGCTCATGCATCATACACCCCAAGTATTGAAAACAAAAATGAGATCATGCTCGTGTGAATATTTTGATATCCTTGTGAGGTAATATGTACTTAACAAGTTTTATTGTGCTCAGCCAAGTCACATCTTCAACTTATTAAACTTTTCACTTTGGATATTTTGTATAATCCTGTTTATATGTCGTGTTTCAAACTCTTGTATCAATCAATTTATCTACCTCTCCACACTCTTTCTCAAGCATTTGATATATCCAATAAACTTCATCAAAAAATATACTTTTGCCTTCTTTGTTGCTTAGTCTTTCAAAATAAGGATATAAATTTGCCACATTGAAAATAGGTGAAATATCAATCACATTATACAATTGTATTTCATATGCATTAAACACAAATTTTCTCTAACTTTGCATGGTCCAATCTTATTCCACTTCAATTTATAACAAAACCCCTTTAGAAATATTTTTTTACCTTAAGTGTGCTAAGACTAAGTATTGCACTTGGTACTCCATTCATTTTCTCTTTAAATATGTACACTACTTATATTTTTAAATGTTTATTTCCAATTGTTTGCACACTTGATAATGTAAGTTGCATTTATTCAACAAAATATTTAGCTTAAACATTCTTTGTTTTCTCATCTCTGATGTCACACATTTATATAACACCTCTTGGAATACTACCATACAAAATTTTAAATGGTGTCCTTCCAGTGCTACTATTTATTAAATTAATATAAGAAAACTCAACTTGTGTCAAAATTAAATCCCATGTCGCTCACTTTCTTTGAATCAAATATCACAACAAGTTACCAAGCCTTCTATTGACTACCTATGTCTATCCATCCATCTAAGGATGATATGTTGAAATGAAATGTAACTTGGTATTCAACTTCTTCCACAATGCCTTCCAAAAACATCCAACAAACTTCACATCGATGTTTGACACTATGTTATGTGACAATTCATACAGCCTTACAACTTTCCCAGAAAAACAAGTTAGCAATATGTGTAGCATCACTGGTTTTATTACAAGAAACAAAATGTCCCATATTTGAAAATATATACACAATCACAAATATGGAATCATGTCCTCTTTGTGTTCTATGAAATCCTAAAACAATTTCCATTTTGGTATTTGTCCATGGTCTCTTTGGAATACACAATGGTTGATAAAAGCCTACATTATGAATTTTCCCTTTCACCAACTAAAAACTTCTACACTCTTTAAAATAATTATGCACAGATACATTCATATTAGGCCAAAATTAATTTGTATCCACTTTTGCATATGTTATTTCATAACAAAATGACCTAGTAAATCTCCACTATGTGTTTCCTTAAGCAAATTTTCACACATCGAACCTCTAGGTATGCATAATTGTGCTCCTTAGAACAACAATCCTTATTGTATAAAATAATCTAAATTGGTGTTATATCTCCATTCAATGAATCTATATTTTTCCACTGAATGATTCTATGCATGTTTTCCATAAATCTCTAAAATATTCATATTCTACATACAACTCCCTCATATAATCAAATCCCATGAATTCCACTTGTATTTCGTTCAACAAGAGATACCTCCTACTCAGTGCATTTGAAATTTTTTGGACTTGCCACTCCTATGATTTAATACAAATGAGTAACTATGCATATACGTAACCCAATACATATGTCTTTGGTTTAAACTTACTTGACTATTGTTGAATTACAATGCTTGATGATATGTGTACAACACAAATTCCTTGAGAAACAAGTAATGCCTCCACTTATGGAATGTTTGCACTATAGCATATAAATCTTGATCATAGATTAAATACTTCTTATTTGCATCATGCAATTTCTCACTGAAGTAAGTAATGGGATTACCTTATCAACTCATCATAGTGCCTATTGTTACACCACTATAATGACAATCAAATTGAAATAATTTACTAAAATTAGGCAATGCCAATATTGGTTTTCTAAGCACTTCCTTATTCAACTTCTACAAACTATTTTTATTCTTTTGCACTCCTATGATAGGTGCACATACACTTTTTAAGTTATTGATAAACTTCCTACAAGAACTTTGAACCCATTAAAGCCACGTGCTTGAAGTGTACTTCTAGGTGATAACCACTCAAGGATAGATTGTACCGTCTTTGCTCCCATCTTCAAACATTCTCGATAAATTACAAAACCCAGGTATATTGATTCCTCCTTCATGAATTTGCATTTCTTAAAATAAATTAGCAGCTTCTCATCTTACAATTACTACAACACTTGTCTCAAATACATCAATTGATCTTCCTTCATCTTACCAAAAATGAATATTTCATCTAAATATAGAATGACAAACATACCTAAAAATTTGTTTTAGAAATTCAGTCATGAGTCTCATGAATGTATTTGTTGTGTTATTAAACCCAAATGACATGACTAATCATTCATAAAATCCTCCCTGAGTTTTGAATGCAGTCGTCCACTCATCACCTTCCCTTATGTTGATTTGGTGATATTAACTCTTCAAGTCAATATTTGTGAAGTATTGTGCTCTACTCAAACAATCCATCAAATCATCCATGCAAAGTAATGGAATTTGTACTTAATACTAATATTTTTTATGGATTTGAAATTAGTGCACACCCTCCATTCTCCATTTTCCTTTGGTGTTAACAGTATTGGAATTGTCCAGGGGCTCAAGTTTTCTCTTATCAACCCTTTGTCTAAAAACTCATGTAATGGACTTTGCACATTTCCATTCTTATTAGTTATCAATGTATATGTCACTTTATTTAGTAAACAAAATCTTGGAATCAACTCCATGTGATTAATTTTACTTCTCATGGATGGAAACCCATATGGTAGATCATTTGAAACAATCTATATGAATTCATTTGACATTTATAACACTTCACATGCAAGTATATCCTTTACACCTATGTTTATAACTTGTGAAAAAATTGGCATGATTTCATAACACTCACACTCCTTTACATCTTTTGGGAATTATTCCTAACACCAACATAATTCTTGAACTCGTGTCCACTTCTTCACACTTATCCTTCAAGGCTAATAATTTATACTTCATTCCATCCTTTACCAACATATATTTGTTTGTTCATCCATCATGATGCTCATTCTTATTAAAATACTAAGGTATTCCAAGCAACACATGGCATATGTAGATGAGAATTATGTCAACTATGATTTGATCTTTATATGTGCCAATCTAGAAACTTATCATGCATTGTTCATTCAATAGAAGATGATATCCATTTAGAAACCAAGATAACTTATACAGAGTTGGATGTGCAATCCTGTTCAGACCCAATTTCTCAACCATCTCTTGAGAAACAATATTATCTATGTTAACCTATCGACAATAAACTTTTATCACTTACCTCTATAATTACAAATGGTATTGAATATATTCTTCTTTTGTATGGGGCTATTTTCCTCCTTGGCTAGTTTCAAAAGTACTCTCTTCATTATGAGAGTTTATCTACAATCTAGCTCTTCTCTATTATGGGTAGATGCAATTTTTTACTCATTTACTTGTGTAATATGGGTATTCACATCATTTTTATTATTATAATCATTTTACACTTATAGGCACTAAAACACTATATGTCTAATTGCACCACAACTGAAGCATGTACCCCGAACTCATCTTCCTTTACCTCATCCATAGGATTCTCTACCTCTAGTATGATATCCTTTACCTCTTTGTGTTGTATCATTATTTTTAGAAGTGTTAGCTTTTCTTTCTTGTGTAAAATAACCTTTATTACTGCTTCCTAGTCCTTGTCCATGTGGAAACTTTACTTGTCCTTATATTGTGCTTTTTTTCTATGGGACAACTTCCCTATCTTCAACACATAATTATAGGGTTTTTTTACTTTATGCAAATGTACCATGCCAAACTTATTTTAAATGTAAATTTTAAATCCATTTACATACTTCTATATTTCTCGATGTCACATGACCTACTCTGATAGTTACTCTATAAAAATGTTTGGTGTAATTTTTTACACTTTCCTTTTATCTCAAATTTTACAAATTCTTGGGAAAAGTTAACTCATAATCAATAGGAACAAAATTTTCCTTCAACTTCACAACCAGTCTATCTCCAACCTTAATTTTGTCATTACCTCTATGAAATATTTCTATTTGCACATGCTCTCACCACAAGGATGCATGAAAATTTTAATTTCATGGGGTCTTTCATACTCTCATACTCAAAAAATTATCTAACACATTGATCTAACTAATGAGTTCTTCGGGACTTGAAGTCCTTGAATAAATAAGAGTGTCTAACTTTGGCATATTACTCATCATAATGATTACACATAAAATTTTATCTATGGATTAATCAACCTCTCTTTTTTGCCTAGTTCTTAAGTGCTACTTCTACAACTTCATTATTTCTTTCATTGTCCATCACAACTCCTACGCATTGTGCAGTTTCCATAGAATCTAAACAAGCATGCATATTCCTCATCAATTTAGCCAAGTCTGTAATTCTTGGCATTGTGGGTGATCTTTGTGATCTTACAATGAAAACTCCTTTATGTGTCATTTTTTCAAAATTAATAATAACCACTACACACTTGTTGGAAGATATCTTCAATGTTTTCTACCCACCCATTAAAATGTGAAAAATAAACATTTTTTCACGTGCTTACTCTGCAAGGATTAATTTATGCTATGATACCAAATGATACAATCTTGGTGAAGGGATCCATATTAGGGTGACCTAAGACTATGCATCCCACAGATTTAACTGAAATAAATAACTGGCTTAAAACCTTGCACATGAAAATAAAATGAAAAAAATAGTGACAATTTTTTTATTGATATCAATGGATGAAATTACATCAGCAGACATTTACAGTCTTGTTACCCACATTACAATAAAATGCAATCCTACAACAATCTCAAATGGGATGCTTTGCACTATCTTTATTTCAGATCTAACTCTCATAGCTCATTGACCAAATTATCAAACTCTCATTTTTTCCTCTAGATCTCTAGTTGTTTCTCCTTTCACAAGTGTAGGGATGTGTTTTTATAGATACAAGATCCACCTACTTACATTAAATCTCTCAACTACCCATTGATGCCACAATCATTAAATGTCCATAACACATCACTATGAACCATAATATTTAAATGATTATATCACATCAATATGTGCCACAATCATTAAATGTATAATACAATACCAAATGTTTCATAACATAACACATTGCCATGTGATATGGAATCAACTCTGCTATTTCAAATTTTTCTCATCTTGACAAGTAGTATTAAGTAGTTGATATGGGTCCTCCTAGTAGTCAGTTAACCTTCAATTACATGATTTCATTAGAATAGTAATTGAACCTTTGAAAAACATGTTGACTCACTACAAACCCCATATTTGATACTAAGCAGGGAACACCTTGCAGCAAAATAGCAATGTGGATGTTTTCAAGTTTAAGCATCTTCTACAAAAACCCATAATATTGCACCATATTTGAATTTGAAAAATGGGATTAGAATGTTATTAATATGTTTCCTAAAAAACCTGAGATGTTACAGAACCTGATAACATATTTTGTAATTTATAGGAAAATCATAATAGTGCCATATGTTTTATTTTTGTAGATGACTTTAGATTTGATAAGATGTTGTCTACAAACCATGAGTAATGATAGATATTTGTATCTATTTTTAGTATTTTCACACAAAACCATAACTACATGACAAGATCTGATTTGACAAATGAATTCCTAAGGTTGTTTCCATGTTTCTTCAAACTGTTAGTTAGTGTAGATCTCTATAGTCCTTTTATAGTTTTGGTTTGAATTACATCATCGCATCATATTTCTAGGTATTGAGGCATAAAATAATACTATGTGGAAACTTATTCAATGCTTTGATGCTCTTAGAGATACCTTGAAGTGTTTTTAGAACACCATAATTATTATATCAATAAAAACCTACAACATTGCTTATTGATAATTAATACTATTATTTTTGGTTGATGAAATATTTATTTTTAACTTAGATTCTCTTGCATCACTTCATTATCAACACACACTCTCTAAAAATCATGTTTTCAATCAATATGTCAACCTAGTACACTTTTCTTATGATCTTGATCCTCGCTTTGCTCAAAAAATAAAGAAAGTGTGGACATAAAAGGTTATGTGCCTCCCATTAATCCTTATTTAGAAAATACCAACTGGGTGTTACAAAAAATATCGGGTTTTTATTCTAAAATTTGGCAAAAATCTCTTTCTAAAAATTCTAGCAAAAAAACTACATCGACTCAGTTCAAAAAAAATTAGCACCATCTAACTGTATCAATCATGCCAATATATTTCAAAAATGCTCTTTACAATAAACCAACTATCTTGGCCAACACACTAATTAGATTGTTGATACATTTCCAAAAAACCCTTACTTAAAATTCAATTGTATCACCTAGTTTGATATTGTCTAGAAAGATCATTCATAAATTGGTTGTGTCGACCACAATAGAGCCTATAAAAATCAAATCGATCCTACTATATTGATAATGTTGATACAGTTCAAAATTATAAAAATTGTATCAACCAGCACACCCCTATAAGTTTTAACTATATTTACCAACATATAGCTCAAATAGAATCACAAAAAATAACTATATCAACTAATATATAATTTCATAAAAATCACTCATAAACAATTATATTGACCAATATAGAATTTTAGATAAAAACCCAAAAACAATTGTATCAACTAGGATATACAGAAAATAGTCTAATTCAATTGTGTCATTAAATATTTAACTCAAACTGATACATTAAAACCAGTCTAGAGATGCATATATACCTCAGCATGGACAATACCATAGATAAAACTTCCCAGCCATCACCTATAGATGCAAAAGTTGCCTTAGATATAAAAGCCATTATTATGAGATAAATTCAAATAGAATATAAAAATAAAGGTAATAAATACATTGATCTATAAGTGTACATTGAATATTATGGTCCTTTATCTAATTTATAAATGACAGTTATTTTAGATATCCATGTAAGAGAACTTCAACTTTCCCACCAACATCAAACACTTTGACATTTTGAGTACACTCCACACTTTAACAATTTTGAGGCTAGTTTTGATCCCATATATCTTCTCTAACTTGATTATTTCACCTTACCACTTCCAAGACAATAATTCAATGCTCATCAATGAAGTGAAGGATATTAACATTGGTTCATCTAAGGATTATTCTTGTCTCACTCATGAAGAGACATATAGCATTAGTGAAATCCTTGACAATTACAATAAAGCCTTTGCTTTGTCATATACAAACATGCATATAATAAACACTACCATAGTTTTCCATAATACCATTGCTTATCTTGATGTAGCTCTCATTCTCCAAAAGCAATGAAAATTTTATCCAAAGGTCTTTAAGCTTTGGCATACATAAATCATTAATCCCCTTAATGTTAAGTTCATTAAACTAATAGACTAATCTGAGTGGGTCTCTAACATAGTTCTCATTCATAATAAAGTCACAATGGTCATTCACATATATATTGACTTTCATAATCTAAACTTAGCATGTCCTAAGGATGATTTTTCATTCCCTTCTATTAATGTCATCATTGATTCTACAACTAGATATGAATTTTTTTCCCTCATGGATGGTTTTTGGGGTATAAACAGATTCACCTTGCCCCCATAGATCAACATAAGACTACATTTACTATTGAGTGGGGCACAGATTATTATGTGAAGATGTCTTTTGGACTAAAAAATATCGAGGCAACCTACTAATGTGTCATACCTCACATAATTCATGATCTTATCTGCATGATATTTGAAACATATGTAGATGATCTCCTAGCCAAATCCAAGTGGCACGAAGATCATCCTTATGACCTAGCTATCATCCTTGACTGTCTAATCAGATACAATTTTAAATTCAACCCAAAAAAGTGTCTTCAGTATTGCATCTGAAGGGATTTCAGAATTTTAAGTCTCTAAATAAGGGATTGGCATAAATCCTTCCAAGATCATAGATATTATGTAAATGTCTAAGCCAAGATCCATCCCTCATATTTTCACTTACCTTGGGAATTTGGGGCAATTCAGAGATTCATTCCCAAATTGGCTTATCAAACTCATTAGATAAATTCCCTTTTCAAGAAAGGTGTTACCTTTTAATGGAGTGATGCTTTCAAAAAAAAATTGACAACATGAAGAAATATTTGATTCAACCTCCTATATTATGACCTTTGTCTAGCGATCAACCACTCATCTTATATACATTTTATACTCATGTCTCAATTGGAGAAATGTTTGTGCAACCAGATGAGTTTGAAAAGGAATATGTCATTTATTATATTAGTCATGCATTTATTTATTATGAGACTCGACACACTAATATCAAGCATGATTATCTTGCCATCTATTTTTCCACTAAAAAAATGAACATTAAATGCTTTACAATACAACTTACATCATTTTCTATTCATATCCCCTCTGTATACACCTAATGTTTTCTCTTTATCACTTTATTGATGCTTTATATTACAGTAGCTCATCAACACATCAATATCATTGAATACACACCTTAAAGGGTACATTGGGAATGGGGTAGGATGGGCTCATGGTATTTTGTGAAAAATGTTTGCATATTATTTTGTGATACCATCATTACTATGAGTTTGACCTCCTCTAAGCCCTTTTTTCATCTTTCCTTTTCGTCTACTTTCTATCCAAATTTTATAGATTTTATATATCCTATTATATCATCCTCATCAATACAGTTCATTTCATAATTTGCCTGCCCTATATTGTATCAGATTATGTAATATAATTTTATGTCTTTTTATCATTTTTAATGTATCATTCTAGATTATACTATACTATGCCAGTGGATATATTCCAACTGTAGCAACCTAGTCAATACAATCAACTTAGAGTTCTAGTTAAGTTTTAGGTATTGGATCCATATATAGGGGTCATATTTTATTCTTAAAAGATATATCATATTCATGCACTTTGCTTGCACTTGCATTTCTACCTCTAATTAGTATTTGGGAGAGTTATAAGTTTATAACCTTATCTTGGAGATCTTGTCTTATTGTGTCATCAAAACTCAATAAAAGAGGCCTTTGAAATTCCTAAATAAGAATATCTAGGTCTTTATCTTACCATTTGAGGTCTTCAACCTACAACACCTCTTGTAAAGACCCATTTGAGCCAATGGGGGAGATTGAAGTGTCAATTGGTCCACCCAAAGGTAAGTATCTCTATCCCTATCCTCTTTCTTTATTTTACTTGGTTGATTAAATATTTCTTGGTTTATTATTTTGTAGATGTATGTGTGTATCCCTATTTATACTCTTCTTTATACCAAAAGTATAGATATAAGGTCTATTACGCTTGTCATTTACCACCTTATGTTACATAGACCCCCATTTGGTTGACCATTGCACCTTACCTTATTTAAAATTATTTACCCATCACTTACTTTACTTTCACCTTTATAATCATCTTTATAATCAATAACTCATCATTGAGCCCTAGTGAGAGCTATACCCCATGTCATAGGCTTAGACTTTGGAACCTTTTCCTCTTGACATTTAAGAGTGGATTACCTTTGGCTAGGTCTATGGTTATTCTATGTCCTTATATGATCATCCAAATATATGCAAGCATTATTGTTATGAATTTATTTGAGTCCTAGTGTATTGAGAGAAAGAGGATAGTTATAGGTCATCTTAGCCCTATATACAATTCTAGGAAACCTGATGTGAATCTTATCCCACCTCTGGTTGGTTCATTTGCATATTTTTTTCTTTTTTGATTCTTAGCACCATCTTCAAAACCATCATATATTTTCAACCTGACTATATTGGCCAACCTGATACAATCTTCTTATTTTTAATAATTATATAGTCCAGCCTAATATAGTTCTCAATTATTTAGAAATTATCGTGGCCAACCCGATACAATTTTTAATTTGTCTCAACTACATCAACCAACCTGATACAATTTTATGTCTTCTTCAATTGTATTGACCAACATGATCTAGTTTTGTGTTTCTTTTCAACTACATCAGCTAACTTGATATAGTTCAGTTTCATCAGTTTTTGTTCTAGCTATATCAACCAACTTGATATTATTTAAATATTTATTTATTTCATTTCATATTTTAATATAGATTTGTATTCTCATAGTTATAAAATTAATAGGAGTTGTCATTTCGAGAAAATCAGTCATTAATTTTACTTGAGTTATGGTGTGAGGGGTCCTACCCCAATACTCAAGTTATTTGACAACACTATATTCAAACTTTAGCTTCCACATACCTCATGATATATTAGAAGTTATAAGGGTTTTCTTTTTAACAAATAATAAGTTATTCAACCATTTGAATTTTTAATGCACTGGTAAGTGGTTAGTTCCAGGAAGTTACTCTTAATATATCTCAGAGACAAGATAATGTGGTTATGGGACAATAGAATCATTTCTAGTCAGTACCCTTTGGGCATTGTTCACTATTTATGCATAACAATAGTATATCTGAGAGCTTACAAATCAAACACACCTAGCTTAGTTATACCTTCATGTTTTGTTTATTCATTGTTATTTGACCATTTTATCAGATTTCATAAAATCATACCAATTATCCAATACATTTTTCTTGATTTTCAAATTGTATCGTCTAACTTGATATAGTTATGTGCTTTTCTACAATTACATCGACCATCTCAATATAGTTATGTCTCTTTATGACTACATCAGACAACCCAATATAGTTTTGAGTTTCTCTCCAACTACATCAGTCATCCTGATACAATATTTTTATTTATATGTTAGTTGCATTTCTTTTTTATCAGACTGTATCATCCAACCCAATACAATCATCACTTCCTAGTTATTTTTATAATTGTATCGATCTATCTAAGACCACCTATATATTTTGATCAACACTTTTCCATGTTTGATTTCTATCTCTCTTCATCATGATGTCTTCTCTTAGAATTTTATTTTAAAGCTTCAACCCATTCAGATTATTTATGGGTTGTTATTTCATTCCCTTTTTGTCCACCATTGATGACAATTCCTCATGGTGTAATTTCTTTTAATCTCATTCTAGATCTATCAAATATAATATGGTTTAAATCAACCAAACTTTCTATCTAGGAGATCTTGAGCAGTTTATTAAGAACTTTGATAATAACACCATTTATACTCCAAATAAGAATGGAATCCTTAGAAAACGTTCCCCATACACTACATTAGTTGAGGAAACCAACGCCAATGTTAATAATCTTCCTCTCAAGACAAATGTTTGGAATCCTCCACCTAATTTTAATCCTCCACCTAACTCCAACCAGAATTCTAATCCCATTTACAATCCTCCTATAGATTCCTCATATTCCCTTGCACAAATGGTTTTAAAAATGGCTCTTATGCAAGCTTCTAGTAATAATCAAATCCTTAAAATGCAAAACCAAATATCACAATATGTTAATCAAGCTCCCAAAATCATCATGAATCAAATAAGCCAAAATTATATCCCTCCTCCTCTTAAAGATGCCACTGGAAACCTTATTCCTCAACCACAAATTCACAATAAGATGCTTCAATATCTTCAGAACAAACCTTTAGCTCATTTCATTATGTTTATGTATATTTAAGGCATTTAATCAACCATCATATATGATAAAACTATTTATCTTCCATCGCATCTCAAAGCTTTTGAAAATATTTATAAGGAATGGGTTAAAATTAATACTTACACTACTCCCAAGATTCTATCCAAAACCTTCATTTGATATGCAATAGAATGGTATGACCAACTTCCTAGGCATTCCTTTACACAACTAGAAGACTAAGTTGATGCTGAAGTTTATGAATTCCAACATGATGAATTTCCCAAAAATATCCTTAAAATTTTTATGAATGCTAAAAAATTTACTAATCAATATGTTCATGATTTCATCAAATAATCAAAATCATTAACGCATAAAATAGACCATAACATGAGTGACAATCATCTTTTTTTTTGAAAAATTATCACTCTTAAAGCCCCTCTTCAATATTATTAGAACATTTAATGGTTAATTAGTATTATTCATGTACTCTTAATAAATTAAATTACATTAGTTAAATAATAATATATTTTATTATTTATCATAAGTTTATCCTTATGTAAATAAATAATAAAATATATTAAATAACTTTTAGAGAGGTTAAACCCATTAATATGGTGGTTGAAAAAAATTATTTATAATGGAAAAATTACCTTGTCTATATAATAAAGAGTTTATATTGTAAGATGGAATGAAAAAAGAAGTGAGAGGAAGAAAGACTTTATTGGGTACTTGTTAGTTTCTCATAATATAAATAATTTTTGTGAGTTTTTTACTTCTTTGATGGTTTTTCCACATATATCTGTGTTATGATGTGTTCAACTTTGCTCTCCTTGTTTTATGGTGAATATTTTTACTATTGGTCTCACATCTAGATCTGATGTTTGTATGTAATCGTATTGCTTGTTTTGTCATAGTATCAGAGCCAATTGATGTGTGATCAAATGGAAAGATCATAGATAAGAGTTTTTAACTTTTGTTCAAGTCTAGATTCATCTATTTTTTAAGCCATGGTATATTCATGAAAATCTTCAAGCTTATTCTTCTGTAAGAAGTAAGTTATTCTATTTTTTCCTCTCTTAAAAGCCTAAAAATCACATATCTATGTAATATATCATATTTTAAACCTATTTTCATGTCATAGATCTAATAGAGAATCTTAATATGGGTTAAAATATTTTTTTAAGCATTAAAAATTTTAAGATTTATTTTTTGGATTAATAATGTGTATGAAGGTGGTTGAAGCTCTTTAGTTACAGATCTAACATTTACAAAGAGTTGTAAACATTAAGAGAGCCAACAAGTGAGCAAATCAGTGCTGGAAAAAAAATTTATATTTTTTTTTTAAAAAATTGTATAATAAATCTCTGGTCACTCTATTGGCTTAGTTTGATCATTTTCAGGTATTTTTGACTTTCATTTCACTTGATTTGGACTATTATAGCTCATTTCAATTTTTTTTCTCTTCCCATATATCATTTTTTATCATGTGTGAGCTAAAAATCAATAAAAAATCAGATTTTAGACAATAAATCTCAATTTTAATTATTTTATTTATTTAGTTGGGCTATTTTCAATCAATTTTGATATTTACTTTGCCTAATTTGATCTCCTACAACTTTTTTTAATTTTTTTCTCTCCTCTCAAGCATCATGTTTCAGCGTGTACGACCATAGAATAAGAAAATATAAATCATGTATTCTCAGTCATGTTCTAAGATTTAAAGTTTAATTTCATGTTTTTTACAATATTTAAGCTTGTTGGAACCATTTTCAGACCCTGAAGAGCATCAAAAAGAAATTTGATTTTTTTTAATTCTATCTAGGTGCCATAGTATGTCATAATAGTAGTTGAAGTATTAAAATATCATTTTACAATCAAAAGAATCATAGATCTGGGTCAACCAGTAGCTTTGGATGGCAATTTATAAATATTTTTAAGCTTTGGATCATTGAAAATGAATGTCTAGAGCTCTTGCAATCCTTTCCTGCTCTCTACTTGTATCATGCTTATGTATAAAGCGTGTTAAAGCAAAAAATTAATGGGTATATTAAAGTTTTAATGCAAGTATTGTACAAATAAAATATTAATTTAATTGACTTTATTCCACCCAAGCATGGATCCCACTTAAGTTTTTTAAAATTTCTTATTTTTTAATATTAAATAAATGCTTGCATTTTATTATGAAAGTATTTAATTATAATTTATTTATTTTTAAAAATAAAAATAAAAATTAGATCAAAAAAAGATTAAATATAAGACATAAGTTAGTGCTTAGTGGGTGAGTTGTAATTAGCCAATTTTCCATGCAAGCACATGGTGGGTCCATGTATGTTGACTTATATTTGACAATAAAATATTAAAAAATATATTTAATTTTTTTTTTATATACAATCACGAAATATTTATTTTATATGCATTTAATACTTTAATTTTTTTTAAATCAAAATTAATTAAATCGTGTAGCTTGCATGTGAAGTCTTGTATTAGATAAAGGAAAATTTACTAGTATTTTTTAGAAAATATTTATAGATCCAAGGTCCTTAAATTAAATATAAATTTATATATATATTTTTTATCAAAATTAATTTTTTTTTTAAATAATTAGTTAAAAATTCTAGTTATTAGTCGTGCAAAATCTCACATGTGAAGCTTGCAACACTTTTGACACTTTTGACACCCTTGACTTGTCATATTCTTTGTCAAAGATGGTTGTGTGATCAATCAATATTTAAATTTTTACACCTTTTGAACACACTGGGATGGTATTTTATTTGATTTTAAACCTCTTACTATTGATTTTATAACAATTTATTCAAATAGTATAATTTGTGACACTATTTATGATACAACACTTTCAACTTTCACATTTGTTGCAATTATTTGTGTTTTTGAATTATTTTGCAATCAAATAAAGTGACTAGTGTTGTTTACACACTAAAATATATGTATTATTACAAAATCAAATATAAATCACATTAAAAAAATTGTTTTCTAAAACTTTTTTTTGGTTTAGTATAAAATGCAAACTTGTACTGTCAATTTTAAAAGGAAGAAAAAATATTCATGAATCAAAGTATAATATAAAATTATTCTTAATAATATATGTAATTTTTGGCTAACTTATTATCAAATTATTGATTAATTTATTGTATGTGCATCGCATACCCTAATTTTTAAATTAAACATGCTTGATTGCAAGCTTACATATATTTTTATTGAAAGTTGTGTTAAAACTTGATCCAAAAATTGTGTGCAATAAAGCTAACCCTTATTTACAAATATTTTGTTAGTATTTTAATTTATCTAAGCATTATTAGGATAGATATTTCATAAGATGTGAGTGTTGCTTTCATATTATTGTAGGATCTATACTTGGATCATTGAAAATTAGCAAAGCAAATACTTCGGTATATAAAAAAATTGTAAACTTTGATTTATATATTTATATTTTTATTATGTTAATTTATTTGGTTATTTTGATGCTATCCATACTATGATGAGTCTACTTCTAGATATATGTTTATGTTTGGTGTAGGTGCTATCACTTAGATTACTTTATGTGGAAGTTTCTAAAGAAGCCTTGTAGCTATGAAGGATGATAGAAAAACATCGTGTGGAAGTTTTTTATTATACCAATCTTCTTGGTGATAGTCAAAATTTTATAACTTTGATGAAAAATTCAATGTAGCACCAACAAATTAAAGCCTATGAAAGTTTATTCAATATTGAATTTATCGAAGTTGTCATTGAGGGGGAGTGTGCATGACAATGTCACTTCTTAAAAGCTATGTGGGTCGTGTGTTTCCTTATATTTCTCTATATTTCTTATTGTAGAGCATTATAATATATCACTTTATGTGATTTTGGTAAACTTCATATGAAAGTCTACAGTATACCCAACACATAGTAGTATGGAGGTCTTTATGTTATAAAAGACTCCAATATATTTAGTTGATTATTCATGAAAAATTATGGAATGTATTATCACTATGGGATATAGTCTCACAATTATACTACACTAAACTCACTTTAAGTGGTTTAAAATAACATAGTGTAATTCTTTTTAAAGTGTCTATTGGTACATAGTGCAAAACCTTTAGGTGTTTATGGATGTATAGTGTAATTTATTTAAAAGTGACTATGTAATTGTGGTTACATAGTGTAATACCTTTGGGTATCTATAGTTGTAGTGTAATTCTTTTAAAAGTGATTATGTGATTATGGTTACATAGTGTAATATTTTTGGGTGTTTATATTTAAATAGTGAAATACCTTTGGGTGACCATGTTTACATAGCATAATTCTTTTAAAGGTGACTATGGCATGATGAAGGATGTTTCTTTCGATTATTACCTCTTAAAACTCATCATGTATAGTTCATAGAGTGTAAGTTCGTTATGTTGTTACCTCCTAAAAATCATGTATCCCCACTTAACATTAAGGGGGAGTATTGGAACAATTAATGGTTAAGTGGTATTATTTATGTACCCTTAATACATTAAATTACATTAGTTAAATAACAATATATTTTATTATTTGTCATGAGTTTATCCTTGTGTAAATAAATAATAAAATATATTAAATGACTTTTAGAGAGGTTGGACCCATTAATATGATGGTTGAAAAAAATTATTTATAATGGGCAGATTACCTTGCCTATGTAATAAAGAGTTTATATTGTAAAATGGAATGAAAAAAAGAATAAATGAGAGGAAGAAAAACTTTATTGGGTACTTGTTAGTTTCTCATAATATAAATAATCTTGGTGAGTTTTTTACCTCTTTTATGATTTTCCCACATATATCTGTGTTATGGTGTGTTCAATTTTGATCTCATTGTTTCATGGTGAATGTCTTTGTTATTGATCTCACATCTAGATCTGGTGTTTATATGCAATCTTATTACTTGTTCTATCAAGTATAACGTTAGGATATTCTCTCCTAAACCTTAATAAGAGGCTTTGCACCAAGAAAAACAACAATATTTCCTTATGACTCAATTTGTATCATCTTTAAACACCAAAAATGAATATTTTCAAACTTTAAGCAATGAAATTAATATTATTTATTTCAAAATAAGCCTCTCCAATCCAAAACAAGAGCATCCCATTCAACTTTCCTCCCATGCTCCCTTTAGTATGTAAAAAATTCAGAAGTTATTAACTCTATCTGAACCATATATTTATTCTACTACACCCCCCTCACCATGGTATGATCCCAATAGGTTTTTTTGGTTCCATGTTGACATTGGTCCCTCTCATGAGACATGCCATGCACTTCAAAAATTTATGATAAATACCATCTTGGGAAAAACTTTAATGATGACCTCATCACCAAAGAACATCATAAAGAATACCTGAAAGATTATAAGAACTAATATTATCACCCTAAATCTAAAAATAAAAAATTTCAAAAATCATCTCAACATCTTATCTCAATACACAACATTTAATCAAATTTGCTTATGTTATTGATGTTCACTATGATCACTATTACACTAACTCCAAATTTGTGAATAAAGCAAATGTTAACTACTATTGTAAGCATACTCGTAATTATATTGTCATTAAATCTAACAAGTCTTTCCCCAATGAATTACTTCTTAAGGATACTACTACCACCACTACATCCTCTTCTGATTTGCCACATAGCGATGAGTCTGATCCACTACCAAAGCCTCAATCTATCAAGTACAATCCTTATACTACCTTACCTCATAAGGTCACTATTAAAAATCAAGCTAAATATTTTCATGGTTCTGATCCAAAATCATAATGTAAATTCCTATATGAACTTAATCCCATGCCTTGTAATATTATATTAATGGAACTCATAAAAACATCACCACATCATCAGAAATTTCTCCTGCAAAACTACAAGATATAGAGGAATCTCCATCTCATGAACTTGAATCACCTCCCCAACCTTTCAAAGGTCCCACATTCATGGAATTACATGTTATCAAAACCATTTATCACCCTTCCTCTTCTAATAAACTTTCCACATAGTATGAAGTCCTTTTTTGAGTTGATGACCCATCTCACTTTATTAATATTATGATCAATAATAATTTAATAATGAAAGTTTTAGTGGATGAAGGTTTGGGAATTAATGTCAATTCCCTTTGGTTAATCTAAAAAATAGGATATTCCAAAAATAAATTCAAACAAACTAGACTTACATGCCATGGATTTGACAAAACCAATCAAAAGCCTCTTGGTTGCATTTGGCTCCCCTCACTATTGGGCCCAAAATAGTTTGCACCAAGCTTATGGTTTTATATCTTCCATTATCCTATAATCATCATTTAGGCCATCCTTAGACATATTGAATTAAGATCTATCATCTATTTTTATAACCACTGTATTAATCTCAATCATAATGGTAAGTGTTATAAACATGAAATTGATCGAAACCCATGAGGTCTCAAATTATCTAATCCTAAAACATAATATCACATCTTAATCATTCCTTGCATTAATAATCCCCCTCTTCCTGTGTTCATCAACATGCATCCCAATTTTCAAGTCACTCTCATTGATTTTGATGATGATAAACCTAATGAGCTACAAACCATTTGTAATATTATTAGATTGCCTCCTTGTATAGCAGAATGGTTTTCTCCATCTCTCCTACCATGAGATACAATAATTCCCTTGCTTGTTGATGATACTAAAATCCCACCTCCTGATACAATTCAACCTATTCACAAATTTTATAACTATATCAGCCATGACTATTTCTAAAATACCAATATAGTTCAAACCTTAGCTCATAACTACACCAGTTAATCGTTATAGAGTGTCGATATAATTCTAGTAACATCCCAATACTGTTACAACTATATCAACTAGAATAATATAGTCAATACCATTACTATCTCAACCAACTATACCAACTGTTATGATACAGTTTAGCCTTGTTCTAATATGTCGACTAGGTTGAACCATACAAAAAAAATCCATTTCTCCTCAAGATCACAAAATTACTTTGGATGCCAAAGCCACTATTGTGAGATAGATTCACTCTAAATTTGGTATCATAGGTAATAAAATTATATATCTAGAGGTAGATGTTAAATATTATCTCCCATTACCTATGATTCCAAGTGGTGAATCCATTCTAGAATTACTTCATGCAAGAGAGCCTCAACTTCCTTGCCAACATCACAAGATTTAGCCACTTTAAAAAAATTGCTCCTTGCTTTATTAATTTTGTTGTTAGTGTTGATCATGAGCCTAAACCTAATTCTAAGCTTACTTATTCACCATAAAATTTCCAATATGTAAATGTAATGCTTATTGAAGGAACTCAACTAGTCAACTTTGGTAGAACTATGAATCTCAAATCCATCATTGTCTCTTAGGAGATCTACCCTAAAGAGAAGAATAATTGTAACTTATTTCTTGACAAATATAATGAAGTATTTGCTTGGTAATATGAGGATATGTTAGGTATATACCCTAGAATAGTTGTTCATAATAGTGACATATCCAGATGTGCCCTCCATTAGTTTTTAATTTGTGTCACAACGAAGTCATTAAACTCTTAGATTTTAAGTTTATTAGGCATGTAGATTACTCCAAATGGATCTCTAACAATATACCCATTCATAAAAAAGTCACTATGGACATTTTAATTTGTATTAGATTATGTAATATTAACTTAGCATTCCCTAAGGATAATTTTTCTATACCTTCCATTGATACTATTGTTTATTCCATCGCTAGCTATGAGATGATTTCCCTCATAGACATTTTTTTTGGGTGCAATCAGATTCACATCACCCCTGAAGATCAGCATAAAACTACATTTACTACCAAGTGGGTCATATATGATTACATTAAGATGCCTTTTAGCCTTAAAAATGCTAGAGCAACTTACCAACGTGCAATGACCCACATTTTCCATGATCTCATCCACAAAATAGGTAAAACATATGTGGATGACCTTATAGCTAAATCCAAGCATCATGAAAATCATCTTCATGGCCTAGCTATCATCTTTGATCACCTCATTAAATACAAAGTTAAGCTTAATCCTCATAAGTGGTTTTCAGTTTTACCTTCAAAAAAAATCCAGGATTCTTGGTCTCAAGGGATTGATGTAGATCCTTCTAAGATATGTGTTACTCTTAATATGCTTATACCTCTATACATTCTTGATATGCACACTTATCTTGTAAAACTTGGGGTGATCCACATATTTGATCTTGAGTTAGTTTACCATGCATATTCGGTAACCTCTCTTCTCAATAAAGGTGTTAAGGTTGAATGGATTAATACTTGTCAATAAGCCTTTGATAACATGAAAAAATCTTTACTTCATCCTCCCACCTTATGACCACATTCTAGTGATTGTCTTCTCATCTTGTATACATCATCTACCCCCATCTCAATTAGGGCAATGTTGACACAACAAAATGAGTCCAAAAAAAATATGGTATTTACTACATTAGTCATTTTTTGATAAATTATGAGACCCACTACAAAAAAATTGAGCATGACTTCCTTGCAATATAATTTGATGCCAAAAATATTCTACACTATATGATTTATCATAATACCTATGCCATATTCTATTTTGATCACATTCATCATTTATTTTATATAGCTTTCTTTCCTAGAGATTGAATTAGAATGTATGATATTTGATGAAATTTCACCTTAGAATTCTCACTCAAAAATCAGTCAAAGGCCAAGTGATCATCGATAAACTTATTGTCACACATTTACCACCCCAGTGACATCTTCAAGATACTCTTCCAGATGAGGATGTCATCTTGATCAAAGGCATCGATCACATTGTTTCCCTTAAAGACTAATTCCATAATTTCATAGTTGATCTTGAGGCTTAGGTCGTCAAAGAACTTGAAATGGTAGTCTCTAAGTCTAAACCATCTATGAAAGCTACCTTATGATAATTACTTTAAGTCACCATCACTTTCCACGAGGATACTTGGACACTCCACTTTGACAAACCCAAGTGCCTTCAGGGAGTTGGGGCAAGAAGTGTCCTCATTGATCCTTATAGGAAGATCATTCCTATAGATTTTTGATTGACTTTCTATGCTACAAATAACATGGTTGAAGATATGATGTTCTCATCCTTTGGATACAAGAAACCATAGATTTAAACATTTCCTAATTGCATGCTTTAGGTGATTCACAACGTATATGTCATGAAATTAGTAGTGCTTATCAATGAAAAATTGAAAACCTTATAGCCTATCATTAGCTTCTACTACTCTTGATAAATAATTTATGTATTTCATCATTGATGTAATTCCATGAGAGAAAAATGTTATGGTTGACTCTCTTTCTTATTAAGCTTCTCTCTTTCATCCTCATATGGCATTGCATGACTCACAATTCCTCATCCACATAAGAAGTCTCACTCTACCTTAGTGGATAGGGATGATTTCTTATTTTCCACTCAAAAAATCCATGGTATAAATATATCATCAAATTTATCGAGCAGCATACCTATCCTCCTGAAGCTTGTTCCCATGAAAATACTAGACTCAAAAATCAAACATTTAAATTCATTCTTAGAAATAATATACTTTATTATCATAATGTCTAAGGAACCCTACTTCATTGTGTTACTCAAGAATAAGTTCATTATTTTCTTGAGCAAACACATGGGGGCATTTATGGTGGCGATTGTAGCAGACATGTTATAGCTCCCAAATTCCTACATATGAGCTATTACGGGCCAACTCTTGAAAAATGTCATTACTTCTGCAAAGAAGTGTAATCCTTTCTTGCTCCATGATGATCTTACTCATTATCTTTCAACTGAGCTTTAGACCCTTGAATCTCTCCATCCATTATTTATGTGGGGATTAAATCTCATTGGCAAGTTACCTCAATCACAAGATGGACATGTCTTCATCATCACTGCCCTCGAATACTTTACCAAGTGGGTAGAATTTATGCCCCTTGTTAATTTTATTGGCATCACTATCTCCATGTTCATCCTCAACTAGATCATATGTCATTTTGGAATTCCTCGCATCATTATATTTAACAATGGTGGGAATTTTAAAAACAAATACATAAAGAAGCTTTGTGCAAAATTAAAAATTATACACAAAATTTCCATACCTTATCACCCTCAGTGCAATGGCCAAGCAGATGTCAATAAAAAAATACTTAACAAGACCTTGAAAAAGACTATTACAGATTATCATTCATATTTTCACCTTCAAATTTACTGGCACTTTGGGCTTACTATACCAGTATATGTACTACCACTGAGGTAACCTTATTCTATTTATTTTATGGCTCAAAATCCATCTTACCACTAGAAGTGGAGTTATTTTCCTTGCACATCTCTCTTCATGGCATCATTCTCGATAAAGAGATTTTTGAATCCTCCTTTCACACTTTAGACCTACTTGATGAGAGACACAATATTGTTTTACAACATAATCGTCAATACAAAAATCACATTTTTAAACTACATAATAATAAATTCAAATTATGTACTTTCAATGTCAAAGACCTAGAGTTAAAATTGGATTACACAAACGATAAAGAGGGAAAGTACACCAAAAATTGGTGGGATCCTTAACTAGTAAGGACATTCTTGGACCTAGCACTTATAGATTGGAGATGAACGAAGGACATGTATTCAAAGAATCGACCAACACTTAGTTATTAAATAAGTATTTTGCTTGACCTATGTTCTACTTAGTTTCATTTTATTTATTATTTTTTATTACTTGTACATCATTATTGTGTTTATATTTTTAATTTATAGTTATTTGATCTAAAATGTCTTGCATGATCTACTTTGACTCTTTAACATTGCATATTAGCCTATAATTCTATAAAAACTTCTAGGTTTCTTTCACATTAGCTTTAGTACCTATGTTTGGTCCTTAGGTCTTTTTTCATTCTTTCATGTCTTGATTTTTCAATTTGTGATTTGAAATGTAAGACCTTGGGGAATACAACCAGACCTTCTTCACAAATGCACATCCTCTTTATATTTATTTCTATATTCATTTGCTTCCTTTCATCAACCATTATTTCCTTTGTGATTCTTTGGTATCTTTTGTCACTATATGCACATATTGGGTCTTTTTCTATTTTTTCTACAGTTCATAACTTTAACAAATATATGTTTCATATCTTTATATTACTTTATCCTCTTAGATTTTCATTTTGTGAGTAGTAAAATAAGACCTAGGGAATAAACTAGGTCCTCCCCATAAACGTCCATCATTTTGCTACATAGACTATATTTTCTCCCAACCTTAGCTAGTTGTCTTCTTAAAAAATAATGTAGTGGTCGAGAGTAGTGTTTTTCCTCACTTAGTGATAGTCATATTATCTTTTAGTAAAACTATAGCAATCTATCCACATGTCATCATACACAGTTTATCTTCTCTTATGATGGTGTTTCATACCTACCTATCACCATACCATGATATCTCTAATTTTCATTTCCTTTTGGACTCACCAAGGTTGGTTTCAATATTGCTCTCATTTTTAAGGTGCAAGTATAGGAATATTTAGACTATTGGAATAAAAATAACTGAGAGGGGGAGTGAATCAGTGTCTTAAAACTTTCTTTCAATTCCTCCTTAACATTCATGAACCATCACATCAACATATAGATTAAGCAATGCATAAGAAATCAACCATACAAGCATGAAAAAAGTTTACACAAGACAACACATCATATATGTGGGAAACCTGCAAGGGGAATAAAACCCATTTATCTCTAAAAATGGACTACAATATTATAAGTTAAAATATCAAGTTTATTGAAGCACCAACTTTACATGGAGTAACAACCACAACTAGTTAAGTACTAACCCAGCTGGGCTTTAGCAAGCACCAACTTGCAAGGAGGCACCAACCCCCTAGATGACTCAGTACCAACTCAACCACATGATTTATTTTATCACCTTAAAAAAAAAAATTCCTCAACCAACTGATTATGACCACCTCTTCATCTCTTCACACTCTTATCCCTCTCAATCTACTTTCTAGGCCTCTTCGCTCAATTAAGTCACCTCAAAACCGATTAGGTCATATGACCTTGATATTAATACACAGAACCTCTATCAAATATTCATCACAATTTATATACACTCTTCATATGGTCTATAAGACCTCTTTCTACTTATCAATGTACTATTTCATTCATTTGCACACTTCACAAACCTAATACGCCTAAAACTTCCTTGTATATATACAAGCCTTTGATCATATACTTCTTGGTTGTCCATACACACTTTCCCACTTATATTTTCAAAATAATTTGTATTAGGAAATTCCATAAACATGAATCAATCATTATATTAGGTCGGTCATAGCTCAATTAGACCAAATCCTTCTTTAGGTCTTAAGGAGACCTAAATCAATAAGGCCTTCATTAGCACACCTTACCCTTTGATCTCTTTGGAACACTTTTAAACTCCATACATGGCATAAACATATCATATTATAATCAGATACACCCCTTCTAATCTCATATAGGCTCCATAACATTTATTAGATCCAACCACCACTTGAAGCACACCATTGTACTATTCACAAGTAGGCCTTCTCATACATAAAAAGTATGTCTTAAAATATTAAATTTTAAACACAAATTAGATTAAAAACCATAGAAATTAATCATATATACAGAAACTAAATGACCTCAAGGTCATAAACATATGTTTTAAACTTCACAACTTAGGGCAAAAGGACTCAAACACTTATCTGCAAATAGCCTAGTTAGAACTGTCAAAACACTCCAAAACCCAGTCATGAACAACTTGATCTTCAAAACCTAAAAGAAAATTTTCCATGACCAATGACACTTAAAAAATATCCTTTGAAATTTTTATACCATTCTAAAATATAAAAATCACAAGGTCTAATGTCAAATATTGGCCTTGTAGATCAATCTTTTGACCTTACTACACATAGTCAAACCAGAACCAGACAAGTCATTTTGGCTTAAACATTTCAACCTTTTATACTGACTTTCAAGATTTTAAAAATCATGAGCACTACTTTAAAGTCACAAAAAACAACACCATATGCATTAGATACATCAAATCAGGGCATAGAGCCTCAAACTCATCATTGTAATTTGTTTACCCATAACTATCAATTTACCTTAAAGCACAATCATGGTGACATTGACCTTCAACACCTGTATGACCATTTTCAAAGACTCCTGATGCATGTGAATAATAATATGTGATAATTATACCATTCTCAAATAGAAATATAATATGGTCAAATGGTAATATTTATCTTGTAGACCAGTCTCATGACCTTACATCTTATTGTCTCATTTGCACCAGATAGGTCAACTTGTGAGCAACTTTTTCACTATAATCACATACCTACAAAACTTCTACCAAAAATGAGTATATATTTCAAGTCTTGAACAACATTTCCATGAACTTGGTTTCATCACTATTTCATGATAACACATCCTTAATTATATTATCACTGTTGCCTGGATTTCTCATTGTTTCTACCATTAGGCCTATTAGCACCTGGCTAACTTGGATGACTAGTTCAACACTTTTTAGGGATATAACCTATCTATAAACCACCATGGACATCAAATATGAGTCTCAATATTAACCCTCCATCTATTTGCATACTTTGACTTGGTCAACTCTGACTACTATAGCAAATCTCTAATAAATTAACACTTTCATGTAAGGTATACTCACACACTTAACAACTCAGTCACACATAGAGGTACTTGAGAGAGTTTAATATGACCTTAAATAATTTACCTAATCAAACCAATCCATTCTAGGAACTTTTGAGTCATATCTTCAATATTAGGTCTTTATTAGGGTTCTAAGAGGGTTTAAACATGTTTTCTTTCTTAACAATCATTCATAAAGCATAGCCCCTTAATCCAAAGTCAAATTCTTATAATTTTGAGATATAACCCTTCCTAATATACCATGGATATCTTAGGTTTCCATGCATAGGTTTTATGAGCTAATGAGCATAAGAAAATCTTTCTCGGGTTGAGAACCCTTCATTTTATACACTCGAGAGACCTAAAAACTAATTTTCATGCCTTGTATTTTAAACTATGACCTTAAACTACATGCACACACTTGAGACAACATAATTTACCTCTATCAATTTTTAAAGTATCTCAAACACCTTGAAATATGATTATGACCCCTCACTTGGCCACACTCTCTCTCTCTTTGCTCTCTAGACCTTGTCATGCAAACCACATTAGGCAATAGAACTGACCTTCATGCCTCTTTCCATGTGCTCTCCACTTCACTAACATATTAAATAAACCTCTCTCATGTTTATACATATGTATACATCCTTCACATGCCTTGAAAATAGACCAGGATACCTCATTAGGCCAGGTAGGGTGTAGAAGTGGTCTAGTTACAAACTTGATATGTAGGTCCTATCCCTATAGGCTCACCTTGAAACTCTCCTTGATGCCTCTACACCTTGATCACATGCCTTACATTCTCCTCAAAATATTTCATACCTTTGCACCTACCTCTATACATAAATCTTCATGCTCACCATGCACATGCTCATGATATGACTATGCTTTATATGATTAGGTTTCTCAAGGCACCTTGTACTCAAGAACTAGTACTCAAACATGCTTACCTCAATGATATCAAATAATATCACTCTTCATACAACATTCTCACACCACTTCAATAACCTATTTCTGATTAATATGCTCTCAAGACCTCATGCAGACCTAGAGCCTCATAACCATGCTTCAATGCTCACTTGGCCATCAAACCTCTTTGTGACAACACTAACAACATCAAGCTAACTTGAATCATGACATTGACTTGGAAATTTACCAACATAAGATAAAATAGGTTGCCTTCAAATTCTCTCTTTCTCTTATCACACGACATCCTTGTTACATCAAGCACATAGGCTCATACCTCAAAGACCACTCACCATGATGCATCTTCACCAGATATACCTTGACATCAATGACATCAACCTTGAATTCAATGACATAGACCTTGACATCAATGATAACACTTCTCAAAAAACTCCCCCTTTGTCATTGATGGCAAAACATTCTTCAATCCACTCTCATCTCCCCTATTTTGGTCAATTTCTCTTGAACTTTCTCCCCCTTTGACATAAATGACAAAGGGTCATACATACTACAACTTTTGGAACCACTCATTCTCCCTCTTTTGGTCTTATTTGAAACCAAGACCTATCTTATCACTTGAAAACTTTTGACTACTCAAGATGTCATCTAGAGCCTCAGTGCTCTTTTCAAACTTCATAAAGGTCTTCAACTTTCTAGCTTCTTGATCTAACTCAACTTTCAAGGATTCTATATCAGCTTTATACCTAGTGCATTCTTCCTCTTTAGCTTTTAAACTAACAGTGACTATCTCCATATGTGCTTCAATTTGATTGATGATCTCATCATATTCCTTGGATGTGTTGCTCAATCTCTCCTAAAACAAACCAATCTACTCTTTATAGTCTTTAACTAATGATATTAGTTTTTTTTTCATCCTTCTTTGGAACTTTGACTCTTCTAGAGCACTCACCAATTTTTTCTCAAGATACACTTCAATTTCTTCTTCATCTAATTCATCATCATCCATAAGGCCTTTCCCATTTGAGCGACCCTCATTGTCTATTTCTATAGCCATGAATAAGGTTTCATTGTTGTTATATTCATGTTCATTAGTGTCATCACTATTATATGTGTTTGTATCACTTATATTAGATGAGTTATCTTCTTTGGTATAGAAACTTCTCTTATTCTTGAATGACCCTTTCCTACCTCCATAATTCTTGAACTCCTTGTTTTTATCAGGCTTATAGACCTTCTTATCATCTCCATGATATTCATCATGCTCAGTGTTATCTTTTTTAGGACACATAAATTCAAAGTGACCAATTTTACCATAGTTGAAGCATTTGAAAGGCAACTTACCCTCGTACTTACTAGATCCAAACCTCAATTTATTAAATAACATGGCTATCAGTTCATCATCATCAACATTTGAACATACCTTATGCTTGAATTTCTTGGATTTTGACTTCTTTTCAGCTTTAAATATTTTTTCCTTCTTAGGAGGTCTTCCTTCATTTGGTCTCATCTCATACGCATTAAGATTCCATGAAGCCCATCCATCTCCAACTTGTCCAAATCTTGCATTTCTTCTACCACAGACACTTTTGAGTCAAAATTAGGAGTTAGAGATCTCAACACCTTTTGAACAAATGTAGAACCTTTCACTTCTTATCTTAATCCTCTAATTACATTGACAACTTCATCAACCTTCAACAGGTAAGATGTAATGGTTTCATCTTCAAACTGTCTCTGATGGGTCTGCAACATGGCCATATTCACCTTAGTGTCTCCTTCATATATAGTCTTCAATTTTTCCCATATCACCTTGGTTGACTCACAGTGCATCACCTTCACAAACTCTACCTCTAATAGGCCACATAGAATGACATTCATTGCCTTAAAATTTCTCTCATTTTTCTTCTTGCCTGTTGGATCAGTTGGTGGTGTAGGAGGTGGGGTGTATCCATCCAAAATTGAATACCATATATCATGGACCATTAACATTAGATATGTGCTCATTCTAATTCTTCAAAAATCATAATTAGTCCCATTGAATAACAAAGCCTTACTAGTAGATAAACCACATTGAGCTTGCTAACTAACCATCCTTGCTTCTAAGATATCTTTTAGACTATTAGGCCTGCTTCAAAGGACCTGTTCTGATACCAAATGTTGAAATTAAAATCACTAAGAGGGGAGTGGTGAATCAGTGTTTAAAATTTTCTGTCAATCCCTCCTTAACATTCATGAACCATCACATCAACATATAGATTAAGTAATGCATAAGCAATCAACCATAAAACCATGAAACAAGATTACACAAGACAACACATTTATATGTGAAAAAATTTCAAGGTAAAAAATCCCACGGATCCCTAAAAATGGACTATAGTCTTATAAGTCAAAATATCAATTTTACTGAAGCACCAACTTCACATGGAGCACCAACCCCAACTAGTTAAGCACCAACCCAACTAGGCTTTAGCAAGCACCAAATTGCAAGGAGGCACTAACCCCCTATATGGCTCGGCACCAACTCAGCCACCTAATTATTTTGATCATCTTCAAAACACCTTATTTCTCAACCAACTGATGATGACCACCTCTTCATCTCTTCACACTCCTATCCCTCTTAAATTGCCTTCTAGGCCTCTTCGTTCAATTAGTCCTCTTCAAGATTGATTAGGTCATATGACCTTGATCTTAATACATATAACCTCTATCAAATATTCATAATATTTTCTATACACTTTTCAGATGGTCTATAATACCTCCTTTTTCTTACCAATGTATTATTTCATTTGCTTACACACTTCACACACCTAATAGGCCTAAACCTGCCTTGTATATATACAAGTCTCCTGCTCATATAATTATTGGTCAGCCATACACACTTTCTCAATTATATTTTCAAAATAACATGCCTTAATAAATTTCATAAACATGAATCAATAATTACATTAGTTCAGCCATATCTCAATTAGACCAAAACATTCTTTAGGTCTTAAGGAGACCTAATTCAATTAGGCCTTCATTAGCACACATTACCGTTTGATCTCCTTGGAACACTTTTAAACTCCACACACTATATAAACATATCATATTATAATCAAATACACCCTTTATAACCTCATATAGGCTCTATAACACTTATCATACCCAACCACCACTTGAAGCAAACCATTTGTACTGTTCACAATTAGGCCTTCTCATACACAGAAAGTTTGTCTTGAACTACTAAAGTTTAAATAAAAATTAGCTAAACAACCATGGAAATTAATCACATATACATAAAATAAATGAACTCAATTTCATCACCATATGCTTTAAACTTCACAACTTAGGGCAAAAGGACTCAAACACTTCTCTACAAATAGCCCACTCAGAACTACCAAAACACTCTAAAACTCAGTCATGAACAACTTGATCTTAAACACCTGAAAGAACACTTCCCATGACCACTGACACTTTCAAAATATATTTTTACATTTATATACCATTATTAAATATAAAAATCATTATGTCTCATGTCAAATATGTCAGGATCTTACTCCTCAATAAGAGCACATATGATTACTTCTTGTATTAGCAACTAAACACGGAATTATACTAAATCAATAAGTAACTAGAAATATGAAACAACACAAGATTTGAGAGACAATACACAATTGTATTAATAATCACTCAGAAGAATATACAATAAATAAGATGCCACTTCTTCTTTCACCTCAAAGGCTCGCCACACCTCAAGACCTTCTTCCCTCTCTCTCTCGGTCCCAACAATCAACTCCAATACAGAATTGATGTTCACCTCTCCAACTAGTCAGTAACACGCTGCCAGTACACCAAGTACACAACTGTACTCCAAGTAGATCTCCTACTCTCTGTTGCTACCTGCAAATCACTAGACCTTACTCACCAATGTAGATCTCTAATAGAAGCCATGCTCACCTGCTGACCAAGATCATACATATACGAAAAACCCTTCTGATTCTCCAAACCAGCACCCACCTTGGTACTGTGGCACTAGGAGGAACACACCATTGCTCACCTCTCTCAGAAGGAGCTTATTTGCTCTCTTACTCTCTAGCACAAGTTTACAATACAGCCCATGAGTCCATATATAGATCTCATGCTTACAATAATTAGACTATCTTAATTACAATAATTAGACATGCAACTCAAGACTAAGACTAGCCTTCAACATGCAAACTGACAATCCAAGAATAGACTCTCTAGAATCAACATGCAGACTGCATGTTCACGCATAGGCTGCCGATGCTAGCACCTCCCTGACCGATGTCGGCCGATTGGTAACTGACGTCGGTTGCTTCCTCACTACCATCTGACCGATGTCGGTTGATCAGACTGACGCTGGTTTCCCTGCAACGCATTCAGCAACTCTCCGCAACCTCTGTAACCTTCGTAACTTCTCCTATTTGCATCCTGGTGAAGCTTTTAGCTCCACAACCTAACAATCTCCCACTTGGAGATAAATAGCTGCACCTGTACCTGTCCTTGTACACCATCTAAATTATTCCCTGGCTTGTATCCCTCTTCAAGATCAATCATGAAGACTAACCACCACACATCTCATGATGCCTTTCCTGTCATCCAAGTAACCTGCCACATCCAAACCTACATATCCATGTAGTGAAGACCTCGACCCTGCATAACAAGAATCCCTGCTACTGATCCCCCTCAGATACCTGAGAATCTACTGAATTGCCCTCCAGTACTACTTCCCCGAATTGGCTCCATACTTTCTGACAACCCCACTGCTTGGGAAAACTCAGGTCTACACTAGACCTTATGTGATTTTGAACCCTGTTCTAAGCTAAGCTTGAACTGTCCAGCCCTTGGTGTGCTTTCTGATTCTGCATCCTACATCCTGCCAACACCATCTTCACATCAGCTCCCACTGGAGATAAAATCTCCATGTCTCTTATGCCAAAGAATTTCACTACTCCAAATTCTTCATGACACACCTCTGAACTAACCTTACCTTTAGCTCAGCAAAACCCTGTATGTACAAACCTACTCCAAGCTCATCCTCCACATACAGTAACAAGATAATGTTGTGACCATCATCCACCTGGTAAGATAAACACAATAGTTATACTGACATTGACAAAATCTCTACTTTGTCATCTAACTGGTACCACCTGCAGCTTCCTCAAGACCATATACCTTGGCCTTTCATCTCACGTATCCATCCACTCTCTTCTTTAACTTGGGAATCCGTTCCTCTCTCAATGCTTTCTTCCAGCTGACAACTCCACCAACAAATACATGTTTGGTTCTTCTCCAAAGACTCACACTCCTCATCCATGCCGAGCTCCCACTATATCTGGATTCTACCTGCATTACTTCTTCATGTCTTCCTGGTTCTTGACCATCAATAAGCAATATAAAGAAGGTGAACAATGAATATGAGGTTCACTTACCCTTTTTGACCTCCATATGGGCGTTTAAGACTTGTTGACAATTCGTTGTCCGCCCAATATCCGTTCCAGTGACCGATCTCAGCCATCTCCCAGTCTGCAACCGACCGATGTCCACTCCCTACACTGACCCTGACTGCCGACGTCATTTCCCTGGCTGACGCCGGTATCCATTCTGCCGACATCGGTTCTTTCATGACCGACGTCGGTCTTCCTGCTGCCGACGTCGGTTACTGTATGACCGACGCCAGTACCTGTGTTCACCTATGAGTGATAACTTTTTACCCGTGAGCTCTCCATGGATCAAAATCCTATTCAAATCAACACAGCCCTGCTCAGAATAATTCAGTTCCCTCACCTGATCTCTGTCTATCATCTCCTCCATGAACACCAAAGCTTTCCAGTTCTTTAGCTTATCAAAAATATTTGTCTTCCACTTCAGAACATGCATTCCCCTCCTACATATGTGACCGAGCCTACAAAGCCACATCTCTGTAACAAAAGGTGAATCAGTAATATAAGTAGATAGATAAAGGATACCTACTTTCTTACCACCATCTAATTCAAGTGTATCCGCTGTGAGAGTTACAGTGCATCTCCCATCACCCAATTTTTTTGAAGAAATTAGACTCATCTCCAAGACTAGTACCTGCATGACTTCCTTCACCACCTGTGTGTTATCTGTCTGCAATTTCAGCTTCACTTCCCCTTCATCAATCATCTGACAAGGCTCTCCAACCCCTAAATAAATCTCTCCAAAGTCTCCAAAGACATACCCATGAAAAGATGCTCTATTTCGGGCTGCATGGAAAGAGGCAAAAGAATCTGTAAACAAAGATTCTACTTTATCCAGAACATCCTGTGCAACATTACCTGTAACATATGCTTCTACACGTTGATCTCCTACCGACCAACAATCTCCTTTTCCCTGCTCTTTCTTTCCATCAATCAGACCATTTGTGCTATTCAATTTCTCCATTTGTAGCTTACTTTCTTCTACCATTTCTATACTCCCACTCAATCTGAAACCCCTGTGAGTGACCTGTAATCAAAAATACTACCAGATATGAACCACCTGTTAGTCAACCTAACCAAAAGCTCTGATACCAATTTGTCAGGATCTTGCTCCTCAATAAGAGCACATATGATTACTTCTTGTATTAGCAACTAAACACGGAATTATATCATAATCAATAAGTAACTAGAAATATGAAACAACACAAGATTTGAGAGACAATACACAATTGTATTAATAATCACTCAGAAGAATATACAATAAAGAAGATGCCACTTCTTCTTCCACCTCAATGGCTCACCACACTTCAAGACCTTCTTCCCTCTCTCTCTCGGTCCCAACAATCAACTCCAATACAGAATTGATGTTCACCTCTCCAACCAGTCAGTAACACGCTGCCAGTACACCAAGTACACAATCGTACTCCAAGTAGATCTCCTGCTCTCTGCTGCTACCTGAAAATCACTAGACCTTACTCACCAATGTAGATCTCCAATAGAAGCCATGCTCACCTATTGACCAAGATCATACATATATGAAGAACCCTTTTGATTCTCCAAACCAGCACCCACCTTGGTACTGTGGCACTAGGAGGAACACATCATTGCTCACCTCTCTCAGAAGGAGCTTATTTGCTCTCTTACTCTCTAGCACAAGTTTATAATACAGCCCATGAGTCCATATATAGATCTCATGCTTACAATAATTAGACTATCTTAATTACAATAATTAGACACGCAACTCAAGACTAAGACTAGCCTTCAACATGCAAACTAACAGTCCAAGAATAGACTCTCCAAAATCAACATGCAGACTGCATGTTCATGTACAGGCTGCCGTCGTCGGCACCTCCCTGACCGATGTCGGCCGACTGGTAATCGACGCCAGTTGCTTCCTCACTGCCATCTGACCGACGTCGGTTGATCAGATCGATGCCGGTTTCCCTACAACGCATTCAGCAACCTCTGTAACCTCCATAACTTCTCTTTTTTGCATCTTAGTGAAGCTTTTAGCTCCACAACCTAACAAAATATTGGTCTTGCAGACCAATCTTTTGATCTTACTACACATAGTCAAACCAGAACCAGACAAGTCATTTTGGATTCAACATTTCAACATTTTATACTAACTTCCAAGATTTCTAAAAGCATGAGCACTACTTTCAAGTCATAAGAAACAACACCATATGCATTAGATACATTAACTCAAGGCATAGAGCGTCAAACTCATCATTGCAACTTGGTTACCCAGAACTATCAATTTACCTTAAAGCATAATCATGGTGACATTGACCTTCAACACATGTATGACCACTTTCAAAGACTCATAATTCATGTGGATAATCTTATGTGATCATTATATAATTATCAAATATAAAGACAATATGTTCAAATGTTAATATTGATCTTGTAGACCAGTCTCATGATCTTACATCTCATTGTCTCATCTACACCAGACAAGACAACTTGTGAGCAACTTACTCACTATAATCACTAACCTAAAAAATATAAGTATGTCTTAAAAATCCTAAAAAACATTTTCTTACACTTGGTTTCATAATTAGTTCATGATAATACATCCCTAATCATCTTCTCACTGCTACTTGAATTTCTCATTGTTTCCAACATGATCTAAAAAATATAAGTATGTCTTAAAATTATTGAACAACATTTTCTTACACTTGGTTTCATAATTATTTCATGATAATACATCCCTAATCATCTTCTCATTGCTATCTAGATTTCTCACTGTTTCCACCATTAGGCATGTTAGCAACTAGCTAACTTAGATGACCATTTTAACACATTTGAGGGCTAGAACCTATCTATAAACCACAATGGACATCAAATATAAGTATCAAGATTCATCCCCCATCCATTTACATACTTTGACTTGGTCAAATATGACTTTTATAGCAAATATTTGAAAAATTAGTACTTTCAAATAGGATATACTCACACACCTGACAATTCAATCATACTGGAGGTGCCTGAGAGAGTTGAATACAACCTTAAATATTTTACCTAAGCATACCAATCCATTTTTGGCACTTGTGAATCATATCTTAAACATCGGGTCCTTATTAGGGTTCTAAAAGGGTTTAAACATGTTTTCATTCTTAACAATCGTTCATAAAGCATAGTCCCTTATTCCAAAAACAAATGCTTGGACTTTTGAGATAGGATCCTTCCTCATCTACCATGAATATCTTATTATTTCATGCATAGGTTTGATGAGATAATGAGCACAATAAAATCCTTCTCTGGTTGAGAATCCTTCATTATGTGAACTCAAGATACCTAAAACCCACTTTTAATGCCTTATCCTTTAAACTATGACCTTAAACTATATAAACACACTTGAGAGAACATGCCTTACCTTTGTCAATGTTTATAGGAGCTCAAACACATTGAAATCTGATTATGACCTTTCATTCGGCCTAACTCTCTCTATTTGCTCTCTAAACCTTGTCATGCAAATCACATTAGGCCTTAGAACTGACCTTCATGCCTCTTTCCATGTGCTCTCCACTTCATTAACATATTCAAGAAACCTCTCTCATGTTTATACATAGCTATACATCATTCACATGTCTTGACAACAGACCATTATACCTCATTAGGCCAAGCAAGGTCTAGAAGTGGTCTAATTACAGACTTTATCTGTAGGTCCTACCCCTGTAGGCTCACCTTGAAACTCTCATTGATGCCTCTACACCTTACTCACACTCCTTGCATGATCCTCAAACAATGTCATACATTTTCACCTACCTTTATATATACATCTTCATGCTCATCATGCACATGCTCATGATATGACTATGCTTCCTATGATTAGGTTTCTCAAAGACACCTTGTACTCAAGAACTAATACTCAAACATGCTTATCTCAATGATATCAAACAAGAGCACTCTTCATATGGTATTCTCACACCAATACAATAATCTCTTTTTGAGCAATATGTTCTCAAGACCTCATGCAAACCTAAAGTCCCATAACCATGCTTCAATGCTCACTTGACCATCAAACCTCTTTGTGACAACACTGACAACATCAAGCTGACTTGAACCATGACAGTTACGAACAAAAAATACAATAGGTTGCCTTCAAAATCTATCTTAATCTTGTCAAATGGAATCCTTGTTACATCAAGCACACATGCTTATACCTCAAATACCACTCACCATGATGCATCTTCACTAGATACACCTTGACATCAATGACAACACTTCTCAACATAGGCACCATGTTCTTTAAGTTATATTCTCTAGTGGCTAAGTGTAAGCCATATTGTGTTAATCATTTTTAGCACCCATGTTTGGTTTTTCCAAATCCATATAGAGGAACATATTAAAATTCAAAAGATTTAAAATTCAAATCTTAAGAAAAGGCAAATTATGTCTTAAAATATAGATCACGTCAAAATATGCAATGTTTTTGGCACATCTCATATTCTAGTCAAAGCTCAAACTTCATAGTTTCCCTCATGATAGAGTTGAGGTTCATTGGGGTTTAATAATCTAATAGATTGGGGTAGGAGGTCTCATTGCATCATTATCTATCCATAACTTCTTAAATTCTAATTCCACCTACTTTCTCACACAAGTACATAATCTTAGCAGTAATTTAATGGCTCTATAAGGTGTCCTAAGAAGAAAGGAACATGTTGTGAGAAGGTAGGATCCTTTTATTTTTCATGTATGTTTGCCTTATAATTCACTAGTTAGTCCAAGCATATGTTTTTTAGGTAGGGTTCTCTAGGGTCATTGATGTTGAAAACTCGAAGTCTTGCCAACTTGATTTGAGTGTCTTATTTTCAGTAAAGACCATTCTTTCACCTTAGTGATGCCTTCTTATCCCTTTCTCCATTTTTTCCCTAGCAAGCAAGTTTGTTTCTAAATCTCCCCCATCTTTTTTACTTCTTATTCTCCATATATTTCAGATGTGGTAGCATTATGGTAGTTCTAGCTTTTCCATCTTTAGAATAGAAGTTGCATCTTTGAGTTGTTGCGAGATGCTCTCTTAGTCATTGTCTTATCTTTCTAGGATTTCTCTTGGTTGTGTTTTGGACCTTGAGTTTTCTCTCCACTTTTTTTGGTCCATCCAATCCCCTTTTTCTTTTTGATTCTTTCATGTTTCACCTTTTTGCAGGCCATTGGTCTCGTTCCTACATTTGATAAATCTTTGTTCAACTTTAGTTTGTTACTCAAATTACATTGATGTTTTAATCATGTGATAGTTCTTTGTATCTTTTGTTTGATTTGGATTGTTACTTGTCTTTATTTGGATGCATTTTTAGGTTTTTTTTGTCATAAGTACCCTTGGTGTTTTGACTGCTTATTTGGATATGTTGGTTCTAACA
Source organism: Torreya grandis (assembly GCA_037957365.1). Lineage (NCBI taxonomy): Eukaryota > Viridiplantae > Streptophyta > Pinopsida > Cupressales > Taxaceae > Torreya > Torreya grandis. The sequence continues at coordinate 7,222,562 of JARHVA010000040.1, forward strand.
TAGCCTTATTGATCTTGGCTTTCCAAGATTTTAAAGTTTTCAATTTTTTCTTAGAATTTTTAACCATCTTATGTACACGTGCATAGTTTTTATCTATTTTATCCTTTAATCCTTAAGGTTTCTCAAAACATGCCCTCCATGATCAAGAATATGATACTTACATTCAATCATTCAGTGGAAAGTTAAGTCAAGGTTTGTATATGGTACTTTCAATAATTCATTTATTAATTTTTTTAGAATTTATTTTTAGTTATGCTCTTTTGTGTTGCTATGTATCTATCCCAAAGCACCATACCATGTTACACTATTGTGACACATGATAAGTTTCAGGAGGGACATATTTATACACATGATATTTTCAATTTTATCAGTTTACTAACACTTTCCCTTGGAGTGACTCGTCAATTCATCAATATCCTCAAGTGCATGCCTCAAAAGGTGCACCAAGGATGGGGTGGGATCAGCTCGTGGTACTTTATGAGAGATGTTTGCATATTATTATGCCATACCATCATTATTATCGATATGACATCCTCTAAGTCTCCTTTTGTATTTTTTCTCCATCTATTTTTATGTCCATATTTTATAGGTTCCCTATAGCTTACTGTATTAGCCTAGCACATATAGTATGTTTCATACTTTGTCTTCCTTATATTGTATTAGGCAACCCAATACAATTTTGAGTCTATTTTCTATCATTTTTACTATATTAGCCTGGTTGATCCAATATTTGATTTGAGTTATGTTAACTTTTAAGTATTGAAGCCATATATATAGGGATCATATTTCATTCCTAATAGATATATCACATTCATACACTCTTTTTGAACTCTCGTTTATGTAATAGCTCATTGACACATCAATATCCTTGAGTGCATGCCTTAATGGGTTCATGGGAATGGGGTGGGATTGGCTCATGGTACTTTCCACTAGATATTTGCATACTATTATGTCATACTATCATTACTATTGAGTATGTTGTCTCTTACAATGGCTCATCAATGCATCAATCTCTTTGAGTGCACGCCTTAAAGGGTGCACTGAGAATGGGGTGGGATTGGCTCATGGTAATTTTCAATAGATGTTTGCATACTATTTTGTCATATCATCATTACTATCAATCTCACCTCCTTTGAGTTTCTTTTAGTCTTTCCTCTCTATCGACTTTCTTTTTAGATTTGTTAGTTTCCATATATCCTATTGTATTAAAGCTTGGATGATATAGTTTGTTTCATACTTTGTCTTCTCTTACTGTATTGGCTATCCCAATATAGTTCTAAGTATATTTTTTGTCATTTGTATTATATCGAACTAGTTGATACAGTACCGTGTCAGCTAACATATTCTAATTATATTAGCCTGGATGATATTATCGGCTTAGAGCTCAAGTTTTAGGTGTTGAAGCCATATATATATATATATATATATATATATATATATATATATATATATATATGTCCAATATAGTTCTAAGTATATTTTTTGTCATTTGTATTATATCAAACTAGTTGATATAGTAATGTGTCAGCTAACATATTCTAATTATATCAGCCTGGATGATACTATCGGCTTAGAGCTCAAGTTAAGTTTTAGGTGTTGATATATATATATATATATATATATATATATATATATATATATATATATATATCACATTAATACACTATGTTTGCCCTCACATTTATGTCTCTAATTAGTATTTGACACATTTATGTCTCTAATTAGTATTTGGAAGAGTTATAAGTTTAGAACGTTATCTTGGAGGTCTTGTCTTGTGGTGTCATTGAAGCTCAATAGGATAGGTCTTTAGAGTTCTTAACTAAATATATTTAAGTCTTCATCTTACCATTTGAATTCTTCAACCTACAACATCTATTACAAAGCCCCACTTGAGCCAAATGGGGATATTGAAGTGTAAATGAGTGTACCCAAAGGTAAGTATATTTATCCCTATATTATTTCCATTATTTTCTTAGCAGATTAAATATTATTAGTTTATTTCTTTGTGGATGTATGTGTGTATCTTTATGCTCTTATACCAAATAAAATGGTTTAGATGTAGGGATGCTTAGGCTTTTTATTTATCACCTTAGGTTTCATATGCCCCCATTTGGTTGACCATTGCACTTTACCTTCTTTACAATCACTTACCCATGATTTATTTTACTTGCACCTTTATAATCATTGTTATAATCACTTACCCATCATTGAGCCCTAATGAGATCTATACCCCATGTCATAGACTTAGACTTGGAACATTTTCCTCTTAATATTTAAGTGTGGATTACCCTCTTCTAGGTCTATGGTTATTTTAGGTCCTTACCCAATTATCCAAGTATATGTGCATGTTCTATATTTATGACCTTATTTGAGTCCTAGTCTATTAAGAAAAAGATGATAGTTATAGGTCATCCTAACTCATGCATACACTCTCCATCATTTCTTATTTAAGGCATTTTTTCATGGTGATAAAATTAGAAAATAAATGGAAGTTGACCTTAACATTAGTACCCAAAAATCAATCAAGGGGCAAGTGATCACTAATGAAATTACTACCACACCCCTTCCTGCCCAATGACACATTTAGGATACCCTTCTCAATGAACTAATCCTCTTCATTGAATGTGTCGAACAAACTATAACCCTTAAACACTATTGTCACAATTTCACAACTAATCTAGAGGCCCTATCCCTCAAAGATCCTAGAATTTAAGTGTCTAAACCCAAAAAAAACAAGGAAACTGAACATGAAGAGCAGCCTGAAGTCACAAATAAACTAGATGAGGACACTTGAACACTCCACTTTGATGGAGACAAGTGATTTCAATAAGTTGGGGTAGGATGTTCCTTTTCCGATCCATTTGGCAAGATCAATCCTTTAGCGTTTTCATTAAACTTTTGTTTTACTAATAACATGTTTGAATACATAGTTCTTATACTTAGTATGCAAGCAGTCATTAATCTCGATATGTCTTATTTACTTACTTTAGGTGATTTTCAACTTGCATGCCACCAAATCAATGGCACTTACCAATGAAAAATTTAGATTCTTAAATAATATTATGACAATGTCAAAAAATAAATGCATCCATCTAACTTGTGACACAACATTCATATGGTCATCAATCCTATAATCACCTTTTGGATGTTACGAATGTCTGAAACATATATATCAAATGGTTTTGCAATGAGATATCATTGGGCATGTCTCTATGATCTAGTATCCCAATGAGCCAACTCTTGCCTCTCAACCACTATATCAATTACATCACATACCATGTGTGTACCATCTAGTGGTAGCACTAGGATCACATGCACATCCTCTAAAGTGATGGCAACCTCAAATGTATCTCCATCCACCTACCATATGAATATGTTTATGCTTCTCTACCAAAACCACATAAACATCACACATAGCTCATCATCCAAGGGCACTCTACACATCTCCATAATCCCACCAAAACCAAAACTAATCAGGTGAGTTATGTCCTCATCTAAAATTATGTCTAGTGAGTCCAAAATCCAGGATGCATTTATAGTCCACCACAATCGTGGTTGTTTTTACGCTTTCAAAATTATAAACAACAAATCTCAAACAGTCTCCCGTTAGACAAAAATCAAAAAAAATACAAATAAAATTGCAAAATTTACATAAAATCAAAAAAATAATGATATCGGCCATCTATGAATACTATATCAGTGATGTGGTTAAATTTTTACTATATCAGCCATATAGAGCTTTTTTGACTATATCGACCATCAATATTTTTATTACATCAACCATTCAGCGTGTGTTTTCTCTCTTGGGTCATTGATTTGACTTTATTGGCACATCCAATTGAGACTTAATAGTATTAGCCATATTACTTATTTTGCTTATAGTTGTATCGACTAGTTTCCTTTCACGATACTTATTGTATTGCCTAGATTTATCTCTACTATATTGGCCATCTTATACAATTGTATCAACTTGCTTTCAATTTTTTGCTCAAATAATTATATCAGTGTGGTTGATATAGTTATATCATAGTGGTGATTTTGTAAGCCTCTAATAAATTTGTATGTTTCAAAGTTCAAAAATATATGACTTACCCATTGTCGTCAATTTTTTCTCTTCGATTTGATATTTGTTGGATAAAATTCCATCACATGAATTTACCCTGACTTCTAGTTTTCGTAGATCTATCCAATCTATCCATCCCAACATTAATTGCATGTCTTACCTCAATGGCTATTGTAGTAGGTTCCCAGTATCATTCACAGCATTCATCTCTACGTCCTCTCGACATCATGTCTCTCCATGATATAAATGGTCCCTTAGAGTTTTCGATATCTTAAAATAGAAAATATTCAAATGAACTTCAATTCACCCTATTTATACAAAAAATTTGAAATTTGAAACCTTACAAAATTTGTTTCTTAGATTTCATTTTTTATCATATCTTTGTTTCTGTATGTCCTTTTAACGAACCAAAAGAAACACTAGAATCAGGGCATCACATGGAATTTTGTGGTATTAATGATTTTTTTTAGCAAAAATAGATTTTTTATCTTATTTTTTAGGCATATCCGAGTAATTGCAGCATAGTTTTGGCACCTTACATCATCATTATTATACACCTAGTTTGACAAAGTTTTTGCAGCACCACTCTTGTATTGTATATCATTTCCTTTCAATCCAAACATGTAAGTGAAATTATATTTATTAATGTTCCTTTCATTTATTTTGAATTTATCAACATTTATTCACAATACTTGTTTTTAATCCTTTGTGTTTTTATATTTCTATCCCAAAGCACCATCTCGCATTACACTATAGTGACACATAATGAGCTTCGGGTGGAACATGTGCACATCTATATTTTTTATTCATTAATAGATTATTTTTCAAGACTCATCGACGCATCTTTCTCCTTGAGTGCACATCCTAAGAGTGCATGGGATCGAGGTTGGGCCAGCTCATGATACTTTATAAGAAATTGTCATATGATCTTCGGTTATACATGTTTACACTCATTTTTTTGCTATATGGTCATTTTAGCCTCCTTCGGTCTCTTCTCCCTACCTTTCACCTTTTTTTCCTAGTATCATGCATTTTCCCAACTAACCCACCCATGTTGAATTTGTTGTGTTAGTCCATGTGATTTATATTTTATCGACCATGGCCAACATAGTCATTATCTTGCATGTGGTCCCCTTTCAACTATATTGGCCCCATTAAATATAATTATATGTCTTTCTATACTAAATCAACAATGGCCAATCTAGTACTATTTTTGTTCCCAAACATTATATTGTATCCATTTGGATTGAGTTCGTTGACTTATTCGATATGTCACTTTTAGGAGTTGCATTTTATATATAAGACTCCTAGATTTCATTTTTTATAAATAATCACAACACATTATGATTTACTTGCACATGAAAATCTACCTTTAGTAGAATATGAAGAATTAGAGTTTAGAAGCTTATACTTGTGGAGGTCTAAATTTGCACAAGGTCTTTGAAGTTCATGAAAAGGAAGATGAACTCGAGAGATATAGCTAGTCTTTGGAGTCTCCAACTAATGATTATTAGGTCATCATCCTTACCTTTTGATTCTCCACCTACAACATCTCTCGTAAAGTACCAATTGATCTATAGGGGAGATTGACATGTCAATAAGCCAACCCAAAGTATCACTCTCTCTAAACTCTTCATTTTATTTGGTTTATATGCATATACTATAGTCGTATGTTGTTGTCTTATATCCATGATTAGTTTAGATTATGTTATCTTCTCATATTAGTACATCATTTAGTTAGATACCTTTTGGTTCCTATCGAATGGCATTTTTTCCTCTTTAGTTTACATCTTTTACATCATGGATCAGGTTGTTTTTGTCCATCAGTTCCTTGCATAAGCATTCTAATTATATATGTGATCCTCATTTTTACAAATAGTTTTTGCTTATAGCCTCCACCTCACTTTGTGGCACAACCAATTGTGTGTATGTTGGATCTAGTGTGGTCTTCTCCCTTTTCTCATATTAGAGGATATTTGTATTTCTCATTGTATTCACCCTACATACACTTTTTGTCTTTGTCTAGTGCAAAAGATTTTGAAGTCTTCTATTTTTGTGTGGCCTTCTTACATTGTTCCCCTTTGTGTGGCATGTTTTGTTTATGTGAGATAGGGTTAGATGGTGATTTTTGCATGGGTTGGCTCTTGTACACAACATTAGAGAAAGAAAAGAACTTTTGTTTCATCTTTCTCTTGGCTTCAATCTTGGTGGTGTTGCAATATTCTTTCCCCAATGTATCAAAAGTCAAGAACTCCATATTTTCATCAATATAAAGCAAGATTTTTATAATGAACTTCAATATATTATGTTTCTTTGTCAATTCGTCATGCAAACGTGCAGTGTATTCATGAAATGTTTTTTTATAATCTTCATCTAACTTATCCTTACATTGACATAATTGCTAGAACTTAATGTATTCATCCTCATAGTGCTTGAGGGGGTAACACTCATTTTTCAAGGCATTGATAAAGGACTTCCAATACTAGGCTTGCAATCCTTCTCACACTGCACGTTGAAGGTTTCCCATTAGTGGGACATTGAAATGAACATTTTCAACACCATGAAGGTGATCTTCTCTACATCGGTGAAATTATTAACCAACAAGAATGTTTCAAGTTGTCAAATCTTGTTGGAGATTAATATTTATTTGGGTTTACTTTATTATCCTAAGTTAATTTATGTGTGTGTAAGTTTATTGTTATATGATTTTTTAATTCATACATTAAGGGGATATGTAAGATGTTACACCTCTTTTTCCCCTTTTGAATGCATTCTTGGAGTTTCATATCATATGTAACTTCTACAACACTTATCACACACTTCCCCTTCACCTCATGGGGCTTAATGACACTAGGCACACACTAAGAAGGTTGGCCAAGGTTATGATGGAGTTTTTTGGTAACAAGCTCATTATTCTTCTCTATATTCTTATTTCTTATACTTTCTTTATAAAGATTGCAATCCAAAGAATATTGTTTTGTAAGCCTTCCTTCTTAATGCACGTGGAGTTTTCTTTTGTTGATTAAGTTTCCCCACTTAACAACTTGTGTTTCATATTTTCATGGTTTGGCTTACTTTGAGGTATTATCATACCTTTTGTGCATTCATTTAACTCTAATTTGATGTTATTTTGTAAAGATATTGTCATTTATTCTTTCAAATCCAAGCATCCAATGATATGACATTGATTTTGCCTTTGAACATTGGGATGTTAAGATTGACTTGCACTTTGAAGGGGGTTTACTACTAAAATGAGGATGCGCAGGCTACACAAAATAAAGATTGGATTTTTGCCTAAGTTGCTTCATGAGTTCATGAAACTAGCCAAAGAGTTCTTTGCATTATTCCTTGAGGGTATCCCATTTGAGTTTATGGATGTATGGGGATGCTTCAGTGTTTCTTTGGGGGTCAAACATCTTGCTCTTTCTACGGTGCTCTTTCAAATACTCTGAAACAGAACCAATTGGTAATTTTTATTTCTCACATTACATTTGCATGCTTATAGGCATATTAGAGCTCTTGCTTTGATACTAATGATCTACACCACAAGATAGAGTGTGTCAAGAATTTGCAGATTGTAAAATGCACAGAGGTAAACTTAAACATGATAAACCAATAACACACTTGATTTCAAAAGTATTTTTAGAATAGTGCAACTTCTATTCAATATATAGAATAGGGAAAAGTACAGATGTGTGCAAGATTTAGTCAAACTAGGAATGCAAGCTCCTATGATCATAAGGGGAAATACTTCCTTGTTAATTTTTTTAGACTAAAAAGAATGTAAAACTACATGTGTGTGAATGCTAGATACACAAAGCATGCTAAAAATCTCATATTTGGTCTTTGTGTGATCTCTCTCATCTTTGATCCCTTATAGGTCAGAGAATTACTATATATATACAAGAAGCAGTTGCAACATATGACAATTACAAAAGGGTGTCAGTTGATCTTTTATCTGAGTGACGATTGGTCTTCTTGTAGGTGTGGGGTTGGTCTTCTAGCTCTGTGGTGTTGTTGACATATTCTCTAACGTGCCACAAACCTAGTAAGTGTGAGATGGCATGTCATGTGGCAAAAAATATCTGAAACATGGATATTGAGTGTGGATGTTATTGCATGGTAATAAACAAGGTGTTTCAGCAACTCAAAGAGGTACTACGACGTAGATCAAGTGATATGTGCATGCTCAAAAAATATGTGTTGTGTGTATAATTCAGATGTGCATGTGCAATGTCGAACTACTGCACAACAAGGATCAAGGTGTGATGGCAACATAGGAAGGCAATGCAAGGTTGCATGTGTGCCATAATATACCACGCATGTGGGGAATGCAAATTCCATTTGAGGGGAGTGTAAAAAGGCATGGAATCCATGCACTAGCTTAATTATTAGTGGATAAAAATCTAGATGTCATAAGAAGAAGAAGAATGAATGAATAAGAAAAACAAATTATTATGTTATTTGATCATGATTAGTATGAGAATATTATTTATTATGTCAGGAAACTAAATATCCTTGAAGGTATGAATAATGTTGAGAGGCGTCATCTCAAACTCAAATCAACTAGACATATTTTGGTTCAAGGAAACGTGAGTTGGAAGATGTCTGATGGAATATTGTTTTGGTGTGTCACCCATGATGAATCTTTAGATGTTATGCAATAATTTTATACTAAATTTGTTGGTGCTCATTTTCCTGCTAAATATAACTTATCACAGTTGTGAATATATGAAAATATAATTAGTTAATAATATATGTCTCTGTGTGTGTGTGTGTGTACATACATACATACATACATACATACATATATATATATATATATATATATATATATATATATATATATATATATATATATATATATATATATATAAAATACATATATACATATATATATACATATATACATATATATATATACATATATATATATACATATACATATATACATATATATATACATATACATATACATATACATATACATATACATATATATATACATATATATATATACACATATATATATATACACATATACACACACACATACACACACACACACACACACACACACACACACACACACATATATATATATACACACACACACACACACACACACACACACATATATAAATATATATAATTAACTAATTATATTTTCATATATTCACAAATGTGATAAGTGTTTGCCACATCAACAATTTGTTGGAAGGAAAAAAATTGTGTTTCCTTTAAGGAAAACAATAGCTTGAGATCCATTCCAATAATGGGAATAAGAAATTTTTGAGATATGGTCGAGGAATTTGATAATGTGTGTCGATGGATTCTTACTCTAACATAACTTGATTGGTAAAATTTATTCCCAATAGAAATGCCACTATTAAACTAATTACATATTTAATTAAAAAATAATATCATGAGAGCACCATTCAAATCAATGTATAATGCTTTAACAATCAAGTTGCATTCAGGTAATATAGGAAATGGTCAAATTATGCTTGGATCGTGATATTATCTAGGCAATATTTTTTAAAATTCTTCATGTTGAGTTTATTGAGTTTTCAATTATGTATTTTCCTTGTTGGTGATGTAGGCCATATAATATTTACTCTCCCTACATCATATTAGAAATAGGTTTATAAATAAAAGACTATAACATATATTTGAAAAATAAAATAAAACACAATTAAATATAAATATGACATACAAAATGTTTACATGAGGATATCTCAAAACTGAAAAAAGAGATTAAATCCACCTATATGCCTCACAACAAAATATTTACATTATATTTATTTACTATATTGAATGTATTGTGTTTGGGTGCCCGAAAAGGCACTCTTCATATTATTATGTTGTGTTGACAAATTGCATATATTGACTTTTAATGGAGGTTGGGACTTTCTACTTAATTTTCATATGTTTCAATATATTGTTCAACAATCTCACATTTTGTATGGGAATCCTATCTATGAGATGGATCTAGAGGCATCGATTAGTTTTTTATTGTTGGATTCATCCAATTCATTTTATTGTATAGACTTATTATAATGGGCAATGCCTCAATTTATAGGCTCATCCAACTCATTTGAAATGTACTTTTATTATAGTCTTATTAACCTATTATGGCTACTAATATGTGTGTGTGTGTGCACATGCATGTACATGTGCTCAGTATTTCACATGGGGATCATGTCTCCAAGATGGATTCATTGTTAACACCCAAACAAGCACCATACAATATATGGCCGACCATAAAGAAAACGTCTAAAAAAAGAATACGTACAAAAACTTTTTCGAATTTCCTCAACAAAACAACTAGATGTTGAAATCAATTTAGTTTTGTGTGCATTCACCATGTTTGGATTGGTGAACCTATTCGAGGACACCCTCTTTGTATTTGTATACAAATCAATTTATATAATGATAATTTTGGGCTAAGCAATGGACGTCAGCTTGCAATGAGAAAAGAAATAAAATATTGACCTAAATAATCAGTCAAGTTGTTTAGATCTTCTGGAGTGATTATAATCCAACATGAAATTTTTTAGATAAAGATAAAGAAATGGAGTAGTTCCTCAAGTGGCAATTCTTCAACATGCAAGAAATAACATTGAAATTGGATAAGTAATATTCATCATTAAATAGAGACATGGCAATGGGGCCTACTTGAGTGATGTGGGTTTCTAAATAGAGTTATGTTTGAACTAAACATGAGTTAAGAATCAAGTTCAAATGTCACTTCATCCTTTACTTTCCTTTTTGCAATTAAGAAGGAAACTAATTCCTGCCTATGAAGGGTTGATTTGTTTAAATGAAATCTTTCTGAGCCTAAAAACACCATCATATATAGAAGGAAATCTCCCATTGTTACAAAACCATATTTATAAGAACAAGATGGAAAAGAATGTGAGGTCGAGGTCGAGGATACTTATAATCCAAAATGTGTCTTTCTAAATACATTCTAATATTGATTTGGTTGTTTTGTGTCATGTATAAAAGTTGATTATATGTAAGGTTTTGTGTAATTTGTTAGGTGTTGCAGTTAAATTTGTTTTGTTGTGGATTTTTTGGTGACTTTCTCCCTTTGGGGCTTTGTACTTTGATTGGTTTTGTACTCTTCTTTTTATTGCATCCTCCAATATAATAACTTGTTAAATACATGGGACACTGAACATGACAGTGAGGACAAATTCAATTAGGAATATCCTTTTACAAATCCAATTAGGAATATCCTTTTCTAAATAATGAGATAGCCAAACCAAGAAATTTTATTGTGTTATTTATGTGAGTGGAATGGTATCGGTAATAGTTTTAGAGCCACACTGATTTTTAGAAATCATCTAGTGGACCTCATTATATTTCAAATAATAACAGAAAATGAAACTACAAATATAAAGTAGAAAAAAATGATAAAAATAAAAAAAATGGAGGCACCTACTTTCCCAAGTGGACTAAACATATAAATTTGTCTATAACATAGTAGTTCTCACACAATTACAACTTTATGTTTGCATTAGAAATTGAATGGTAAAAAGATACATTATTTATTGGTTTTCCCCCATTTATATGAAACCCACAAAAAATCTTACTTAATTCATGACTTAATCATTCACCAACTCTAAGCATCCAAAATATAACCAAACTTAATGATAATGCTAAGATTAAAAGAGAAAAAATCATATAACATATGTTGTGCCTAGGTACACAACATGCCCTTCCCTTTAAGGAGCTTTGTCTTCAAAACTACCTAGAGTAGTACTAGGATGGGTGACTTCCTTGGAACTTTCCATGTACAAAATTTTGCACTACAAGTTTTAATACATGTGAAGGATGCACAAGGGATGGAATCCAAGACCACTACATCATAAAAGCAAGCTTTAACCAACAAACCATATATAATACTACTTAATCAAATACATGAATGAGAATGTGGGCTTCACTTTTTCCCTGAATGAGAATGGGGGCTTCATTTTTCTTCCTGTGCTTGTCATGAAAACCCTCTTTTTCTAAAATGGAAGGGGTTTCAATTTATTTATTTTTGTTTTTTTGCTTCGTTTTATTTATTTATTTACCTGTGTCAAGTTTGGATGTTTGCCTACAAAATATTTTACCTCCAAAGTTGCATCATTTGTTGGTATCCCCTTCCACTTGATCTTGGACATTCAGACAACCCAATTTTGCAGCAACCTAGACTATTCCCCAACAATGCATTCTAGGTCCAACAATAGATTCCCTTCTTCATAGGTGGTAGAAAGTTTTGTTTGACACAATATGTGCTCCTATCTTCTTCTTCAAACAAACTATAGAGAATCCATCATTCAATTTTCCCTTGTTTGGTATGCCCAATGCATCTGCAACTACACCCAGCTTTGCTCTCACCCTGTTTGAGCCATTATATTTGGGCTACAACTTTTACTTTCTTGCATTCTTCAGCATCGCCTACTTATAGGATTGTAGCCGAACAAATACCATGACCTCGATTTCAGATGTCATCTTTGCCCTGTGTTGATTTGCCTACTACTTCATTTTATTAGCACTTACTGCGAAGTTGTCCTTAAGAATTTGAAGAGTGTTATGCATACCCTACAATGCTTTCTTTGTTTCTAGTACCTTGCTCCTTTAAATTACCCAATCCAATGGTCATGGTGGCTCATACCCGTATAGAGCCTTAAAGGGTGTCATTTTGACGCTCAAGTAATATATGGTGTTGTACCAAAACTCAGTGAAATGAAACCATTCTACCCACTTGCTCTGCTTATCCCATGTATACAATCTCATTTACCCTTCGAGGAACTTCTCCACCCCCTCTATTTGACCAACAATTTGGGGATGGTACCCAATACTTATCTTAAATGTAACCCTTGCATTACGAAATAGATCTTATAAAAAATTACTTTGAAATATTTGATCTTGAACATAAATTGTCTTCTTTGGCATACCATGTAGCTGAAACAAATGTTGCTAATACATTTATCAACCTTAGGCCCATTGTTTATAATCTTACTCATTAGAATGAAATGAGCATACTTAGTCAATCGATCTACCACAACAACAAAATTATCCTCATCTTCATAGTTGGGACTGAGAAAAAAGTCCATTGACATAATTTCCCACTTTTAATAATTCGGTACAACATTTAGTTATAGAAGTCCTAGAAAAGGAACTCTCACAATCTTATTTTGTTGGTAGGTGTCACATTCAACTACAAATTTTAGAATGTTTGCCTTCATATTCTGCAAGAAAAATTTAGAAATTATTTTCTTGTAGGTTTTTTGGAATCTAGCATGGCCTACATATGGAGACTCATACCCATGATCCAATGCCTTCTGAACGAGGAGTTATTCCTCCCTTATGTAAATGTGTCCTTTTAAAAAATTGATATCATTCCTAGTAGACCAAACTTTACTTTTTTCCCCTCTACAATGTCTTGTATGAGCTTGGTTGTGGCAGGGTGAGTTAATAGTCTTCTAGCATATCTTGCATCCAATCAGGGTCACTGATGGAGATGGAATCAACGATAGTGTATTCCTCTTGGCATGATAGTGCATTTGCCACCACATTCTTCTTCCCTTTCTTATCGAGGATCTCAAAGTCATAGGCTTATAGGCCATAAATCCACTAATGTTTATCCTTTGTTAAGTTTCTCTGAGTCAACAAGTGCTTAAGACTAAGGTAGTCAATCTTAATAAATAAAAAAATTGCCCCCTAAAATAAATTGATGCCATTTGGCCACTGTGCACGATGGATAACATCTCCTTGTTCCCTATCATTCAATTTTCCACTTTCAAATGTGATGGGATGGTCATCCTAAGAAAGCATTGCACCAATTTTGGATCCAAAAGCATCACAATTCAATGACAAAAGACTTAAGAAAATCAAGTGTTGCTAAAATTGGAGTAGAGACAAGTTTGACTGGACTCTCAAATGTTGTTTGTGCCTTAGTGTACCACTTGAAGGCATCCTTCTTTGTAAGGTTTGTTAAAGGATGGGCTATCATGGAGAAGTTCCTTATGAACCTTCTATAGAACCCTGGGAAACCGAAGAAACCACAAAAAATATTTAGAGCCTTGGGCCTATAGATGCCAATCACATATGATCTTGACCTTTGTAAGGTCAATGCACACTCCTTCAACAAACATAATGTGACCAAGGTATTCCAAAGAAGCCTTAGCAAATTCACACTTAGAAGCCTTGGCATACAATTTCTCTGTAGCCAATATATTTAACACAATGCCTAGATGCTCAATATGGGACTCCAATGAATTGTTGAAAACCACGATATTATCAAAAAAATATGAGGACAAACTTACGTATAAATCTATTAAAATCCTGGTTCATTGGTGCCTAAATTGTAGTTGGAACATTATTTAGACCATAATGCATGACCCTAAATTAGTAGTGTCCCTTATGAGCTTTGAATGCAGTCTTCTCTTGGTCTTGAATCTGAATTGATATCAAATGGTATCCAAACCTAAAATCTTTTTTTTAGGAATATTTTGCCCCATGCATCTCATCAAACAAATCATCAATACTTGGCATAGGGAATACAATATCTATAAGAGTAGCATGCAAGGTCTTACTAGGGATGATGATACCTAACTCCAAGAGTTCACTTACTAGTTTTTATATTTCTAATTTCTAAAAATGCACGTATCTATATGGGTATACCACAATTTAGGCCCTTAGTAGGGTTAAGTTAAATAATGTGTTCCAATTCTCTATCAAGAAGTAGGGTCCTTGGTAGATCTTGGAAAACTACCTTATATTTGCAAAGCGCCTCTAAAATCCCTAAGACCTATTCATGTGGGCGAGAAGAGTCTACATCCATACATTCAAGATGAGCCATAAACCTAAAAAACCCTTTCTTTATAATTTTGTTCATAAGACTAGAATCAATTATTTTGATTTCCCTCAAGAGCAAAGACTTGATACTATTCTCACAGTCACTTTGCTTAAATGTCAAGAATCTCTCCTAATAATTGGTGGAGTATGTTCCAAGGGAATATAACCACTAAACCTTGAAAACAACATTCATTTCCCCAATATCAACAACATAGAATCTATCATTGAGAACATAGTCTACCATTAAAGTTTCACATTATGCACTGCTCCTAAGCAATTAATGTTTATATGCCTTGAAACCTAGATGGGAAAACTCTCAAAGGTGCTAAGTGTAGACCTAGCCTATGGACTTGTTTCTTATCTACATTATTAAGTGTACTCCCCAAATAAACCATGACCAACACTCAAGGTTTCTTGACACGGGCAAAGAACTTGAAGGTGTCTAGACAATCCAACCATATCCGACATTAAGTGCCATTGATGGTTTCATTGTTTCTACTACAAAAAGAAACATGTTTCCTAGTTCACACTTTACATTAGGTTGGTCAAGGCAACTCTCATCATTAGACTTTAAGTCTAACTGAGATGAACATACATCTTGTGCCATATAATAAAATTGTGTTACTTATATGACACTCACTCCATGGTTTAGAACACTTACAACGTGGGTTTATAATAGTGGATATAGGGGTAGGGTGACAATCAAGGTTTTATACAATGAAGACTAGATTTCCCCTCGTCTGTGGGTTTCCTATCAAACGTAAAAGACTCCCAAAAATAGTTCCAACCATTTTATTTTTTAGGGTATCAATATATTTTTTTGCTCTTCTAGCTACAATAATAGCCCTTTCAAAAGAATCTAGTTCAAATATCATTACCTATGTTTGAATCTCTGCCCACATGTTGGAGATATAGATCTTCTGCACTAGATTCGAAGAAAGCTTGGCCTTTTTTTACTTCAAATTACTTGGAATTTTTGTGTATTCCTTCACGGACATCTTTCTGAAAAAAGTGTTTTAACTAGGTATCATACTACTCGTCCCAATTATGATATTCTCTCTGAGTTAGAGCATTGGGAAAATCAACAAACTTCCCATTAGGGCTTATAAAACCCCATCTCTCTTCCCATGCATGGGCAATGTCGTCCAAATATTTAAGGCCCACATTCAACATGTCATCTTGCTTTTAAACTTTCTGCAATATACAGGCTAATTTAAGCTTGTTCAACCATATGTGGACCTTTGTCCTACCTCGAAAGTAATATTGTGGAATCTTCATTTGTAGGTAAAAAAGGGATGCCTCGAGTTTTCTTCCTCTTTCTCTTCATCTTTGGGTGAGTCATACTTAAGATCCCCCTACAATTGATATCCTCATCTTCATCATATGGTTGCTCCAACTACTTTCCCGTGGAACGAATCTCCTTTCAAACTTCCTTGGCAATCTTATCTAAAACCACTGTATCTCATCCTTGGTCACGAAACTTTGAATTGTTTATTGGATAAACTCCCCTCAATGTTTTTGTAGTGATTGTGAAAATTGACCAAAGCTCTAATACCACTTGTGTTCTAAATAACAACAAAAAATGAAACTGCAAATATAAAGTAGAATAAATGATAAAACAAAAAAATTGGGGGCACCTGCTCACCTGAGAGCGGATTGCATTTGCAGATCCATCTATAACACATGAACTCTCACACAATGGCAACTCCTCATTTGCATTAGAAACTAAATGGTAAAAAAAAATGTTCTTTAGAGTTTTTTCCACCCTTTATATCAAACCCACAAGAAACCCTACTTACTCCTAACCTAACCCTTCATTAAGACAATAAGCATCCAAAATATAACATAACTTGATAATACTTCTAAGAGTAAGGGAAAACATCCATATATTTTGTGTCTATGTATACAACAGAGCCATGAAAGTTATGACCCTAAAACCAAGTGCACTCAAAATGACAAATTAGATGAGCATGTCCTTTTCCTCCATGTCGAGTCAATTAGAAAGATTTTTTTTCTATAAGTTGTCTCTCCCTTGTCCAAATACCAAAGTGTATGTTGATAATATTCTTCCTTATAAGACCATTTGTTTGCACCCCTAGGTCATTGATAAGTTTGTCATGCAACAAAAATCTTGGGGTTACCACAACGACACTTTGTTGGAAGGTTATATGATCCCAATTATTTTTGTTGATTTATATTCTATTGAGTTAACAATTTACAATTGGGAAACCTACAAAGAACATAATATGCATTATTAATTAGTGTCCTTCCATGAAACTAGGTGCATTATTCAATGTTTACCATGTCAGTAAGAATTATCCACCTACCTATAAATTTTACAAGGTTGTCCAATCAACCCACGACACAATTTGTGCAAGCAAATATGGCATACACAGGCCATGGATAATTTTTCTACAAAGGTATATAGAGTTTTTCCCCCTCTTAGGACCCTATAACACTAAAACTCAAATAATAAAAGAATTAACTAGATTTTTATTGCTTCAAAGATCAAAATACATCACTGCCCCCCATTAACCATTGTGCCTTATGTTAAGTCTTTAAGAGAAAAAGACATAACATTCTAATAATTGAATTACCTCCATCTTTAACAATGAGTGCTTGAAGAGATTTGCCACATGCGGGATTGGCTTTGCAATAGCAATGGAGTTAAATCATAATCTTTGATCCCACTTTAGTGTTAAGAAAACAATTTCAAAAAAAAACTTCAAACAAATACATAACAAACTTTTAAAATTTTAGAAAATTATACCTACCTAGTAGCATCAAATATCAAAAGCTCAAAAACGTCAACATAACTAAACACAAATATGTTGAAAGGGACTCATGAGAATCTTGTTGTCCAAAACCTTGAAAATAAAGGAACCATTAACCCATTAAGACAAGGCAAATTTGTCAAAAGAAAGCAATATTGACCTAGCCCTTTGAACATAGTGATCTACAACCCCATTCCCCAACTTTCCCTTATGTAGAGCACGTAGGCCCTTCATCAAGTCTCCTTTAATATGAACCTTCTTAATTTTGAGTTTTGAGGCTTGGTTTACACCTTCAAGAATAGATTGTGCTTCACCAAATTGAAGTAGAATGGCACAACAAATTAATTGAAAAAAGGACAAGCAAATCCTTTTCTCATCTTGAAATACATTCCTTGACCCTGCAATGCCTAGGTTTCCCAAGATACCCCACCAAAATTAAAGTTTATGTAGCTTTTACCAAGAGGAAAGAAGATCAAGAAGTTGCAGGTCAAGGATAATTACAATCCAATTGGTGTTGCAACCAAGATACCCCACCAAAATTAAAATTTATGTAGCTTTTACCAAGAGGAAAGAAGATCAAGAAGTTGCAGGGCAAGGATAATTACAATCCAATTAGTTGCATTGCAACACCAAGTGCAATCCAATAAAGAAGGTCCTTCATTTTAAATACTAGGATCGTTAGAAAAAGATTCATTCATGTTATTTTCGCTGGAGCCAAAGGCACATTGGTTTCTAGAAATCATATGTCATGGAGCTATGAAAGGTATGAACCTAATACCAAGTCCATTAAAAATGACAAAAGTGAGCTTGCCCTGTTCATCTATGTCAAGTTGATTAGAAAGATGAATTCTTTTTAGGTGGTGGCTTACACTTGTCCAAAGACCAAACCTTTAACATGTACTTCAATGATGTTGAGAATTGAATTGGTGGGAATAAACATGTTGACAATGTTCTCCCATTAAGACCGTCTATTTTCAACCCTTGATTCCTGATAACATTGTCATGATATCACAAATCATAGGTTTGTCAAATGATGTTTCTTTTACAGTTATGTCACTCCAATTATTTATGTTATTTTATATTCTATTTATGTGTTGTGTGTGAGAGAGACACACACACACACAAAAGATACATTTCTTAGTCTAAATCATTTGCTCCTATCTATCAAATTATATCAAAGAGCAATAACT
Source organism: Torreya grandis (assembly GCA_037957365.1). Lineage (NCBI taxonomy): Eukaryota > Viridiplantae > Streptophyta > Pinopsida > Cupressales > Taxaceae > Torreya > Torreya grandis. The sequence goes on from JARHVA010000040.1 coordinate 7,241,443, forward strand.
TCATTTCAATAGTTCTCCTGGCCATTACATCATGGAAATGCTTTATCAGTAGAATGCTACACTGACGTTCATGCCTACATATGTCAATAAAACATTTTTATTAATATAAGTGACATCCACTATTGCTAAAAGTTATCCTTCAAATTCTATGACCGACGTAAACTCCAACCTAAATCAAGTGAGGTGAAAACTTGAACATTATCTGTTTAGGGCTCAAAATATAATAGAATTTACTTTTTTCCTGCAAAGAGTACAACTCATTCTTTGACGGTAAAAAAACAAAATTCTTCTACAAATTATAGCATATCCACTAGAACTGAGATTCTCTATTGGGATTAAAGGGTATCATTATGATGTTGACGATACACTCTCAGGAATCTACAATTTAAGTATCTTCAGTAATGTGCTACACGAAGTAAACTTTTGAAAAAACGATGCTAATGTAATATTTGCAGTGGTAAATTTCATCATTATAAAATATGGCTCTGAATTGCCCTGATCTTTCCACTCTAAATTATTCATATGAGTCATCACGATCATGAGTCGTCTACAAAGGCTCATGTGGAAGAAAACTGCAATATGAGCCCAATACATCACTGGCTTTTCGTCAATTGTCTTCCGTGACTGTCTTGGGCAAAAGTTTTGCAGTTGCAACATCCGTTGTTCACCATGATCGTAAGTCATACAAATCATACAGAATGCTTATACCGTGAAAATTATATATCTTTCAAGACAAAATTATCAATGAATCATTTGGTCCTTACCCTAAACTTCACATAAGTTTGCAAACAATCTCAGTATGCATTTTAGAACCCTCAAACACACACAATTGGGATGCGCTGCACAACCCCAAGAAAAGGCTACACTTCCCATCAGTTTCCGCTAAATTTATTTCTGTCAGTTAGAGATCTGAATTACAACTCTATGCCCCCGTCAACCTACATACTTGAAATATAGTTAACAATGAAAGATAGAAATAGTCTATATAAGTGTTGTAAAAACAAAAACAGCCAGGCTATATTATAATGACAAGAGCCCCTAGTAAAAGCTTTAAATGCATGTTCAAGCCAAAAAAATATATGGGTTTTTTTATGTGAACGTGCATGCCTTGAACTACTTTTGCTTGTTATCCTGATTATCTGAATCTGACTCACTTCGACTGTAACCTGCAAAACCCCTTGAGACTAAATTACAAGCATATAGAATTGAAAACAATCAATTTTTCAAAAGAACCTAAAAAAAACTCAGTCCCACCTGGCGGCTTGGCACATAAATTCATGATTTTTGATCTAGACTTTGAAGCTTTCTGAAACCATGCTTTTCCCTGTGTGTACAGGCACAAAGGAGGAAATTTTAATAACCACAACAAAATCAAACAACACACTCCAAAGATCATAACCATCCATAGATATCCATTAATCAATAGCTCTAATACCTTGTTTATATCCGGGGGAATACCATAGCCACTACAATACATCTGCCCAACAAGAATTTGCATTCCTATGTCACCTGATTTTGCTTCCTTTAGATTCTCTTGAAACCAGCGCTTTGTACAATCTGTGACCACTTCCTTTAAAGGCGACCTTTTTTGTTCTTCTCCACTTTGCATCTTTATGTTAACACTCTTCAATGCAGTAACCTTAACCTTTCCCTCACAAAGCTTAGTAGTTTGCTTTACTTTTACAATTGTTTCTGCCACATTGCCAGTTTTGGCAATAACTTGAAGCTTGACAGATGCCGCAACTATCCTGGCCATAAATAATTATCAGACGAATTAGCCTGTCACCCAGAATATGATCATCATCAGACAAGAAAATATCTGAGGCCCACTATTCTTACTCTCTACAATAAAGTTTCGAGTTATGCACAAATAAATTGATATTATTATATATCCATTAAAAGCATCACAAATTGCACTAAAACTGTTCTCCTTGTTATCATCAGAAACATCTGGAAATGATTAAAAAAACTAGGATCCCATTTCTGGTTTTCTTTCAGATTATACCATATCCATAAATGCCATATTCTCCAAATACTAAGAAAAGCAGGGAGAGGCCAAAACCCAAGAATAGTTGCAAAGAAATGTCAAAGGTGTAGTAGTCAGTTGGAATCCAAAAATGCAAACAGATCTGCTTCAGCATGGAACTCTCATTATGTTGCAGAGTATAAAGTTTCCAAGTCCAGCCAGAACTGTAACTATGCTGATAAAACTAAACCAATGACACCTCAATCCATGAAATATGTGAACACGCAAATGTCGAGGAGATATACTCCTGCCCACCACTTACAGGAAATGCTTGCAATACAAGTTAAGTTCGTATGTTAACTCTAGAGAATGAAGATCTATACAGTGAAAAAAATAAGGTCTTGTAAACATATTCCCTTTATCTTTCCCTTGAAGGAATTTGATATTACTCTCATCCAAAAAGGACCTGTTAGGGGATGCCAATGAGATGGTGGTGTGTTGGTTAAGTGGGCTGGTTCAAATCCTACTGGACATGTGAGGCTGGTTGTGGTCATATGTGTTGGATGCTAAGTAGCTGATACAGGTACAGGTATAGATATGGGAATTGGATACATGGATATGGCGATTTTTTTGGGCCTTGGTTACGTTTTTGGATACGGCCATACAAAAATGTATTAAAAAAATAAAGCCATATAAGCAAAATTAACCACATAATATGCATAGAGGAAACAAAATAATTTAAATAACTACAAAACATACTAATAATTCAATGCCAAATATCATAATATTCAATGGTCAAACTTAGATTAGTCTTAAAACAAATACATAGTGCAAATGTTACAATGTATGGACAAAAATAAAGACAAGTGAGCATATTCAATATTCACTATATTCATATTCATCTTCGACTTCGATGTCTTCATAGAGAGCGTTGTGTGGTTCATTAGAACCACAAGCAATGGTAGTGCCACTCGCACTAGCACCAGTATGCACGTCATGTGAAGCACCGTCTAGCTCCGTGTCGAGCAATGAAAAGTTGCCCCTACCTCATAATCAGCTTGTTTGTGTGTAAGAAAACGCAAGTTGGAATGCACATAAACCAAATCCTCGATCTTTTTCACTGCTAAATTGTTGCGCTTAATTGAATGGATAAAGATATAGGTACCCCAATTCTGCTCAACTGAAGAGGAACCTACAACCTATTAAAACAAGCCGCAAAGTCAATTAATATTTATAAAAGTAAAACTATAAAAATTTAAAACAAAACTTCCAAAAGAAGGGTAGAGAGTTGGAAAAAAAAAAAATCTTACTTGTGATAGAATTTTTATTTTTATTGCAAGTGGTTGGAGGTGGGTGGATGCTTGCCCGTAGAGGTACCACCACATATGAGTGTCCTTGTACTTGTAATGAAGAGCACCAAAGGAGTGATCCGTGGAGGTTATGAAATGCCCAAACTCTCGTATCTATTTCTTCTAGTTCTAGATCAGGGAAGATTCTAGAGAATGTCGCCTTATATCCCTCACTAACTTCAATATCCATAGATGGTGTGACCCTCCTAGGCAAAGAAAAGATCTATGCACTATAGTATTTGGGAGTCAAGGCAAAAGCAAGAAGATGCAATGGGATGGTCATTTTGTTCCACCATTCAATAAGATGCGACAGCACTTTTTTGAAGAACCTCCGTAGGATCTTGCTTTTTGGCATTTACGATGGACTTAAACTTCTCAATCATAGAGTCGATTCCATCATAAATATCACCCAAACATGAATGATCCATATCCACAAATCTCAACATACGCACGATGAGCTCAATAAAACTGAGCAAATACTCCACATGTTCCCACCACAAATCATCAAAAATCCACCGTTTCACCTTTGTGGCCCTCTCAATGTTTGTCTATCTCCATACACTCCAAAGGTTGTTGATAATCATGTTGTTCAATGTCTCACACACCTTGACAAGTCTCAAGATGAATGTGTGCGAGGCAAACCAAGTCTCGGCGACCTAATACAAAATTAAAACAAATGAAATTAAAAAAATGTTCAAAAATAAAAATCTTACAAATTACAAACTTACAAAATTAAATTAAAAAAATACATGATTCATGAATGGTTAAAAAAAATTACCTTCAACAGCTGCAACTTCGAAAAGGCCTTGAAGATGCCTTGGGGCATGATGGTTGCTTATGAACATTTGGATCTTACTTGCCTCTTCAAAAACATGCTTGATCCAGTAAAATTCAGTACCCAATTTTTGCAACATAAAGTTGAGGGAATGAATGATATAAGGTGTCCAAACTATGTGCCCATGCCTTGCTTCAACCAAGATGCCCACAGCTTTGTAAGTTTTTGTGTTGTCCGTTTTAACTTGGACAACCTTTTGAGGCCATGTTGCCTCAATGGACTCTATCAAGATGTCGGCAATGAATTGTGCATCCTTCACTTGTCCCTCACAATAAACGGCCCTCAAAAACATTGCCCCTTTAGAGCACATTGCGACCACATTAATAAATGGCTTATTTGTCATATCTTTCCATTCATAGGAAACAATAGACACCTTTGTTTCGATTCACAAATCCCTAATGGGCTTCAATGCATCCTCAACATGTTTTCTTTCGTTTGTCAATGAGGTGGTGCATACCTTTTCATACCCTAGGCCGATGAACCCTTTAGGGGCATTATTGATAGATATCTCCATATCCTACCAATATGGTGATCTAACTACATTAAATGGCAGCCCACATGCGTAAACACAATGCACAATACTTTGCTCTGCTATGTCCCTAGATTCATTCTGAAATGCCCTTTTGAAATGGACCTACATCTTTTGTTCTCTTGCAACTAAGAGGTGAATCCTCTTTCTCTATGGCACGATGGATGTAGAAAGAAATGGGTGTGATGGGATCATCACATTAGCACGAGATGGATCAATAGGTGGCTCAATTGATATAGATTCTTTCTTTCTCAAAGGATGCTTCAATCTTATGGCAACGAAGGCATTTGTTTCTTCTTGCTCTTTGATGTATGCAAAGATCTTTCCCTGTAGCAAGCCATTTCTTGGATTTCCATTTATGCTTGGCTCACCACAAGCTTTGATTCCAGAACTAAGAATCACACACAAATGGGCTTTCACGCAACTATAGTTTCACTCTGAGCAAAGCCAAAGGTAACACCCTCCACCTGATAGTTGTTCTAACATTGTCACATACTTCCAAAGGGGCACTCATGGATCAACTTTGAAAGCTTTCCCTTGGCCTACCGGACTAACACTTGCAGAGTGAGACATTCTGGCAAATCCCTATAGCCCTTGGTCAAAAAATAATACAATTGTTATTAAAATTTAAGGCATTTGGAATTTGTTTAAAGAATGTTTAAAAGAATAACGAAAAAAAATTAAAACTAGTTACAAACATTTTTAAGTTTGTAACTACAAAAAACTTTTAAAAAAACCACAAAACTGAAAACCTACCTTAAATCAACAATCCTCTTCGTTGCCAGCTCCTTAAACTCCTTGGTGCCAAATGGGTAGAGGTCATAGTGTAGAATTAGCAAAAGGAAGGAGTTTCAATCCTAAGCAATTGAAAAAATGGAGATGAAAGAACAAATGTGCAATCAAAGGTAAAAATGCAATGAAAGAGAAATGTGGTTTTGTTTTATTTTGATAAAATGAATATGAAAGCAGCTTTTAGGGTTGAGAGTATACTTTATTTTGTTTGTAATTGTTTTTTGAAGTCCATGTTCGACTTTCTAATATTTATTAAGCAAAAATTTAAAAATAAAAAAAACTCACTTTTTTCCCAATACACCCTAGGTATGCACAGGGTACTGCAGAATTTTTATAAAAAAACTCGTTTTTTCCCAAATATGTATTGGACATGCATAGGGTACCGCAGGGCTCCTGCGTTAATTTGTGCGTACCCAAGACGTATCCCTGTGGGATACATATTCGATACGTATTGTATCCGTATCAACAAAGGGCGTATCCGGCAACGTAAGTTGGATGTTGTAGCCATATATGTTGGATATTGTGGCCATATGTGTTGAATTTGAGGCCGATTGTGGCCGTGTGTGTTTGATTATCGAGAACTGGGCCCCTCGTTTGCGTCCCAACATGAACTAGGCAGTCCATCCGGTTCATAGCTCCGGTCAAAAGCATTTACTGAACTAAAAAAAAAAATTATTAAAAGATATATAAAAAGGCAATAGATCTTTAATACCAAGAAGTTAGGAAGTTCAGCTTGGCATGAACCACATGAGTGCCTCTCAATGTGCATCGTCCTAGCCTCTAGATATGTGTATGTGTTGAATCTGTCTCTCTAGGAGAGTATCTATCATGCACCTGATTCTTTGGAGGTGGGACAATGTCAAAAATGGGCCCAAAGTATAGTGAGTTCCAGACTCTGACTGAATGAATACTGCAGACACTGTATGTTTGCAGCAAATGACATAGGAAAACAAAAGGTTTGATCCCTCTCAACGCATGCCTCCTATGCTGGTGGTTGGAATTTACACTTATTAAGCCCTCTTGATGCATGTTCACTATGCTGATATTGGGGATTTGTTTACGTGTAATTATATGCTGGCTTAATACCTTAAAGGTTATGTCTTACTGTGTCAACCCTATAAGTAATTAACTAATCTGGATTCTTTGTCATCTATAAAAAGAACCAAGACCTTGCAAGAATTATCGTTGAGCTTGTGAAAAATATTCTATCCAGCATGAATCCTGCCTTTCCTTCTGTGCATTAAACCTGTATGAGTTTATTTCTTTTATTATGGAATGTTTAGTTTAGATGTTTGGGTTATAATATCAACATGGTATCAATAATGCCCATGGATGACTTGGTAGAGGCTAGCTAAATAGACAAGATAAAAAAATTTCCTGTGGGTCATGGATTAGGGTCCCTTATGTTGCATGAGTGTGAAGTTGCCATCCTCAAGCTTTGCATTCATGACTGTGATCAAGAAGAAAGCCTCCAAATTTTCTTATTCGGTATAATATATGACCAAGTCTTATCAGTAAGAGTGTTCTATAATAGTCACCTGGAGACATGGCGGTTGAGGTACTGGTATGGGATAGTGATGCCATTCAAAGCGGGGTACATGAATAAAGGAAAAAAGGCTCAGCAATACATGAGCCTCATCCCTATACTGGATTTTCCTGGTGACTATGGTTCTATTCATATTTGAAACTTTAAGTATTGTGGATGTAGCTGTGTCATTAATATAGACAGAAAAAGCCATGATTGTTGAATAAAATCGCAGACAGGAAAGGCTGAAAATCAACACAGCAGGAATGCAACTCTAACTACAAATTGGATGGTATTCCGTGCCCTATAAACAAACTAACATAAGAAAGCTAGCCTTAATAAAAACCACATACAACTGGTAAGAAGTTTGAGATAGGTTTGTTAAGCTCAAATTGACCCAAAGAAGGCTAGAATAGAAGCAATACAGAATGCAGGTCAAGAAGCTCACCAATTCGAGAAAGAACACATTTGGAGAGGGTATGCATTTAGCATTGTTACCAAATCTGGCCGGATCTGGGTTTTTTGGCTGGCTCAGATAAGTTCGGCCATTCTTTTTTTAATTTTTTTTTTGTCTGCAGAAAAAACGCTCAGCAACCATAAATATTATATAATATTAACATTTTATATTACGTTATTCATGTTTTTCATTGTATTTGTCAATTTTGTATATTTATAAAACTATACTCACATATATGTGATTATATTCCAGACTGAATTTTTCCGCTTCCAGATTTTCAGATTTTTTGGCCCTCCATAACGGATCCAGATTTCTAGACTTTGTAACTAGGGTATTTAGTTAGATGATTGCATTTTTTTGGTATTGAGCACACATATGCAGGCTTGGGAAAAAATCAGTGTAACACATCGTAAGTTGCAGATGTTTCAGCATATTAATTAATCACTTTTTATTATTCAGCTGTCATGGCAAATACAGAAAAGAACAAAACAGCAAGACATACAAATCACCGTGCCATTATATGTTCTTTAACCCCTATAAACCAATTGCAAATTATCTATTTACAAAGAAACACATAGACCTATTGACACAAAAGCAGCTATAGGCTGTCAAGAAACAGAAAAGCAGATGCACATTCATAGATTTGAATGTTTCTTTTCAGATTTCCTTTAGGTTGAGAAAATCTAATTGAAAATTAAGACAACTTCAGATTCGGCCAGCCTTATCTTCTGTATCAGTGGATCCCATCCTTGATGATGTAAGCAGACATTGTGGCATGAGATGCTGGAATGCGAAGCATCGAAGTTGGAGACAGAGGGATCAAACTTTGTTGATGTGGCAGTGCAGTCACCAAGAAGAAATCATGGTTAAATCAGAAAAGTCTTCTAAAAAATGTAAAAGGATTTTATTACAATTTGAGGTATGCCCTTTAGTCTAGCTGATAAACTTACATGATAGCTCTGACAACAGCAGTTGCTACATGATCCAATCTTTGAAGAGTTTGTATTTTTTTAAGGGCTCCATTCACATGTAAAGCATAACATGCCTTGGTTAAGTTATATTGCAGAGTGGAGTTGATATGAAATCTGGTTAGTTCATTGTGCTTGCAAGAAGCTTGTCACAAATTTAATTCTAGCTCGGGACATTGCTGCTATTCTAGTCATAAGAGAAACCACCAATTGAGATCATAAAAAGGTGGAACTAAGCAACTTATTGAAGGCCCAATATACGGTTATCGGAATTTTGTTTGCATTGTTCACATGGTCATTTTTTAATTTTTCGGTTGTTTCTTTTTTGGCCCATTTTTCATGTAGAATCCAGTTGCGCTATCATGTTCTGCAGATTCAGCTATATGCAGATACAAATTTTCAAATTTTTTTTCAGGCTGACCAAGAATGTGATGAGAAAATAAAGGAAGTGCTACTTGAGATGACCCAACTATAACTCCCTCAAAAACACAAGAAGATCCATGTGTTACAGGAAATTAATAAAAGCTTTCTAGAAGAAAAACACTACAAGAACAGGAATTTTGAAGTCAGACCATAAAGAAACTTAATTACAATTAGTTGAGAAAGATGAAGGGATTGCACAATTCGAATCCATGATTGAGAAATTGAAAAATATTAACTTTGTGAAACTTGATATTTATAATACACAGTAATGAAATGTAACTGCTCTAAAGACATTGATATGCTTGGCAATTTTGAAAAGTACGCCAGTGGCATTAGTTTAAAATTATTATTGAAGATTGATTGCACGTGGTGCACTTCAAAAAAAAGAACAAGAGGGAAACCATAACATACATGTCTAATAGTGAGACAGTTCAGAACAAAAAAGTTCAAGGTAAAAAAATTCAAAATAGCTGTTGACCATTTTGGTCCTGCAGGCCAAAATCAGTCTCCTTCCTTCCCTACCACTCTGAACCCTCAGTCTAGTCATGCACCCACCTTCTGCAAAATCTCCTTTTCTTTGAAATAAGCCCTGTTCTTATAGAACATTGAAAAATCTAAGGCCCTGCAGGGTTCGGTTCAGTATGGAGCTTTTCGTTTTGAGCAAATGCCTTAGACAAATAAGAGTCTCTTACAAAGCTCGAAGGTTAAACAGCCCTTGTGGAGGGCAGTCAGGCACAAAATGGACCATTCCAGCAGGCTGCGGAGGGCAATTCCGGATCCAAAGGTACCCTTGCAGAGGGCAGGGAACCCTTACGGAGGAATCAAAAGGGTGAGTTTTCCTTCGGAAATGCTAAGGCAAAAGATAAGACAAAGGTTGAATTTCTTCGGACATTTTGTTCGAAGAAATTCAACCTTTGTCTTATCTTTTGCCTTCGGAAATCCCTTCCGGAGGAATCAAAAGGGTGAGTTTTCCTTCGGAAATGCTAAGGCAAAAGATAAGACAAAGGTTGAATTTCTTCGGACAAAAGATAAGACAAAGGTTGAATTTCTTCGGACAAAAGATAAGACAAAGGTTGAATTTCTGACAAAGGTTGAATTTCTTCGGACAAAAGATAAGACAAAGGTTGAATTTCTTCGGACAAAATTGTCCGAAGAAATTCAACCTTTGTCTTATCTTTTGCCTTAGCATTTCCGAAGGAAAACTCACCCTTTTGATTCCTCCGTAAGGGTTAAATTGTCCGAAGAAATTCAACCTTTGTCTTATCAGAAATTCAACCTTTGTCTTATCTTTTGCCTTAGCATTTCTGAAGGAAAACTCACCCTTTTGATTCCTCCGTAAGGGTTCCCTGCCCTCCGCAAAATTCCTTTGAACATTTTGTCCGAAGAAATTCACAAGGTAAAGAACAAACAAGGAATTCTTTCGAAAAAATTCCCGCGGCAAAGTGAACAGAGCAAATTCTTTCGGACAAAAAGTCCGAAGGAATTCACCCGATGGAAAAGCCCAAAAGAAAGTAGCAAGCGGGAAAGACATAAAGAAAAGATTTCCTTCGGACATTTTGTCCGAAGGATTTGAAGACCAAGGCCGCTCGAAGTACCTCGAAGGGCAGGTGCCCTTGCGAGGGGCTCTCGACGACCGCGAAAGGGACCTTTCTCAAGGCCAAAGGGACACCTTCCCTTCGGGAGGTTTCAAAGACAAAAGCCCGACGAAAGGAAAACGCCTAAGGAACAGAAAGCCAAAGGAAAGGGAAAGCCGAAGGAATTCAAAGGGGTGATGGGCCCACAGACATCAAATTGGGCATCATGAACTAGCCGTTGGAATCTGAATGTCACATGATGTCCCCGAAGACGTCAAATTCAGGACAATAGAATAATCGTTGGCTTTCAAATGGTGACGGGCGCACGAACGTCAACTTTACGGCAATGAAATGGCCGTTGACCTTTAAATGTTTGGGCACGAACCCGAAGGAATTCAAAGGCCTTAAGGCCAAAAGGAAGAGACCGCCGAGAAGGGGAGCCCAAAGAGCCAAAGATTGATAGAAGATAGCCCCGAGGGCTCAGTTTGCCAGAAAGAGCCAAGAGGCGACAAAAGACAAAACCAGGAAAAGACAAGGTTGGGAAAGGACAAACGTCAAGAGTGAACTCAGTGACCACCAAGAAAAGAGCCCAAAAGAGCCAAGTGCAGAAATGGACAAAACAGTCCAAGTGGCAAAAGAGCGTGTCGGCACAAGGAGTTATTCCAGCGGTTGACACAGTCTCTGCCAAGTGGTCATCAAGGGGCACAAACAGTGAACGGCGCGACCCGTTTTTCTTTACTTCGCATTGATGAGCAGACAAACCGCGTGAATGTCTTGAAGGAGCGGTCTTGTTTGCAGACAAACGGCGCGGCCCATGATTTCACATATGGCGTTTAATATATTTTAAACGCCTAAAGTCAAAACTGGAGCCGACATAGCATTCTCTTTCAAGCGGCTTCTTCTTCCCAATGTTCTCAACGCAGCATGGGTCATTTATTTTCCAAAAAGTGCCAAGTCTTTTTCAAAAGGCTATATATTTGTAACTTCTCATTTGAGAAAGGGAGATCTCTCATTTTTGTATGGCGCAGCCCTGCCAAATTTCACTTTGAATCAATAAAAAGTGTTTTACTTCTATCTGGTTGGATATATCTCTGAGTGTGCCTGAGTATTAACCTTGTGTCCAGTCATTGTTCCATGATGCTTTCACAGGCTTGATACCAGCACACCTGGTATAGACAAAGCGTCATTCTTGCAGGTAGCAAAAAGAGTTGTATCTGGAGCGTAGAAATAGGAGAGGGTTATCAGACAGTGTGTCTTCCTACAGCCCCTGTGGTAAGTTCATCTTCTGTGTGTCTTCATTAAGCCTTTTTGTTAAGTTCTCTGCAGTTTGGTCATTTTATCAGATAAAGTGTATGTATGTGCTCTTATGGTTTGAAGTGTGAGCAAATGAGTAGATCGAACTTTTTTGGTGCATCATCGTCTTAGCTTAGGTTCTGCTTCAGCAATCCTTCTCTCTTTTCACCCCCCCATTATATATATATATATATATATATATATATATATATATATATATATATATATATATATATATTAGCAAATGTACTGGAATAAATCAGAGATGCATCAAAGGGAGCTAGCCTTATCTAGAGATTCTCCCCTCAGTTTTGCCAAACCCACAGGTAAGAGAGGAGTCTCCATTGTGTCGCGTGGAAGACAGAAGCTCAGCTTTCTGTCAAGGGTGCAATCCACAGCGTCAACAATAGCAAAGCAAAATGAATTTACAAGAACTGAACTGTATAGGTTACTGTCGACACCTAATTATGGTCTGGGCCCTGGGGTAGCTTTAGATGCCGGTTTGCATTAATTTAGCGTACTTGTGTATGTATCAACTATCACTCCAGATTACGCTCTTATTGGCACATTTTTCTGCGTTCTACACCCTATTTGCTTCCCCTTCGCATTGTTTTCTCTCTTCTCCCTGGTTTTCCCTTTTTCTCGTGTTTACTGTTGCTTTAGATGCCGGTTTGCATTAATTTAGCATACTTGTGTATGTATCGACTATCACTCCAGATTACGCTCTTATTGGCACATTTTTCTGTGTTCTACACCCTATTTGCTTCCCCTTCGCATTGTTTTCTCTCTTCTCCCTGGTTTTCCCTGGGTTTTGCCAGGAGCATAGCGGCATGCTACTGGTCCCCTGTTTTTTTGGGTCCTTTTGACCCTTCTCCCTGTTTATTCGGTGTTTGTGCTGCTTTTTTGTTGGTGTTCCATCCCTCTGCATGGTGTCTTGCATGCCAGTAGGGTGCTGATTTGAATTTGATAAGTCTATATATACACAAGTGCAATTAGTGCATATAAAAGAAAAGTATTGAGAGATTGAGTTGAAACCAAGAGTCCAAGAAAAGGTCAACAGTCAAGAGTGATAAGCTGTGTTGCAGGGTACGCCCCCCAGGCCGACGCCTCCTGTTCGGAGGCGCCTCCGGCACAAGGACGTCTTGGGGACGCCCGGAGGCGTCCGCCGGCGTGCCGGAAACGTCCGGCAAGCCGGCGGGCGCCTCCGGGACGACTCCGGGCGTACCCGAGGCACCTCCGGGGCGTCTCCGACATTTCCCGGCGACTGCTGCTGAAAAAAATTTAAAAAAAAGAGGAAAATGCGCCCAGAAAAACCCTAAACGCGTAAAAAACCCTAAACGCGAAAATCGAAAACGTGGAGAACCTTATAAAAAACCTGCGTCCTTTCTGCAAAACACACCAAAAAAAAAAACGCGATCATTTGTGCCGCGGAAGACAGCGTCGTGAAGAGAAGACTGTCTGCCAGTGCCGCGGAAGACAGCGTCGTGAATAGAAGACTGTGTGCCGCGAAGAAGAGAAGCTCCGAAGGTAGTTTGCGGCCTGCAGGGGAAGACATCGTGGAGTGTTAGTTTGCGGCCTGCAGGGGAAGACAGCGTCTCCAGTGAAGCCGCGCTCCAAGACCAGACCAGGTATGTTAAATTTTTTTTTTCATTTATTATTTACTATTTAGTATTTAGTTTTAAAACTAAAAATGTTTTTAAATTTGTATTTAATATTTAATAAATTAATTTTAAAATTTACAAATTGTTTAAATTTGTATATAATATTTAATAAATTAATTTTAAAATTTTCAGTTTAACTATAGAATATTCAATATAAACTAGAAATTTATTTAAATTTGTATTTAATATTTAATAAATTAATTTAAAAAAATTCAGTTTAACTATAGAATAATAAATATTCAATATAACTATTAAAATAAAACAAAATATAATATTAAAAATTTAAATTAAATACTATTTAGTTTTTAGTTTTTACATTTTTAAATTTTTAATATTCTAATTTATAATTTATTTTAAATTTACAGTTTACAACTTTACTTAAGTAGTATTTAAATTTTATTTTTAATATTTTTAATTTTAAATTTTTTTTAAAATTTAAATTTATTTATTTAATTTAAATTTTCTACAATGTTAAAATTTGTAATCGTATTAATTTGTAATCGTATTAAAATTTAATTTTATTTATTTTTATTGTTCTTGTTTCACTTTTCATAAATATTTAATAAATTATTATTTTAAAAAATCATTATCAAATATATATTTTTGAAAAATATAAGTTTCTAAGTTCTAACCCTAATTTATGCGTATGCTCTTCTCTTGCGCGTAATTGCGATCTTGAGAATCAGAAACAGAGTTAGTTGCATTGCATTTATTTTTTATTTTTTCAAGTTTAAATATTTAAAAAATCAAATGTATATTTTTTTATGTTTCTAAGTTCTAACCCTAACTTTTGCGTATGCTCTTCTCTCGCGCGTAATTGCGATCGTGAGAATCAGAAACAAAGTTAGTTGTTATTCATTTTAATTTTCTATATTTTTGCTTGGTTCTAGAATCTAATTTGATAATTCATAATTAGGATATCTATGGCATCCAGTTCAATGTCAGGAAGAGAGCATGAAGCAAACCAAGCTGAAACTTTACTTCAAGTGAAATATGACCCTGCCTCCCCTCTGTGGAAACATGTGACGATACTTGAGATCATTGCTGGAGGTGGGACTCGTGTGTGGATATGTAATGATTGTCATTCTACATTCAAATCCTCGTATACTCGAGTCAAAACTCATTTGACTGGGGTTGGGCCATCAGGGATCAGAAAGTGTGATAAAATTCCCAAGCCAAAAATAGTTGAGTTCTTGAAAGAGCAAAAAGAAGCTGATGCAGCAGTTGCTTCAAAAAACCGTTCTAAAACAATATCTCTCCAAAGAGGTAGATCAGGGAGACCACCCATAACACTTGCAGCGGCGAGTCATCCTTTCATTGAAAGTCAAACTCGAGCTCATTCAGTTGCAATACCAGAAGCTGATGATGATGCAAATTCCACTTCACGAAAAAAATCAAAAGGACTATTGAAAAAAACTTTCAATGTCGCACAGAGGGACATTGTTGATGAGTTGATTTCTAGATGCATTTATGCATGTGGACTGCCCTTCAATGTTTTGAGATCGCCTTATTGGCAACAAATGTTGAAAGCGGTCAATGAAGCTCCACAAGGTTACAAAGGCCCTAACTATGAGAAAGTTCGCACCACACTCTTGGCCAAAGAAGTAGAACATATTCACACTTCTTTGCAACCAATTAGAGATTCGTGGAAGGATTCAGGGGTGTCCATTATCTCAGATGGATGGAAAGATGCTCGAAACAGGCATTTGATCAATGTTATTGCAGTATGCCCTAAAGGGGCAATGTTCCTGAAGGCAGTGGATTGTGAGGGCGAAGTGAAAGATGCTCAATTCATTGCAAACATTTTGATAGAAGTTATTGAGTCTGTGGGCCCCAACATGTTGTCCAAGTCATCACAGACAATGCAAAGAATTGCAGAGCAGCTGAATTGATTATAGAAGGCAGATATGAGCACATATTTTGGACACCTTGTGTTGTCCACTCCCTCAACTTGGTGCTGCAAAAGATTGGTAAAATTCAATGGATAGAGCAACTTTATGCAGAGGCCAGTGACATTCAAACATTTGTCACAAATCATCACATGTCTCAGGCCATCTTCAGGAAATTCTCAAAGTTGGAGTTGTTGAAGGTAAGAAATTCCGATTCGAGAACAAATTCTTAGTCTTACTTTTGAAGTTCTTAATTTTGAAGTTATAACTTTTTATTTTTTAATTCTAGTTGTTTATCAACGTTTATAGTTTGGACAATTAAACTTGGCCTTATTTTTTTTTTGTAGATTGTTGAAACTAGATTTGCCTCTCACACGCTCGTCTTGAGACAACTTGTGAAGGTGAAAGAGGCACCAAGCAGTATGGTGATAAGCAATGTTTGGGGTGTGTGGAGGCAAGCAAGCACCACTGGTATTGAAAAAGCCAATAAGATCAAAGCACTGATCCTTGATGATAACTGGTGGACCAAGATTGAATATGTGCTCAGTTTTACAGAGCCTATTCTATCTATGATCCGATTTATGGATACAGATGCAGCGTGCATGGGAGAGGTTTATGATGGGATTGATTCCATGCTTGAAAGTATGAGAGACATCATACAAAATAAAGAGCAAGACCCAGAAGAAATGTTTTATAATGAAATCAAGACGTTGGTCATGAAGAAGTGGAATAAAATGACCACCCCATTACATCTCCTTGCTTATGCTCTCAATCCGAAATATTATAGCAATGAAATACTTCGGCTACCCAATAGGCAACGACCATATGATGATGTAGAGGTTGCAAATGGAACTAGGCAAGCATTCAGAAGGCTTTTTCCTGATCCATCTATAGCTAGTGCGGTCCGCAACGAAATGGCCATGTTTGTAGCTTCAGAGGGCAGCATGGGAGAAATTGAGGCTCTTTTTGACAAATCTAGTTTGTCTCCAATCAAGTGGTGGTATGTACATGGCCATGATGCTAAGTATCTACGACCTATTGCGATCAAGATTCTGTCACAGGTATTCAATTTGAATTAAATTAAAAAAATTATTAAGTTATTGACATATTTTTGTTTACATTGTTACAAATTTTAAATTCAAAAATTCTAACAATTAACAACTTTTTTTTGTGATAGATGGCTAGTAATTCTTCAGCAGAGCGGAATTGGAGTACATATGGATTTATCCATTCTGCTAAAAGAAACAAGTTCGCATCCAAGAAAGCTGAGGATTTGGTATTTGTACATTCCAATTTGCGCCTCCTTTCACACAAGTCTGAGGACTATATGCGAGGGCCTAACAAACTTTGGGATATCCTTCCAGAGAATATAGACTTGGATGCCACCACATCTACATTTGCCCAAGTTTCATTACTTGGTGTGGATGATGTTGATGACAATGAAGAGAATTCAACACTAGGGGTGGAGAGTGGAGCTAGTGGGAGTAACATTCATAATTATTAATTATGAATATGAGGACTATCTAGATGAATTATGAATCTATGATTTAATCTACATTTGCATTTTGAAAAGCCCGAATGTCTTTGCAATGTATACTTTGAACATTTTGAAATTTGAAGCAATGAATGAACAAACACTATGTATTTACTATTTTCAAGTGTTTTACAAAAAAATTGAGTAATATGCATATATATATATATATATATATATATATAGACGTACCCACGACGTATCCAAATCAAGGTTTTTGAAAAATGACGTACCCGCGTACCCGAATCGTACCCGTACCCGTATCTAAACAACGTAGATTGAGACGGGCCCCCCAATTGACTACATTGTTTTTAAAGTTTTGTGAGCTGATTAGGGTTTAATGAAAGCATAAGGATTTCCAGGTGATGCGCAGTGAATTCTGAGAAACTGAGCGCGGTATGGGAGCCCAGAAGCAAAACATCAGAGTAATCAAATTTGTTCTAAAAAATTCTACAATGACCAGGAGCATAGTTTAGCCCTAAGCTACGCACCTGCAGCAACCAGAAGTGCAGCACTCCACTCCTGGTCAAATTTTAAAAGTTGTCAAAAAGCAAAATGGTTTCTAGGTTTTGTCCGTCTCGGTTCCTGAACCTGTTTCCATAAGTTGTTAACCTCAGAAAGTCTAAAGATTTGCTACAAAACGGTATTCTTCTCAGAACCCTTTCTTTGCACTTTTTTATTATTCTAGAATATTCCTTTATTGTAATTTTCTTTTTTACTGTTTATTTGGGTAAACTGTAAAACTGTTCCAATCTGAATTACACATTGTTGTATGGTTTAGTGTAGTCATATAGTGCATGTTGATGTAAAACCAGTTTACCATTCATCAGTATCCAAATTATAGCAACGGGACAACAGAATACATGTGGATAACATTAACAACTAAGCAATTTGCAAGACAATGGATACAAAGACAGTGAATACTGAATACACATACAGTTCCAGAACTCCAGTACTAATTATTTGCCAAACCATTGACAATGGTACAAAGTCATGTTGTCATTGTGGTAGGAATAATTGTCTCTTATTTAATTGTTGCTTTAGGACAGATTAAATGACACAAAGACAAAGGCAATACAAACAGTAAAAGTGTGGATTCCAGCATAAGTTTCAAATGTATTTAAAAGAACTCCTAAATGGTAAAATTGGATTAAGTAGATTTAGGACAGTAAGAGATGTCAAAGAGGCAAGGACATTTGCAGAACAATAATCCCCATATTTCTCAATGGGCCATGAATATGATGAAAAAATAAATTTAGAGTAGTAGCTAGCTGTAAATGATAAGTCCAGGTTATGGTCTAACAGAGTTGCCAAACTATTTCCTGTCAAACAACATGAGCAAACCATAGTAGCTGAGTTAGTACTATCATTATCCCAAATACACATTAAAGGGGGCTGCTGTTTTAATATATGTTGCCGGATACTGCTGCTAACCCCCTGGATATGATACAGTTTGTTGCAGGATATGATACGCGGTGGGAACGGGCGGGGGCATACCCTTCCCGTTTCCCACGCGTTCCACAGGAAAAATGCAATTTTTATTTTTTTCAATTTTACTGCCTGAAAAATCAAACATGGACCTCAAAAAACACTTGCGTAGCCTGCAAGTTCGAACCCTGCTCGCCGTTTCTGCCATGAGGGATAGGGCACACCTCAGCATGGTCTACGTCCTCCACAATCTGCTGCATCCACCATCTGCCATCCGTAGGCTGAGCTTGTCATGTCCACATTATCACTCTGTCAATTCCTCTTCTGAATTTTGCATAGTATATCTACAATGAAACTGTATATTCACGGTATTATCGCTATATCCACATTACATATTTTGCACGGCATTATCGCTATATCCACATTACATATTTTGCACGCTATTATCACTATATCCACATTACATATTTTGCACACTATTATCGCTATATCCACATTACATATTTTGCATGCTATTATCGCTATATCCACATTATTTATCTGTATTATATAGTAACATTATAGTATGCTTTGTGGTTATTTAACTTATTTTGTTGTTATTTAACTTATTTTGTTACTATAACATTAAGGATTTGTGAGAACTTTATAGTAACCTTATGAGTATGTTTTGTGGTTATTTAACTTATTTTGTTTCCTTTGTGCATATTATGTGGTTAATTTGCCTTATATGGCTATATTTTTATATTTTTTATTTTTTATATATATTTTTGTACAGCCATATCCAAAAACGTATCCAAGCCCCCAAAAAAAATCCCCATATCCACGTATCCGATTCTCGTACCCATATCCCTATCGAAAACGTAGGTTTTAATGTTTAATTGTGATTATATGTTTATTTAGTACCTTACAGGTTATGTTTTCATGTGGCCTTGTGAGTACTTAATAAATTTCGTTTGATAGAAACATATCAAGTATCATCAAGCTTATCGAGAAAATTCTATCAAAAATCTCACGTATCTTTCTCTGTGTGCATTTGTTATGTGTAATTATTGTGTTGTTTAATTTAGATGTTTAATACATAAGAGCACTGGAGGTACACCCAAAGCATGGACTGCAAGAAGGTTATTGGGCACGTCAGAGTCTGAAGTAGTCACATCCCAGGAAAGCAATTGAAATCACTAACAAAGCAGCTACAAAAAATGGCTTTTGCAAAGTCTAAGTTCCCCTGTTAAAGCTAGATTGATCCATGGTCGCAAAATATTCTTATTCGGATACATGTGAGTTGTCTCCAATTGTTGGTCCTCAAAGTTGGGCAGCAGTCATCTTGCCACCGCATCATTGCTGGTGTTAAAGATCATAATCTTGGTTTGGGCACGGTTGATTATAATGCTTGGACTCACAAGTTCTTTGCAGTGAATTAGCAGTCCCATGGAAGGGCCAATATTTATGCCCCAGTGACCCATGAACTGAGATTATTTCAGAAACGGAAAAAAACACAACTGTGTTTGGTGTGAATTCTCATATTATTTTCCACCAAAATATATACTGATGTAATTTCATATGAAATAATCCTAATAAGCAGTAGTGAAGCATACAATTTCAGAACCTATTGAATCAGGAAAGCCACTTTTCAGAGTCAGAGTCTGAAGTAGCTACTTTTCAGTAGTCACATCCCAGGAAAGAAATTAAAATCACTATCAAAGCAGCTATAAAATGGCTTTTGCAAAGTCTAAGTTCCACTGTTAAAGCTAGATTGATCCATGGTGACAAAAAATTCTTATTCAGATACATGTGAGTTGTCTCCAATTGTTGGTCCTCAAAGTTGGGCAGCAGTCGTCTTGCCACCGCATCATTGCTGGCGTTAAAGATCATAACCTTGGTTTGGGCAAGGTTGATTCTAATGCTTGGACTCACAAGTTCTTTGCATTAAATTAGAGGACCCATGGAAGGGCCTATATTCATGCCCCAGTGACCCATGAACTGAGTTTATTTCAGAAACAGAAAAAACAGAAGTGTTTGGTGTAAATTTTCATATTATTTTCCACCAAAATATATACTGATGTAATTTCATAAGAAATAATCCTAATAAGAAGTAGTGAAGCATACAATTTCAGAACCTATTGAATCATTTTTTTGCAAAAGACTTTAGGAAGCCCCCTTTCTACAGGACCTCTAGGTTCTGAACCTCTTAGAGGGAAAATGGTCCCATAAAATTATTATATTTTCAATAACAGGTGCGGCTGAGAAAATTGGGGAGCTTTTGACAAGAAATTGGCATTAAATATTTTATACAGAAATTACATGCAAGCTACCGCTAGGCAGTAAAATATCTTTAAAAAGGTGCTCCAAACTTTCAGCTCCTACTCTCCAGCACTTTGACAGCTCGAGTTATTATCTAATAATTTGGATTCTTGCAATTTACCAATTCAACAGCTCAGATAAGATGGAACAATAGCCCCTCCACGGGACCCCACCCAAAGACCGTACGACACAGATCCAATCTACTCGAAATCCATGTGAATTAGGGTTCAAACTGCAGGCCTTCAGGGTGCAAGTCCCCGGTTGATGTTTTATCATTCTCCATCTCTCCCGTTGCCATGCTAACATCGCTGCTAGTTTCATGCATCATGTCTTATGGGCCCTCTTTGGCCTCTCTAGCTTGTAATGTGTTATCTACATATGACTGTTCATTTATGAAATATTTTAATATAGGAGCATAACCCTTCGACGGAAATTTTCCTTAGCCAATAGGGCTAAATAGAGGATTTCGTCCAATAAGCCACGCTAGAACATGCGAACCTGATTAATAAGTTTCAAAATTTGTTTGAACCCTAAATCTCACCAACTCGATATCAAAAACCTAACAGAGAAAAATACAATGGACAATCTAAAACAAGTAAAATTCAGAGAACAAACATCCAACCACAGCCCTAAAATTCCAAAAACGTAATAATAGCACAACATTTTAGGGTTGGATGAACCCTAGGTCTGAATTGACGACTGATAATCTAAAATGAGCTAGTACAACTCGTTAAAAAAACATTGAACCGTAATTCCATATTTAGTAAACCCTATTAGAAATCGATAAAGCCCTACTGTTTGTAATGTCTTCAAAATGATAGTGAAATTAACCTACAAATCTAATTCAGTGAAGTATCTGATAATACAAATATAAAACCCTATAACTGACGGCTTACCTATGCGTTAATCATGCGTTGAAGGAAAAGCGCTCGGACGAGAGCTTCACTGCAATCAAGCTACCTCTCATTAAGCCAAACCTCCTTCGTGCCCGCTCACTTCAACAAATAGCAAAATACCATTATGATTAAAAGATAATGGGGTGAGAGAGGATCGAACTCTCGACCTCAGGATCACTCAATTAGCTATGAGACCTACGCGCTAGCCATCTGCGCCACCACCCCTTCATATCATAATTTTCATTTTTTTATAACAAACGAAAAATACATTAACAACACGGATGTAAGGGAGAGGACCGAATAGTCATGTACCTTAACTTCGTATCTACATGGTGTTAAATCATGTTATATGAATACTTAAAATTGACGTCGATTGATAGTTTAGCATTTATACATTTTAATTCTAGATTTTTAGTAAGTGACATGTGACTATGGTCATAAGGTTTTGATCACTATACATTTTAATTTTAGATTTTTAGTATGTGACATGTGACTATGGTCATAGAGTTTTGATCACTGTACAAAGGGTTATTATAGAGTTGTTTTGAAGGTCAAATTTATCGATGATAATGATATTCTCAAAAAGATAAGCGATCACCAAAAATAGAAATTAAAAATTCAAATAATAACATTCAATGCATGTTATGCATGCACCCAATTCGAGGTGACCAGAAATTAATACCTCGCCACCATGCATTCAATACTCAGTCGTTGGAATTGAAGGAGTCCATCCCTGCGCTATTTCACACCTATCACTTTGCATGTATGTTGTTAGAATATTTAATGTCTAAGTGGTTACTATTAACTCATGGGTTACATTGATAAGTGATTAAATAAATAATAATATATTATTTATTTACTCAAGAGGTAAACTTTATGAAAATAAATAATCTTATTATAGTCATTTAATATTTACCAAATGTTTATTAATTAGATTTATCGGGGTGGATGGACCCGTTATTTTCACAACGATCACATCCCCTCGTGAATAATTATAAATAAGGGTTTACCTCTATTGTAAAATATCTCTCGAACATAAAAAATATTCAAGTATAATTGCGTGTGGGAAATACTTATATGAGACAAACTTGTGAAAAATTTATTTGAGGAGTGAGATGAAGAAGATTTGGTGTGTTGGAGTTATTATTGTTTCTCAATATTGAATATCACTTTGCTGGGCTTTTTACCTCTTTGAAGTTTTTCTCAGGGTAAATCCTTGTGTTATGTTTTATTGATCTAGTCTCATTATGTTATGCTTTGCTCATTAAATCTCTTCTAGATCCGTATTTATTACATTTATATATTTTAACATGTTATCAAAACCAGTAGAGAGGATTTTAATCGGCAAACATATAAAATAGTTGAATTGATATTTCAATTTATTCAAACCTTGGGTAATTGGATGTCATTGTATGCCTTGTGCATTTTTAAAAAATTGAAACTCAGGGTTTTGTGCATCAAATCGCCCTCTGAAAGTTTTATTCATTTAGTTTTGCAGAGATAAGAACCCATGCAGTTTTTCAAGCCTTGAAAAGCTCTAAATTAGTGTATTCAAATTTCTCTCTCCTCCATTAACATATTTGTACGATTGAGAGGTTGGCAAAAATTGTTTTTGGTACCAAATTTTTTTTAAAAGGTTTGTTGGCATTGTGAGAGGATTTCAAAGAGAATTGCAAATTTTGAAATCATGATAAGGCCTCTATCTCCTTCAATTTTTTTTCTCCTCCCAACTTGCACTATTTCCACCTAAAAGGAATATTAAGGTAAGTATAAAATTCTTTCAAATATTTAAAAAAAATTATTCTTTAATTTTACAAATTTGATTTACCTTTTATTAAATTATTTCACCAAAAAATTTAATAAAACAAGTAATTTGTTTTTACTTTTGTTTACATGCACAATAAATAAATATTTTTTTATATTTTTAAAAATAAATCAGATAAAAAT
Source organism: Torreya grandis (assembly GCA_037957365.1). Lineage (NCBI taxonomy): Eukaryota > Viridiplantae > Streptophyta > Pinopsida > Cupressales > Taxaceae > Torreya > Torreya grandis. The sequence goes on from JARHVA010000040.1 coordinate 7,264,807, forward strand.
AATTAAATATAATATTTCACATGTAAATCTTTAAATTCACTCATAGATAAATTGGTGATTATATTTTTTTTGATAAAAATTTGTAAAAAATAAGTCTAGCGTTCAATTATCATTAACCTCTTTTTTTTTTATCTTCTTGTTGACTCTAGTCAAAATTAATTACAAATTAATTTAATTTGAATTATATTTGTTTGTTTGTATGTCTTCATTCTCACGTGAAAACCCCTGATCTATTGATTTGTCTTTCTTTTGACATTTGATCTAGTCTAAACCTAGGCAAGTATAATCATCCAACTATTCGATCTTAAGGTTTTGACACGTTCTAAACACATTGATATGATCAATTTTTTATTTCAAAACTTCTTATTATTAATTATATATATTTTTTATTAATTATGCATAGTGATCATTATGAGTGCGACTCTTTCGACACTTAGAATTATACAACTTTATTTCAATTTTATATTTTGGTAAGCATTTAAATTATATATCTAAATATAGTTGCATGCTCAATTCATTTTATTTTAGAAATACTTCAAAAAAAATTATTTAAAAAGGTTAAATCATAAAATTGTTCTTATTTTTAGTGTATTTTTACGACACTTTGTTTTATCATAAATTTGTGAAATTTTATTGCTTTATCAAAGCTTTAATTTGAACAAATAGTGTGTATTTACTTTTTTAAATTTATTTTAATTATCAATAAATTTGAAATTCACACTTAAAAATTTGTTTCTTAATCATTTGGATATTGTTGTGTTTAAAGGAAAGTCATGGCTTCGCCTCATTTTTTCTTAGACAAATCTCAAATGCTTAATGAAAATAACTATAACATATGAAAAGTTTCTATTAAAGTTGAATTCATGGTCTGTAAATTATGAAATATTGTTATTAGGACTGATAAAGCTCTATCTAAACGACATTTGACCCCTGAGCTTATTAGTGCATTTCAACAAAAATTATAAGAAGTTATGTCCTTTATTTTACGGAGTGTTAAGGATGGATTCCTTTTCCACATAGGCAATCAGGTATCTCCTTACGAAACTTAAAAACTTATTGAATCTATGCACGAGAGCACTTGTCCCTTAAAGATCATTAAATTAATCTTTGAATTGCTGACAACACCTATGAAAGGTGATAAAAAAATTATGAATTCTCTAGCTAAAATTAAGAACATTAAAGTTCAGTTAGATGGTTGTAATTATAATTTAATTTAAGATCAGTTGTTTTATTTTATCATTCAATTCAATATTTATAAAAAAATTAAAAATTTCATTTTAATTTTAAATTTTAAGTATCAAACTGAGCAAAATATCGTTGACCTTACCATCTTATTTGCTCTCTTGATTCAAGAAGAATAAGTAATAACTAATTTTGATTCTAGAGAGAATACTACTCAGGGACTTCTCACCTTAAATAATATTTTTGATAACAATAAAAACCATAAATCTAACCCTAACTCTAGTAAAGACAAAAATAGAAACAAAAAAATTGATAATAAGAATCATAAACCTAAATTTAATAGAAATTATAATTTATGTGATAAATTTTGTCATAAAAAAGAAACTTGTTATAAAAACAAAGATAAAATTAACAATCAATCTTCTAAAAAAAAAGAAAATAAAACTAATAAAAGCAAGTAAAATAATCAAAACCCTTATCAAAACAACAATCAATATCAGAATATTATTGCTTTATATGTTGATTTATTTACTTCAAATAAAAATGAATGAATTTTAGAGATCGGTGCATTGTACTATATGACACGTTTATCTGATATTTTGTATGATTCTAGAGATATCTTTGAAATAATTTACTTAAAAGGTAATTCATTTTTAGAAGCAACTAAACATGAAAAAATAAAAAATTTAAATATTGTTATTAATGATGTTTTTTATGTACCTAAGCTTAAAAAAATTATTATCTTGTTCTCAACTTATTAATGATAATTTTATTGTAACATTACTTAAAGATAGTTGGTCCATTAAAAATCAATATGGTTCTTTGATTGTTGAAGGTATTCAAAAGACTAGTTTATACATCTTCTGTGTTTTTTTTGTATGTTTACTTTCATCGCATAATAAGAATGATTCTCAGTTATAGCATGAAAGATTATGACATGTTAATTTTAAAAGTTTACATGATATGTCTACAAACAATCTTGTTGTTAGACTTTTTTTTATCATCTTATCATAAAACTTGTGAGGGTTGCTTACGTAGTAAGCAATATACTAACACCTTTCACAAGAATCATGATGTGAATTTCTCACATCTTTTAAAATTAATTCATAGTGATATTGTAGGTCTTTTGAAAATTACTTCTCTTAATGGTTCATTATATACTATTAAATTTATTAATGATTATATTAGAATGATCTGATCTATTTCATTAAAAATTTGATTTTTTTTTAAATTTAAAAATTTTAAAGTTTATGTTGAAAATGCATTTGATTTGTTTATTAAAAGATTAAAAATTGATAATGGTGGTGAATATGTTAGTAAAAAGTTTAATTCTTTTTGTATTAGTTGTGGTATTAAAAGGGAATTAACAACTCCATATTCTCCTCATTAAAATAGTATTGTTGGAAAAAAAATACACCATCATAGAAATGACTAAAACAATGTTGTAATATGTAAATATTTTTAAATTTTTATGGGTCAAAGCCATGAACACTGTTGCTCATATTCTAAATAGAGCCCCTATCAAAACCTTGCATCTTTCTACCCTTTTAAAAATATGGACTAAAAAAAAACTCAGTGTGACTCATCTTAAAAATTTTGGCAGTCATAATTCTATCTTTGTCCCTAAAATTAAAAGAAAGAAGCTTGACCCTAATTCATATTCTTGTATTTTTGTAGGATATAGAAGTATGACTAAAAGTTTAAGAGTATATGATCCCTCTAAATATCAGATCATTGAGCATATGAATGTTCTTATTTTTGAAAAAAAAATTGTGAGCCCTCTGTGCATCTTTCTTAGTGTTCTATTGATGAACCTGGCTCTCATATTTCTCCTTGTGATGAAATAGATGTCCTTAAGAAAGTTAATCTAGTTATGAATAACTTAAACTCTGAAGAACGTCCTGAGTTTCAAGTTCAATCTAAAATACTTAAATATATAAAAATTTTAATTCAATCTTCCAATATTAATAATATTAATAAATTAATTAGAAGTCAATATTCTTATCATGTATTAATGACTATATATAAATATGAACCTCAATCTTTTAAAGAAGCCACATAAGATGATAGATAGAATGTTCTTATACAAATTGAATTCAATGTCTTAATTAAAAATTAAACTTGGGATCTTATCCCTCTACCTAAAAATCATATTGTCAATTGTAGGTGACTTTATAATATCAAATATAAAGTTAATCTAGTTATGAATAACTTAAACTCTGAAGAACGTCCTGAGTTTCAAGTTCAATCTAAAATACTTAAATATATAAAAATTTTAATTCAATCTTCCAATATTAATAATATTAATAAATTAATTAGAAGTCAATATTCTTATCATGTATTAATGACTATATATAAATATGAACCTCAATCTTTTAAAGAAGCCACATAAGATGATAGATAGAATGTTCTTATACAAATTGAATTCAATGTCTTAATTAAAAATTAAACTTGGGATCTTATCCCTCTACCTAAAAATCATATTGTCAATTGTAGGTGACTTTATAATATCAAATATAATTCAATTAGTAAAATTGATAAGTTTTAAACTGTATTAATTGTTTGCAAGTTTACTCAAAAACTTGAGATTGACTATGTTAAAATCTTTACTTTTGTAACAAAAATAAGTACTGTTAGACTTTTTATTTCACTTGCAATTCAAAATAGTTGGGTTATCCACCAAATAGATATCAAAAATATATCTATAAATGATGATTTAGAATAAAAAATCTACATGGCTCGACCTAAAGGTTTCACTGACCATAATAGAGAACATTATGTATGCAAATTAAAGAAATCATTATATGATTTTTAAAAAACTCCTCGCACTTAGTATTCTAATATTACTTTTTTTTTCAAAGAATTAAGTTTTTCTAATTAATATTCAAATAATGATCTCTTTGTTAAAGTTAAAAATAATTATTTGATTCTAATTGTATTATATGTTGATGATTTGTTGATTACTAGTGATCTAACTAGTTTAATTCATAAATATAAAGATAAACTAAATCAAATATTTGAAATCACTGATTTAGCTATTTTACATCATTTTTTAAAAATGATTATATTTCAAGATAAAAATTTAATTGTCGTATCATAATTTAAGTATGCACATAATCTTCATTGTTAAGTTTAACATAATTATAAATCTATCACTACTCTTACTGAAGTTGGTATTAAACTTGATCCTAAACTTGCATGTGAAAAAACTAACCCTACTTTGTATAGATAGTTTATTGTAAGTTTGATTTATCTAATAATTACTAGGCCATATATATTTCATATATTATCAGTGATGCTTTTAGATTTATGCATAATTATTATTTGAATTATTAGAAATTAGCTAAACGTATTTTTCATTATATCAAAAGAATAATTAATTATAGTTTATTTTATTCTTCCATTAATAATGTTAAATTATATGGTTATTGTGATGTTGATCATGTTGGTGATATTTTAGATCACAAATCTATTTCTTGATACGTATTTAAGTTTGATGTAGGTCTATTATTTGAAGCAGCAAGAAGTAACATATTATTTTTTCTTTTACAGAAGCAGAGTACAAAAGTGCTATGGAAGTTGCTAAAGAAGCCATGTGGCTGTGAAGGTTGTTGGGAGAACTTCATTTATATATTTTTTAGAGTATTATCTTTCATTAAGATAACCAAAATTGTATAGTTCTAACAAAAAATTTAATGCAACATCAAATAACTAAACATATTAATATTCATATATATTTTATCTGAGAGAAAGTCCTAAATGGTGATATTAATCTACAGTTCTGTCTTACAAATGAATAAGTGACATATATTTTCATAAAACTACTTGATATTAGTAAGTTTTATCAGTTTTGTGCAATGATGGATCTTTTGAAGTTGCCATTGAGAGGGAGTGTGCATGAGAATGTCACTTTCTAACGGCCATGTATTTTTTCTTCTTCTCTATACTTCTTTTCATTTGTAAAGCATTGTAAAAACTTCATGTAGCAGTTATTTAATTTAAATAATTTTTTGTGTAAGTTTTACTTGTGTATCGTAATACATTTAAAAGCATAATTTGTAATTGAAGTTTTTATATTATAAAATATTTCAAATATGTTTAGTGATTATTCATGAGAAATAATGAGATGTAATCTCATAATCATGCTAGCCTAAACTTACTTTCGAGTAGTTTATGAATTATAATTTTTTTAATTTTAAAATGTGACTTTTGGCATGATGAAAGTTTTTAAATCTTTCAAATTTTACACATAGTATAATTTATTTATGGTGACTGACTTTTATTTCTACTTAACATTAAGGGGGAGTGTTAGAACAATTAGACCCTTGACTTACATTGGTAAGTAATTAAATAAATAATAATATATTATTTATTTATTCGAGGTGTAAACTTCAAGAAAATAAATAATCTTATTAAAATTATTTAATATTTACTAAATGTTTATTAATTGAATTTATTGAGGTCAATGAGCCCATTATTTTCACAACGGTTACATCCCCTCGTGAATCATTATAAATAGGGTTTTACCCCTATTGTAAAATATCTCTCAAACACAAAATATTCAAGTATTCTTACATGTGGCAAATACTTGTTTGAGACAAACTTATGAAGAATTTATCTGGAGAGTGAGATGAAGAAGATTTGATGTATTAGAGTTATTATTATTCTCAATATTGAATATCATTTTGTTGGATTTTTTACCTCTGAAGATTTTTCTAAGATAAATGCATGTGTTATATTTTATTGATTTAGGCTCATTATGTTATGTTTTGTTCATTAAATCTCTTCTAGATTTATGCTTATTACATTTATATATTTTATCAATTGTCGAAGGGAAGTGTAGATGTAGTGCATTTACAATGCTGGAAATAATAAAAGCCAACTCCTCACCTACAAAGGAAGATGCCAAACAACTCACGATGCTAGGTAAGGAATAAAGTTATAATTTTATGATATATTTTTTTTGTTCTATTTGTTTTTCTTATGTATAACATTAATCTGTCAGGTGATGACACTAGCGTTTTGCCTCTAGGATGTCTTGGGCTTTGCACATGTAGAGATTCTGCAGCCTATAAGTGAGTTTTTTTAGGCACGAGCCAAAAGGTTAAAAGATGTGAATATGGCTTGAAATGTTTGTTAAAAAATAATATTCTTGTTGATCTGTAAATTATTCTATTGATTTTCCTCGCAAACTAAAAGGAATGAGTTTTTTTTATGATTTTGATTTTTTTCTTTTGACTTCCCTAGAAATGACATATTAGGTGCAAGTCTCTGGGTCACAAACACAAATATTTTATATCCCAAACCAAACAGAGCTTTTAGAAGAGCCATCTCAGTTTGTATTGGTGTTTTTCAGCATGAGTAAGCCTTAAATTTTGTTTAGCCATCGTTACTCACAAGTAAAGTTTGTAATACCTCACTAAGGCTACGACCAAAATAGTTTAAAAAAATATGAATATGGCTTGAAATGTTTTGTTAAAAATAAATATTTTTATCAACCTGTAAATTATTTTGTTGCTTCTTGAGATTAAATCTACCCCTTATGGACTAAAATGAATGGGTTTTTTTAGCATTTTAGATTTATTTCTTTTAACTTCTACATAAATGGCGAATTGGGCACAAGGCTCGAGCTTTGTAAAAGCAAAAAAAAATTAATCTAAATCAAGCAGAGCTTTCAGGGGAACCATATAGATTTGCATTAATATTTTTTAACATGATTAATCATTGAATTTTGTTTAACCATCTTTGTTTACAGGGGAGGGTTTTTATACCTCACTAAGGCTATGAGCCAAATGGTTTAAAAATTGTGAATATGGCTTGAAGTATTTGTTAAAAAATAAATAGTTTTGTCAATCTATGAATTAATATGTTGAGTTTTGGTATTAAATCTACCCCTCATGAACTAAAAGGAATGGTTTTTTTAATATTTTAAGTTTTTTTTTTAATTTTGTAGGAATGGCAAACTGGGTGCAAGTTTCAAGGTTTGAATGTTTGTTAAAAATAAATAATTTTGTTTATATATAAATCATTCTGTGAATTTTTAAACTATAGTAATTGTAGTTTAATTCAGTGTGAATGATCTGTGAATCATTCGAAATAAGTAATTTTAACTTAAAAAATTATTGACCAGTTAAGGTTAACTTATATAATAGATGGCATGAATAATATTATAACAATTATTTGCATGAATGAAACCCATACAAATAAACATTTCTTTTATATATATGAATTACATTTAAATCAATATCATGTTGTCATTGAGGATGACATTTTGGGCATGAATGAACCCATACCTACTCTCTATTCCTAAGAACTTTGGTGAGGGAGATAAATACATATTTCAATTCACTACAAACTAGGTTATGCCAATGTAAATCATACAAACATGTTTATTTCAATTATATAATAATACTCAATAATTCAATTGAAAAAACATATGATAAGATTATTTATATAATATACAATTTATATAACATAACATTAGATGTGACTAGACAAATTAAGGTGCAAAACAAGGATGTATCTCATACTTTCTCATTATGTATAGCAAAACCCTTTGCCCAGTCTTCAAAATCAAGACAAAAAGTTGCATACTTATAGTTTTTCAAGAGCTTGCTCCTTCAAGACAAAAAGTTTCATACTTATAGTTTTTCAAGAGCTTACTCCTTAAAATCTTTTGCTAGGATGTTTTTTACTACCATTGATGTTGGTGGAATGTTTATCATATCATCTATCATTGCTTAAAAATTCAGTGTTCGCCCTTGTTAAAAACAACATGTCATCTACAATTGATTAGTTGGAGTAAGTAGACTGCCTAGCTGATAATTGTATGTGCTTACAAAGGAAGGAACATAAATATTCATCATATCCATCATAATTGGTCGTTGTTCTAGAAAATGATTTGTCATGTTTTTTACCCTTCCTTGTCTTTCTATCTCTTTTATTGCTTTCTCATACTTTCTCATCCTTTTTTGATGTTCCTTCTGCTCTTCATGTTTTTCCCTTTTCTTTTGTTTTTCCTTTTCTTTCCTTTTTAACTCATTTTCATTTTTTTCTACTCCTTCAAATCCCTGTTAATTTCTCTTAATGCTTTCTTCTTCTATATTTGTTGTTTCCTCATAACCTTAATTTTCTCTATTTGCTTCTTTTGTGTTTTTTGACCATGAAACATTTCAAAATAGTCATCTGCAATTAAAATTCGACACTACCTACTCAATTTCACTGTACCATTTGGTAATTGAGGGGAATTCCACATAACCCTATCTATTAGCAGTTTAAGGGAACTACATAAACTTGAGTTTGTTGGATTTTCTTTACTTTGACTATATTCAGGTTTTTTGTTGTTATTTTTTACAATATATTATGTTTCTGTAAGATTAATTGCATCATCACAATCCTAAAATTACCTTATAAAAGAATAGTAGTGCACTAACTCTTCATCAAGTACAACTTCATGAATGGATGGCATTGAAAGGCCCACATATGAATTATAAAATTTCAAGTTTACACCTAGTTCTATTACCCCTTGATCCAATTTGGTTGGCTTATTTGCGAAGGTATGCTCAACCCCTTTCCAAGAACATGTTTTTGAATGTCAGACACATGTTCACCTTGACCTATTTCATCACCTTCTTTAGTATACTCCTATGTTTGGATTACATGTGTAATTTGATTGATACAAGATAAATTTAGATCTATATTATCATTTTGAACTACTTCATCTCCTTTTTTTTTTGAAGTTGAATTATTGCATCTATCTCATCCTTGCCATATCCATCCAACCTCATGATGTTTTAAATTGCAGTCTTATCATCTTCATCTATAACTTCATATGATTCACCTGATGTTGTGTCTTTTACAAGTTCTTGTTTATTAAGTGGACATATACCTGTCCTCTTAAAACCTGACTTTATATTTTCTACAGAAAGAACATTTTTGAAAGCTATGCTACTCAACTCAATCAAGTCAAAATTATTGATCTCAAGATTGTGATTTCAATCCATCCACTTTGACCTTTTAGATTTGAAATATTTTTTGAATGGTGAAAATTCACTCACATCTAATGGTTGTACCTTGTGGGAAGTGTGTGATGGGTAATAAGATATGTTCCCAAACTCCTAGCCTCTTCAATAATTATCATTATTACATGACTCATGTGGCCATAAAAAATCAACAGGTACCTATTATAAGGAGAAACTCCACTTGTTATTGAACTTTTGAAATGGTGTATCCAATTTAGAAATAGTTATTTCATCATCTAGGCATGAGGTTGGGTTGTCGTGCATGCTCCTGGTTCACAACATGCAATGTAGTTTTTTAGAAATCTTTTTCCCTTGAAAAGATATAATCCAATAATGTTTTGGCTTGTTGCATTAACACATGAAACAATGGCTATTCATTCCATGCACTTTATAATTACGTGATCAACACTTTGACATCCTCTTTTTGCTATGACCTACATACCAGTGTTCCTGCTAGCATATAGTCCAGTTTCATCACAATTCCAAATGTTGTAAGGTTCATGTTATAGTCTTAATTTTCACCCTTGGAGAGAGTTATTCTATCTCTATCCAACTAAGCTATAATATTGGGATAACCCCAAGCTATGGGTATCATGTAATGGGGTTGAACATCTAGAGTAGGTCGACTTCCTCTTTAATGCTCACCTAAAGACTTAAGCTAAACTAATGCTTCACAAGGAAAAGGGTTAGAAAGTGAATAAGGGCTCCTAATAAATTTAATCAAGTGATGTACCAAAATAAAAGAAGAAAACTCCCATAATCTTGAACCCACACTAGATCTGTAGAAGATAGTACTAGCTTACACAACCCCAAGATCAAGCTAAATACATAAGTATTTCATAGAAGAGGTTCATAGTAGAATACTAATATAGACTTGCAGATAATATTGAAAACTCCCTAAAAAAGGTCAAAGAGGAGGACAATGGATGAGGAAGATTATCCTTCACTATGCCATCATGCACAACTCACCATACTAGATCCAAGGCAAGAGAAAGATAAAGAAAGTCTTATATTGCATCAAGAGGTAGTTCTTACAAATGCTTGACATGATCGAGCCTAATCAAGATGAGTGTTGGGATGAATAACCGGAAGCACACAATTGATTACCAAGCAACTTAATATGCGGAAATTAACCAGAATACACAAGTAACTAGAATTCAGAAATAACACATGATATGAGAGACAATACACAACTTGTATTAAAACTCTTTCAGAAGGAGATACAACAAAGAAGGCTGCCACAGTTCTTCTTCCTTACACACCTCTAGGGATCCCACACCTCTAGGGCATAAACAGTAAATCTTCCCTCAAAGCTCTCTCCCCTAGGTCCCAACACCCAACTCAAACACAAAGTTGGTGTTCACCTTACACCTGTGCTCCACACACTCCACAAGTGCTCCATGCACTCCACAAGTACACACACGTACTCCAAGTAGATCCTACCTAATTCTGCTCCCTGTTGTGTTGCTGTCCTCTCTGATCTTGCACACCTGCAAATCAACCTGGTTTTGCACACCTGTGAACCTTGACCTTGCACACACATACACCTGCAAATCAATGATCTTACTTACCCATGCAGATCTCCTATAGAAGCCATGCTCACCTGATGACCAAGATCATACATACATGAAGAACCCTGCTGATTCTCCAATCCAGCACCCACACTTGGTACTATGGCACTAGGAGGAATACACCATTGCTCTCTTCTCTCCGAAGGAGCTTATTTGCTCTCTTACTCTCTAACACTATTTTACAATACAACCAATGAGTCTCTTAAATAGATCTCATGCAAACAATAATTAGACACCTAATTACAATAATTAGATCCACAGCTCTCAGTCTAAAATTGGCTCTTGACATGCAAACACTTGGTTCGTTAGCTAACTGCACGTAAGACACTCAGTCCGAACCACACAGGTGACCGATGTCGGTCCCTGTCTACCTGGGGGGTGCCGACGCCGACCGATCCATGACCGACATCAGTTGCCTTCCTGTCTCCTCTCTGCCGACGTTAGTTGGCCTGATTGACGCTGGTGTCTGTGACACTCCGCAACCCTTTGCAACCTCCTTCAATGCTTGCATCAGTGAAGTTTTTAGCTCCACAACCTAACAATGAGCATACTTTGTAGTATCTCAAAGAATTTTCCTATTTCCCAGAAAGATGAAAAATGTCTAAAATCTAAGAACCCTTAAAGAGATGGAAAAAGTCTAAAAAGCTAGGAACCCTTTACAAATGGGAAGAATGGAATATATAGAGAAAGGGGAGAGAGAAAGAAAAGGGGGGAGCCAATTTAAGAATTGACAGATGAGCTACCACCTTGCTATAATGAATGTTCCACCACCTTTTTGAATTCTAAACCATCTACCCTCCCATCAAGACCACACATTTACCAATAAGTTAACCTCATTTTCTCAGAAGCCTTCAAACTCTTCTCATTGGTTGAGAATCACACTAACAGATAGGAAACCCCTTTTAGGTGATGAATCATGATTTACTTAAAGAGGGAAACTTAAAGTCTTCATATCAAAATTGAATTATCTAATGCACTTGTCAATCCCTAAATCCCTTTGTGTTGATCTTTTTGCACCATCTCCCATTTGCTTTCATCATGAGGATAAAGTTCTTATATTCATGGACTTGATAGATCCATGCTTTGGGTGGCTATTTTTCAAGAGTATGGCTCAAGATGCTCCTTCATTAATTACATATATCTACCTCTACTTTAAAATGTGAACTTGGGCCTACTATAGATTAAAATCCAATTTAAATTATTGGTTTTCCTATAGTTGGTACATCTACCTAGACATATCTATATCATATGAATAAATAGTAGCCCATCCTGATCTATATTAGCTCTAAAAAAGACCTATTCTATCCATGTAGAGTCTTAATAGCACCATCTAATCTTGAAATATTCGCTTCTGGCCCCAACTGAAATGTGCTTGAACTTGGCTCCACCATGTTTGCTTGCCTTGGTTGAAAACTGACTTTTTGACCTCTATCTAAGTCATTTGGGCTCGCCTTTCTTTGATTTATTATTGAAAATTGGCTCAGATTGTTGATCTTATGACTCATCTTGCTCCATTGGATCTGCTTGAGGTGAATGAATGCAAGTAATAGATCCTTTATCTAGACTCATGCACTTATGCCACTTGTCCATCACACCTTTGCTCTTAAGATTCACTGATTCTTTGACATGCTTGCACATCGTTGATCTAAAATCTATGATTGAACATGTGTCATTGATTTGATCTAGGCCCATTATCTTATCTTTGTCCGTTCACCATTGGATTTAATCTAGGCACTTGAGATTTGGACATTTGTCAATCCTACGCTTAATCAAGGGCCCCTTTTCTAGTTATTTGAGTTCTAATGACTATTTTGTGGGGTTTGAATTTGATGTTTATGAGGTTGTTTAGAACTTTTTGAAATCAAATGGCTATTTTACTTTGGGCCTTATTGCTGGACAATTCCTTTGGGATTTGTGTGGAGCACTTTTTTTAAGGAAATTTCTTGCTTTATCTCTACCTTTGAGCAATTCTCTCAGGATCTCCATTTCAAAAAAAAATTATGAAGGAATTATGCCTTAGGGAAAATTATCCCAGACAATTTTCCTGAAGGAATTGAGTTCTTAGAATGGCCCCTTGCCTCTTTGAAATGGTCCTTTAGAAACTCTATTTTGGGTCACTTCCCAAAAGAAAAGTACCCTTCAAAAACCTTGAAGTGGACCATTTTCATGAGAAATGTAACCTTCAGGAAAAGTACTAAGGTCTATTTGCTTCAAAAGTGCCCTTCGAAACTTTGAAAGTCATCCTTTGGATTTTGGAAGTGGATCATTTGGAGAGGACACTTTGTCAGAAAAGTGCCCTTCAAAACCTCTAAAAAAGACCCATCAACCCAAGAGAAAACTTAAAATGGACACTTTCTTGAGAAAATACCCTTTGGGAAAAGTGTTTGGGACACTTTGCTTGAAGAAGATATCCTTCAGGATTTTTTTAAAGGTCCACTTTCTCAAAGAAAATATCCTTAAAATTTTTGAAGTGGACCATTTCCCTGAGCAAATACCCTTCGGGGAAATTGTTTGGGGCACTTTGCTTACAAAAAGACCTTTAAAAAACTTTGTTTCAAAATTTTTTGTCCGATTGAGATATCCTTCAAAAAAATTGCTTGGACACTTTCCCCAAAAAAATAAGTCTTTAAAACTTTTCTTTTGGACAAATTGTCTGAAAGAATTCCAACACTTAGTTGGAAACAAAATCCTCGAGAGATATGAACACTTAGCCAAAATAAATATTCCTTCAAGAAAATTATGCAAATAATTTTCCTGAAAGAAACCTGAAACTTAGCTCAATAAAAGGCCCAAGAGAAAAGAAACACTTAGTCCCCACAAAGTCTGAAAGAATGAAATAAGTAAAGATTTAGCTGAATAAAAGATTTTGCTCTTAGCTTTTAGCTTGCAAGCTTAGCCTTGAACACTGTTGCTGGATCATTGAAACCCTATTTAGATCCTCTCTATTTTTAGATGTTGGATCCATTTCTAAGCCTTTGATCCATTGCTTCATCAAACCATGCAAGATCTTTATATGTGGGCCGAAAATGGCCAACATCTTTGGCAGCTCACAAGGGTTACATCCCTGTCTATGCAAGAGAACCTAAACCATGTTGCCTGATCTAATCCATCCATTGGGCATGGATTCAAGTCACTTTTTCACTAAATTGGAACCTATTCTTGAAGAAAAAGGGAAAAAACAAAAAACAAACAAACAAAGGTAAGTGCATGCAGGCCCTTGAAAATAAAATAACTAACCTACTAAACAAATGTGCACAAAGGCACTTAGATAAAAGCATAAAACCTATTCTAATATATAAAAAGTTATAATTTACAAGTAGTTTCCTCCTGTATCAAATGGAAAATTATGAGTATCATTCACTTGTAACAAATCAAGATGAAAGATACCTTGCTTTGGAGGTACCAAAATTGGTGAACCAAGTAGCTTGATGGCCAATCCTTTTGATGTGCTCTCTAGTGGATTAAATGGAACAAACATGTCTCCAATGTAGACATATTGATCCAAGTCTTCCAATCTTGGTTCATGTTGGACTGCAGGAGCACTTGCATTATGTTTCTCATCACCCTTGAGGAAGCCTTGCATGAAGACTTCATTTGGGCTCTTGGAAGCAACTGCACCTGGTTTACTTGATGGCCCCAAAAGACCATATCCTTTTGAATCTTTGATCATTGCATTGAACCACTACCACAACCCTTCAAATATCTTACTGGTATGTTCATCAAAGTGCATCTCTTGAATATTTGAGATGTCTCCTTCATCAACCTCACTCAAGATTTCAACTTGATCTTCAACTACAAATGAGGGTTGATTTAACCATTTAAGGTCTAAAAAGACACATTTATCTTACTCAAGATCTGATCTGCATTCCTCTAGCTCTAACATATCAAGGCCATCCTCTACTGACACCTCATATTAAAGTGGATCAAAATCTAGTTCTTGGTTCTAATCCTCTTCTTCATTTATGTAGAATAGACCTTCAATAGTCCATTCAAGGTCTGCCTTATGTTTAGCTTGAGGTTTGTTCTCTTCAGGCAAGTTTGCAACATAAAGCTACTCCATTTCACTTAAGAAATCTGAGCACAGATGTTTCCATTGATCTTCAAAGTTATTTGAGATGATCTTAACCTCCATAATAGGCTCATGAAGGTTATCTTATTGTGGCTCATTAAGCTCCTATAACTTGAAAACTAAAATATGGTTCTCCTTATGAAGTAGGTTTCCTATCATGATATTCTCATCATAAACACTTGCATTTTCCTCTTATAACTCACTTATGACTGCAAGCTCCTCCTCTATCTTTTGTAAAACAATCTCTTTATCCAAGAGGGAGATGGTGGGCGGGTGAAGAAGTTCACCTTGCTTGCAACTTAGGAGAGCATCCTTCCAACTAGGTACCTTGAAAGGTATCTTTGGTGGATCCTTTGGAAAAGATAGAGAGTCTTAAAACTCTTGTACACCAAGCTCATTGAGTTGAGCAATGGTTTTTTGGTTCATTTCTTGCATAACTAACTCCTCCTCCACTACGACTAGTGTTTGGATTGCCTCAACCAGCACCTCCTCCTTCTTCTTTGTGCCTTCCTGAACTTATTTCCATGATGGAAAGGAGTATGGAACAAACACTTTTTCTTCCTTTTGAATAGCCATAGGAAAAGGTGGCCTTACGAATGAGGGTATAGCATGACCAGGGTCAAATGCTTTGGAGAAGATCCATGATGAAACACCTTTATGCCCTAAGTGGGAATGGGCATAGGGGTAGGAAAGGGAAACTTGATAGGCTCATGTTTAACATACTCTTTCTCTCACTGCTCAAACACTTTTTTAATGGATAACACCCACCCTTTCAGTTTTTGCTTCTTAGCCTATGGATAGTTAGCTTCTTTAATGGATGTCCATTCATTCCAAAATTCTTACAAGAAGATCTTTATCCCTTCCATGGCATGAATAGGGAATTCTTGTCCAAGCCTGACCCCCTCCTTGATTTTCATGATCATTTTTCCTTGGTCCAATATTGCCTCTCCGAGTTTTGACAAATATGGACTTAGATAAGATTGACTAACGGGGGGGGGGGGTAAGAACTCTTAAAGGTTGAGCTTGAGGCTCTTGGAGTGGAGAGGACACATAAAACTGATCTATATGAGGTTGTTATTCCTCATAAGATATCAACACACTATTGGCATTCTAGATCATGCTTCTCATCATTACTATGTTCTCATTCTCATAAGATGACCATTTTTTACCCTCACAAATTGACCATGTATTCTTTACCAACTGAATAAAACTCCTTACCTCTTGTGGAACATGGATAGGGATGATTGGAGAAAATTCTGAACCCCTACCAATCTCTCTTATTAACTTAATATACACTAATAATGCTTGCTTGACTCCTGACAAGGATGCAATAGGATAAGCCTAGTCTTGACAAATGGAAATAGAGTATTGATTTGAATGCAAAGGAGGATGACCTTGGTCATATGCAGGGTTAAGAGGAGGACAAAGGCCATGGTAAGGCTGATAGGTTGTTTGAGGGCCACATGGGGGGAACACAAACATTATTTGCTTGATGAGTGTGATGCTGAGGTAGAGAATAAGCATTATGATCAAAATATGATTGATTGTACATATTAAATTATGATGATTAGGCAATTAGTTACGCTATTTGACCAACTGATAGATGCTCAAAGTCACCACTAATGTTTGAAAACCTTCTTCCAAAGGCTAATATGCAGAAGGACATTACCAAAAATCCTTCCACTACTTTAGACCTTAGTCCCACTGGGCATGCCAAAAACTATTATAGGCTTAATTTACACCCTTGGAGAGAGTTTTTCAGGTTCTCTCCAACTAAGATACAATATTGGGATAGCCCCAGGTTGTGGGTATCCTATAATGGGGTTAAACTTCTGGAGTAGGTTGACTTCCTCTTTGATGCTCACCTAAAGACTAAAGCTAAACTAATGCTTCATAGGGAAAAGGGTTAGAAAGGGAATAAGGGATCCTTAAAAAGTTAACCAAATAATGCACCAAATAAAAGAGGGAAATTCCCATAAGCTTGAACCCAGACTAGATCTACAAAAGATAATACTAGCTTTCACAACCCCAAAATCAAGCTAAATGGATAAGTATTTCATATAAGAGGTTCAAAGTAGAACACTAATCTAGACTTGCAAACAATATAAAAACTCCCTAAAATAGGTCAAAGAGGAGGACAATGGATGAAGAATATTTTCTTTCACTATGTCGTCATGCACAACTCACCAAACCAGATCCAAGGCAAGAGAAAGTCTTATATTGCATTAAGAGGTAGTTATTACAAATGCTTAACAGGGTCGAGCCTAAACAAGCTGAGTATACTTTGCAGTATCTCAAAGAATTTTCCTATCTCCCAAAAAGATGAAAAATGTCTAAAATTTGAGAACCCTTAGAGAGATGAAAAAAATATAAAAAGCTGGGAATCCTTTACAAATGGGAAGAATGGGATATATAGAGAAATGGGAGAGAGAAAGAAAAGGGGGGAGCCAATTTGAGAATTAATAGATGAGTTGTCACTTTTCTGTAATGAATGCTCCACCACCTTTTTGAATTTTGAACCATCTACCCTCCCATCAATACCAAACCTTTACTAACAAGTTAACCTCATTTGCTTAGAAGCCTTCAAGCTCTTCTCATTGGTTAGGAATCACAATAACAGATAAGAAACCCCCTGTAGGTGATGAATCATGATTTGTTTAAGGAGGGAAACTTAAAGGCTCTGTATCATAATTGAATGCTTCATTATACCTATCGATCCCCAAATCCCTTTGTGTTGATTTTTTTGGGCCATCTCCCATTTGCTTTCATCATGAGGACAAAGTCATTATATTCATGGACTTGACAGAGCCATGCTTTGGGTGGTTGTTTGTCAAGAGTATGAATCATGACACTCCTTCATTAATTACATATATCTACCTTTGCTTTGAAATGTGAACTTGGGCCTACTATAGATTGAAAACCAATTTAAATTATTGATTTTCCTATAGTTGGTACATCTACCTGGACATATCTATATCATATGAATAGCTAGTATCCCACCCTAATCTATATTAGGTCTAAAAAAGACCTATTCTATCCCTACATGCTCGAGCTTTGCTCTACCATGCTTACTTGCCTTGGTTGAAAACTGATCTTTTGACCTATATCTAAGTCATTTAGGCTCACCTTCATTTGATTGGTTATTGAAAATTGGCTTGGATCGTTGATCCCATGACTCATCTCACTCTGTTAGATTTGCCTAAGGTGAATGAATGCAAGTCATAGATATTTTTTCCAAACTCACGTGTTTGTGCCACTTATCCATCATGCCTTTGCTCTTGAGATTCAATGACTCTTTGACTTGATTATGCACTGTTGATCTAAAATTCATGATTGAACGTTGTTGATCTGATCTAGACCCATTATCCTATCTTTGCCCACTCACCATTGGATTTGATGTGAGCACCTAAGATTTAGACATTTGTCAACCCTACGCTTAGTTAGGGGCCCCTTTGTTGGTTCTTTGAATTCCAATGGCTATTTTGTGGGGCTTGAATTTGATGTTTATAGAGTTGTCCATGACTTTTTTGAATCAAATGACTATTTTACTTTGGGCCTTCTTGATGGACAATTCATTTGGGATTTGTCAGGAGCACTTTCTCTGAAGGAAATTGTTTGCTTTGTCTTTGCCTTTGAGCAATTCTCTTAGGATCTTCATTTTGGTCAAAAAGTCTGAAAGAATTGTGTTCTTAGGATGACCCCTCACCTCTTTAAAATGGTCCTTTAGAAACTCTGCTTTGGGCCACTTCTCAAAAGAAAAGTACGTTTCAAAAACCTTAAAGTGGACCATTTTCATGAGAAACATACCCTTTAGGAAAATTCCTAAGGTATGTTTAATTTAAAAGTGCCCTTTGAAACTTTGAAAAGCATCCTTTGGATTTTGGAAGTGGACCATTTGGAAAGGACACTTTGCCAAACAGGTGCCCTTCAAAACCTCTAAAAGGGACCCATCAACCCAAGAGAAAACTTAAAATGGACACTTTCCCAAGAAAATACCCTTTGGGAAATTTTTTTGTGACACTTTGCTTGAAGAAGATATCCTTCAGGCTTTTTGTAAAGGTCCACTTTCTCAAAGAAGATATCCTTCCGAATTTTGAAGCGGACCCTTTCCGCAAGAAAATACCCTTCAAAGAAATTGTTTGGGGTACTTTGCTTACAAAAAGACCTTTCAAAAACTTTATTTCAAAATTACTTGGACACTTTCCCTGAAAAATAAATCTTTGAAACTTTTCTTTCAGATAAATTGTCTGAAAGAATTCCAACACTTAGTCTGAAACAAAATCCCTAAGAGATATGAACACTTAGTCAAAAAAATTATTCCTTCAAGAAAATTGTGTGGACAATTTCCTAAAAGAAACCTGAAACTTAGCTCAATAAAAGGCCTAAGAGAAAAGAAACACTTAGTCCCCACAAAGTCTGAAAGAATGAACAAGTAAAGACTTGGTTGAATAAAAGATTTTGCACTTAGCTTTAGGCTTGTAGGCTTATCTGTGAACACTGTTGCTAGATCCTTGAAAACCTACTTGGATCCTCTCTATTTGTAAATGCTAGATCCATTTCTAATACTTTGATCCACTGCTTCATCAAACCATACAAGAGCTTTATATGTGAGCCAAAAATGGCCAACAATCCATAGTGGTTAGATTTATAAATCTTCTCCAAGTTATTGTAAATTAATCTATAATTAAAGGCCTTATATGGAATGATTTATCTATATCCAAGCCTTTTTTTGTTCTAATGGATAATTCTAGGTGTCTCTTCTTAAAGCCAACCCATCAATACTTGTCAAACTTTCCATCCTTGAAAGGGTTGGGCCTATTTTCACGTGTGTGGGATACATATGACTTGAGTTGTATAATTTCAAGTCAATGACCAAGTTTTTCCATATCTTTGCACCATTGAACAACCTTAATTTCTTCCTCATCTACCAAAGTGTTTGGTGGGCCCTTTTTTAGTATTTGTAAAACCCAACAACCAATAGCTGAGTCTCACTATAGGGATTCCCCATTTTTTTGTCATAGATCGATGGATTACCCATTGTTTTCAACATCTCTCATAAAATGCTCCATTTTAGTTACAGTCCACTAAGTTTGAATGGATACATTTTTAGTTAATAAAATACATGTTGTCATGTGTGTAATAGTTTCAAGTTGTTTGTGCAAATTTGTAGTTTCTTCACCACTTGAATTTACAATATCCACTCTTCTTCCTCTTTTTGTATTGAGCCTTGTCTTAAAAATTATTCTCTTTATCTTTGAATTTGTCACTTTGTTTTCATCATAAAATATAAAAAAGTTAATAACATGCATTATAAAATGATGCATACTATGTTAATAACATTGTATCTACTCTTCCCCTTCAACAGAAATGCAAATACAAATTGGTGTGATACATCACAGGTATGGGACTATGCAAATCCAAACTAGTTATGTGTGATTCAACTCAATGATTTGTTCATTCAATACCAAAAATAGAATGTTCAATGCAAGTTGGTGAGGTGTCAATGTTTGGTCAACTCGAACAGGGTGCATGTACCATTAACTAAAGTTTATATGTCCCTCATTTGGCTCCCACTAATACATTTTTAAGGTTTTAAATTTTCATGAAGAGTTATATGAAGAGGAGTTATATATAATGTGAGACATTTAAACTTTAGTTAATGATACTTAACCCATATATATGGACTGCATAGTTAGATTCATTCAAATGATGTACTTTACCTATTAATTGTTTTGATATTATCTCTACAGAATATATATATGGAGAAGAGTTATATATATATATATATATATATATATATATATATATGAAAAAAAGTTAATATATATAAATTTGAGCAATGAGATCTAGATATGCAAGTTATATCAAAGTCACCCAATTTTATAATCTACTTCATAATTTAGAGCCAATAGATCACAATGCACACAAATAAGTTACATTAAAAATTAGCATTATGAATCTAAAGCTAAATGCTCCAAACAAGATTCAAGATAATAAAATGATCAAATGTTTATAGATTACCTTTGTAGACTCATAATTTTGGCAGTATGTGATTAGCTTGATTCAAGACTTGGATTACATGATTGCTTGACAAAAGATTGATAGATTATGATTAAGAGATTAGCATGAATGCTCATGAAATTTATAGTTAGTTGAAATGGAGGATGAGCTAGTTATTTATAGAGAGGGAAGAAGGAATATCAATGGCCATAATTCAAATTTGGGTGAAGGAAAATCAATGGTGAAGAATTATTCAAGGAATTTAAAATTCCTTAGATGATTCTAAAGGAAGGAATGTTCTAGAGGTAGAAGCCTCTAGAGTCTTTGTAGATGTTTAGTCATAATTAGTGGGTGATTAGTCACATGATTAAGGGTTTCTAGAGAGTCTAGGGGTGTAGGAGAGTCTACTCATAGACTAGGGTAGGTGGGAGGGAATTTTAAATTCCCAAATATTAAATAAATAGGGTTAGTTAGTGGATAATGGGGAATTAGGTGAATTAATTAGGTTATAGGTTGTTATAAGGTTATTATGTGACATGAAGAATGAAGAGGGTGTATTAGACCAAATGGATAAAAGGGGATTAATAGGATGAATTAGACAAAATAAGGTAAGATAGAAGATTATTAGATGAAATTAGCGATAAAGGGAAGTGAGAAAATTTAGATGCATACATTTTGTGCCTTTTTGAAAGGGCATTACAAGTGGATGAACTAGGAGTAATGGTTTTTTAAAGAAAAAAGACACTCATGGATGAATATTATTAAATGATGTTGTTAGACACATGATGCCCCCTTGAGGGGACATGCAGGGAGGAAGGGGTTGGATGGCCACTCGAAAGAGGAAATGAGGGGTGGGATGTGATGGGTAGATAAGGGGATGGGATGCTATATGTGAGATAGATGATTGAAGAAAATGAACTCGTTATGGGTAGTGAACTATATATTGATGATTCCCCTAGAAAAGACTTATGCTCAGGGAGTTTTGTCAACACATCCCAAGGAGGAATCAACCGTGATAATTATCTATTTTTCATATATATAATATAATTCTCCTTCATTCACACACACACACACACACACACATAAAGAAGAACTATATTATATACATATGAAAAAAATTTATATTATATACATACATACATATATAACTCTTTATTTATTTTTTTGTTTGTATTCATTTTTGACTTGAGCTATGAACCAAAAACCACTTCTTATTATCAAAGCAACAACCAGTTTGGGACATAAATTGGGGCCTAGATTCCTAAGAGAAATCCATTAATGACCACAATACCTTAACGAAATGCTATAGCCAATAAACCATAAGCTGCACTGACCATCAAGAATTACTAACAACCTAAATCACCTCCTCTACCATGGGACCCACCCACACCCTCTATGGGAACCATCATCGACCACCAATGACCAATTATGATCTATTACTAGAATACCAATACTAACGACCACAACAAGCCTCATATGCCTTAGGGGAAATCAAACCTTGGTGGGCTTGGATATATCCAAGTGACCCAACCAACTCACCCCCACAACATTGGCTAAAATATTGGGTATAAACATTTTGATAACCAGAATGTTCAAACCATTAGTGAATAGTATTCCTAGCCATGGGCTATCTACTTGTCTTGTCGCATTGAACACCAAGCTAGTAGTTTATTGCATTGGATATTTTTCATGAATAACTCATTGTAGCTTAGTATGGAAATGGTGATAGAGAGTGGTCATCCTAGGGAATGAACTCTAAGACCTCCCACTTCTAACACTCAACTCACTCACCGCTAGACTATCATCATCGAGTTATATTTAACTCTTCTTTATATAATAATAATAATAATAATAATAATAATAATGAGTAGTTATATATATATATATATATATATATATCTTTTTCAGAGAACTCTTTGTAAAAATTTAAATCTCAAAAAATGTATTCGTAGGAGCCAAATATGAGATATTTAAACTTTAGTTAATTGTACTTAGCCCATATATATATGGGTTGTGTAGTCAGATTCATTCAAGTGATGTGCTTCCCTTGTTAGTTATTTTGATATTGTCTCTATAGAATTTAAATTAGTGTTTACCTTAGAGCCTTTAATCTATTTTTATATTATTTTTATATAGTCTCTAGTTAAATAGCTTTGTGGATTCTAGTTAAATAGTTGGTATTATTTTGATATTGTCTCTAGTTAAGTAGTCATTAAGACTAGACTGTAAAACTAGAATTTTTAGAGTCGGATTATAGAACTAGAATTCTTATAAATTAGCTCCATGTATTATACATTTATATTAAAATTTAGACATGTTGAAGCATAATCAAATAATTTATTCATTAGGTATAGGGATCTTAAAAACTCATAGTGTAGTTACATCTAAGAAGCTGCAAAAAAGGGTGGTCTAACCTTTTGATATTGCTTGTATCAATGTTGTTTGTTAAAAAAATAAGATTATAGTGTCCAAGCTAAAGACCAATAAGAAATAAAGTGCATAAATTATAAATTACAAAAATTAGATCAAAAGACTATAAATTACTGAATTATGTTAGATGTTAGCTTACCTACTGTTGGTGTAGTCGATGTAATGCCTAACAAAATTGTCTAGAAAAAATGGTACTCGGTAATTTATATATGTTATTTATTTACCTATTGTTAGTGTAGTTGATGAAATACCTATAAAAAATCTCTACAAAGAGTTGTATGTGAATAATAATAAAATAATGATTATTTATATAGGTAACTTGAGATTCAAATTTGAAAACTCTTATGATCTATGGACTTGTACTCCATTAGTTCATTTAATTTTGTTTAAATTGATTTTTGAGTTTTTCATCCTATTAGTTCATTTAATTTTTTGGATTGATTTTTTATTTTTATTAATTGTTTTTAGATTGTATTAAATAATTTGGTGAGCCTTATGTCTATTTTTTATTATACAGGTACACCTATTGAAATAAGGAGTGGAAGATGTTTAGAGTCAATGGCTTGAAATTTTAAAATTAAAAATGAAAACAAAGTGGATGTATACTTGCACAAGTTATTTTGTGGATATATAATTGCACAAGTTGTTTTTCACAAGATGTTTAGAGAGAAGGATTGATTTGAATTATTGGGTCCCCAAAGGAGTGAGGGAGTAATTAATATACATTGGATTAATCTAACACTAATAAGAATTTTGAGACAATGATGATTTACAAGATATTAAATGTTTTGAAAATTTTGATAATGGGAAAAAGATTATAAAGTGATAATTCTAAAATAATAATTATTAAAATTAATATATTAATAACATATCATTAAAATAATGTAAAATTTTACACAAAATAATAAACCAATTAAATTACTAGTAAAAATTTTCAATTAATTAACACAAATTAACTTAATTTATATTGATAATAAGAGTAACTTAGAAAATAGCAGACATTCCAAAAATTTTAATAATGGGAAAAAATTATATGATAAGAAACCTAAATAATTATTGTCAAAATTAATACATAAAAATAAGTTAAAATCACCCCCAAGGGTTAGCTTGAGTGGATTAGAGCAATGATTTAGGTCACCTAGGTCTTAGGTTCAATCTTTGATTTACCCATAGTGTGTGGAGTAGGGTATTTGTACACCTCCTATATTCTAAAGTGGCCATGGAGACACTTTGAGGTAGGGTCAAACTTCTCCATGTGTTTCACACATATCACAACAGGTTGATTTGGTTGCGGATCATTCGATAAACATTATAGACCCAGGCCCATCCCTATTAAGCTTCATAAGTAGATTAAATTTATCCCTGGGGTTATACCTCAACAATAATCTATTGCAACAATGACCACTAGGTCACGGGTTCAAGCCCTGATTGAACCACGAGTGACAGGTGGGGTATTGGTGTAAGCTCAAGGGATTAATCCATTGGATTTGCCCTGTGATAATGCGCCTAAGTGTGTGCCAAGTCATTGGGTTTGACATGGTGATAATGTCATACCTGAAAAGTTACGGGACATCCTCAGTCACAAAAAAAAAGTTAAAATCTGATAACGTAATTAAATGGAGAAGACTTCAATTAAATGACATCATGAACTAATTCATACATTATTTAATAGTACAATAATATTCAAGATTAAATACTCACAACTGCAAAAACTAATAATTATAAGAATATACAAAAGATTTAAGTGAGTATAGGGTGGATTATAATGCTTTTAATATATTGAAAATAACCACAAATTTTAAGAGAATGAGAAAAGTTAATAGAACAAATTAAATGCAAACGTAAAATAAATAAATAAATAATAGTATGGGATAAATTACTTCAAAAGTTGAAAATGTATTGAAGTTTAATATTAGTTTCCAAAAAAGATAATAAAAAGTGTTGAATAAAAGTTACTTCAAATCCATAATATATACAAGAAAAATAATTTAAAAATGAAACACAATTATCCTTGTTAATGGGTTAGTTGTATCCTCTAAGGCTTTTATATAGGTGGATAATTTAGAGTGTTATTTCCCACTTTATGGTATATTTAAGCTAAATTTTGATGGTGGGTAAGAGGTAATCTAGGGGCCTCTAGGGTAGGATGTGTAATTAGAGATTGTGCAGGGTCCTTGATTAGAGTGACCTCACAAAAAATTAATAGATGTCACCAATAATGACATTGAGGCATAGGCACTTGCACTTAGTCTAGACTTAGTGGTTCAATGAGGCATTGTAAAAGTTGTCATTGAGGGTGAATAAATGGTTTTAATTCATGATCTACGTAACTAAAGGGTTTATCCATGTAATATTGAGAATATCCTGAGGTAAGTTTGGGACTTATTGGACTCCCTCTCAATTTGGGAGGCCAAACATTACTTCCATGAGGCCAATTATGTTGCAAATTTTCTTACAAATAGAGGTATCTCCAAAATTGAGGAGTTGATTGTGGCTAACTCCTGGAATGCCTAGTTAGAAATAAGGTTGGGGGGTGTTTATTTTTAATTATGTGGGGTACTTGTGTGAAGTTCCCCCTAGTTGTTTTGGTAATGTGGGAATTTAATATGATGGGATGGTAACCCTCTATCCTCGTGCATGTGAAGTGTTAGGCTCACATGCACATTATAATTTATGTATCATGTTTAGCCTCGAATTACTTCCTTGTGTGCAGGTTGTCAGCTTCTCCATTCAAGACTTTTAAATGGTAGGGTCGTTATTACATTGAGCCAAACCATGGGTTTTTGATGGTTGTTTAAGGTGGTTACCCCCCAACTATGGACCCTATGATATAACTTGCCTTTAGTGAGATCTTACTATGTGTGACCACTCTAAAGCATGAATGGCATTTGATGGCAATATGATGGAGACTCAACTAAATAAAGTGTGTGTGATTCAATTTAGACAAGTCATGTAGGTAGTATAAGAGATAGTGGGTTTGGTCTATCTAGAGATCCCATTTTACACCAAGATGATTTATGAGGTGGCATCAATGTTCATTGGTAATCTCTTTTTGGTTTTGGAAAACAAAGTCCTCATGAATTCAATTCTAGTGAAGTTGGTTCACTCAAGTTCCACAATTGGGATGGAGTATGTGGTTGATGAGTTTAGGGTGGGAGAGCCTAATCCCTTACTTTTCTCCAAAAAATAATTCCATGGGCTAATCCCATTCTCCATTTTTCATGAATTGGGTGAACATTTTTGTAATTTGCTAGACTTTTATGAGTGTATTTAAGGCTTCCTTAAAATTCTAATTCCTACAAGGAGTTTGTTTTTGCCTTTGGATGTGAATGCCTTCATATCAACTTTGGCATCTTTAGCAATAGCTAGAGTGGTCTCTGCTTCAAAATTATTGGTTTGTTTATTTATAAATTCCCTTATTTTCTCCAAAGGTGAATCTAGAGGAATCAAGTCACTATGGTGAGGGGACAACCACACATTTGTGGGTTTACACTAGTCACATGGGGACATATATGGAAGTGATGTATTGAGCCCTAGGTATGGGGGGTTATTTCATGGAGGGGCATGCTCATAGGAGGAAAAAGAGTGAGGTTAAGAATGAGGTGGTGGTAGCTAGTCATGGCTCTATTGGGAGAAGAAGGATGGCCTTGATTGGGAAGCAACAAGGTGGTTTTGCTTCACAAGAGTCTTAGTTTTATTTTTATCACTAGAATCTTCATCCTTGGAGGGTTTTGAAATCAGGCCTGTTGACAATCAACGGTTTGATATGAAATATTTAATTATAAATGCACTAAATACATCAAGAATAGGGCCTAAAAGTGAGTCAAATGAAAAATCCTCTTAAATCAGGCTCATTGAATCTCCCAAAATGTGAAGGAATCCCACCCTTATAGACCTCCTAGTTATGAATGAATTGGACCTGATAATCTATTTTTGATAGGGTCCAATGAAAAATAGTCTATCTCATTTGATTGGACCCTAAAAAATATTAGATGTTAGCCTCAAATTTATCATATTTTACAATTGTCTTGGCAATGAAAGAATTTTATCCCAAAACCTATTGTTCTCCAGAGTTATAAATTGAAGTAAAGCTAAATTCCATATACCTTAAATGTTTCATCTAGAAGATTACTTATAAACTTTAGGACATGTAGATATTTACATCCTATGATAATTTTTATTGGAAAACTACCCTATAGATTGTAATCACAAACTATGAGCTCCACCAGGGTCAAAAGCTTGTTCAAGCTTAGAGACAAGGTCCCATAAATATTATTATTATTGAGATTAAGAGTCGTGAGTTTAGTACAACCAATTAAACCCTCAAGAATCAAAACTTAATAGCATATCTTTTCTATGCATTTATTGTTAGTAGATAGAGGTAATACATTGTCACTTTTATTAATGGCTATTTTTAGTGATGAAATAAGGGGTTAAAGCATTATGTTCTGTATTCAAATGTGTTTTACATAAATTCAAATATTTAATTATATATTAAAGTTTATGTTTTTGCATAATTTTTTTAATATAAAAAGTAGAGTTTTGATCGAAGCTAAAATACAAAATGGGATATAATAGGGGGTCCAATCTTCTAGGTACAAATAAAAACTAAGAAACAATTGACAATTATGAATTAATACTACATTAAAATTAGAACATAATAAGGAGTTCAGTCCTCAAGTTACAAATAGATGCCAAGAAATCATTGATAGCTACAAAGAGACACTATAATAACATATTATTTTATTAAAATTAGTGAATTAAACACATGATAATATAATTATGACAAATTATTGTGTAAAATCAGAATGTATAGTATTATATACAATAAATACAAAAGATTGATTTGAAACTTAATATTTATATAAATATGCCAAAAGGGGAAAATAATAAAGATAAATAACTTAATTGGTAATTAGATCTAGTGAACTATAACATAGACTATGTGATTGACTATGGGATTGTGTGAGGTTATTGTAAATCAAGAACATGACTACACTTGAATCTAGGACAAGGTCAGCTTGCACTATCATTTATAGGATGCATTGATGTTTGGTAGGGTTTTTACCTTTTTTGTAAAATTAAATTGGTGCACTTTTATATGTAAGTTATGTGTGTGATCAAGGTTACTTGATTCATTGTGTACACCATTGTGTGCCTTCTTCTTCACTTGAAACCCTAGCTCAATATACAATGAATAACAAATGTGATAAGTTGGGGAAGAATGGTTGAGTGTCAAATTTGTGTTTGACCTCAACACCCTTCTTGTTGAGTATTATCTACATACCAATATTTCAAAGAGGGATCAAACTCCATGTAGTTGTTTCATGCTACGGTTGTGTGTGTGAAATATTAGTGTAATGTTATTTTCTAGTGCAATCCTAGTGTAATTATGTGTTTCAATAATAACTTGAGACCTTAGAGGTGTATTCAATCTTAGATCAAGGCTACTTGGGTTATATTTACTGAATTGGGAATAATAGGTGTTTTCCTCTGAATGTGCAGTTAGAATAATTTTGGTGTTTGCAATATAGAAGCCTCTTGCCAACTAGTGAAAAAATGAATGAAAAATGTGTTTATATAGTAGTTTTTTTGGAATTTCCTAGAATGAAACTTGAAAAACATGTCGAATGACCTATTATGTAAATTTAAATTTGAGTATTTAGTCTTTGTTTGGTGGGAGGATGAAACCAACAGCTTTAGATACTACAGGTGAATGGGATTGCCCTAAAGGAGTAGTCTTGTCTGAGTAGAAGAGATAACTAAAATGGAAGTGTGAATTAGTCTAATAGTGAGTCTATGTTATTTAAAATGAATAATATGAATGTTTAGTATAAGAATTTCTTAAGAATAAGAATCATCTACTTAGAAGTAGAGGAATAACGGTTTAGAACTGTGGAATTGAGCATAGACTAAGTGTGCATAAAAGAATGGTCACAAGTGCATTATTTTAGAATTAAAAGTTAATTTTAATCACTACACCCCCTCCCCCCCCTCCCCCCCCCCCCCAACTTTTTGTTTTAGTAATACATCAATCAAAAGTACTAGAGTAAAAAAAAAGTTATACTTGAGCTTACATGTGTTGAGTAGGCTTGGATGTAAACCATATGTTGAACTGTGCTTCATGCAAACTTAAAATGAAACATAGAAAAACTATTCCTAAAGATGAAAATATTAAAGTAGATATAATAAACTTATAAATCAAATAATGAATACACCTTCTCATGTATATGAACCATTGTGTTTTCTAGTGCAAAATTAGTGACTAGCGAGCCCTTGGAGATTTATTTTTTGTTGAATTACTTGGAAGTGATAGTGCGTGCCCCAATTCTCATTAGTGTTAGAATGTTATTAAGAACTCAAGATGCATTTAACTCCATCACACAACCCAAGTTAGTACAATATCTTGGAATCCTTATATGAATTCTAGTAGATCATTTTGGTGTAAAATTGGTTTGAAAGGAAAATCAACTACTGCATATGGAATACTATTCATTTATGGTGAAAAAATGGTAAAATAATTGCATGATCTGAGTATGGTGTATAAAACATAGAGAATGACATGGATTATCATTCCTTGTGTGAAAATTGGTGCAAAAATGAGCAATAAAATGATTGTGTCACACACATGTTCCTAATATGATATCTGATTACATTGATTTTAATAACTAAGTAATATCAACTAAATATTTGAGAAAACCTATGTAAAATTCTAAAACACATGTTGTGCATGATGCCCCCAATTTGAGAAAAAAATGTGATAATCCTATGTATAATTTAAAATTTGTTTATGAGCAACACTAAAAAACTATTTTGTAGACCAAGTAAAATTCTAAGGAATCTAGAAAAAGTTATTTTTGACTTCTGAGATGGAAGTGTGTTGTTTTGGATAGCTTCGACCTGACCTGTTGTTCAAATTGTGCATTGTTGTCTAAATGTGTTTTATGTGCAAAAGCTAAGTATGCACTATGATCAACTGAGTAAATGTTGTTTTTTGTCTATGTAGTAAATTATTTTAGTTTAGTCTCTAAGATAAGCCATTGTGTATGATTCCTCTTTTGAAGTGAGTTGTGAAGCCTACACAATAACTTGTAGCTCAAAATAAAAATTTATGTGAATCATATTATAGAAAATATTGATATCTAGAGTAATAATGATAAAATTAGAGATCATGACATCATATTGGTCATTTAAACAAAATAGTAATATATGATATATGTATAATTAAGCATGCATAGTGTCATTTCTAGATAGATGCTATAAATTAGGTACATGGTGAATAAAATATCAAAATAAAGTACTTTAAACTAAATATAAACTAAATATAACTACTTAAGTAGAGATGCATGATAATGGAATCAATAAACTGGGGAGATGCATGATATCTATCATGGCATCAAGTCAGGCCATGACACATACATAAAGAGAGCACAAAACAAGCAAGAAGGCCAAGGGGCCACATACAAAGGACATGTTCAAATGTCACTCACACACATATAAACACACAATAAGCCACAAATAATGACATTTTCATATGTCCACAATATAGAGAAATGAATACACACAAAACATGAATCAAAGAAGAAAATCTGATAAACATGCATGAATAAGTGAAATTTGTTTGCATAGGCAATTTGTAACATTAGTGTATTCAACAAACTCAAGTATAATTATCCAATACGATAGCAATGTGAAAGTAAGTGAGAAAATATGGAAATATTTTGCATAATGTAATATACCATAGTAGGAATAATAGTGATAGTCATAGAGTGATGAAACTTGAGTTAAAGATTCTCCAGGGAACTTATTGTGATATACAAAAGCTATAAAATCTTGTGTCTAGTTTCAATTTGAGAAAGTAGAGCATGTGTTCATTGGAATATGTCTAGTGGAATTAGACAAGAGAGCAATGTGTTGCTATTGTAAACACTTCATTTTTACCACCTTACATGTCAAAATGATGAAATGAAATAACTTCCCACATTTGAACACAAACTGGTCTAAAATGATCTATTCATATCAAATTATTCTACATATCCAACATATAAGTTTGAATTTGCCTTGGGGCATCACTAATTGGAGAAATACACTGTATCAAACCATCAATTCAATCAACAATGTCCCAAATCACATCGACACTTTATAAATATCACTGTAGGATAATTAAATAAATATTTGATTGATAAACAAAATTGCAAAAATCATTTCCTATTATGCTAGTTAAATTAATTAACTTAATTAAACTCATAGAATATTCCATGGTTTTTTAGAAATTTTATTTTTCATAATTTAGATATTCCTAAAATCACACATTCCTCCATTAGTGAATTTTATATTCACCCCCAATCCCAAAATGTCCCCCATTAGTCTTTTCTTCTATTTTATAATCCTAGATTTCCTTATTTATCCCCCACTCATCCCACTCCCAAGGGAATATGGGAGATAAACTCTAACAGATGCCACTAACCAATCAACTTCCCAAGGCTATGAAAAGTTATGACAAACCCATACCTTGAGCCCACCCCCCTTAAAACTCCCTCCTTGATATTCCAAAGAGTTCAATGACCCTCAATCACTCAAGAAATCTATAAATAAAGCATCACCTCTCTTCATTATGAGGCCATGATTTTATAATGAAGATCTATTATTTTATGAAGCCATTTTGTGTATCAATTATCTTCCATTCACCCCTTATCAATCCAAATCAATCTTAGTACCCAAAGGGAAATGCTACCTACGAACATATGACATTACTAATGATCTTTGGAGCTACAATCTGAGCCCTGTTTTACTTGCGTTCAAAAATAGTAAAAGATTCTCAAATGAAAGTATATCTATTCTTATTTATCTTTGCATTTGTTTCTTTTGCCTTGTCTTAGCTCATGAGGTCCTGGGCTCAAGGTTACGTGTTTCATTTGCTTTATTTGATCAAGATTTATATAACATAATGAAACTAACCCTTGTTACAATCCTAGAGATATGTATATGGCATGCCTGGTGGGACTCATACCCCATAATATTTTAAAGATATTTTCTCATTCCTATAATTAAGAAATTGATCTAAATATTAACTTAATTTTTCTTATCATTCCTTCTCTTTTTATAAATTTTCATCCAAGAATTTTATTTTTTGTTTTAATTTATGTTATAAAAAAATAAAATAACACAAACAACTATTAAAACAATTATATTTTTTAATATATAAATTGTTTTCTTCTAATTTTTACGGGGTGGTTTGTATTTTTATTAATAGCCAACTCTAAAAAAATCATAGAATTATAATTTATAGTTTGGGAGATATGGCTAATTTAGTGACTGTTATTTTTATATCAAAAATGAATATTAAAATGACTATATTTTTTAATCTGTACATTGTTTTATTTTAATTTTTTTAGGAGGGTTTGTGTCTATCTTAATTGAGATCTCTCAAAATTTCATCAAAATACAATTTGTAGTTTAGGAGATATCATTAAATTACTATCACTTTTTATCTGTTTATTCCTTTTTTGTTGTGTTCTAACTTTTAAGTTTGTAGGTTTCTTTGTTTTATCTTACATCCTCACTTATTGGTTTTTATTTAGGGAGCTTTTAAATATTCTAATTTTTTAGGTTCGTAGTCAAAGTCTATATTTTATTACTTTAATAATCTCTATTGTATGTCCTTGGTCAAAGAAGTGGATTATAAACCTAAGGCAACATTCCTCTTTTAACGAACACTTCAATTTAGGTGTAAAAGGAACAAACACCTCAATTTGGGTTTTAAAAGGAATGCACACTTTTAATTTGGGGTTTAAACATTCTTTTATTTTCAAGTTATTTGTCTTTTGCTTGATTATTTGTGTCTTTATGTGGTTCCCCACACGTATACTCTCCCCTTATTTTTCTAAACTTGGGTGACCTAGAAATGTGGAGATTAACATCTATTTTTATCTCAAATATTTGCTTAAGTACGATCTTATCTTGCCCTTGGTGGTATTCTTATGAATCAAAAATGATAATACCTTCCATTTTATTTTTAGGTTACATGATTGGAATGTCATCACGCTTTTATGGGTCTTTAGGGCATGATGACTTGGGGGTGATATCCCAACATTTGTACAACCCTAGGCATTTAATAGGGTATATAAATGGTGGATCAACTATCATAAAGGCATAGTTAAATTATCCATAAATGGTTTCATGAAAGTAAAAGGTTTATCCTTGATGCTAATCCATTTAGACATAATCCATGAAGAATCTATTATCTGATAGTATGATCATTGAGAAGTGATGGCTAGCATGGTCACAATGGGACTTGAATCTCTCACATGTTTGATCAATTTTGGATCTCTTATTAGACATATATTTTGTGCACATGTACATAACTATATACTGGGACCATATAGATAAACATGCATAAAACTCAATCCTAAGAAAGCCATTTTGCCTTTTGAGTTGTGGTGTATCTAAGAGGATTAGATCACCTAGAGAAGATATTTTCCACATACCCTTGAAATTAGGTTTAATGGGCTATGGTAATGGTAGGATCCTCCATAGTCAGTGCTCTAAAACATTGGGCTAACATTATCCATTGGGCAAGTAAGTAGCAAAGAAATCCTATAAGTTGTTTAGATCCTTTATCCTAGTTTTATCCCTTTTTATGCATTACTTGTTTGTTTAAATTAGGAACTTGTTTGTTTTACTCCTTGTGTTTTACCACACAATTGATGTTTATGTTTGTAACCAAGATTTAGCTTTTAAACAACCAAACCAATTCCAAAATCTATACTTTATCCATAAAAACCTTATACACATGTGCAGTAAGGCATTACTCTGCCCAATTTTTGAGTAAAAAATCTAAACCTTTCAACCATCATATTATCCATATTGAACAACATTCTATTTGCATAGTACCTTTATGTTGCTCATTTTTATCTAGTTAATCCATTCCAATTCTATTCTAAATCTATTCCAAATCTATTATAAGTTAATTTTAAATCAATTCTAATTTAATTTCAAATAAATTCCAAGTCAAAGACAAAGTCAAAGTTTAAAACAAAGTCAAGCTTTTCAAAAATCAAAAAGTCAATGTCAAACTTTGAAAAGTCAAAGTCAAAAATTGAAAGGTCAAAGGTCAAACTTTTAGAATTCAACCTTAAATTTAATATGAGTCAACCTTATTTTATTTTCAAATCAAACATTTCCTTTTCACTTTCCAATCATACTTCAATTCATGTTCAAGTCTAAATCTATCCCAAGTTCAAATTTACAAGTCAAACCTTCTATTCTTACATTCAAACACTCAAGTCTCTCAAATTATCTCAAGCAATCTAATCTTGTTTCAATCCAAGTCCAATTTTTCTAAAAACTTATCAAGACATTTGTGATCTAGATACACAATTTGGATAACAACATTGACTTCATTTTACATTGTCCTCTGTATTCATAGGTTTACCTCGAGTATTTCATTTTATCAGAGTTGAGTCTAAGGTCTGGATAAGTCAAATCCATAAGCAGAGTGAACACACAAGCCAAACAAGTGCACAAAATGAAGTAGTTAAAAGTAAATGAATTACATAATATGAGAATATTGCACAAAGAGTTTGGAGCCAAAACCAAACTTGTATTAATAAAGCTCTCAAATGTGAGAAGAACAAAAAGGAGAGTGCTAATTAACTCCTCCATAAAATGTGGTCAACAAACCCTCAAAATATAATAGTAACTCCTTCATAAAATGTGGTCAATAGAGCCAAGAATAGAGGAGTAACTTCCATACCTAGAATAGTCAGTGAAGGGAGTTACTTCTTAGTCACCCGATCAAATTATACACCTAAACAAGATTTTCCATGAAAGTAGGAAAACACTGAGGGAAAAAGGTTCATAATAAATAAATATGGGAAAATAATAAACCCCTACTCTAACACACTTTGGTTCAAAATAATTTTACATTTATAAACCCTAGGTTAATTCAAACATCTTTTATAACCTAGATAGTTTAATATTTTGAATTCAAATCCAATCCAACCACTTATTTTACAATAAGTATTCAACATGCATCAATATATGAGAAGTGGTGCCACTTATAACATTGCCTATAAATATGATTGGATGACTAATCTCATAGGATATGACTATGACTATGATAATCAGGGTGAGATAGAAGTTCATGAACCTCAATATGACAAGATGCCACCTAGTTATGAAGTCAATCAAATCCAATTGGAGAACAACTTGTTGAAAACAAGGATGAAGATCTTATGTGATTATTAGAGATGAGTGCTAAAGTTCCTGATCATTATCCCATACAAATCTTGCCTAGTCTTTTACAACCTTAACCTTCACCACATAACATTAGGACAATCATAGAGTGGGCTGACAATGAGGGTTTACTTGATTCTAACCATGGTCAAGCACTTGTCCAAATGTAGTCAATTCCAAAATCATCTAGAAAAGGGAAGGATCTACTTTTTCCCCACCTCAATTTTTCCAAACATTGTCTCCTAATTGCATTAAACTAGTCATGTCTTGGCTAGTCTTGCTTCTACATTAATCAATCTACTAGTTTTTTATCATCCACTCATAGAGTTTAATCAACCCATTTTACAACATGGTCAAGATCCATTGGCTAATACATTACCTCTTTTGAAAGTTTTCACTATTCTATAACATAATATTCTTATGGATTCCCCATAATAAATTATTGAAAATCCACAACAATCATTTCCAAATCCCTATCAAGTTTCCATTCATCCCTCTATTCAAATTCCATCTCAACAAGTTCCTCCTAATACTCATTAAAATCCCTCTAATTCCCAAATTCCCCCTCAATAGTAACATAATCAAATTCATTCCCAACAAGTTCCTACAAGGGCTCAACATATTCCATCTAGCCCACATCCTTCCCAATATAAGCCTTTTAGGGTTAGTCAAATTCCTTCCAATACACAAAAACTCATGTGCAATATGTAACAATAAGTTCTAGTTAGATAATGCATTGTTTCCAAATCACAACACATTCTTATCTATCAACAACAAGTTCCTCCTCAAAGACAACAACTTCTATCTACTCAACAACCAATTTACATTCCCCTTTCAAATCCCAATCAACACCAAGTTCCCTACCCACAATACAATCTTAGAAGTAGGACTAATAATCCTAATAGGTCAATGCAAAGGGTTCCCATAAATCTAACTAATCCATTGTTCCACTCTTAGTGTTACAATCCACCACCTAAATCCAAAAATATTCCTTTTCACTAGGAGTGGCAAGCTATCAAAAATACAAGTTTTAGGATTACAAACAAGGAATCAAGGTTGAAAATACAAGTTAGATCAAATTTTCTATAACCTCTTACCCATTTTATGCCAAAATATTCCAACACCCTTTCCACCTCATTTCAATATCCCTAAATTTGAAAAATATAAGGGAAAGGGTGACCCAAGAGAGCACCTACAAGAATTCTTTGTTGCATGCCAAAAAGTAGGCTATGACACTAATTTTCTTCTTCATCTATTTTCACAGAGTTTGGGTAGGAAAGATTTGGAGTGGTTTATGCATCTCCCAAAATGTTTCATCAATGATTTTGATGATTTATCAAAGAAGTTTGTTAAACACTTTTCATATAATATCAAACATGAGTTGACTATGGTTGACTTGTGCAATGTCAAACAACAAGGTGGAAAGAGTTTTGTAGCTTATCTCTAAATATGGAGAGCATTGGCATGGAACTTTCCAAATTCTCTTCCTGAAAAAGAGATAACAAACATATTCATGACTAATTTGAATTTAAAACTAGATCTTAACCTTTGATTACATTGTATAGACAACTTTGAAGTCATCGATAAAGGAGTCCAAATAAAAAGGCCTTTATTGATAAAAGATGGATAAAAATTTATTCACAAAACTAATCCCAAAGTCAAACTCAAAATCAAAATTAGGTTCAAGCTTTAATGAAAAATCAACCAAGTACAAGTGAAAAACCTAAAACCTTCAATCGCAACAAGCATGTAGTTGGTAATGGAGTAATAGAGGAAAGACATGTTCAAACGATGCAGTCACCACTAGTATAGAATGCTCTTTCACCACAAACTATTATTTTGTAAATGCCACCTCCTTAAAGGAATTAGTCCAATAAAAGACTCTTTACTAATCTCAGATAACCTATTGAGGCAGTGTTTTAGAAGCTACTTGCTACGAACATGATTACTTGGCCTAATACCAAACCATTTGATGAGAGTTAACCCAAGCCTGGATGGTATTATGATAATGAGTATTATTAATATCATCATGTCAAAGGTCATGGCATTCATCAATGTGTTTAACTTCTACACCTTATTAAGATATTCTTGAGAGATGCGAGATTGAATTAAATAGCATACCATCTAATTACAATCATAACATGGGGGTATATAAAGACTCCTTTCCTCAGTATAATATTAATTAGAATGAGCAACAACAACATCAACAAGATAATAATCGTAATCAAAATCATGGTTCTCAGGCTAAAAATATTGATTACTATGTTGCTCCCTATGATTACAATGTGGTGGGAATTATCATGGGACATCATGTGGCCATTTTAAAAATCAATCCTTGTCCCCATTCTATTAATTCTCAACATGTGAACCCCACCATTCTAGGATCAACTCCATCTATCCTAGGGGTTGTTCATGTAAATAATCCTCGTATAGGAATTATTATCTTAGGACCTGTCTATTATTCCTCTATTTCCTATAATCTTATTCTAGCTCAAAATTGCGTTGTTACAACTTGATGCCCTAAATTTACCCTTAAAGGGCCTATATATTTTTCTTCAAATACCAATCTACCGTCTAATTCCAATCTTATTTAAAATCATCCCAAATTCAAACATTCCCTTCCTATTGACAAGTAGTATAATCTTGTGAATTAGTTGAATAAAACACTAGAATAAATATCCTTCTTGGATATTTTACATACATCAAAAGTCTAAAAAGATATTTTGTATGAAAATTTGAGCCAATCTAAAGTTCCTAAAAATATTACAATTGATAAATTCCAAGTGTTGGTAGGACATTTATTTTCTAGCCCAAAACTTACATTCAATCAGAGTGACATGTTGACCCTTAGCCCTTCACACACCAATTCCCTATACATTAAAGTCACTATTACCCACCATAAAATCAAGTGGGTACTCATAGATAATGGTTTTGGTCTCAATATTATTCCATTGAAATTAGTCAAGCATCTAGGCTACACTACAACAAATTTGAATAATGAGGTCATCACCATTAAGGGATATGATAATACTAAAAGAGTCTCAGTAGGTATAATTGCCTTGCCCATCCAAGTTGGGCTTGTCATTCATAGTACCTTGTGTTACGTGAATGACCTCAAATTGTCATATAATCTCCTCATTTCTTCGATTCATGCAGTGTGTATAGTTTCTTATAATTTACATCAATGCATAAAATTCCCTCATTCTATGATGGAGGTTATTATTACTAGGGATATACAACCTTACCAATATTTTGAACGTTTGGAAGAAGATGGTCACAAATACACTTATTATCCCAGTGCATATCATGTTATCAAAAAGGACAAATAAGTACTATTTGACCCACCCAAATCCAATTATCTTGATCCTAGTAACCTCACTTCCTCTTCCAAATAACCTCTTCCCCCAAAAATTTCTTCCCATTTCATTGTTCAAGAGAAAGGCATTGACACACATAGTATTGAAAATGCTTTTCATATTGTCAAACTCCCTAAATCACCCAAATTCTATGGCATGTCCAAGATAGAATGGCA
Source organism: Torreya grandis (assembly GCA_037957365.1). NCBI lineage: Eukaryota > Viridiplantae > Streptophyta > Pinopsida > Cupressales > Taxaceae > Torreya > Torreya grandis. The sequence continues at coordinate 7,303,849 of JARHVA010000040.1, forward strand.
CAAGAAAGAAGGCACAACCTCACCCCAAAGGGTATATACCATTTTTTCCAGGCAAGACATTTAATTAATAAGAGTTAAAATTACTATATGAGTCAGGGTTGTATGGTGATGGTTTTGCTTCATGTTTTCAAAATAAAAAGTACCCCATTCCTAATAAAATTATGGCCAATAAAGCTTATAAAGGTAAAGGTTAGGGGCAAAGGAAAAAGGCCAACTAAATCCTATTCTCTAGCTAAGAAAAAGAAGTCTCAAGTTATTAAATACAAATTGCCTGAGGATGTCCCCTCAGATCTTAAAAGTGATTTAGTGTCTACATTTAATGATAATTTTCCTGATAGTGACATAGATTCCTTTTATAACATGTACAATGAGCTTGTCAACACCAATCTATTTGATTCCCATTCATTCCTTACTATTTATGTTACTCTGAAATTTCCCCTCACTCTCCATTACACTGACCTCATTGATTGGGGCCAACAAGATCAAGATATGGCACTGGACATGTTTCAAAATGAAGAAGCCATATTAAAATTCCTAGGCTTAAGAGATGATTTACCATTTGGTGACCACAAGTAAGGATTTGTCTATACTTTAGACCTTGATGCATACTTTGGGGAGTAGGCAAAATTCCTTTGTCATGATAAAAATAAAAATGAAACATCGATGTCCTTAAGCGAAAACCTCTTTGAGGTACTTTAAGACCAATGAAATAGTAAAGCAAAAGACAAGTCCATTGGTGAAAACCTATTTTACGCACCCTTGGATGGGGAAGTTGATTATCCTTCACTAGAAGCACAAGGTTCCACAAGTCCATGCCTATCATTCGGAGTAGATCTTAATCCTAATGATAATGAAACATTTTAGAAAATGATCCTTGAAAATCCAAAACTATTTGTTAATTAGTCATTACTTGATATGGATGACTCTGAACCCTTGTACGTGTGTGGGCCTAATATCCCACCTTCAAATCCATAAGATCACTTATCCCCATTGCTAATAATTATTAAAGATGTTTCCACTTTGATTATGGAATATACTACTAAAGTGACTATTGACACACATGACAATCCCAAAATGATCAAACTTTGTGCATCCTTCACTCTAGAGGAATGTGAATTCATTATTATCATTCTAAAAGAGTTTAGTGATATATTTGCCTAGTCTTATTTTGATATGCCTGATTTAAATCCTTCTTTAGTGGTGCATCATCTTATTATAAATATAGACACTAAGCCCATTAAGCATAAATTATGGAAGATGCATCCATGAATTTTCACCTTGGTCAAGAAGGAATTAGAAAAGTTACTTGAGGTAGGTTTCTATTAGAGTAATTAATGTAGTTTAATTACTTGAATTAATCTTGCTTAGGGCATGCACATGCCTAAGTTCTTAGTGGGCGACATTGGCTCCTCAGTGGGGGACAATAGCCTCACCACTCACTCTTTCGTGGGAGATTAGTGGGAGATAATGGTCTCAAAACTCACCTAGTGGGAGGGCCACCTGCTTGTCCTCCAGTCACCTCTTACTCCTATTTATTAACACTCGTAGAGTGTATTTGCATGGCAAGGATATGAGGAGATATGTGAAAATTTTCTTCGCTTGTAATCTATTTTTTAGTAATAAATAGTTCTTTGTGAGAAATGCCATCATGTTTACTTATATGGTAATGAGATCTTGGAGAGACCCTAGGTGAGTGCATTCAACACAATGACATGGTAATTATTTAAGTGAGACAAAATTATAAAGTGAGTCAAATTTATAAAAGGGGTCAGCAATATTATAAAGAGTAAAAGTAATGTTTTTTTGTATTTACTTTGACTGTCATAGACAAAGGGTGAGGTTTGGTTTGATAGGAGGTCAGACCCCCTCACAAGCAAAAATAATAATTTTGTTTCTCTTACCTTCATTTATGAAGGTTGTTACTCATTGTAACCTCTTGAACCACATATGATTCTCACAAATGCATTTTTGATGTTAATCGATGTCCATTCTGGGAGGCATTTTTAATGCCAAATTGAGTTTTTAGCATTCCATACCCTCGCACCCCAGTCCCTTATCATTTGTACACTTGTGGATGCATTTTCAGTCAAGCCCAACATCCCACATTGATCATTTATGTTTCTTTTTCCACTTATATTTTTTTGTTGCATAATGCTCCTCCCATCTTTTGATGTTCCTTGTTATTTGAGTTCCTTGTTTGGCAGATGCTTTTTTTTAGTATGCACATCCTCTTGACAAATTTTATATCTATTTCTATTTGTTGATAGTCTCCTTCATATTTTAGTAGAGCTTGTTCTCCTTTTGAATAGTATTTATTCTAGTGTAGCCCAGTGTCAACATTTTAGTGTAATAGGATTGGCCCACATTGTATTCTATGGATGCATTTTTGGTAGAGTTTGATGTCTTACAACTTACCATTTTTTAGATGTTCATTCTTTTGGGTGTGTTTTTTTCATACATAATGGCTTTTGTCACCATTTTCCATACTCTTCATCCATCCAATGACATTCTCTATTTTGATATCCACACTTATTCTGACACTATTAGAGAATGTGCCCTACTAGATCCCAAATAACACATTGTTCTTGTTGCTCCCATTATTGTAGTTGATTATTATGTGCCTATTATTTTTACACACTCTACACATCCCATTTCAGTTCCACCTGTATATATGCCTACTTATTTTGATATGCATACTATTTTTGGATCTAACATGCTTTGACTTATGGGCCTTGATAATCATTTATAGGGACTAGCTACCCCTGTTCAGTTTATTACATGGATTTCTTAACATGGTGTTGGATATTCAATAGGTGTTTCATCTTGACTTGTACATTTTGATGATAGGACTCCTATTTTTGTTTGCTCCAATATTCATGAAGATGTTGAGTAACATAGAGTTATGTTCCACCTACACTTAGGCATGAGAGTCACGAGGATACGTCAGTATTGATCACCCTAACACATTTTTGGATGTTGCCTTGCCTTCTTCTATTATGGACTTGTACCCACTCATGTAGGCATATTCATCCACCATCCATGTTTATATGGGATAGATTTATTGTGGTGGTAGTGTTACAATTATTTATGAGGATTTTACCATTGTGGTTCCTCCACTATATTGCTTCTTCATCCGCACATAGCTCCCTCATTTTTGGAGCAACTCTCATGACTCTTGATAACATCTTCTATAGATTGATAACATTCTAGTATTTCTTGCATCATCTAGTGGTTTTTGTGTAAGGGATATTTTTTTACTCACACTGAGTTATCAAGTGCCATGGGAGGTTTGTTGATTTAGCCATGACTACTTTCATGTGTATGTGTGCTCTATTCTAAGCACCTTTTCACTTCTTTAGTTTCTTGACTTTCTCATCACCACCAAGGCCATCTTCTTGAGAGAGTTTATATATATCTTTGACACTCTTTCTTTGATAGTTTAATGGTCTCATTCATATTAATGTAGAGTTATTTTGGTGCATCTAGTGTCAACTTGTCAATGTTTGAGTAGTGGATTCATCCCACTCATATAGACCTTTTTGCATCACTCCACCTATCAAAAGTATGGGGGTATGGTGAAGATCTTGTTTCTTTAGTTGTCATGTTCTTTGATAACCCTTGGAGTACCACATCTTCTAACAATAGATCAAATTCAATTTGGTGGACCTTTTGAACTTTTGACACCTCTAACAGTCTCTTTTTGTAAGAGCTATTCTATTGAATACAATGTTAGTTGTTTCTTTGTGTTCTAGCAGTAGATCCAGACTACTCATGTAGATTTGAGTTCCATTATGGCTTTTGAGTCCACCAAGTGCATTTGTATTTTATGGACTTTATTCCATCTATTACACCTTCTTCATCATTGTGTTTTGGTATTGAGATATTTTCTTTCTTGGGATGCCTTGCATCATATATTTTTTTCTCTCTCGACTTTAGCTATTGTTACTATTTTTTTAGAGACCCTTGCAGTGTATCTCATTTTTTTCCAATTTCCTCCATTGTATTCTATGGATACTTTTTGACAGAGTCTAATGTCTTGAAAATTATCTCTTAAAGGCCCATTTCATAGCACCTCACCTTCTTCTATGTAAATAATTGCACCTTCACTCAGGCTTGAGATACTTGAGCTTACAGTTGTCAACATTGATCAACCTGACACATATCCAGATGCTACCTTACATTTTACTATTGTCAACTTTGTATCCACTCCTATGTAGGAATCTTCATCCACTATTCCTAGTCATTTGGGGTGGATATTTGATTGATTCTTGGCAATATTAAAAGCACTCTTGGTGAGGACTCTAAAAACATAGTTCCTCTGCTCTTTAGCTTTATTTCCTGCATCTACTAATTTTTATGCTCCTTTTTTTGTTTTGAGATCCTTGTTTAGCAATTGTGTGTTTTTTGTGCACTTAACACATTTTTGAGTGTTTTATAGATTCCTCTTTGTACATGGGTATCTAATTTAGACACTATGTTTATAGGAACCCATATGAGGATTGTTATGTCTCAATGGTATTCTTGGTGACTTTTTATGTAGTGACACCATTGTGGCATCCCCAATAGTATTTTTGCTCACTTCTCACCATTTTCAATCCACTAATTTTGAGGATTTCATTGTCATATTCTCCTAGTTTAGCATTGAGGGAGGGTGTTTGAGGTAATACGTCTTTGGGTTCATCATTCTACCTAGTATTTTAGAGCGTAGTGTTTATTTTTTGTGAATCTCATATTCAACACCATTCCTACTTCAATTTGGTAGTTACAATGACTCAATATACATGTACTCTGACAAGATGGTTTGGCATCCATAGATACATTTGAATTCATACTGCATTTTATTTTGTACATGGGTACCTTATCAGGCCTTGCAACTGGGACCTATTTGTATTTTCTATCCATTCCCTAGTCTTTACTTAAGAGAGGGTGTTAGAGTAATTAATGTAATTTAATTACTTTAGTTAAGCTTACTTCAGGTGTGTACATGCCTAAGTGCTTAGTGGGCCACACTAGCTCCTTAGTGGGGGATAATGGCCTCACCACTCACTCCTTAGTGGGAGACAATGGTCTCACCACTCACCTAGTGGGAGGGCTACCTGATTATCCTCCACTCACCTCTTACTCCTACTTATTAACACTCTAAGTGCATTTGCTTGGTAAAGAGGTGAAGAGATATGTGAAGATTTTATTCACTTGTAATATTTTTTTTAGTAATATAATTTCTTTGTGAGAAATGTCATCATGTTTTCTTCTATGGTAATGCGCTCTTGGAGAGACACTGGGTGAGTGCATTAAGCATTCTAATAGTTTCATCAAGCCTATTGATTTTTTAGATTAGATTTCCAATATTGTGCCAGTTAGTAAGAATCCCATGGGAATCATGATATGCACAAATTTTAGGGACATTAACAAATATTGTCCAAAGTATAATTTTACCCTACCCAACATAGATATGATCATTGATTCCAAAACAAGTTATGTTATGACATCTCTTATGGATGGCTTCTTTGGTTATAATCAAATCAAAATCACTCCATATGATCAACATAAAACAACATTCATAACTCCATGGGGAACATTATATTACCAAGTTATGCCATTTGGCTTGAAAAATGCTGGAGCTACATATCAACACACAATGACAATTATATTCCATGATCTGATGCATGACATTTTTAAGGATTATGTGGATGACATCCTAGGCAAATCAATAACCCATGTATAACATCCTAAAGTATTGGGATGAATATTTGAGAGGATTTGTAAGTATAAAGTGTGGCTAAACTCTAAGAAATGTGTTTTTGGGGTTACATTTGGAAAATTGTTAGGCTTCATTATTTCCCACAAGGGCATTGAGTGAATCCAAAAAAAGTTAAGTCCATTACCGAGATGCCTCCTCCTTCTAATATGAAGTAGCTATGTCATTTGTAGGGTAATATCTAGTTAATTCATAACTTCATTTCTCAACTTGTTGATCAATGCCACCCATACACACACCTTCTAAAGAAAGACACTACATTTTAATGGAATTCCAAATGTCAAGAGGCCTTTACATAACTCAAAAAATATCTAAAAAATACTCTAGTCCTTATACACCAATGACCGGTAAGCCCTTGTTATTAAACATTTTAGACACTAAAAATGCCTTGGGAACACTTCTTATTCAACATGATGATCAAGGCAAGGAAATGGCAGTCTACTATCTAAGTAGAACACTGGTTACTTATGAGCATAACTAAACTCAATTGAGAAAGCTTGTATTACATTGGTTTTTACTTTTCAAAATCTGAGATATTAAATGTTGAATAACAAGACCATTTTGATCACAAAAAATGATCCTTTAAAATACCTCTTATAAAAAGAAGCTTTGACCAGTCAAATGGCTAAGTGGGTGATGTTGCTCAGTGAGTTTGACATTGAGTACACACATCTAAAGGATATGAAAGGGAAGGTATTAGTAGATCAATTTTCTGAAGCACCTATTTCATATTTTAACCCTATCATAGTTCACTTTCCTAATTAGTCCATATTGAATCTAGATGAATCAAGGTAGTGGAAGCTCTATTTTAATGGTTCTTTCACATCTCACGATTCTAGAGCAGGTATACTATTCATTATGCCATAGGGAGATCTTATCCCCAAGGCATTTCGCATTAGATTTCGTTGCACCAATAACATAACTGAGTATGAGGCATTGATTTTTGGGTTTCATCTTGTAGTTCAAAGGAGTATTGAACATTTAGTCATCCATGGTGATTGACAACTAATCATTTGTGAAACAACTAATCAGTACCAAACTAAAGATGGAAAGTTAGTTCCCTATAAAGGCATGGTAGATACACTCAATCTTAAATTTAAATTAATCTAGTTTGAATAGGTTCCTCATGCTAACAACAAGTTAGTTAATGCTATGGCCACATTAGATTGATGATTGAAATGTCTTACACAATATGAGAATATCAATTTTTAATTGAAAATTTTCTTGCTCTAGCATATAAATGTCCCAAATTTGAATTGGTATGTGATATTATCGGTCCTAATTCCCCTGGGTATGAATAAATTGACTTCTACCTCCATGATCACATCCTTCCCACTGATCTATCACAAAACCCTAAAAATCCTTTATCCAAACCACCTCCTTTTATACCTTACTTGGTGACATGCTCTATTATAGAGGTTATGATGGAACTTTGCTTCATTATTTAAATTTGGGAGAATTTGGCTTAGCACTTAAGGAAGTTCACAAAGGAATTTGTGGGACCCACACTAGTGGTATGGTCCTAGCCAAAAATATCCTTCACACCAGTTATTACTAGTCCACTATAGAAGTATATCTATGCACATATGTCAAGAAATGTGTATCATGTCAACAACATGGTGACATTATTAATGCTTCAACACATGCACTTAAACTAATTACAACCCCTTGGCTATTTTATATAGGGGGGCTTGAAATCATAGAGAAAATTAACCCCACCTCTTTAGATGGCCATATGAACATCTTGATTGCTATCAGATACTTCACTCAATGGGTAGAGACAATCCCTCTAAATTATGTAACTAGTAAGCATATTTATAAATTTATCATGAACCATCTCATTTGTCATTATGGTACCCCCTCCACTATCATTTTTAAAATGACAAGTCCTTTAAAAATTAGGACGTTAAATTCCTCTATTCATATTTCCAATTAAGCATAAATTCTTTACTCCATATTATTCCCAAGGTAACAGCTAAATTGAGGTGTCTAATAAAACCATTGTCAAAATCCTTAAGAAAATTATCAATGATGTTGGCCATAAATTGGCACTTATAGTTATTTTTTATCTTATGGGCATATCATAATAATTTCTACACCCCCATTTGTGCTACACCCCGTTCCCTGGTCTATGGATTTGAAGTAATTCTTCCTATTGAGATTAAGCCCCCTTATCTGTACATTTCACTATAGGACATTCTTGATGATAAGGATGCTATAATAACTAGTCTAGAAGAGTTATAGCTCGTAGATGAGAAAAAACTCACCACCCTTAATCACCCTAAATAATATCATAATCAATTATGTTAGGGTTACAATAAGCACATAATTTATAGAGATTTTGAGCCTAGTGACCTTGTGTTGAAAGAAAATTAGAAGAACACTAATGCTGAGTGTGAGAATAAAGGTAAATTTGAGGCTAATTAGTTGGGCCCATTCATTGTTACAAACACTATAGTTTAGTAGCATACCAATTGGCTACTCCTGATGGGTATGAATTATATTTGACCATGAACATTATGCATCTCAAGCATTTCAATGCTTGAGTTACCAAACATTGTCTATGAGTATCCCTGCTTGGGGGCATCCCTTCTCCATTTAATTCATCCTTGTTTTCTGCCCTTGCTAGGGGGTATCCCTTCACTATTTTAGGATAATTACTAGTCCTTTCCCCTTTTCCTATTACCACCATGATTGGAATTATGATTAAATAGGTACAACAGGTGAATATAGAGCATAATTCATTAGATTAAGGTTGTATAATGGTTTGTGCTAGAATATATTTTAGATGAAATGTTAGAATATTGTACATCATAGTTTCATTCTTGCATATCCTTTTAGAGCTCCCTTGAGTTCTTGGCCATTCCTATTTACATTATATATCTCATTCCCTTCTGCATCCTAGTTCATTATTGTAAGATAAGTTGTATCCTATTCTAATTTGTTGAAACAAGGAAGTCCCTTTCACCTTTCCTATTCATTGTTGAACCCTTGTACCTACAGTCATTCCTTCTTTTGATAGATTTTTTTGGCATGTTTTTCCCCATATTTAGCATATATTATTTCAAAATATTCTTGTATACATTCCCTTATAAAAATCCAAAACATTCAAATAGGCCAAAAATTCCAAAACTACACTCAAATATTCCCACAAAAATCCCAAAATATTCACAAATCAAGCCCATTTCAAGTGAGATATTTCACCATGACTCATTGCATAAAATGTCATCCTATTAGCTGATTGGATCAAAACTAGATGGCACATATTAAAATAACTCATTGTTGATTCACTCTCTTCCTAATTGTAATATTTCATGAGTGGGATCCATTTATTCCCCATTACATGTTATTACCATTTTATGAGTTTATCATTACACACTCTCACCAATTTTTGAGCTTATCATTATACACTCTCACCATTTATGAGCTTATCATTATATTTTATCATTGTTTTATGATATTATCATTATATGCTCTTACCATTTTACAAGCTTATCATTATATGCTCTCACCATTTTGTGAGCTTATCATTCTATGCACTCACCATTTTGTTAGCATATTTCCTCGTCCACACACTTACTGTTTTACTAACCCATTTAATCATCTCATATTCCCTAGTCCTATTCATCAAATTTATCCTCCTTTTTGGAGAACTACATTGGCCTGAGGTCCATATATACTATTTATATAGTGCTTAGTTTTGAAGGTTAGCTTAGCCACTAATAACTAATTACCACCCCCATTTTTAATCATTTCTTCTCACTGATTGTCCATCACTAATAATGCCTTCTCGAGGGTGCATCCTAAAATCAGGGAAGCTCTAAAGTCTTCCAACCTCCTTGGGATAACTACATTGACCTAAGGTTTGTTTGGACTATGTAGTCAGTGCTTGGAGACATGGGGTCTCTAAGGTCAGTTCGACCACCTTTTTTCTTCACCATTATTTTCCCTCCTCTTTTCCCACTCTTATCTTTTCCACCATGTGACTACTCCTATTTATTATTTTTGCTCATACACGCTATCACCATTTTATATGCTAAATCACTATCCCTTAGCTAATTTGTAGATTATTTATTTCTATGCTCTAGCCACTTTTAGGAACTACTTTTTCCTTACAATCTTACTCCACGCTCTCACCATTTTGTGAGCAATCCCATTTAAAACCCCTACCTAAGGTTATTTTTACTTTTCTAGATGGTTCCTTGTAAATTTATTTATACCCCCTTATATATCCTACTTGAATAATATTCCTACGTATATCTTATTCCTAAATCTCCAAAAAAATAAAAATTTCAGAACATGGCTCAAATCTCCAACCGATATATAAAGCCACAAACTCTTTGTATATTCTTTCCTTCTATTCACTAGGTTAAGTTCTCCTTAATCCTACACAAAATGACATCATTTGCATTTGAAACAGGTGAAATCCCCTTCGACATTTGAACATTTCATGGGTGGGAAACATGACTTCTCCACCAAATTTAATCGAAATAGGTCATCATTTGATTTCTAATCAACACTCTCACCATTTTATGAGTGAATCTTACCCTAAATGTTGTGGACATTATGAATGCCAAATCATTACACAAGTAAACATTCATATTTTAACCTTATTTACCCGTAAATTAATGCTCTCTCCATTTTGTATGATAATTAATGCTCTCACCATTTTATGAGTCCATTTCCATTTTTATTATATTTATCTCATCTTAGTCACAATCATAAATTTTCTTCTTTCCCCTTTTTGGGAGAACTACATTTGACCTGAAGTCTATAATGGAATACGCAGGTAGTGCTCAGATGCATTGGGGCATTTGGGGTCAATTCAGACACTTCCTTATTATTCCTATATTCCTCCTTTTGTCATGATTCTCTTATCTCATCCTTGGATTCAAGAGTAATGCCTTATTTCCATGCACACTAATTTACCAATTGACTGTTTATTTATTTTTGATGTGTTTTGCTTGCTTGATAATTATTTGTTTCCTTATAAATATGTTCTTTTTATTACTCAGTTGCCTTAGTTTAGTGCATTGTGTTTTATACTTGATTCTTGATTATTTATATTAGGCCTTTAAGTTTTGAACATTTGTATCTGAGCTCATATTACTTTAAGTGCATTATGTTTTATAGTTAACTCTTGATCTACTATATCTTGATGTTTTAAGCTTGATTCTTGATTATTTATATTAGGACTTTAAGTTGTGAACATTTGTATTTGAGCTCATATTAATTTAAGTGCATTATGTTTTATAGTTAACTCTTGATCTACTATATCTTGATTTTGACTTGTAGACATTTGCATTTGAATTAACTTTTACACACTTTGATGAATCCTATTATCATGATTAATTTCTAGATTATGATGCATAAAAATCATTTAAAATATCAAAAATTAAGCACCAAAGGTCTAACCACAAGCAATGTTGCATCGGTTATTCCCATATTTAATCAAATCATCATTATATTTATCTATATGCTACTCCTGATACATATATAACAATGCACATGTTGATCACTCATCATAAGCAATTTCAAACATTTTGATCAAATCATTAACTACTCTAATCAAATTAAATTAAATTAAATCCTATAAATCATGTGTTTTCCTACTTTTTCTTCTATTATCTTCATCTTTCGACCCCCACCCCCCTCCATTCTGAGCTTTATTTTCATCCTTTTGAGGGCTCATCCATTCAATTTATTTTCTATACAACACCTTGAGGGGGCATCTATGGCTTACCAAGTGACATCTAGGTATTAAGTTGAATATGTTCAACAATGAATTTATCAAATAATCTATTTAACACCCATCAATTTTCTTCTAATTATTATGAGCACCTTCTACACTAATTTTACCACTTTTTCTTAGTGTTTGAGAAGACATTAGTTCTTATATGTCTTGCAACACCTCCTCAAATAGGGAAAAATGTAGACACTTTAATTTTACCGCCTTACATGTCAAAATGGTGAAATAGAACAACTTCCTGCATTTGCACATAAATTCATTTAAAATTATCTATTCACCACAAATTCTTTCACACATCCAACATACAAGTCCGAATTCACCTTGAGGCATCCTTAATTGGAACAATACTCTGTATCAAACCATAAATTTGATCAATAACATCCCAAATCACATTGACACTTTGAAAATGTCACTGTAGGATAATTAAATGAAATATTTTATTGATAAATAACATTTAAAAAATCATTTCCTATTATGATAATCTAATTAATTAGCCTAATTAATCTCTAATGGAATATTCCATGAATTTTTGTTGGAATTTCTATTTTTCATAATTCAAATATTCTTAAAATATACACATTCCTCTATGAGTGAATTTTATATTCACCTCCAATCCCCAAATGTCCCCCATTAGTCTTTTTTTATGTTTTATAATCCTAGATTCCCTTATTTATCCCCCACTCATCCCACTCCCAAGGGCATGTGGGAGAGAAACTCTAATTGAGGCCACTACCAATCCCCCTTAATCCTCCTCCCTTGATCTTCCAAAGAGATCAATGACCCTCAATTACTCAATAAATCTATAAATAAAGCATTACCCCTCTTCATTTTGAGGCCAAAATTTTACAATGAAGCTCTATTAGTTTATCAAGCCATTTTGTGAATCAATTATCTTCCATTCACCCTTTATCAATCCAAATCAAGATTAACACCCAAAGGGAAATGTTTCCTATGAACATATGACATTGCTAAAGATATTTTGGAGCTACAATCCGAGCCCCCTTCTGTATGCATTTGATAATGGTAAAATATCCTCAAATGAAGGTATAGTTATTCTTGTTTATCTTTGCATTTATTTCTTTTACCTTGTCTTGGTTCATAAGGTCCCATGCTCAAGGTTATGTTTTTCATTTACTTTGTTTGATTGATATTTATCTGACATCGTGAAACTAACCCTTGTTGCAATCCTAGAGATACAATTGTCTAGAATAGAGTAGTTTTGTCTATGTAATTTTTTTGGGTTTGAGACACTATCACCGTTTATAACTACATCTGAAAATGACAAACTATATGTCTTGAAACTCACTCAAATAGATTTGTGAAACATATTTTATATAAAATTAGATATAGAGAAGTACTACATATACTGAAACACAAATCAATTTATGCAAACAAACTACACATATCGTGCATAGGTCCTATTTCTAGAAAATTTATGAGAATTTTATTTTCTTGTATTTTTAAATATATATAACTTAAAAGGAACACATTAACCAATGACTCCTGCACGAGCTTCACAATCAATAGGTCATGTATCTAACTTATGAAGGATGACCTCTCATGATTAGAAAGTATCATGCCACTATGAAGTAATTGATCTCAACTCAGAATATGAAAATTTGATTTGGATCTATAACATAAGTGTCATTGCCATAATGATAAATTGTAGTATTATGTGTATGTTGTTTAGTATTGTGAATTCTAGGATTTTTCAGAACCCATCATGGGGCATAATAACTCTATGTTGGTGTCTTTTGTGGAACACTCTTAATGCTTTGTAATATCAATCTAGGCCATGCTAGAGTAGAGAGTGGCTCTTTAGAATATGTGATAAATCATTGATAAAGTGGATTTTCAAGGATAGGTCACCTTGGAAATTTGGCCACTTATTTCTAAACTTTCTTTATAGGTTGAATCTTTTTAGGTTGCTCAATTGATATATGTGATGTAGGAATAATGGACCTTTGATTAGAGATTCTATTCATATGGAATACTATGAACTATGATAAACTCATTAGCAATAAGTATTTCAAAAATTTGTGTACTGTAAAGGGAACTATATGAAGCTGATAAATCTAAGGACATCCCAATAATATGTCAAAGACTCCTACACTAGATACTACTATGAACTTAGTGGCCATATGTGTTGGATCAACTTGTAGTGGTAATATGATATTAACAATAAAACTTTAGACATGTCCATTGAATCCATTGATTACTGTTGTTGTATGAAAGATATTTATATCTATGTATTTAAAATGAGAGATAAATGTGATAGTACACATATTCACACTAAACCATTATCAACCATGACACTTTGTATATGTTGATGATCAATATAATCTTGAATGAAAAAAGAGTGTAAGTTAAAATCATCATCGACTATCTCATGCTATGTGAATGTGATAAGTGATATAAATGGCACTACAACATGATATGTACCAATAATTCCATTCAAATGATGTTATGCCTTTATATGAGGATGATAAGAATTTGGTGGAGGATGTGCATTATGTGTATTACATTTTTGATATATCTTTTGTTTCTTGAAATGTATGCTTAGGAAAAATATCACTAAATATATTCATTATTCTATTCTCATTTGATTGTATCTTTGTACTATCAGTAGATATATCCATGTCAATGATGTTCTCATCTATCAAATCTCATATCTTATGTCTCAAAGTAATGAATTTGTTGGTAGTATGGCCTAGTGCTCTATGAAAATCACAAAAATTATTTTGATCAAATCCTTTTATAAGAGGTTTACTCACATCAACCTCTTTAATGGGAGGGTGATATGAGGTTCCATTCCAATAAATTTTGTAACACTTTGTAGGGAGTTTCTGGCAAGTTGGTAAACTATTTCCTTGGAGGAGCTAATAATATAAAACGTGGAATAGGATATGAAACTGCATTCACTATTGTCTTTTTATCACTCTTATTTTCACTTGACCTCACCTTTTATGGTGGCTTACTCAGATTCTTTGCATGAGAATTAAAATTTGGGTTGGTTACATACTTTAGATTATACATTACCAAAAACTTGACTTATCTTTTGTTATCTATGTGACATAATTCTGTGAATGAGAAAAACTTCTTAAACATAATAGATTCATGTAGAGGTGGAAGTAAACTTTGTTTGAATATGTCTTGAAATTTTTTATTTTCCATAAGATTCATCATTTTGAATAACATGGTCTTATATCGTAATACATAATCTATGATAGGCTCATTGGATTCTTGTTTGAGCTGAGTAATCTAAGCATATACAATATTTTCACTTCTATTGATTGAGAAATGTGCAAGGAACACATCTACCAAATGATTGAATACATGAAATGATTGATGTGGTAAATCATAAAATCATCTTAGATCATTTCTTTTATTTTTTAAGGAAATAACTTGTTCAACAACCTATCATTGGACACATAGTCCAAACATGTTGTGTGAAATGCTCTCAAATGTTTCTTGGGGTCACCTTTTCCATCATATAATATAATATTAGATGCCACAAAACTAGTTGGTAAAAGATATTGTAAAATGTGTTGAGCTAATGGATTATGCAATAAACTATGTGAATCAAGTGCTTGACTAGGTTTCAAATCAATTTGTTCCATTTTCAACACCTTAGTTTTTAGAGATAAAATAATCTACATAAGGGATTGTGCTACAAGAAAAGAATGTGTGTGAACCAAAGGTGGTGTCACAAATGACTAAGTAGGAATTTTAATATTGATCTGTTGAAACCTTTGGGTTGCTAACATAGTATATTTTAGTATAAAATTGAATCGAATGATGCAAAGAAAGGTAAAGAACCCATAGTAGTAGATGTCTCAGATGATTAGCCTTCAGATGCTTTCTTTATTTCTTTTCTAATGATTTTTAAAAACACATCTTGCATATTTAGATTCTTTGAAAGAAATACTTTTAATTTTCTTTTTTGTGTGTCAAAAAATATATTAACTAAATCCACCATTATGTTTTTATCAACTAGAATATAAAAATATTTAACTTGAGTACTACTTAGTCTAACAATTATTTTAAGATAGGTAGAAACAACTTTCTTAGAGTGTACACAACATGAAATAGAAACTTGGAAGATCATTGTTAACAAAGAATTTATAAAATAAAAAAACCCCAATACAACAATTAGAAATAATAAAAAGAAGGGGAAAAACCCTATCAACATGGATGGTTAAGGTTTGCAATATTCAATCAATAGACGAGTTCACCAATATGTTTTATCAAAATTAGTGAATTAAACATATGTTAATCCTATTATGATAAATTGTTGCATAAAATTAGAATGGATAATATATGCAAATACACAAGACTTATTTGGACCCTACTATTTATAAAAAATGCTATTAGGGGAAATTGATAAAGACAAATAACTTATCTGGCACTTGGATTTGGTGGACTACAATAGAGACTATGTGATTGACTGTGGGATTGTGTGACATCATTATGAATAAGAAGATGGCTCTATTTGAATCTAATACAAGGGCATGCTATTCAGACAAGGCCAACTATCTTTAGGGTATATTGACATTTGATAGGGTTTTTTTTCCTCTGTATAAAATTAAATCATTGCACCTTTGCCTATAGGTCATGTGTGTGTGATCGGGGTTTCTTGATTCATTGTAAAAGTCGTTGTGTGCCTTCTTCTTCACTTGAAACCCTAGCTCAATAGATAATGAAGAACAAATAGGATAGATGGGAAAAAAGAGGTTAGGGGTTGAAGTTGTGCTTGACCTCCTATATTGAGTATTACCTACATACTAATACTCTGAAGAGGGATTAAACTCTATGTAGTTCTCACTTGCTACAACGGTATATGCAAAATATGTGTAATGTTATATGTTGGTATAATTATGTGCTTTAATAATGAATCATGAACTTAAAGATGTATTTAGACTTAGCTCAGGGCTAATTGGGTTGTAAAGACTCAGAATTGGAAAGAATAGGTGTTTTTCTCTCAATATGTAGTTAGAATAATTATAGTATTTGTAATATATGAGCCTTTTGCCAACTAGTAAACAAATAAATGATTTTTTCGCTTATATAATGGATTTTTTTGAATTTCCTCGAATGGGACGTGTGAAACATGATGAATGACTCGTTAAATGGATTTGAATTTGAAGAATTAATCATTCTTTGGTGGAAGGACAAAATTGATGGTTTTAGACACTATCCGCTAGTAGGATTATCCTTAAAGAGCGTCCTTATTTTAGAATCAAATAAAACTAAACTGAAAGTGTAAATAAATATAATAATGAGTCCAAATTACTTGAAATAAAAATATAAATGTTCGGTATCAAAATTGATTAAGGATAAGGATTATCCACCTAAAAGTAAAAGAATTGCAGTTTATAACCATAAAATCAAGCATAAATTATGTGTGCATAAAAAAATATCACAAATATATTATTACAAAGATTCCTCAATAAAGTTTAGTGGAATATTCCAAAAAAATATACTCAATAAATTTTATAAAAACTAAACCATAATGTCTCGTCAAAACTTTTGATTGAAAAAATATTTGATTGAGGTGAATCCAATAATCCTCCATGTCATGAAAAATGACTTCATAATATTATCGGTTTATTCTATATATTAAGAAAAGAACATATAGTTCAATTTTTATAACCTTATATGAATGTAAATAGCTTTCTAGTATGAACATCTTGTAGATGTAACTAAGGGAAGATGTGTTATAGGTAAAGGTAGTTTTTCTTGGGTCACTTTTAAGTATTAGATTTATGTTGTATAAGTTTAAAAGTAATTTATTCTAAAAACTATTACATATATATATTTTAATTATTGGTAAATAGTTTTTTTGAAAGGGACTATACCTTTGTACAAAAGATTCAACAGTCAGAAAGATAGTATATATTAGAAGATAGTTTTTTTAAAAGGGATTATACCCTTGTATAAAAGTGGTCAAGAGCCAGATAAAGCAATGCAAATCCTAGCAAAAGTAAGGTACATTCCTAGCGAAAATAAGAACAATCTGATAGACGTGAAAGCCTAGGTACATATTTTCGTTGTTAGAGGCTTGGGGGAGTGGTTATTTGAGGCACTTATTATAAAGAGACTAAAGTTCTAATATTATAGGTATGCACTTGTCTAGCATATACATACAAGAGTCCACTATTCTATGTGGTTGTTAAAATGTGATAAAAATAATTCCAATAAAATAATATTATCTTTGGCTATATTTTTATGAATTTTAATAAGATCTTTACATTTTTTTATTATTCTTTAAAACTTGATCATTTTTATAAAAAATGGAGATGATAAAAATTAAAAAATACTACCTATAACATAAGTAATATGTAAATATCGATTTTCCACTTATTACCTTAATTTAATCAATTTTTAAATTCATATAAATTAAATAAAATTTTAATTAAACAATATTAAAAAATTACTAAATTTAATGAGATTGTCTAAAAAACACCACAAAGATCTTAAGTAGAACAAAAATAAAAATAAAAATTTGGGATTCCATTGCTCTGCACTTTCCTTGTGATCTCCTTGCACCACCTCCTCTTCTTCATACCCTTATTTCTCCTCCAACATGATGTATGACTCCTTTCCCACCTCCAACTTTCCCACAATTTCCTCCCCCACCTCACAAAATCATAAAAAATAAAAATAAAATCATATATAATTTTACCTTAATTAAATATGAGATTATTTTAGATGTTAAGGTTAGTGAGATTTTTTGGTTCAAATAGGATTTAAATGACTATTTCTAAGACTGTGAATCCCAATATATGGAAAAAATTAGTTCGGCAATTTTTCTCAAATTTAACACATTTATATAATTAAAAAATAATAATCTAAAATTAAGGTGGAGAAAATTCCTTAATCTAAAATTCTATTCTTTTAGATTTCATTATGTTTTTAAGGTTTAATCTTAACACAAAAGTGTTACAAAGTGATTATTTTTATCGTAGTGATTGTAATTAATATAAAGAAAAGAATAAAGTTTGACTTCTAAAGACATATACTAAATTTTTTCTTGTTGATTCGATGAAATAGATATGGTATCCTCTTAGCTTATAACGATTATTGAGATATTTATAACCGATTTGTGGCAAGCATAATCTTTAATTAATTTATATGATTATTTC